>CM055060.1:35946218-36060254 GCA_029204045.2 Tillandsia leiboldiana
AAAACTGATCCAATGCGCTCTAACTAACGACTCCTCGCATGTGCCAATAATTCGCGGACTCAACTTCCCCGCGAAAACTCAAATCTACACATTTCTGCGGATAGATGATTCCAGAAGTAACCAAAACTCCCTGCCTTAATTGGCATAACTTTTCGTTGCTCCTTAGCAACCACAATGCTGAGAGCTCACGATGCATTCTTAATCCATCCACAGGGTAAGAAGTCCAACACGGGGAACAAACACTCAACCCCTAACCCTCAAAATCAGCTCTCCGATCTCGGAATCCCCGGGCACACAGATGCGGTCCTTGTACTTCAGTACTCCAGCTGCATTCACTGAGAATGTCCCCTCTCTAATCCTGTCCAACGGAGTGGGTTACGAGTCCAAAATACAAGTTTTGCCACATTCCCAGGGACACCACATTAATCTCAATTCGTCTCAATTACTCTTTCAGCGGCATCTGCTGAGTAACCACCATACTCCAAAACTGCAACCGCCGCCTATTCAAGGCAGCTGCGACCACATGGCTTTGGTCGGGACGTTATGTGGAAGCTCATCATACATCCTTAAAACTCTATCCCCGGCATTGCCCTCAATCAATTCCTTCTGAGTAACCCAGTTACCTCAGGTTCTAGGATCGATAGATATCTCAAATCTCTCTCTTCTCAAGCAAATATTCACAATGATTTAATACCATCCACAGCTTGAACTCCTCAAGGTTATGCTGGCACTGCTTAATCCAACAACTCGGCCTCTGTCCTATCATGGGTCCATGCCCGAACCTAACGGCAAACACTCTTCGCGGGTCCACTGTCACTACGCGGCTGTAATAACTGGCCTAACCCAAAATCTTCCGAAGTCTAAGAGCAAATTCTCTTACCAACTCGGCATCACTTCTTCTCATAAAGTTGCAGCAGCTACTACTCCTTAAGTGCTCCTCGTGCTTAAACTCATCTCGGAAAACCAATCCGATATAATCAAATCAACTGGCCTTGTATAACGTTTAACTCACTACTAGCACGGCAACTCACTGTAGAGCTCAAACTCACACTGGTTCTACTGCCCGGTCCAAGTACCGCCGGAACACACAAGTCCTCAATCCAAAAGGCTGCAGGGCCTTAGTCAATCCGCTTGACCTCACGTAAGCTCAAAATGTCTCTATCGGGTTCAGACCTATCTGGCACAGCCCCAGCTGTAGGGTTCCACAAAGCCTTCAATGTCCCGCAAGGCATCAACCCAACACGACCCAAATCTACTGTGATCGAATCGTCACAGCACTCTCACGTTGTGCAGCTCGCAACGTGGCATCACTGCCGTATACCAACGGCTATGGCATCACCACCGTGTATCAACGGCGTGGCATCACCACCGTGTATCAACGGCGTGGCATCACCCACCGTGTATCAACGGTGTGGTAACACATCCAAAATACCAATCTCTCGGTCCTCACTGTGTATCCGCACGACGTTGCATGGGGTCACCCAGACCTCTCGATCCCCCTCGGATCCGCAGCTGCGCTCGAACAGCTCTCTCACTGGCTCACGAGTGATACTCCAGAGATGCTGCCCGAAGTCGGTGCGGTTTCCAAACCACGTCGATCACTATCTCGATCTCAGTCTCACTAAACGGCAGCATCACATCAGACCAGGTAAACTCCTGTCCGGGATCACACGGGAGATAAAGATATTCCTTTAGGCCGGTGCTGCAGTAGGCACCTTTTCTACCGTCGCTGATCAAAGCGACACGACCACGACTCAACTCTGCCGTGCTCTAGCATCCTCTATACCACATCCTCCTGGCCAGGTCCACGGAGGGTCATTGTTCCACTCTCGACAATCCAAGAACACAACATTGGGGTAACCAATCCCTATCCAACCTTATATCAACATCTCGGAGCTGATGTAGGACTAACAACTCTAGGATCAAATCCAAGGTATTATCTGCACTGGCAGGACTGGCAACACTCATCCATGCGCTATACGTGATCTGGACCTGATCCTCACGTGCACAAGCCAACATCCCCACCTCCGGCCCACACGCACTATCTTTGCTCTAGTAAAGCACACACACAGCGGTGTTGGCATCAACATGCTCTAACTCCGATGACCATAAGAAAAACCACACCTGGTAAGACACGCTCCACTATCCTGGCGTCCCTCCAACCAACTACACCATTTCATCCACTAGATGCTGGTGGCCATCGCTCAATCTGCCGCGGCATCTCGGCTCAATCAGCCTACCGGTATCGGATGAACTCTATCTCCTGTAGGAGTAATGGGGTGCCGTCGCGAGCGGCAATCCAAGAGCACCACGCGGGGACACTCTGCCTGAAAATGCCCTGACTATCCACAAGAAAAGCATCGCCCTTTCCCTAAAGTCACTCTATGGCGATGAATGCGGCTCACCACGAAAGACACAATCATACGAAACTGCTGTTGGTGCCTCGACTGTCGAGAACCTCTTAGTCTCTGTCCTCCTCTGAGACTCATGATCCTGTGACTAAATCATGGCAACCTCGATCCACTCGACTATCCCAAAATCAGGCGATACTGGACATCTCTCTCTGGAGCTAGTCCCTCGCGCTCTCGTCCCTCTTGGATGTGATCGCAGATCCTCGGTCAATCCATCGGGCATGCACGATCGGTGCAGCTAAAGTTGCTCGCCGAGAATACCCAAAATGATAAACATCTCGAAGCAATCTGTGACACCCCCGAATTTGGATTAGTCCTCTATATAAATGATATAATAGGACTAAATCTCTAAACCCGGCTATCGCATTTTGGATGGTAGCAAGATCCAGAGGAACATGAGAGTTAGCGTGCTAGAGCTAGAGTAGTTCTAGGATGGGTGACCACCTGGGAAGTGGGGCTTCACGTTGGATCAGAGCTATTCACCAGCCGGAAATCTGTGAGATGAGTCTCGGCTGAGCCAGGGTTATATAGCGGGTAGAGCGAGGCTCCCCGGCTAATGACCGTTGTGAGTTGGAGTGCAGCTCCTCACAAGGTCGGCTAAGGCTAGCGAGACGAGCCTCACATCGCCTGGTGCTTGTGAGTGTGCTTGAGCCTGACGTGGACGTCAGGGCTCTTAAAGGGGGGAAGAATGTGACACCCCCGGAATTTGGATTAGTCCTCTATATAATGATATAATAGGACTAAATCTCTAACCGGCTATAGCATTTTGGATGGTAGCAAGATCCAAGAGGAACATGAGAGTTAAGCGTGCTAGAGCTAGAGTAGTTCTAGGAGGGTGACCACCTGGGAAGTGGGGCTTCACACAATCCCCTCTCAAAACATAGTCAACTATCTGGGCCTCATCCTGGCAACATGGGGCACACTGCTCAACCGTCGAAGAAACGCTCTCCAAGTCCTCGACTGCTCTCCCGGTGGTTCAATAGGACAACTCGACGCCACCAACTCTCGGCGTCCTTATCCAAAGTGCATAACCAGTGCACCCGATGCTTGTCCTGGATAACAAGTCCTCAAACACTTTCCAAAGCGGCCATCCAAGTCCTCTCTCGGCCTCTCGAGGCTCCAACTCTGCCCTGAAATCTGTAGGGGATGGAACTGGCGGATGCACAACTATGAATCAGCAATCTCTCGCTGCTTCTGCACAACTCACAGTGCAAACGGAGCCGAAGTCGACGATGTCGCGGCTGGAGGTACTACTGGCGATACCTCAAACGATACTCTCTGCTCAACATGCGCATCACGCGCTCCGTGTTCTCTTCCTGGCGCCGCGTCGCCTAAACACCGAGCTACCTGGGCCCGTAACTCGCAGACCTCGCTCTGCTCTGTCCATTCAGCCCCCTGCTGTTCGGGCTCCTCATCCAAGGTCAAACATGCCCTCGCCGCTGCACGGCATCACAGGGCCAACAAGAAGAACAGCCACGGCCAACCAAACCACAAACACTCTCGACCCAATCAAGCGAAAGTCTATAACATGTTAACCGTTCTAAAGTATTATGTTGTCTGCAGCCAACATAATCACTTTAGAGAATAACATGTAAAATCACTCGCCCCAATCCCTCGGGGGAGGTACAAACTCAATCAGGACTCTCGCTAAAATCACGTCTCTCACGACAGTCATCCTACTGTCCAACCAATAGCCTAGGGTCACTAAGTCCTCAACGCCTATATTCCTAGGCTCTGATACCACCCTAATCTGTCACGCCCCGGGGTCGAGACTGCGACCCGGGCTCGCCAACAGATCCGCCATCTGTACGGAAACTGCCGTACAGACGAAGCGTCTACCCTGCAAGTCAGATCTATAGCTTATATGTATCAGAGCTGAAAAAAAAAACCAGTAGCTACAGAAATCCACTGAACATCTGATATAAGTAATCTCCACTAATACACAAATCCTCAATATACACACACAGTCTCAAAATCACTCAGACTGTCCAGTACAAAAGGGAAATATAAAATACAGGGTACATCTACCTCTGACTCTCAAAACTGGTAAGGAACTACTCAGCCACGTCCTCACCTCGATCAGCCGCTTCCGCGCGCCGACCAAGCCGGAACAGCTACCACAGGAACCTGTCACCCAGCGGGGTGTGAGAACTACTGCAAAGGTAGTTCCCAGTGGGTACCGTCTCAATATCCACGGTATGCCCACTAAGTCTACAGGGGGCACAACAGATAGGTATGCAGATAGATAGATAGATAAAAGCTGAAAGAAACTATAGCTATCATGTCTCAATCATCATGCTCAAGAAACTCTACAATGATGAAGATGTGCATACACTCGCTACTGCTAACATGCCTCAAGTATCATGCTCAAAGGAAACTCATCTATGAACATGCTATGAAACTCACTCACACATATCACCCAATCCCAATGACTGTCCCTCTTTGGACCAGTCAATCAAGCCTGCGCTCATCTACTGCCGCGCATCCCGTAGGAACGGACTTACGTAGGCATCCACTGCCGCACATCCCGGAGGAACGACTTACGCAGGGTGTCCCTCTAGGACCATCTCAGTAATCACATCGCAGCCTCGTCAGGCTCGGTATCATCATCGCACCCGGGGCGTAGCTCGAGGGGAGCGACCCCACCGAACTCAGTATCTCAAGTATCTCATAACTGGCATAGAATGCCAGCTCAGCAGGCTATAATCCACGATCAAACAGATCGGAATCAATGCTCAACTAGCATAACTCAGTCGGAGAAAGACTCCACGACTCGAACAAGAAAAAGCCCAAACACTCTCACAGCTATGTCGGAGAACCCTCAACGACTCAAGGCTATAACACACGATCAAACAGATCGGAACTCAATGCTCAACAAGCATACTCAGTCGGAGAAAGACTCCAACTCGAACAGGAAAAGCCCAAACACTCTCACAGCTATGTCGGAGAACCCTCAACGACTCAATCTGATAATGCACACCCGTGGCTGAGTCGGGACCTCCACGACTCGATCTGCTGCCAGAGCCCCCAAACTCTCACGCCGGCTAAGTGGGAGAACCATCTCCACCACTAAATCAGAGCACAACCCATGATCTAGAGCCCAATCAGGGAATACATCCTCATACCCCGCGAACTCAAGTATCTCAAAACTCTCTCATGACACTAGAAATCATCTCATAATGCTCTAAAAATCCACTCGGCCCTCTGGCACGAGAACACATGCATCCTGAACCTACTCAACCCCTCGGGAAGATCTCAATGTTTTAAAACTTATTTCAAAACCCAGTTTTCCTTAAAACAGTTCCGACGATTTTTAAAACGGTTCAGATGCCAATATAAAGCCAACTAAACATGCAGTCTAGTGTCCAATCACTTCTAGATCATGCTAAAAATATCTGGGGCTTGCAATTGTATTCCTACAATTTTCTAGGCAACTATCAGATTTACCAGCTATGCAAATAATTAAGCTAAACATGATCAACATGCATTCAATAGCTTTAACGGGCATTCCATACATCTTGAAGAAATTCCAACCCACCTCAAATGCTTTCCGAAGGCTGCGCGAAATCGGAGAAGAAACGGCGAAAACAGACGAAAAACTGCACTGTGCCTCTCGCGCGCGCAACGCGCGCCGTCGCGCGCCGTCGCGCGTCTCGGAAGAAATCCACGAAGCTCCGATCAATCCTCTATCACACTCCCCAGGTCTCAGCATGCCTCTGCTCAGCTCAAGAGGGTCCCCCCACACGGTGCGCAAGAAGCAGACAAATCCTCGGATTTGCTGCAGTAACCTCCTAGCTTGCACCCGAGATGCACAGGGAGATGTAGGAGGAAAGGGACTGGAAATTAACTCAAAAATCCCGGAAATCAATTCCATCAAGTCAAAAACCCAAGAGGAGAACTATCGAAAACTTCCCCAATCCACATCGCCAACAATTAATTTACCTCAATGCTCCTCCGCCGAGCCGCACGTTGACTCCGGTCAACTCTTCCCACAATGCACGTAGCCCTGCTTTCTCCTTCTACTACTTTCCTCTTCTTCTTCTTGCTCTGGGCAGCAAGAAAGGGAGGAGGAGATGTATAGGAATGAATGGGGTGGAGAGGGAGCAAAGGAGTCTGGGTATAAAACATGACGGGAGTGGTTGGAACAGAAAGAAGCCCATACCCATCCAGTACTGTGCTAACCAAATCCTGAGCTCTTTTCGTGCATTCCAGAGTCTGTGTTCGGGGTACCCAGCATTTGGGTACCGGAACACCACCGGGTCCTTGTTCTTCTGTTTGGGTACCAGGCAGCTAGTTTCGGAACCAAGGGGCCAGTTCCGGAACCAACTGCTTGGTTCCGGAACCCAGCCACCCAGAAACCTCTAGAATCCTGCCAGAACCTTCCCGAATCGCGCCGATTAACTCACTTCCTCGCCCGGGACCTCCGCATCACCCCGAAACCCAACCGAACACCTCTGTAAAATCATAATACACATGTCCCAAGGTATCAATCACAACAAACCCATCCATGAAACCCAATGCTTGACCCGCAAGCTCTCAATCCGACGCCAACTCACTTTTCTACAAGAATACTTCCGCGTCGCTCCGGGACCACCCGAACTCTCTGTAAATACAAACAGAAACTGCTAAAGGTATTTCCACAATACCAGGCTGCCACGTGGAGTCGGCACACTGCCCGAAGCTCCGGTACTCTACAAAACGGGAGGCCGCCGCTGCCGTCGGATTAGACGGGAGGCCGCCGCCGCCGTTAGATGTAACGGGAAGCCGCCACGCCGTTATCATGTTCACGAGGTCGCCGCCGCAGTCGTGGTGGTCGCGGGGGTCATCGCCGGAGCTGCGGAGGGCGAAAGCGGAGGAGGAAAACACAATTCTGGAGGTTACTGTTCATTCGGCCCGGCCCGCAGCCGCGCGGTCCAACGGACCGGCGTGCACCCGGGCGCACGCCACCGCCGCCCGAAGGCGCGGACCCGGTGCACAAGGCGCATGCGCCAGCCCAGCCCAGCAGGAGTGGTCCACGCCCGGGCGTGCACCCGGCGTTGCTGCCGCGACCGGGAAGTTGTGAACCCGGTGCGCGTCTGCCAGCTTGTGCGCGGCCCGGCCCAGGATGCGGCGGTCTACCGCATAGTATGCGCCTAGTCTGTGCCAACGCTGCAGTGTCGCCGTAAGCCCGATCCACGCCTGGGACCCGTGCACCCGCCCCCCAGCCAAAAAGCCCGATAACCCCGTTTCGGCCCACTTTTTGCCCGTTTCGTTGCGTTTTTGAGTGTTTTTTATCACGACGATATTTTTAACAACGACTTTGATGTAGTTTGTGTTCGGTAGGAATTTGCAGTGAATTTTGGAGCTTTTCGTACATCTTTTTCTTCGTTGGTTGAGGTGGGTAACTAAACCAAGGTTGAGAACGTTGTCGGAACTTGTGTTCGGTCTTTCACTTCCTTTCTTTTATGAAAACGTTTTGGCATAACTATTTTATGGAAGGGCAATGTTTAGCATTGTTTTAGCATAATATGATACATATAAAGAGGACAGGACAAGACGCTTGATTTGATCGGGTACAGCTACCGCGGTCAAGTCGATGATAACAGGTTTTGAGGCTCATGGCGCTAACACGTACACCAAGCGGTTTGATCCACTGCAGGCTGTCACGCCCCGGGGTGGAAACTGCCACCCGGGCTCGCCAACAGATCCGCCATCTGTACGGAAACTGCCGTACAGATGAAGCGTCTAACCTGCAGAAAGAATCAACTACAGTATACAGATATCAGAGAGCTGAAAGTAGACTACTAAAACTGAAGTCCAAACACTGTACAACTGAAAATAATACAATAACCATCTCCCCAAATACTATCATATACAAAGTCCTCTGATACAAAACTCAAAAGGGAGGTATCTCCAATGAATACATCAGTGTACAGACTCTCGATACAAGAATATCCTCACTACAACAGTCTCTCAAACTGTAAAATAAAGTACAACTCTATACCTCACAACAAAGGTCTCTCAACAGAGGAAAGAAGAAAACTAATCTACTGAAGCTCTCCTCTGAAGGGGTACCGCTACACTCCAATGACGGGTAGGGAACTAGCTCGCGACTCCCTCGCCTCGGTCAGAAGGATCAGCAACTGGAGCAACAGGAACAGGAGGAGAAGTTCCTGGGGAAAAAGACACCACGACGGGTGTGAGAACTACTTCCCACAGTAGTTCTCAGTGGGTGCCGTCAACAAGCCCAACGGTCTGCCCACCAAGTCTACTAGAGGCCAAAGATAACAACGCAATGCAAACTGAAACAAGAAAAGCTGGAGCTACTCTACAGCTACCATGCCTCTATCTAGATACTCCAAAAGTGGAGCAGATGAAAGTAAATGAGACCACTCGCACCCAAGGTGCTCAATCGACCCAAACGAACTGACTACCTCAAAGGTCCAGTCAAGCCTGCGCCCGTCGACTAGGAACGCTCCTGCCCACTACCACACATCCCCATGAGGACGGGATTTACGTGGGGCGTCCTGTCCTACTAACTCATCCCTCGCGCAAAACTGCCTCAACAGGCCCATCGTTGCCTCAACTGCGGAAAACTGCCTCAACAGGCCAACCATCGTATCCACAGCGGCATCTCAGGACGCGACTCCAACTGAGTAGAACGGCGCGGCATAGAGTATCAACCATTGGCATATGCAGGCTAGTCAAAATCCACGCTCACTCTCAGAACGGTAGGGCTCAAGATCCCCAAATACCTCGCACAACAGTCGGAGCACTCTCGACGACTCGGCTGCTCGACTAACTCGAAACACGAGACACTAGCCACTCCAACGGCTCGCAGCACAAGGCTCACTGGCTGGAGATACACCACAGCCAGGGACGACCCACAACTCTGGGTAACAAAACAGGTCGGACAACACTCAACGACCTGGGACCACCGTCAACCCCAACGGTTCCCAACAAGACGGACCGGAAGATACTCGACGGCCCGGGACTGCCGTCTGCGCAACGGCTCCCTCCACGACGGCACAACAAGGAAACAAGACCTCCCGGGACTACCGTTTACCCAAACGGCTCCCGGCACAGATAAGCAACCCAGTACAACTACCAGACTCCACTCTGCTCCCAGGCAAGAGTGTAAAAGCATCCCACACTAAAAGCAAGTCCCGACCTCTCGGCCCACTACCCGGGCGAGAAAACACTATGTCCAGGGATGAAGGAACAGTGTGGATGTCTAAGCATAAATAACCCTAGCCCAAGTGAGGGTTTTCTACTAGTCTGGTTACACATACAACATATGACGGGGGTGCTAGGTCAAGTTCCAAGATAACTACTTTAACAGATAATAAAGGGATAGCCATTCCAACCATCTAGCATGCTACACAAGGAAATAAACTATCATGCATAGTCCTACATCAATAGAATTAATGTACATTCCATAAAGTTTGGAGATAAGGCCACCCACCTCGATTTGCCACCAATTGCTCGTAGACACTTGCAATTGGCCTCCATGCGATCCGCACGCAAAACGATGTCCGCTGCCGGAGTCTGCACGCAAAACGGTGCACGGTGCCAGGATCCGCACGCAAAACGGAGTCTGCACGCAGAACGGTGCACGGTGCCGGAGTCCGCACGCAAAACGGTGCACGGTGCCAGGATCTGCACGCAAAACGGAGTCCGCACGCAAAACGGTGCACGGTGCCGGAGTCTGCACGCAAAACGGTGCACGGTGCCGGAGTCCGCACGCAAAACGGTGCACGGTGCCGGAGTCCGCACGCAAAACGGAGTCCGCACGCAAAACGGTGCACGGTGCCGGAGTCCGCACGCAAAACGGTGCACGGTGCCCAACACAGAAAAGAGCAAGAGAGTTAATTACAGTCCAAAAGGTCGCCCCGAAAACTGTACAAAAATACAGTAAAACCAACACACGGGACCTACCCGACTGCGCCGCCGTCGCCGAAACGCTCCCCACGAAAAAACTCGCGCGCTCCACGAGGTCCACGGCGCGCTGCCGCACATCCCACAACCTCCCTCCTCACTCTCTCTCGCTCTCGGATGAAGAAGGAACCGAAGAAGGAGAAGAAGTGGCTTGCGGGGAGGAAGAAGAAGAAGAAAAAGAGGAAAATGGGAGGGGCGGTCCACGGTGCACGGTGCACCGTGCACCGGCCGGTGCACCACACCCACCCGGGTGCACCCGGCCCACGCAAGAGGAAGGGCGGCCACGTGGCCGCGTCCCTGCGTGCCACGCGGCCGCGCAGCTCACGCGCCACACGGGCGCGTGACACCGGGCCGCCCACAGGCGCGGGACACGCGCCCGTGACACGGGCGGGCGCCCCAGCGCCCGCGCGGGCGCCAACTGGGGTCCGCCACGTGGCGGCCCCCACGTGGCCCGCGCATGGGTGCGCCTGCCCCGACGCGCGCAGAGGCGCGCCCTGTCGCGCCAGCCGCGCCTCGCCTGACGCGCCGCAGCCTCCTCGGGATCCGCGCCACGCACGTCTCGATCCGCGTGCCGCTTTGCCTCGAAAAGCGCGCACGCCCACCGGACTCCAAATCCAACAAATAAATAGTCCATCCTTAGCGATTTCGCGCGCTGAGTCCTGAAATGATGTCCGCTTCTCCAAATTCTCACCCGAAAATTTGCCGAACGCCCACTCGATCCGATTTTCTCGCCGGGTCCATTTTTAAAGTCCGATTTGCCCAATTCCAACTCTAAAAATTCCCGAAGGCGACCGGAGAGGTAAACTTTTATCCGGACTTCACCCGGAGTCTAATTTTGACATCAGAATCGCGCGAAAACACTTCTAAACACCCGACGGGTCCTCCAACTTCCCACGGGGTCTCAATTTAAGCCCAAAGTCCACCACTTGTGTCCAAATTGCGCGCAACCCACGCAGGCCTCCAGTGATGCAAGCAAATCCCAAATTGCATCACAAATCCATTTCTGGGCCCCCAACACGCGCACCAACACCCCCAACGGCGACCGAAAGCTGCCCAACAACCAGCAACCCTACGCGGGGGATTCCAGGACCTCACATCCTCCCCCACTAAAAGAAAGTTTCGTCCTCGAAACTAGATCAAGCCCATCAGGAGTCAAGAATACCACGGCTAGGTATCAAACAATACGCCTCCAGCTCCCCCACTCGCTCCTCGTGATTACTCCGCAACAACAACAACAAGTACGGCATGACCCGATGTGCAATTCTCTCATCTCTCGAGTCAGAAATTGCAACGGGCGTCCGTCGTACTCCAATAATCACGGATCTCAAAGGGGCAAGTAAATCACGGGCGAGGAAAAACACGTCACTACTGAGCTGAGACGTGAAAAACCAAGGGCTCCACTAAAAAGGCTGGGGGAAAACTGAGATCACCACAAGTGTAATACGCACCAAACCACAACATGGTGCCACCATCAACAAGCCGACCCGAAGCATACCCGCAGACTCGTCCAATAAGGAAGGGAAATCCAATAAGTTGGGGTCTTCACTCGGTCACTTCCCGATCCAAAACCACCCGAGTGGACTACTCAACTGCAGGCTACCCTCAAAAGGGATCCTCAAGAGACACAATCTCGTGCCACAGTTGGTCGCTCAACATGCTATAACCCCAACGGACCCACGGGTCGAAGTCGATCCCTCAACTCATAAAGAACACCCAAACGGGGACCAAACCGTCGGTGAACGGGACTGAAAACTGGCTCACAAGGCGATCATAAAGCTGATGCCCAACTCGTGGTCAAAAGTCCGAAACATCCAAAAGACTTTCACCGTTGTGTACCTACAAGCGTGGCATCACTGCCGTGCACCCACGGCGTGGCATTACTGCCGTGTAACAACGGCGTGGCCTCACTGCCGTGCGCCACCGGCGTGGCATCACCACCATGTATCAACGGTGTGGCATCACCACCGCGTATCAACGGAGTGGCATCACTGCCGTGTATCAACGGCGTGGCATCACTGTCGTGTACCAACGGCGTGGCATCACTGCCGTGTAACAACGGCGTGGCATCACTGCCGTGCGCCAACGGCGTGGCATCACTGCCGTGCGCCAACGGCGTGGCATCACTGCCGTGTAACAACGGCGTGGCATCACTGCCGTGCGCCAACGGCGTGGCATCACTGCCGTGTAACAACGGCGTGGCATCACTGCCGTGCGCCAACGGCGTGGCATCACTGCCGTGTAACAACGGCGTGGCATCACTGCCGTGCGCCAACGGCGTGGTATACCCCAGCATCAAGGCCTCAGATCCTCACAGTACTATACCCAACACTACCCCGAAATCCAGGAGCTGAGGAAGAGCCAAAAGATCAACAGGCAAAAACCAGGGCCCCAACTGCACTGGGCAGGACCAATAGCACCCATCTATGTGCAACACGTGATCAGGTATCTGAACCTCACGAGCACAAGCTAAGGGTACTATCGCTAGCCCATACATCGATGCAAATGCCCTAGCACTCTCACAGCTATGTCGGAGAACCCTCAACGACTCAACTCGCAGCAACACCCCACTCATAGGCGAGAAGAACCGACTGTCGCGGCCAAAATCCAAAAATCCCGATAGACCGGTGCCTAGAACCCCAATCCAACAAGAACAGACTCTAGGCTCAGTCTATCGAAGTTTTCGCTCCTTTACCGTTCAGGGATTCGGTCCCTCTCGTTCAAAGCGGGAAACTATGTCAACAAGCAGCTCACGGCTGGAGACGCTCCCGGTAGTCAATCAGGACGAACTCGACGCCATCAAATCTCGGCGTCCTGTCGGGTCATCTCAATCTCACTAAAATAACCACCTGGTAACTCGGCCGGAGGTGAAAATCGCCTCAACAGGCCGAACCTTCGCCACTCATTGGGCGGCATCGCCACTCACTGGGCGGCATCGCCCCTCACTGGGCGGCCTCGCCTCTCGCTGGGCAGCATCGCCTCTCGCTGGGCGGCATCGCCACTCACTGGGCGGCATCGCCCCTCATTGGGCGGCCTCGCCTCTCGCTGGGCGGCATCGCCTCTCGCTGGGCGGCATCGCCACTCACTGGGCGGCATCGCCCCTCACTGGGCGGCATCGCCCCTCACTGGGCGGCATCGCCTCTGGTAGCTCGGCCAGGGGAAAGTATCCATCTGGTAACTCAGCCAGTGATAATTATCATCTGGTAACTCGGCCAGTGATAATTATCCATCTGGTAACTCGGCCAGTGATAATTATCCATCTGGTAACTCGGCCAGTGATAATTATCCATCTGGTAACTCGGCCAGCGATAATTATCCATCTGGTAACTCGGCCAGCGATAATTATCCATCTGGTAACTCGGCCAGTGATAATTATCCATCTGGTAACTCGGCCAGCGATAATTATCCATCTGGTAACTCGGCCAGCGATAATTATCCATCTGGTAACTCGGCAAGTGATAATTATCCATCTGGTAACTCGGCCAGCGATAATTATCCATCTGGTAACTCAGCCAGTGATAATTATCATCTGGTAACTCGGCCAGTGATAATTATCCATCTGGTAACTCGGCCAGTGATAATTATCCATCTGGTAACTCGGCCAGTGATAATTATCCATCTGGTAACTCGGCCAGCGATAATTATCCATCTGGTAACTCGGCCAGCGATAATTATCCATCTGATAACTCGGCCAGTGATAATTATCCATCTGGTAACTCGGCCAGCGATAATTATCCATCTGGTAACTCAGCCAGTGATAATTATCATCTGGTAACTCGGCCAGTGATAATTATCCATCTGGTAACTCGGCCAGTGATAATTATCCATCTGGTAACTCGGCCAGCGATAATTATCCATCTGGTAACTCGGCCAGCGATAATTATCCATCTGGTAACTCGGCCAGTGATAATTATCCATCTGGTAACTCGGCTAGCGATAATTATCCATCTGGTAACTCGGCCAGCGATAATTATCCATCTGGTAACTCAGCCAGTGATAATTATCATCTGGTAACTCGGCCAGTGATAATTATCCATCTGGTAACTCGGCCAGTGATAATTATCCATCTGGTAACTCGGCCAGTGATAATTATCCATCTGGTAACTCGGCCAGTGATAATTACCCATCTGGTAACTCGGCCAACGATAACGCCCTCCTGGTGACTCGGCCAGGGAAAATGCCCTCCTGGTGACTCGGCCAGGGAAAATGCCCTCCTGGTGACTCGGCCAGGGAAAATGCCCTCCTGGTGACTCGGCCAGGGAAAACGCCCTCCTGGTGACTCGGCCAGGGAAAACGCCCTCCTGGTGACTCGGCCAGGGAAAATGCCCTCCTGGTGACTCGGCCAGGGAAAATGCCCTCCTGGTTACTCGGCCAGGGAAAATGCCCTCCTGGTAACTCGGCCAGGAAAAATGCCCTCCTGGTAACTCGGCCAGGAAAAATGCCCTCCTGGTAACTCGGCTAGGAAAAATGCCCTCCTGGTAACTCGGCCAGGGAAAATGCGTGTCCTTTTCACAACACGACGTCTCAGGGGTATCGCAACCCACTGCACAACTACAAACGTCAGGACACAACAACCATACGACCCGGTCCAGCGAAAGTCTAAGACATGTCATCCATTCCATAGCATTATGTTGTCTGCAACCAACATAATCGATTAGGAGAATAAACATGCCAATCTCTCATCCCGTCTCCTGGGAGAGGTAAAAACTCAATCAGGACTCTCGCTAAAAGTCACGACTCTCACGTAGTCATTCTAATATCCAACCACAAGCCTAGGGTTTCTAAGTCCACCACGACCTACAACCTAGGCTCTTATACCACTCTAATCTGTCACGCCCCGGGGTGGAAACTGCCACCCGGGCTCGCCAACAGATCCGCCATCTGTACGGAAACTGCCGTACAGATGAAGCGTCTAACCTGCAGAAAGAATCAACTACAGTATACAGATATCAGAGAGCTGAAAGTAGACTACTAAAACTGAAGTCCAAACACTGTACAACTGAAAATAATACAATAACCATCTCCCCAAATACTATCATATACAAAGTCCTCTGATACAAAACTCAAAAGGGAGGTATCTCCAATGAATACATCAGTGTACAGACTCTCGATACAAGAATATCCTCACTACAACAGTCTCTCAAACTGTAAAATAAAGTACAACTCTATACCTCACAACAAAGGTCTCTCAACAGAGGAAAAGAAGAAAACTAATCTACTGAAGCTCTCCTCTGAAGGGGTACCGCTACACTCCAATGACGGGTAGGGAACTAGCTCGCGACTCCCTCGCCTCGGTCAGAAGGATCAGCAACTGGAGCAACAGGAACAGGAGGAGAAGTTCCTGGGGAAAAAGACACCACGACGGGTGTGAGAACTACTTCCCACAGTAGTTCTCAGTGGGTGCCGTCAACAAGCCCAACGGTCTGCCCACCAAGTCTACTAGAGGCCAAAGATAACAACGCAATGCAAACTGAAACAAGAAAAGCTGGAGCTACTCTACAGCTACAATGCCTCTATCTAGATACTCCAAAAAGTGGAGCAGATGAAAGTAAATGAGACCACTCGCACCCAAGGTGCTCAATCGACCCAAACGAACTGACTACCTCAAAGGTCCAGTCAAGCCTGCGCCCGTCGACTAGGAACGCTCCTGCCCACTACCACACATCCCCATGAGGACGGGATTTACGTGGGGCGTCCTGTCCTACTAACTCATCCCTCGCGCAAAACTGCCTCAACAGGCCCATCGTTGCCTCAACTGCGGAAAACTGCCTCAACATGCCAACCATCGTATCCACAGCGGCATCTCAGGACGCGACTCCAACTGAGTAGAACGGCGCGGCATAGAGTATCAACCATTGGCATATGCAGGCTAGTCAAAATCCACGCTCACTCTCAGAACGGTAGGGCTCAAGATCCCCAAATACCTCGCACAACAGTCGGAGCACTCTCGACGACTCGGCTGCTCGGCTAACTCGAAACACGAGACACTAGCCACTCCAACGGCTCGCAGCACAAGGCTCACTGGCTGGAGATACTCCACAGCCAGGGACGACCCACAACTCAGGGTAACAAAACAGGTCGGACAACACTCAACGACCTGGGACCACCGTCAACCCCAACGGTTCCCAACAAGACGGACCGGAAGATACTCGACGGCCCGGGACTGCCGTCTGCGCAACGGCTCCCTCCACGATGGCACAACAAGGAAACAAGACCTCCCGGGACTACCGTTTACCCAAACGGCTCCCGGCACAGATAAGCAACCCAGTACAACTACCAGACTCCACTCTGCTCCCAGGCAAGAGTGTAAAAGCATCCCACACTAAAAGCAAGTCCCGACCTCTCGGCCCACTACCCGGGCGAGGAAAACACTATGTCCAGGGATGAAGGAACAGTGTGGATGTCTAAGCATAAATAACCCTAGCCCAAGTGAGGGTTTTCTACTAGTCTGGTTACACATACAATATATGACGGGGGTGCTAGGTCAAGTTCCAAGATAACTACTTTAACAGATAATAAAGGGATAGCCATTCCAACCATCTAGCATGCTACACAAGGAAATAAACTATCATGCATAGTCCTACATCAATAGAATTAATGTACATTCCATAAAGTTTGGAGATAAGGCCACCCACCTCGATTTGCCACCAATTGCTCGTAGACACTTGCAATTGGCCTCCACGCGATCCGCACGCAAAACGATGTCCGCTGCCGGAGTCTGCACGCAAAACGGTGCACGGTGCCAGGATCCGCACGCAAAACGGAGTCTGCACGCAGAACGGTGCACGGTGCCGGAGTCCGCACGCAAAACGGTGCACGGTGCCAGGATCTGCACGCAAAACGGAGTCCGCACGCAAAACGGTGCACGGTGCCGGAGTCCGCACGCAAAACGGTGCACGGTGCCGGAGTCCGCACGCAAAACGGAGTCCGCACGCAAAACGGTGCACGATGCCGGAGTCCGTACGCAAAACGGAGTCCGCACGCAAAACGGTGCACGGTGCCGGAGTCCGCACGCAAAACGGTGCACGGTGCCCAACACAGAAAAGAGCAAGAGAGTTAATTACAGTCCAAAAGGTCGCCCCGAAAACTGTACAAAAATACAGTAAAACCAACACACGGGACCTACCCGACTGCGCCGCCGTCGCCGAAACGCTCCCCACGAAAAAACTTGCGCGCTCCACGAGGTCCACGGCGCGCCGCCGCACATCCCACAACCTCCCTCCTCACTCTCTCTCGCTCTCGGATGAAGAAGGAACCGAAGAAGGAGAAGAAGTGGCTTGCGGGGAGGAAGAAGAAGAAGAAAAAGAGGAAAAGGGGAGGGGCGGTCCACGGTGCACGGTGCACCGTGCACCGGCCGGTGCACCACACCCACCCGGGTGCACCCGGCCCACGCAAGAGGAAGGGCGGCCACGTGGCCGCGTCCCTGCGCGCCACGCGGCCGCGCAGCTCACGCGCCACACGGGCGCGTGACACCGGGCCGCCCACAGGCGCGGGACACGCGCCCGTGACACGGGCGGGCGCCCCAGCGCCCGCGCGGGCGCCAACTGGGGTCCGCCACGTGGCGGCCCCCACGTGGCCCGCGCATGGGTGCGCCTGCCCCGACGCGCGCAGAGGCGCGCCCTGTCGCGCCAGCCGCGCCTCGCCTGACGCGCCGCAGCCTCCTCGGGATCCGCGCCACGCGCGTCTCGATCCGCGTGCCGCTTTGCCTCGAAAAGCGCGCACGCCCACCGGACTCCAAATCCAACAAATAAATAGTCCATCCTTAGCGATTTCGCGCGCTGAGTCCTGAAATGATGTCCGCTTCTCCAAATTCTCACCCGAAAATTTGCCGAACGCCCACTCGATCCGATTTTCGCGCCGGGTCCATTTTTAAAGTCCGATTTGCCCAATTCCAACTCTAAAAATTCCCGAAGGCGACCGGAGAGGTAAACTTTTATCCGGACTTCACCCGGAGTCTAATTTTGACATCAGAATCGCGCGAAAACACTTCTAAACACCCGACGGGTCCTCCAACTTCCCACGGGGTCTCAATTTAAGCCCGAAGTCCACCACTTGTGTCCAAATTGCGCGCAACCCACGCAGGCCTCCAGTGATGCAAGCAAATCCCAAATTGCATCACAAATCCATTTCTGGGCCCCCAACACGCGCACCAACACCCCCAACGGCGACCGAAAGCTGCCCAACAACCAGCAACCCTACGCGGGGGATTCCAGGACCTCACAGCAGGCATGTGTGCTTTTCCGGAAGGGTGGTCCGAGATGGACCCGTGTACTCTACGCGGCTATTGCGTAGGGGCCCACTGAAGGAACAAGGGGTGGGTTGTAGAGCACCAAGGCATTGAGCACGGTTGGGTATTCCTAAGTCGACGGACTAAGGGATGGTGATGTTTGGAACGGTTGTTCCGGTTGTGGTTTGTGGTCCTATTTACTCTTGCATTTATCTATCATGCATCATGATTATGTATCGGTTATTTTTCTTCCTATGTTTTTGGTCACTGACTCCCACCATGTGATAGGATCCGGCGGGGACGAAGGGGAGATATTGACACACGAGTGACATCGCTTTACATCATCTCGGTGACTTCTTCTTACTCCTCTATTGTTGAGATACTTGTAGATATGTTGAGCATGGCACTTATTCGACTTGTTTGTGGATGATGGGATCTGACATGGAACTCGAATACTTGATGATTGTGGAACAATAAACTTTGATGCTTCCTTTTTATCTTGGGATAATTGATTGTGCATGTGAAGGTTTTGAAAAGATTAAATGTTTGCGAAAACAGATTTCCAAAACAGAGTGTCGTGTGGGCACTATTTTAAAACTTGTGGTTTTATCCTTTCAAATTGGTGTATGCCGTGTGGGCGATTATCCTTGGAATAATATTTAAGTTTATGTGATTCCCGTATGTGACAATGTTGTGTAAACTAGTGAAGGCGTGGTGTATGTATGTTGTGCGACGTCGTGCATATACAAAGGAGACTCTGTCAGTTTGTGGGGTAACTTTGTATGTGTGGCGGGTCTGGGCACGTGCCGGAGGGTGAGGTTGTTTAATTTGAAAAAAATTGGGCTATTTTCCGCTGTTGAACCTCCCTCGGGGCGTGACAATAGGCCCATTGGGCGAGATTTTCAAGGGATGAGCAACTTGAACTAAAGTATGATAAAGAGAATGAACAAGTGGTCTACTGCTTTGTACTAGTGTGGAACCTTTGGTGGTGGCATAGTAGCCTTGTCATAGCAAATGTTAGAGTACTACATGTGTAGTGACCCCGACCCCCGTGCAGCTTTCACCATGACCCATGTAGTGGAACACCTATTAGTGGTGTGCCGGACCCGCAACACGTCAAATGGACGCGTTGGACGGACTCTGTGAGGTTTCTGGATTAAGCCTGTCCTTCGGCTGCTTTCACTGAATTTTAGAAAGAGTTTCAGGCTAATTCGAGATCGGATTTGGATTCAGCACAAAAAAACGCCGAAAATCGACTATTTACTTGTACTTTTCGGAGTCCGGATGCCCAAAAACGGACCCCTAGAAGTTTTTTGCGCATTCTGGTGCATAGGGAGCTGTGGACCGGCTGGATGCCACGTGGCGACCGCTGAGTGGCCGGCGCACGCGGCGCGGTCCACATAGAAGGCACGGGTGCATGGACCGGGGCGGGCCACGCGGCGGCCTGTGAGTGGTCGGCTCTGGAACGCGCGGTCCACGCGGCACGGGGGCAGGTGTACGGCGGAGCAGGCGGGCAGGTGACCGACGTGCGGGGCAGGTGGCCGCCGTATGCGGGGCGCCACGTGGCGCCTTGCGATTGGCGGGCGCCACCCGCCCCTGCTGACCGGTCGGGCCACGCGTCAGCGCCCTCGCCGCCTTGCACGCGCTGTTCCCTGTTCGGGACACGCGTCAAGCGCTGGGCGATTCGGGCGCTGATCGCGGGCCGTGCCGGGGAGCTGGGCCGCGCACTGTAGGCGCTCGAAACCTTTCTTCTTAGAGTTTTCTTCCCCGAGAGTGTTAGACAGAAGCTGGAGGAGGAGTTCAAGAATCTCCGACAGGGAGACCGTACTGTGCAGGAGTACATCGTGGATTTCAACCGGCTATTGGATAGTGTACCACACGCGGCCAGGGACGAGGCGCATCGGATCTATATGTTTGAGCGAGATTTGCGCCGGAATATTTATCAGTTCGTCCGTTCGCGCAGATTGCAGACCCTGGATGCCCGATGGAGCAGGCCCTTTACGTGGAACGATGGAATGAGGTGATGACTGAGCAGGACACGGCCCTAGGTGGGAGTTCGGGCGTGAAGCGCCCAGTGCCTGAGGACGGGGGACAGACGAGTAGGCAGGAGCTGCCGAGACCTCCACGATCTCACCCTGAGGATCGTGGGTTTCAGAGGCGCCAGAGATCTGGTGGACCCCCGCAGCAGCCGCAGTATCGGCAGTATCAGCAGCGACAGCAGTCTCAGCAGTAGTACCCCCGGCAGCAACAGTATCGGCATCAGCGACAGGAGCGGTGCGTCATTTGTGGTGGGCCCCATCCACCGTCGCAGTGTGACCAGCGGCAGGGACGGTGCTTCCTATGTGGAGAATTGGGGCATTTCCCTGCAGCTTGCCCCCGAGCTATTTTGTCAATGCAACCTATCGCGACAGCACCCCCTTGCCTGTTCAGGAAGCGGACGCCCCTCCGGTGTACCGCCAGACAGATTGGACCACGACGTCGAGACAGACGGGACAGCAACGACCTTCTGCACCCAGTGGACGAGTTTACGCAGCCCAGGTGGAGGGCACCTCGGTAGCGGATCGTGTCGTCGCAAGTATGATTTTACTTACAGCCAGCTGAGCTTGAGCATTTCGGTACCGCCACTTTTTCCTGCATATGTTAGTAGAGCATTTGCATCTCTGCGTGGATAAGAGATAGGTTTATCACTACATGCATTAGCGGTTAGACTCTTGACGGTATCTTGCGAGTAGAGGAGGATTATGGAGCATGAGCAGTACAGTTGAGATTTGGGATTATACCGGCAGGTGTGACGGTTCAGTGACAGCTCCAAGACTCTGTTTGAGCACACGGGATGGACCGGTTGGCACGGTATCATGCAACGACTGATTGTGGAATGAGAACAATGACCCTTCCGCGAATTGGACAGCAGGAGTTCATTTCCACTAGTTGCCGAAGTACCCTTCCTGCAGCGTTGGCTTCAGCGGCATTGGACAGACGCCACCTCGGGAGCAGATGTGACGATTAGGACTAGCGGTTGTGTCCTTAGAGGTCTTGGTTAGATCGTAGATTTCGTTTTGTCGCCACAGCAGGAACGGCTTCAACACTTCTCTCCTTTTTTCTCGCCATTACACTGGAACTTACGAACGGGACAAAAACTTCGGAAGGCGACTCCAGAAATGGAGACAGTGCCCGAACTTGTTCTTGTTTGATTGGGGCGAAGGCACCGGCCTTTCGGAATTTTCAGACTTTTCGCTATTTTCAGCTATTTTCTAAATAGAGAGTTGGAGTTGATGACGTTCCTGATGGTGGGCCTTTACCTTTTTGTTGGGTTGTGTTGGCGTACTTCGAGTAGTTTTGGACGTGTTGGTTTTGTGTTTGTGGTGTATTTTAGTTTCGGGGAAGACACTTTTTTTTAGTGGGGAAGGATGTAGTGACCCCGACCCCCGTGCAGCTTTCCCCATGACCTATTAGTGGTGTGCCGGACCCGCAACACGTCAAATGGACGCGTTGGACGGACTCTGTGAGGTTTTTGGATCAAGTGTAGAGTACCGGGACTTTGTAGAGCGCACCAACCTCACAAGATGGCGTGGTGCGGAGAAATCGCCTTGGGCGTGTTCTAAATGTGTTTACAGATGAGTTCGGGTTGAGTCGTGTCACGCCCCGGGTCGAAACTGCGACCCGGGCTCGCCAACAGATCCGCCGCCCATACGGGAAGCCCCGTATAGACGTAGCGTCAAACCTGCAAAAGACCATCTATACTATACAGATATCAGAGCTGAAAGGTAAATGCAGAGTAAAATAAATACAACTCTGGAAATATACATCCCAAGTCCTCACCAAAATACATATATCTCTCAAAACAAGAAGAGTACAACTCAATCCTCACTACATGATCACTCAACATGAACTCGCAAAATGTAAGGAGGTACATCTACTCTCAAGACGACGACTGGTAGGAATCTATCTCGCGACTCCCTTACCTCGGTCAGCCGGATCAGCAACAGGTGCAGCAGGAACTGGAGTAGAAGTCCCTGGGGAAAAGACACCACGATGGGTGTGAGAACTACTTCCAACAGTAGTTCTCAGTGGGTGCCGCCAACAAGCCCGACGGTCTGCCCACTAAGTCTACTAGAGGCATAAAGTAACAGAATGCAGTGCAGGAAAGAAAAGCGGGTAAATAAACTCTACAGCTACTATGCCTCTATCTAGATGCTCAAGGAGTGGAACAGAATGAAATATGGTGCACCTACTATCTCTCAACTCAGATCACCCAATCTACACTGACTGCCACATCGGGTCCAGTCAAACCTGCGCCTACCTACTGCCGTTACATCCACGGAGGACCGGACTTACGTAGGGCGTCCGTGACTGCCACTAACTGGCCCAGCCAGAGGGACTGCGTCGACAAGTCGCGATAGCAAGTAACAAGCCCAACTCCGGAGTGGCACTCGAGGGGCGCGACCCCAACGAGGAAAGTATCCGCGCATCTTTGTCGAGCTCAAATGTGGCTCCTGCAGGCCAAAATCCAAATCCTCGATCAACAAGATCGACTGTAACCAAGAACACTGTCTCTCTCACAGGCTGGAAAACTACACAGCCAAGACCCACTGTCACTCTGATGGCTCCCAAGAACCCTGATCTACAGACTGCTATCAGACTCCACTCGGTCCCAGCCACGAGTGTAAAAGCATCCCACAACAACCCGACCTCTCGGCCCACTACACGGGCGAGGAAAAGCTAAGTCCAGAATGATATAAAGAATAGCGATGTGGGAATGTCTAGAGCAATAAAAACCTAGCCCAAGTTGAAGTTTTCTACAGTCTGGCTGAACATGCTGCATATGGCAGGGGTGCTAGGTCAAATCCCAAGATAGCAATAAATTAACAAGTTGTAGGAAACAATATAACACATGAACAGCTAAATACATCAGGGACATCAATTCCTATATTCTAGCATACTATACCAAAAACATCTACAACATGTAAGTTCCTATATAGATAGAATTAATGCACAGCCCACAGATCTTGTAGACTAGGCCACCCACCTGTAAAGTCGATCTGTCCAGGGTCCCATAGTAGAGAATACCAAGGAAATAATAACTCCAAGTCTAACAGGTCCAGCACTGTCCACAAACCCTCCTGGGTACAACACAGGGCTACAATTACACTTAGATCCCAAAATCTGCCAAGAAATACAACGCTGAAATTTCAGCCGCAAAGATGTGATTATTTCACCTGCTGAATGTCCTCGAAAAATTCCAAATAAAATATCCCTGCGATCTACGTGTCGATAGCTTCGAAACAAGTACCTGCACGCCCAAAACGGAGCCCCGTAGGCCAAGTTATAAATTCCACAGTACAGGCGCGCGAGAACATACAATCACACAACTGTAAAATCTTGCACAGATAAAAAGGAAGATGTATACCTACGGGAAGGTCTCCAAAAAATTCCAAGAAAAATACCAAAATGATCCTCGCGTCGAGTAGACCGTCCTGAACCGAGACTCGTGCGCGGAGATCTCCTCAAAACAAGGTGCTGCCCTCACAAAATCTCACAGCAAAAATGGGTCCCAGTGAGCACGAAAAATCACCTCGAAAAACACGCAACGAGAAAATGTGGAAGAAACCAAAATCGTAGCCTTACCTGTCGCGGATCCAACGGCGAAGAAATCGCTCGAAAATATGGTCGGAGTAGGCCGGGAGAGCTCGTGCACCGAAGAGCGACGGAAGAAGCACCGAAGAAAGAACGTCGCGATGCGCCAAGAAAATGAGAATCTCGAAAAGCGTGCCCCGAAAAATTCCCAAACTCTGCAGATGGAAGCTACACTGCGTGGGGAGAAAGTCCTCGGAAGAAACCCAAGCGAGAAAATGGCTAAAACAGTGAAAAAACCCAAGTTGAACAGTTTTCGCGCTATATATAGGCCAAAAAAACTTTTCAAAAAATGACCGTTGAGTCCCTGGTTTCGGGCGCAGGAAAAGTTCGGGCTGCTACAGTGTTGGGCCCGGCCCAACACTGTGCGTGCCCGAAACGGCCCACGGCCTCCACGTAACCCGACCAACAGGCGGCAGCGGGCGGAGCCACTCTGCTGCGGCCACGTCGCACGCCCCGGCGTCCGACACGCGTCCCGCACAGCAAACAGCTGTGCGGGGTGCATGAGCTGCCGACGCGTGGCAGCTCCCCGGTCAAAGCGAGTAGGTGGCACGCGTCCTTGCCACTGTCGCAGTCACACGTGCGCGCACGCTGTGAGTGGACAGCGAGGGAACCGGAGCACGCCGGATTTTTTTATTGAAGACTCAAGGGACTTGTTCGAGCTTCCGGGGAATTTTCCGAGGATCGCGACAGTGCGCGCGCGTGCGGCGCGGCTTTGGGCGTTTTCGGCAGATTTTTGACAGTGAACGGTTCGGCACTTCACCGACTCCAGCGTTTGCCTGCGGAATGCTTTTGAGGTGGGTTGGAATTTCTTCAAGATGTATGGAAGGCCTTCTAACGCTATTGTATGCATGTTGATCATGTTTAGCTTATTATTTGCATAGCTGGTAAATCTGATAGTTGCCAAGAAAATTATAGAAAGACATTTATGAGCCCCAGATATTTTTAGCACGATCTAGGGATGATTTGACACTAGACTGCATGATTAGTTGGCATTAGATTTGTCACGCCCCGGGGTCGAAACTGTGACCCGGGCTCGCCAACAGATCCGCCACCTATGCCAAACCCACATAGACGAAGCGTCGTACCTGCAAGAAAAGTACTACAGCTAAACAGATATCAGAGCTATAAATAAAAACCTGCTGTATATCTAAAATCAATTACTGTACAACTGGAAATAATACAACAATGTCCGTCTCCCACAAAGAATAACCATACAAAATCCTCACATACAAGCTCCAAACTCAACCGGGAGGTATCTCCAATAAATACAATAGTGTACAGTATCTCGATACATAATATATCCTCACTACATCAGTCTCTCAAAAGAGGAAAAAAAAAATAAGACAACTAATGTCACGCCCCGAAACCGCTACCAATTTGGCAAGGTTCGGGCGCGCTGAACAGACGCCGAACGGACAGAACCTCCCCTGTCCGCCCAAGGCTAAGCGACAAGATCATGTACAAGAATCACCCAGGAATTAATTCTAGGTATACACAATCACAACGAGAGCACAACCAGTGCTAACAAGAACATAAGAGCAAGGTACGAGTATATAAAAGTAAACATACAAGTAACAAAGAGAGAAACTCTATCTATTACAACCATTCCATTCGAGCATATGAATAATACATAAATCACATCCAAAACATCCTCACCCTATACAACATCTACTCTCAAAATGTAAAGACAAGGTGACAAAAGCTATAGATGTAGGGAGGCTGCTACCAACGTCTCTAGGGCGCCAAGCCCTTACCGCGATCCTCGCCGGGAGTACCTGTACTCGGCCCTGTAATAATAGTGGGGTGAGAACTATGGTCCATAGTTCCCAGTGGGTTCGGCCACCGACTCCACCGGTCTTCCCACTAGGTCCAAGAGGGCAAAAGCAGATAGATAGATAGATAGATATATCTGAAAACTGTAAATGCAGTAAATAACTACTCTACTATGCCCAACACGGAAAACATGTATGCATGCTCAGGGGAGAGATATCCAAATATATCACTATGTCCAAGAAGTACTATTTCATACTTGTTCTCTAACTCATTTTCAAGAAGTGTGGTTTTTAACACTTCATCTCAAATCTCACGGCACACCCGAAGGTTGCCCACGGCTCACTATCACGACGAGGGAGACTATGTCTCAACCTACCAATCGAACGCGTCTGCGGGACCTGACTGTCCCTCGGGGTGGCGTGCCCCGTGACCAACTCCGGAGTAGGCGGCCGTAGAGGAGCGACCTCCACCAGCCTAAAACAGACTATGAGCATGATCCAATCCTCTCCACACGAGGATACCCTATCTATAAGGTTGATAGCAACTGAGATCCCTATAGATAATACACAACCTATGTCTCACATGTGTCATGATAGGTTTACCTACACTACTTTTCATATGCCACTCGTTCATTTATTGTGTGGTGTTCACAATTTCTACATATATGCCACTCGTTCATTTATTGTCGACTCACAAGTCCAACACCCAATCCGCACTATAGGATTCCTCGGTATCGACCCAATCTTTCCCAATCCAACATAATAGCATAACATTTGCTAAATATCTATATCAACCGGAAAGTATAAAGATGGCAATACATACTATCCTACAATGCAATGGTGCGATATGCAATGGTGTAAGTGGCTAAGACATAGAGAGAAGCCCAACGACTTCGGTAAGAGCACCACCCACCTCGGGTCCTTGGCTCGGCTCGGCTCTCCAAAAAAATCTACGGGAGCACCGGTCTCGATCACAAGGGTCGCCTCAAGTCGGATGTCCTAAACAAGTCCAAAACGGCCTATTAATAACCTCCAAGCACTATGCTTAGTGTTTTCACGTGTGCGCAAAAGCGCCGACGAAAGACGACGAACTTCCACGATTCGTGGCCTGGATCGTCAAGGGTTTACCCAAAACCCCTCCATGATGGAAGGATTCCATTTAAATCCCCCACCAAAATTACTAATGTAATTGTTTCTCTTTTTGCCTCAAAAGTCCTAGAGCGCGTATTTCGGCTCTAACTTTTCGACCGTTTGACGGAATGTCGATCCGTCTTCGCCAACACGTTTCTTTATATAGTAATTGAGTTTCCATAGGTTCAAATGAGATCAATCCCATGAAAATCTAAAAACTCCTCTTTTAACCCTAGGTTTCATATACACATTCATTATAATTTTTCCACGATTTTCGCCGATTTCTTCGACAAGAATCCTTCTAAGATCATATAGATTTTAGATCTAAAGAAATTACGGCAAAATCAAATCTATTTTTTACAAAACTCACCTCAAAAAGCTAGGATTCCAAGCTTTTCTTGGTTCAAAAGCTCGCCCTCGCTCGCCTTAGGCTTCCCGCAAATCGCTCCGTGATTTAGTACACATTGGAGCAAGAAAATTTAGAGAGAGAGAGTGAGTGGAGAAGGTGAGAGAGAGAGCTCTCCATGGAGGTGGGTCTGTATGTGTGCGTGCGTGGGTGGAGAAGAAGAAGAAAAGGGGAAAGTGCTTTTATGCATAAAGGAACCCCCCACAATAGTGTTAATTTACTATTTAATCCAATTTGATCTGATACTTGCCTGCGGAACCCTTCTGGATGTCCGTTTGTGCTCAAATTTGACGGGCAGGCTCATCTCAACTTAATTTATCACGAGATATTTTAAATTTTCAGTTTGGGCTATTTTTGGGTCACCAAAAGTCTCGCTGTACTTAAAATCGCTGTCAGGTACCTTTCTCACTGCTCGGGTATCCGATTGATGCGAAACTTTATTGTAACCTTAAAACATAATTACGAAGCTCCCGTAATTTTCTCAGAATTTTTCGACACTGTTGGCGGAGCCCGTTCTCACTATCTGGCATCCGATCAACGCGAAACTTTTTCTGTGGCCTTAAAATAATATTACGGAGTTCCCCGAATTTTTTTCGGAATTTTTCGACACTGTGAATTTTCTGCTAATTTATCTGCCCCGTCTCTCACAGAAAATATTAAATCTTCTGTTTTCGCTCCGATTTCGGCGCAGGTCATTTTCAACCTATATTATGCTTCTATGAGTCTAATAAAAATAGTATCTTACACTATTTTTATTTTTATTTATATAATAATTTTTCCGACTTACTATATCCTACCGTAACTTCTATATTGTATTCTTTTAAAAGTTGAACTTGCACATTTTACCTATGGTTAATTAGGATTTCTTTGAATTAATTGGGCATATTCTACTTAATGTCTAACTTCTACTTTTAGAAGTTCGGTATCCTACAACTAATCTGCTGTAGATCTCCTCTGAAGGGGTACCGCTACTCTCCAACGACGGGTAGGGATCTAGCACGCGACTCCCTCGCCTCGAACAACAACCGCAGAATCCGCAACACCCGCTAAGTGTTACGGAATTTGAGTTGGCGTATTTCGTGAATTCGGTTAAGTCTTGAAGATTGAAGGTAAAGGAAGTTGGATCATATAACTCAATCTCAAGAAAGAAGAATTCAAAAGGATCAGGTATGTTTAACTTAATATCTTTGGTGATCCGAATACTTCTTATAGCGTAGAAACACTTGGATGGATTTGTTATTGCATAAATATCAAAAACTGGACATGGGACATGTTCAGGATCCGGATCAGACTGTTCAATCCGGATCCCGAAGGTGGTTCGTTCATACACCAGTTCAATCCGGATCGTAGCTTCCCTTGATCCGGATCCCGAACATTGAGTTTACCATTTTCCTTGAATGATCCGGATCAGGCTTCGCAATCCGGATCCCGAACGTTGATGTTTGGTGAACTGTATGAACGATCCGGATCAAGCACTTCGATCCGGATCCCGAACCTTCATTTTTCTGGAATCTGTTTTTCTCGCTACTGCAATCCGGATCGCCGATTTCCGATCCGGATCGTCGTCATGTAAAAACTCCAGAAAAGGTAGTTTTTGATCCTTATCTTCTTCCAAGGGTTTCTAACCTATAAATAGACCATATAATTCTTTTTCTAGGGTTAGTCCAAAAAGTAGCCGTCATAATCAAATATCATTTTATACGGCCTCAGATCCACATATGGAGAAGAAAGGAAATAACTAGATTAATTCTATGTTTCTTCATCTATATTGATTAGTTTGATTCTAGGTTTTCATACTCACATTTTGAGTTGAATCAAACTAATGAATACTTAGATGGTATTTCCTATCTATCTTTGATCTAAGTATTCGGCGGATCATCACCACCCAAAAACAACGATTTACCCCAAAATCGGCGCGTGGACTCGCGTGGCCTTGTGGATTCAAGGTGCAACCGCTCTCGTGGATTCAGAGCGAGGTACGTTCGTGGATTCGAAGCGTGCTACTGGGTGAAGACCGTGGATTCGGTCGGACGTCGTGGACTCGACGTTGGACGCCGTGGATTCGGCGTTGGGCGCACATCGTGGATTCGAGAAGCGTCTGGAGCGAGCGGAGAAGATCAACTAGGAGCGTATGGAAAAGGTTGAGTCGTCTGTGAGTACGGTATATCACCTTGTACGTGTTTAATTCTAGTGGATTTCACTGTGTTATCGGTCCCGTGGTTTTTTACTCCGGTTTGGAGTTTTCCACGTAAAAATCTCTGCGTGTTATTTATTTTTCCGCATTGGGTTTTTATATCGCAAAGATTTTTGAGTGTTTATGGTTTACACCTATTCACCCCGCCTCTAGGTATTTTTTCCCCTATTTAGATCCTATTATTCATATAACCCAACACTAAGACTCTGCAACACAAAGGAGAGAAAAGAAGGGGAGGGAGAGAACCCCCAACGGGTGTGAGAACTACACCTAAAAAGGGAGTCCTCAGTGGGTACCGCCACCAGGCCCGACGATCTGCCCACTAAGTCCACTAGAGGCATGAGATAACCAAAGCAGTAAAGACTAAAAAGAAAGCTGGAGACTCTCAACAGCTACCATGCCTCTATCTAAATGCTCAAATGGGGAAAACTCTGATAAAGATATGCAACACTCGCACACGAGGTGCTCAATCAACCCAATCGAGCTGACTGCCACATCGGGTCCAGTCAAACCTGCACCCACCTACAACCACCTCCCGCTGACGGGCAGGAATTACGTAGGGCGTCCAAACGGACTAACTCGCTATCGAGTAGTGGCTCATGCAGGCTATAGTCAAAATCCACTCTCTCTCTCAGAACGGATAAACTCAAGATCACCAAGCCTCTCTGTAAAGTCCTGGCGTTCCCTTGCCCTTGTATACCCCCCTTTTATTTTGACGGGACTGGTAGGAAAACTTTTCACCGCTTTCTGCAATGGACTAACCGGGGCCGCTAGTATTTTTCTGCGTTTGAGCTCGAAGAACGGAGGGCGGCAAAGCGAACGGAATCGGATTCCGACTTACGGATCTCCCGGAATGGGGGTCAAAGCGTTTGCTTTGAGTGGTGCATCGGAATCCGTGCTAAGTGGCTGGCACGCTTTTCGAGGCGATCGGACTTTTCATATTTTTATGTCAGTGGGTTATTTTATCTTTTGGGTGGTACCTCGACCTTTCGGTTTTTCGTTTAGGGTCATAATTTAATATTTTTTTTAGTTGACTAAGGTGGGGCGGAAATTCGAGAAATTTTGGGGTAATCATCGGGGTTTGCGGGTATTTTTAGGTGGTAGAGCTCGCAAAATGGAGAACGGTGGCGCGATCGGATTTGACATCCGACCCCGGGATCTCCCAGAATAATTTTTTGAAGGTTGCTAGCTGTTCCGGGTGCATCAGAAGGCGTGCGGTCGATCGGCACGCTTTTCGAGGTAAATTGGACCGCTGGTCCGCACCCCGATCGATTTATTCTTGAGTTGGGGATTTTGGGTTTTTTCCCTCCGTGCGTTAGGTTTTTCTGAGTGCGAGCGGAAAACCCTAATCCATCATTTCTCTCTTTCCAAGAATGCGGCGTGGGATCCAGGCGGAGAGACACGGAGAGGGACGGCGAACAGCTCCCTTTCCGCGGTTTTGATTGAGCAAGGAGGCGAGGAGGGGACGATTATTTTTCTTACTCCTTTTCCAATGAATCAAGGTGAGAGGTTCGAGTTTTCTTTTCGGTTTGTCCGTTTTGGGGGTTCCGTTCGAGGTCGCGGCGATACGAGTTATTGAACGGGAGGCCGCCGCCGCCGTGGTTGAACGGGAGGCCGCCGCCGCCGTTGTGGTACTCGCGGGGTCGCCGTCGCAGTCGCCGGAGCCGCAGGGGGGTCAAAACTAGGGTTACTGTTCTCTTCCGTACGGCCAACCTCAGCGCGGTCCACCTGGCCAGGCGTGCGCCCGGCGCACGCCCCCCGCGACCCGCAGGCACGGACCCGGCGCACGGGCGCATGCGCCGGCCCGGCCCGCATGCGCGGTGCACGCCCTAGGCGTGCACCCGGCACTCGCCGTGGCAGCCGCGCGGCATGGACCCGGTCCGCGCCTTTCCCCCGTGCGCGGCCCGGCCCAAGCCGCACCGGCTCACCCTGCTGGGCGTGCACCCGGTTCGCGATCGCCAGCACTGTGGCCGTGAGCCCGGTCCGCGACGCTGGCCGTGCTCCAACGGCTCACCGAGCGGTGCACCCGGTCTGCGCCACGGCCGCCTGCTGCCGTGGACCCGGTCCACGCCTGGACCCGTGCACCCGACTGCAGCCAAAGAGCTCGGAAGCTCCGTTTTTGGCCCGTTTCGCTCAGTTTTTGAGTGTTTTTGACCATGACGATGTTTTTAACATTATTACTTACTATAGCTTTTTCGGGCACAGGGTGGGAGTGTTTTAGCGGGAGTTCCGCACACCCTCTTCTTCGCGTTACAGGTGGGTACACCCTTAGAATCCCTTTATGCGTAATGTCGTTATGTTCATGTTTATTATGTGGTGGGTTCCATCGTGGTGCTTAGCGTCGGTCTTCGGCGGTTGTTTCACTCTTGAGATTACATGTTAGCGGGTTACTTTCGATCACACATATTACCGTTTTACTTTTGATTATACATGTCGCCGTTTTACTCTTGTTTATATATTATGATGCTAACATGATAGTGGTTATGGTTACTTTGCTCGAGGCTGCAGCACGCGCACCCGCGGTTTGGCCACCGCAAAGGGTGCGCTTTTCCGGAAAAGCGGTCTATGACCCGTGTATACCCACGAGGTGACATAGTGGGGGCCCCTTATTAGTGGTGGGGTTTGAGGCGCCGAGGTGCGAGCGGTGCGACCCGTCGGTTTAGTTGTCCGACGTGGTCGGGTTTTTGCAGGTACGGTATGGGCCGTCGGTTTAGTTGTCCGACGTGGCCGGGTATTGCAGGACACGGGAGTACAGGTTATCGTTTCCCTCTTGAGAGGGTGGTTGCTCCGGTTGTCTTCACGGTTTGTTTACTATATTGTTCTGCTCTATTATTATTCGTCACTGACTTCCCACTTCGTGACAGGGTCCAGACGGGGGGGAGAGGTAGGCGACGGTGAGGACGGGGCAGGAGCTTCTGGGTCGCTGGGGACCCTGGACTGTGTTTCCTTCTGCATCTTTACATTTCATTTACGTTGTAGTTATTTGTGAGGTTCTCGATACCCTCGTAGGGTCGGTGTGGATGTCGGCATGGTCCCTATTCGGTTGTTCTCTTATACATTTATCTTTCCTTCTATTTCTGTTGGCCGTTTGGAAAAGAAAAAAGAAAACCCAAGAAAAGACTGCGAAAACTATTTCTAAAATTTAAGTGTCGTGTGGGCACTGATTTCAAAACCCTGTGGATTTATGGATTGCGAAAATGAATTTCAAAACTCAAGTGTCGTGTGGGCACTGTTTTCAAAACCCTATGGATTTATGCTGCTTTCGAACACGTTTTCAAAACCTGAGTGCTGGGTAGGCACCGTTTCCAACGACTGTGGATTTATCCTTTCAAATTGATCGGCCATGCGTTTTAATAAATTGTGGTACTAGTGGTATGTTAGTGACTGTTGTGATTGAATGGTTGCTTATGTTGGGAACATGTACTAAACGCTACGCCGTGCATATATAGAGGAGACTCTGTCCGTTTGCAGAGAGATTCTGTATATGCGGCGGGTCTGGGCACGCGCCGGGGAAGAGAGGTTTTCTTTTATCAAAAAAAAAAAAAAAAAAAAAATTTAGACGTCAAATGTTTGACTTTTGTGAAGCGTTTCCGCTAAAACAAAACCCCGGGGCGTGACAGATTAAGATGGTATCAGAGCGGTTCTTTCAATCACAACAGTTAGTGCCGACATCCGTGGGGATACCTCACTTGCCTACAGGTGAATGAAATGGGTAGGGCATAGGAAGGTAGAACGCGAGTGATCGAGGGGGGGGGAAGAGTTTGAGTCCTTTCTCTCGCTAAGTGGTTCGTTGTTTTGTAAGTAAGGTCTAAAGTTGACTCTTGTTGTGTGTGTACAGTAGAGGTCAGACTCAGCGAGCAACTGACGACGGAAATGGACATCGCCGACGAAGCAAATCGCCTGCTCCGCAACCAGCTGCGCGACGTGGCTGGGCAATTGCTGACCCTCGCGGAGCGCCTGAGCATACTGATACGGGAACTCGAGGGCGTCGATCACTTCCGGTGCGGCACCAGAGACGTCGCCCCTCGCGGGATGCCACTGATGGGCCCTTCCACCTTCCAGGAGGCGGTTAACCTGGCCGAGCATCCCGAGCTGGAGTGCGCCCGGCAGGAATACCCTTACCCCCCGTCCAGCAGAGGACCCCTATCGGAAGGGCCGGGCGAACAAACGCCCGAGAAGCGGGCAGAACCTTGGGCAGACGACGAAGGAAGGACTTAGGCCACCGAAGCTGTGCGTCATTCGTGGCGACGCGCACCCCGTGACGAGTTGCCCGTGGCGGGCAAGAGCATCTCCTTCCCGGCGGTCATCTCAGCGGCACGGGCCAGAAGGTTGGTAGAGGGTGGATGCGCGGCCTACTCTGCATCGGTGGATTTAGTTACCCGACCCTCGACGACATCTTGATTTATTCCACTACCGACGAGGAGCACGAGGACCATTTGCGAACGATCCTCCAGACGCTCAAAGAGCTGGAGCTGATCGCTAAACTCAAGAAGTGTGAATTCTAGCTACGCGAAGTGGGTTTTCCTAGGGCATGTGATCTCGGCGAAGGGAATCGCCGTGGACCTCAAGAAAGTGGAATCAGTGGTCGACTGGCAGCCGCCGACGATGGTGACAGAGGTCCGTAGTTCCTAGGCCTGGCAGGATGTTACTGACGCTTCGTCGAAGGTTTCACGAAGATTGCTGCCCCTTTAAACCAGTCGACCAGAAAAGGGGAGAAGTTCTTATGGACAGCCAGATGCCAGGAGAGTTTCGAGGAACTCAAAAGAAGGCTAACTAGGGCACCAATACTTGTGCTACCTACACCCGGAGAGGATTATGAAGTGTACTGCGACGCATCAAGGATCGGCCTTGGGGGTGTTCTGATGCAACAGGGGAAAGTAATAGCCCACGCTTCCAGGCAACTGAAGGATTACGACTTGACGATTCAATACCACCCCGGGAAGGCAAACGTGGTGGCAGACGCTTTGAGCAGGAAGGGGCGGCAAGAAGGGGCGTCTGGGGGCGCGACAACTAAACAGAGCAGCTCGATCGCGGAGTTCGCACGATTGCAGTTAGAGGTGGTACCAGCAAGCACGGTTATGCAACTCCTAGCCTTGGTGGTCAAGCCGACGCTAGTTGAGAAGATCCGGGAAGGACAACAGACCGACTCACACTTGTAAGCGCGTACGAGACAAGGTCTTCCCGGACCAGGAGAGCGTTTTTTTTTTGTGGAAGGCGACGGCACCCTACGGTTCTACCAGGCACGACTAGGAGTTTCCGGTTAAATGGTTCTTTAGACCGTAGGTGTCGCCTTGGGGTGCACCCGTGCTTTCGTGCGAAAGAAGAACAGAAGTCTACGTCTACGCATCGACTACAGGAAGATAAGCAAGGTTACAGTGAAGAACAAACCCAGGATTGACGACCTCTCCAATCAACTACAAGAATCTCAGGGACCAGAAGCGGTTTGCTAGTTCAAGAAGGTGAGTTCTGACTTCGCGAAGTGGACTTTTTGGGGCACATTGTGTCAGCAACGGGAATCACAGAGAATGTGAGCGGAACTGCCCGACATACGATCCGGAACTGGCAGCAGTCGTCTTCGTTTTAAAGCTTTGGAGACACCACCTTTTGGAGTTCATCGTGGGGTGTTTTCGGACCGCCAGAGTCTTAAGTTTTGTTCACATAGAAGGATTTGATTTTTGCGGCAGAAACATGGGTTGGAGTTACTGAAGGACTCGGCTTGTCCATTCAGTACCACCCCGGGAAAAGCAGGTGTAGTAGCGGATGTTTTAAGCAGGAAGGGTCAAATCGAGGGGGGGAACGATGAGCGCGAGTACTCAGCAGGACCGGTGCTGTCGCGCGACTTTTGTCCTTGATGGTCAAGCCAACCCTTTTAGAGAAACCCTAGAAGGTCAGAAAATGGGCGCACGGATACAGCTTATTCGAGACAAGACCCCCCCGGATCACGCAAGCGACTTTTCGACGAGTGCGAACAACGCAATACATTTTCGAGGGCGGACTTGCGTGCCCGAACTGCTAGTATTGAAGAAGGAGTTACCGTCAGAGGCGCACGGCGCTCCCTCTGCAGCGCATCCAGGTGACATGAAGATGTACGAGGACCTCAAGCAGAAATTTTGGTGGACTAGAGACACTCGGCTGGTGTCGAACCTTTGGCAAGTCTGCAACGAGCTCTAGAGACTAAACCACACTTCAGCACGGCGTTTCACCCCCAGACCGGCGGACAGCCCGAGCGAATAAGACGGATTCTCGAAGATGTGCTCTGAACCTGCTTACTTGATTTTGGGTGACGGATGGTCACTGCCTTTGAGCTTAGAGAGGACCTGAGCTTCGACGGAACACCGGCGCGGACCTTAGCACGAGAGGACAAAAAGGATTGCGCAACCGGGCGATCCCCTATGGGAAGGTGCTGTGGAACAACCAAGAAGAACGTGAAGCGACTTAGGAACGGGAGTCAAAGATGGAGGAGTGCTACTCAGTTTTATGCGTTGCGGACCAGGATTAAGTTTCGAGGACGAAACTTTTTTTTAGTGGTGAGTGATGTAGAGTCCTGGCGTTCCCTTGCCCTTGTATACCCCCCTTTTATTTTGACGGGACTGGTAGGAAAGCTTTTCACCGCTTTCTGCAATGGACTGACCGGGGCCGCTAGTATTTTTCCGCGTTTGAGCTCGAAGAACGGAGGGCGGCAAAGCGAATGGAATCGGATTCCGACTTACAGATCTCCCGGAATGGGGGTCAAAGCGTTTGCTTTGAGTGGTGCATCGGAATCCGTGCTAAGTGGCTGGCACGCTTTTCGAGGCGATCGGACTTTTCATATTTTTATGTCAGTGGGTTATTTTATCTTTTGGGTGGTACCTCGACCTTTCGGTTTTTCGTTTAGGGTCATAATTTAATATTTTTTTTAGTTGACTAAGGTGGGGCGGAAATTCGAAAAATTTTGGGGTGATCATCGGGGTTTGCGGGTATTTTTAGGTGGTAGAGCTCGCAAAACGGAGAACGGTGGCGCGATCGGATTTGACATCCGACCCCGGGATCTCCCAGAATAATTTTTTGAAGGTTGCTAGCTGTTCCGGGTGCATCAGAAGGCGTGCGGTCGATCGGCACGCTTTTCGAGGTAAATTGGACCGCTGGTCCGCACCTCGATCGATTTATTCTTGAGTTGGGGATTTTGGGTTTTTTCCCTCCGTGCGTTAGGTTTTTCTGAGTGCGAGCAGAAAACCCTAATCCATCCTCTCTCTCTTTCCAAGAATGCGGCGTGGGATCCAGGCGGAGAGACACGGAGAGGGACGGCGAACGGCTCCCTTTCCGCGGTTTTGATCGAGCAAGGAGGCGAGGAGGGGACGATTATTTTTCTTACTCCTTTTCCAATGAATCAAGGTGAGAGGTTCGAGTTTTCTTTTCGGTTTGTCCGTTTTGGGGGTTCCGTTCGAGGTCGCCGTTTTACTCTTGTTTATATATTATGATGCTAACATGATAGTGGTTATGGTTACTTTGCTCGAGGCTGCAGCACGCGCACCCGCGGTTTGGCCACCGCAAAGGGTGTGCTTTTCCGGAAAAGCGGTGTATGACCCGTGTATACCCACGAGGTGACGTAGTGGGGGCCCCTTATTAGTGGTGGGGTTTGAGGCGCCGAGGTGCGAGCGGTGCGACCCGTCAGTTTAGTTGTCCGACGTGGTCGGGTTTTTGCAGGTACGGTATGGGCCGTCGGTTTAGTTGTCCGACGTGGCCGGGTATTGCAGGACACGGGAGTACAGGTTATCGTTTCCCTCTTGAGAGGGTGGTTGCTCTGGTTGTCTTCACGGTTTGTTTACTATATTTTTCTGCTCTATTATTATTCGTCACTGACTTCCCACTTCGTGACAGGGTCCAGACGGGGGGGAGAGGTAGGCGACGGTTAGGACGGGGCAGGAGCTTCTGGGTCGCTGGGGACCCTGGACTGTGTTTCCTTCTGCATCTTTACATTTCATTTACGTTGTAGTTATTTGTGAGGTTCTCGATACCCTCGTGGGGTCGGTGTGGATGTCGGCATGGTCCCTATTCGGTTGTTCTCTTATGCATTTATCTTTCCTTTTGTTTCTGTTGGCCGTTTGGAAAAGAAAAAAGAAAACCCAAGAAAAGACTGCGAAAACTATTTCTAAAATTTAAGTGTCGTGTGGGCACTGATTTCAAAACCCTGTGGATTTATGGATTGCGAAAATGAATTTCAAAACTCAAGTGTCGTGTGGGCACTGTTTTCAAAACCCTGTGGATTGTTGCTGCTTTCGAACACGTTTTCAAAACCTGAGTGCTGGGTAGGCACCGTTTCCAACGACTGTGGATTTATCCTTTCAAATTGATCGGCCATGCGTTTTAATAAATTGTGGTACTACTGGTATGTTAGTGACTGTTGTGATTGAATGGTTGCTTATGTTGGGAACATGTACTAAACGCTACGCCGTGCATATACAGAGGAGACTCTGTCCGTTTGCAGAGAGATTCTGTATATGCGGCGGGTCTGGGCACGCGCCGGGGAAGAGAGGTTTTCTTTTATCAAAAAAAAAAAAAAAAAAATTTAGACGTCAAATGTTTGACTTTTGTGAAGCGTTTCCGCTAAAACAAAACCCCGGGGCTTGACACTCTCGCACAACGGTCAACAACTCACAATGACCTTGGGGCCACCGTCAATCCCCAAACGGTTCCCAACAACACTAGCACTGGTCTAAACACTGCTACTAGACTCCACTCGGTCCCCCTGACACGAGTGCAACAATAAAGTAAATGCCTGCAACGACCTCAATCTGGTGCCACCAGTAAAACTGGTACTGCCTGCTGTGCCTGACAAATCGGGCATGCTGGCCAAGGCATAACACCGATAAGGGATAGGAGTCTCAAGGACTCAAAGTAAGTAACAGATCGGCCTCTCTATTCGTCCGATCGCACACTCCGGAGTGGCACTCGAGGGGAGCGACCCACACGAGTAAAGTATCACCGGGCAATAACCGCGCCGGTGTGATAAGTAACAAAAGCAGGACTGGATCATGACTCTGATCAAAGTGGGGAAAGCCCAACCACAAAAGAAGCCTCGGTCGTCAATCAGATGCAAAAGTACTCAAATAGTGGGAAACTCTGTTGACTAGAGAATTCAGATACCCAATCTGGTGCATAAATAAATATCCGGCCAACCGCCTAATATCCGAGGTTACCGCAAAGCCCCACCACTAATCCAACCTGTCCCAGACACTAAGTCCCGACTACACTACACAGACCCCTGCTCGAACCCGAGCAACACTGACCACCTGACTAACAAAGAAGGAGAAAGGAAAAGCATGGTTTCTCCTAAGTCAAGTTCCAATAAGTAGTGTAGCAATAAAAGGGGGCCTAACTATATGTCCATACAAGCATGCATATGTCCTCAAGAAAGATATAAGAAAGTAAACCACATGCCTACACCTGACCATAATCCTCGATCATAACAACTCCTCAGAGTAAAATCTGCACATAGCTACAAAATTCGGCCCTACCGCATAAACCAATCGTATAAACGGCTATGTGCTAACATGGCATGTTACATAATCACATAGGGTAACATTATCCTAGGTAAGCTAACACTATTCATCATAAATATCATTCTTGCAATCATTTATACAATTATCATTATCAAGCTTACCTACCTTCATACACAAACCATGTACCCTAAACATCCATGCATCCTACATACAGAATTAGAGAACCGTCCACCGGTTCTGGAAACAAAGCACCCACCTGAAGCGCTTTCCGCAGGCAAAGCCGAAGTCGGTGAAGCGTGTAGACGCTCACAATCCAAAATCCGTCTGAACTGCACCCTCGGTACAAGTCGCGCAAGCCTCGGCTCCAAACAGCTAAAAATACCCCGAAATCAAAGTCTCCAGATCCAACGGGTCCAGCAACACTTGCAAACACCCCTGGGTACAACAATAAGGTTCAACGTTACACTTAATCCAAAAATATTCCAAGTATACACAATTTGCGAAAACAACCTCAAAGATGTGAAATTTCCACCAGTAGAACGGACTCGGAAAAATCCAACAAAAATACTGTCGCGTTCCTCGCGTCGATACCTTCGAAACGAGTACCTGCACGTCAAATTCCGAGCCCCGTTGGCCGAGTTACAAATTCCACAATACAGGGCGCTCACAACACACAACCACACATCTGTATTTCCATGCACAGATAAAGGGAGAAAAATATACCTCCGGGCAAGCCTCAGAAAAATCCAATAAAAATACTGTGATAATCCTCATGTCGAGTAGATGAAAAAAGTGCGAAGGCTCGTCTCAATCCGATGCCCGGTTGCGGAGATATCCTCGAAACAACCCTGCTGTCCCCGAAAAAGCTCACAGCAGCAAGCATCCTAGTAAGCATGGAAAAGTTACTCGAAAAGTGTGTAATGAGAGAAAGCTGAAAATATCTAGATCATAGCTCTGTACGTCTCGGATCCAGCGGCGAAGAAATCACTCGAAAAGGTGGTCGGAGTAGGCCGGGGGAGCTCGCGCACCGAAACGCAACGAAGGGGAACACAAATGGACGAGCGTTGCGCCGCGCCGTAAAAATGGAAACCTCGGGAAGCGTGCCACGTAAAATCCCCAAACTCTGCAGATGGATGCAGCACGGCGAGGGGATCAACTTTCCAGAAGGCCTCAAGTCGCTTTGAAGCTCGGAAATGCCGGAAAAAGGGGAAAGAAGAAGGCTCGGATCGCTTAAATAGGCTCCAGAAAATAATTCGTGAAATACCGGATGTGTCCCCACTTCCGGGCGCCCGATTCTTCCGGATCGCTACAGTGTTGGGCCCGGCCCAACACTGTGCGGGCCCAAAACGCACACGGGCCTCTATGTCGCCCGCACAACAGCAACCAGCCGTGCGGGGCCATCCCCCGCACGACACGTGGCCCAACGGGAAGCCGAAACGTGGCGCCACCCCGGTCAGCACGCCAGCCGCGCCCACGTGCGCGCGCAGGCGCGCCGCCTGACGCCCCTCCCAGGCGCGGTTCCCGAGGCACCCCGCCTGCACCATGGTCCCGGTGCACAGAACCAACCTATCGCCTTCTGCCACGTGTCCAGGCCTCGGTGCACGCCGGCTCCGTGGACCGCGCACCAGCCCGCGCGCCTGCCCGCGTGCCTCTGCGCTGCCCGCGCGCCTCTGCGCTGCCCGCGCCGCTGCGCCGCCTTGCTCCGCCGCTGCCCGCCGTGCTCCGCCGCTGCCCGCCGCCGCCGCTTCCCGCCGGCCGCCAAAATAGTACATGCTGCCTCGAAAATCATGCACGCCATCCGGGCTCCGAAAAATGCAAGTGAATAGTCCATTTTCATCGTTTTCGCGCGCTGAATCCAAATCCGAAGTCCATTTTGCCAAATTCCAACTCTAAATATTGCCGAAGGCATCCGGAAAGGTGTTCATTTGTTCAAACTTCGCGCTGAGTCCATTTTTAATATCCATTGCGCGCGAAACCACTTCTAAACATTCGACGGGGTCATCTAACTACTCTCGTGATCCATTTAACGCACTGAGCCCATCACTTGTGTCCAAATTGTGCACAAACACCACCGACACACCTCGTAGGCCTCCAGAAGCTGCTAGTCAACCAGTAATCTCGTCATGGGGATCCGGGTCCTCACATCGTCCCCCACTAAGAAAAGTTTCGTCCTCGAAACTAGCTCAATTCCACCGGGAGTCACAAATACCAAGGGTAAGTACTCAACATCATCATCTCCAGCTCCTAAGTCATCATTCACTCCCCGTGATCACTCCTCAACAACAACAACAGCAACATCCAGTACGGCATAGCCCGATTGCGCAATTCCCCCATCTCACGAGCTATAATTCGCGACGGGCGTCCCTCATACTCCAAACACTCATAGATCTCAAAGGGGCGAGTCATTCACGGGCGAGGGATCCAAAAACACATCACTCCTTAGCTGAGATGTGAAATACCAAAGGGGCTCCAATAAAAGGCTGGGGGAAACAGAAATAATCACTAGTGCAACACGCACCAAACCACATCCTGGTGCCTATCTCAACAAGGCCACCCGAAGCGTACCCACACGATCAACCAAAAGGGGAAAGAATCCAATAAGCTGGGGTCTTCACTCGGTCACTTCCCGGTCCAAACCACCCGAGTGGACTACTGAACGCAGGCTACCCTCAAAAGGAATCCTCTAGAGATGCAATCTCAAGCCACTGCTGGTCACTCAACATGCTATCATAACCCCAACAGACTCACGGGTCGACGTCGATCTCTCGACTAGTAAAGAACACCCTTACGGTGACCAAACGTTCGGTGAACGGGACTGAAAACTAGCTCAAAAGGCGATCATAATGCTGATGCCCAAACTCGCGGTCAAAAGTTCGAACCATCAACGACAATCCGCGTAAATTCCACTCAAGATGCTGAAAGCTGTAGTTCGGACTGGTAGCTAAGCAGGCATGGCCTACACCCGGGTATATCAATCAAAGCTGGAAATAATAGGCGTACTGGAAGGCTCAACTGTGGGATCCAAGCTGCCAACAAAACAGCGGTTCGTCCTACCACAATACTCATAGGGTTGGACTGATATAGTGCGGACCGAAGATAAACCCACGGTACTCCACAGCCACTATGGGAGGCATCAGTATAACTCGCAAATCCATATCCCACCACTGACAAAGCTGAAATCGGTGCTGGTGTCTGTCTCATCATCCGTCCGCCAAGCTCTCCCGGCACTGCCAAGTCCAAGAAGCTCCTCACCTCGACAATAATTGTCGATCTCGGCTAATTCCCAATTAGCATCCATATTGGGCGGATTTCCACCGCCGCTCCTACGGCTCGAACAAAGTGACCCAAGAAGGTATGCTTCTGAAGCTACAACTTGTACCTCAATAACTTGGCATACAGCTTCATCCACACGGGCATGGTAGCACATCCATAAGTGCTCCCCATGTTCCAAATCGCTCCGGGAGTAAATCAAAATATCCTCGGGAAACACCACTCCCAGTCCGCCCAAGTACAACTGGGACATACAATACCTCAGATCTTGAAGTCACAGGGCATTAGTCAATCCATTTGGCCTCACTATGCTCTCATAATGCCCTTACCGGATCCTGAATGCCCTCTAGGCAAAGTCCTCGGCTGTCTGAATCCAAGTAGGTACTCACATCATACAATAACTACCGTAGTAGCTCCATCAAAAGGCCCTAGATACCACCCGGACCTGTCTACACTCGAACCATAAAAGGACCCTCACAGTCGTGTATCAACGACGTGGCATCACCACCGTGTACCAACGGCGTGGCATCACCACCGTATATCAACGGCGTGGCACCAGGTCAGACAGTCCCCTCGATCCATCAGATCCTGCAACTGCACCATCAGTTCCCTCAGTTCTACCGGCGATATCCAATGAGGTGTTGTCGAGGGTGGCGCGGTTCCCCGAACCACGTCAACCGCAATCTCTATCTCCCTAACCAGCGGCATTATCAACAGCTTAGGTGAAATCACACCCGAGATCTCGTGGGCAACAGAGATATCCTTGGGTCCCGGTGCCGCCGTAAGCACCTCTCGCACCGTCGCTATGACCTGTGTGCTCTAACTATCTCAACCACCAAGCCTCCTCCCATCTGCCTCGCAGAAGGTCAAAACCCTATTTCCCAGCAGTCAAACATCCTGTGGCAGTATGCCAACCTTTCCCCACGCGCTGGGTCAAAACACCGAACTGCCACAGTTTCCAACCTCTCTGCCGATACAACTCACGGCCTCAACTGCATTGGACATAATCCACAGGCCTCCTCCACATGCACAACACCAACAGAAACCTGTACCTCTAGTGCACGTGGTAACAAATCTGCCTTTAGTCCATGCAGGAATGCAACATGCTCTAACTCCGGCTGCTGTGATGAAATCACACTTACAACACTCGATCCACTACCGTGGCGCCCTCCAACCAGGCGGCACAGGTTCATCCGCTCAATGCAAGTGGTTGTCGCTCAATCTGCCTGAAAATTAGGACTATCCACATAGGGAGCACGACCTCTGTCTCTGCTCACACTGAAGTGACGAATAAGGTCATCCGCCGATAACAAATTCACGTTGCCGCTGCGCCACTCAGATAAAGTTACTGATGCTGCCATCGGGGTCCACCCGATCTCTGGCATCTCAGGAATCCGTTATCCTGGAAAAAGAAATCAGAAATGCCTCTGCCGGCCGATCTGTCCTCCATCACCCGGCGCCAAGCGCCAAAATCCAGAACTCGCCTCTGGCGGCAGATCCCTATCCAAAGGAACTACAGCGCCACGCTCAACACACAACACCTACACCCTCGAGGCGTCAATAATCCATAACAGAGGGACCGACTAACTAAAAGGTATCCTGGCGCAATCCACTCCCAGACACACATATCCTATGCGCCTCGTCCCTCGAAACCTGGAGCGCGCAGTTCAACAACTGCATAAATTCTCTTGCACAGGGAGGCTCTCAATTGATCACTCCATCACCACCAACCACGACTCTGCCCCCAAAGGCTCCAACTCAATCTTACGAGTCGGGGTGGTTCATCGGCCAAATCTGGCTCAATAGATCGATCATGTCCCACAGCTCCTCTGCTGTCAACTATCCACCCTGCCTCGGTGCCTCGGCACTAAACATTGGCACAGAGGGGGTTACTCAGTGCTCCGACAACTGTGTCACCAAGACCAGCTGCTCACTCGCTCTGCCGCTGATAAGCCTCTGACAATCCTGTCATCTGGGTCCGGAGTTCTCTGACCTCAATCCGGGTGTCCGGCCCAAAACCAACCGCTCAAGCTCAACTGCTATGACAGGATGCACACGGGCCAAAACCCAGCGTCGGGGAGACACCGCTCGCCACGACGAAATTGCAAAACAGCACACAACAACGCTCGACCCAATCCAGCGAAAGTCTAAAGCATGTCACCCGTTCCACAGCATTATGTTGTCTGCAGCCAACATAATCGCTTAGGAGAATAAACACTCTTCCCGTCCCTTGGGAGAGGTATAAGACTCAATCAGGACTCTCGCTAAAAATCACAACTTTCACGAAGTCAACCAAGGGTCAAACCATAAGCCTAGGGTTTCTAAGTCCACCGTGACCTACATTCTAGGCTCTGATACCAACCTAATCTGTCACGCCCCGGGGTCGAAACTGCGACCCGGGCTCGCCAACAGATCCGCCACCTATGCCAAACCCGCATAGGCGAAGCGTCCTACCTGCAAGAAAAGTACTACAGCTAAACAGATATCAGAGCTATAAATAAAAACCTGCCGTATATCTAAAATCAATCATGGTACAACTGGAAATAATACAACAATGTTCGTCTCCCACAAAGAATAACCATACAAAATCCTCATATACAAGCTCCAAACTCAACCGGGAGGTATCTCCAATAAATACAATAGTGTACAGTCTCTCGATACATAACATATCCTCACTACATCAGTCTCTCAAAAGAGGAAAAAAAAAATAAAACAACTAATCTGCTGTAGATCTCCTCTGAAGGGGTACCGCTACTCTCCAACGACGGGTAGGGATCTAGCACGCGACTCCCTCGCCTCAAACAACAACCGTAGAATCCGCAACACCCGCTAAGACTCTGCAACACAAAGTAGAGAAAAGAAGTGGAGGGGGAGAACCCCCTAACGGGTGTGAGAACTACACGTAAAAAGGGAGTCCTCAGTGGGTACCGCCACCAGGCCCGACGATCTGCCCACTAAGTCCACTAGAGGCATGAGATAACCAAAGCAGTAAAGACTAAAAAGAAAGCTGGAGACTCTCAACAGCTACCATGCCTCTATCTAAATGCTCAAATGGGGAAAACTCTGATAAAGATATGCAACACTCGCACACGAGGTGCTCAATCAACCCAATCGAGCTGACTGCCACATCGGGTCCAGTCAAACCTGCGCCCACCTACAACCACCTCCCGCTGACGGGCAGGAATTACGTAGGGCGTCCAAACGGACTAACTCGCTATCGAGTAGTGGCTCATGCAGGCTATAGTCAAAATCCACTCTCTCTGTCAGAACGGATAAACTCAAGATCACCAAGCCTCTCGCACAACGGTCAACAACTCACAATGACCTTGGGGCCACCGTCAATCCCCAAACGGTTCCCAACAACACTAGCACTGGTCTAAACACTGCTACTAGACTCCACTCGGTCCCCCTGGCAGGAGGGCAATAATAAAGTAAATGCCTGCAACGACCTCAATCTGGTGCCACCAGTAAAACTGGTACTGCCTGCTGTGCCTGACAAATCGGGTATGCTGGCCAATGCATAACACCGATAAGGGATAGGAGTCTCAAGGACTCAAAGTAAGTAACAGATCGGCCTCTCTAACCGTCCGATCGCACACTCCGGAGTGGCACTCGAGGGGAGTGACCCACACGAGTAAAGTATCACCGGGCAATAACCGCGCCGGTGTGATAAGTAACAAAAGCAGGACTGGATCATGACTCTGATCAAAATGGGGAAAGCCCAACCACTAAAGAAGCCTCGGTCATCAATCAGATGCAAAAGTACTCAAATAGTGGGAAACTCTGTCCACTAGAGAATTCAGATACCCAATCTGGTGCATAAATAAATATCCGGTCAACCGCCCAATATCCGTGGTTGCCGCAAAGCCCCACCACTAATCCAACCTGTCCCAGACACTAAGTCCCGACTACACTACCCAGACCCCTGCTCGAACCCGAGCAACACTAACCACCTGACTAACAAAGAAGGAGAAAGGAAAAGCATGGTTTCTCCTAAGTCAAGTTCCAATAAGTAGTGTAGCAATAAAAGGGGGCCTAACTATATATCCATACAAGCATGCATATGTCCTCAAGAAAGATATAAGAAAGTAAACCACATGCCTACACCTGACCATAATCCTCGATCATAACAACTCCTCAGAGTAAAATCTGCACATAGCTACATAATCCTGCCCTACCGCATAAACCAATCATATAAACGGCTATGTGCTAACATGGCATGTTACATAATCACATAGGGTAACATTACCCTAGGTAAGCTTACACTATTCATCATAAATATCATTCTTGCAATCATTTATACAATTATCATTATCAAGCTTACCTACCTTCATACACAAACCATGTACCCTAAACATGCATGCATCCTACATACAGAATTAGAGAACCGTCCACCGGTTCTGGAAACAAAGCACCCACCTGAAGCGCTTTCCGCAGGCAAAGCCGAAGTCGGTGAAGCGTGTAGACGCTCACAATCCAAAATCTGTCTGAACTGCACCCTCGGTACAAGTCGCGCAAGCCTCGGCTCCAAACAGCTAAAAATACCCCGAAATCAAAGTCTCCAGATCCAACGGGTCTAGCAACACTTGCAAACACCCCTGGGTACAACAATAAGGTTCAACGTTACACTTAATCCAAAAATATTCCATGTATACACAATCTGCGAAAACAGCCTCAAAGATGTGAAATTTCCACCAGTAGAACAGACTCAGAAAAATCCACCAAAAATACTGTCGCGTTCCTCGCGTCGATACCTTCGAAACGAGTACCTGCACGTCAAATTCCGAGCCCAGTAGGCCGAGTTACAAATTCCACAATACAGGGCGCTCACAACACACAACCACACATCTGTATTTCCATGCACAGATAAAGGGAGAAAAATATACCTCCGGGCAAGCCTCAAAAAAATCCAATAAAAATACTGTGATAATCTTCGTGTCGAGTAGATGAAAAAAGTGCAAAGGCTCGTCTCAATCCGATACCCGGTTGAGGAGATATCCTCGAAACAACCCTGCTGTCCCCGAAAAAGCTCACAGCAGCAAGCATCCTAGTAAGCATGGAAAAACTCCTCGAAAAGCGTGAAATGAGAGAAAGCTGAAAATACCTAGATCGTAGCTCTGTCTGTCGCGGATCCAGCGGCAAAGGAATCACTCAAAAATGTGATCGGAGTAGGCCGGGGGAGCTCGCGCACCGAAACACGACGAAGGGGAACACAAATGGACGAGCATCGCGCCGCACCGTAAAAATGGAAACCTCGGGAAGCGTGCCACGTAAAATCCCCAAACTCTGCAGATGGATGCAGCACGGCGAGGGGATCAACTTTCCAGAAGCCCTCAAGTCGGTTTTGTGACACCCCACTTCCCAGGGGGTCACCCATCCTAGAACTACTCTAGCTCTAGCACGCTTAACTCTCATGTTCCTCTTGGATCTTGCTACCATCCAAAATGCTATAGCCGGGTTAGAGATTTAGTCCTATTATATCATTTATATAGAGGACTAATCCAAATTCCGGGGGTGTTACATTCTTCCCCCCTTTAAGCCCTGACGTCCACGTCAGGCTCAAGCACACTCACAAGCACCAGGCGATGTGAGACTCGTCTCGCTAGCCTTAGCCGACCTTGTGAGGAGCTGCACTCCACTCACAACGGTCATTAGCCGGGGAGCCTCGCTCTACCCGCTATATAACCCTGGCTCAGCCGAGACTCATCTCACATTTCCGGCTGGTGAATGGCTCTGATACCAACTGTGACGCCCCACTTCCCAGGGGGTCACCCATCCTAGAACTACTCTAGCTCTATCACGCTTAACTCTCATGTTCCTCTTGGATCTTGCTACCATCCAAAATGCTATAGCCGGGTTAGAGATTTAGTCCTATTATATCATTTATATAGAGGACTAATCCAAATTCCGGGGGTGTTACAGGTTTGAAGCTCGGAAATGCCGGTAAAAGGGGAAAGAAGAAGGCTCGGATCGCTTAAATAGGCTCCAGAAAACAATTCGTGAAATACCGGATGTGTCCCCACTTCCGGGCGCCCGATTCTTTCGGATCGCTATAGTGTTGGGCCCGGCCCAACACTGTGCGGGCCCAAAACGCACACGGGCCTCCACGTCGCCCGCACAACAGCAACCAGCCGTGCGGGGCCATCCCCCGCACGACACGTGGCTCAACGGGAAGCCGAAACGTGGTGCCACCCCGGTCAGCACGCCAGCCGCGCCCACGTGCGCGCGCAGTCGCGCCGCCTGACGCCCCTGCCAGGCGCGGTTCCCGAGGCACCCCGCCTGCACCATGGTCCCGGTGCACAGAACCAACCTATCACCTTCTGCCACGTGTCCAGGCCCCGGTGCACGCCGGCTCCGTGGACCGCGCACCAGCCCGCGCGCCTGCCCGCGCGCCTCTGCGCTGCTCGCGCTGCCCGCGCCGCTGTGCCGCCTTGCTCCGCCACTGCCCGCCGTGCTCCGCCGCTGCCCGCCGGCCGCCGGAACAGTATATGCTGCCTCGAAAATCGTGCGCGTCATCCGGGCTCCGAAAAATGCAAGTGAATAGTCCATTTTCATCGTTTTCGCGCGCTGAATCGAAATCCGAAGTCCATTTTGCCAAATTCCAACTCTAAAAATTACCGAAGGCTTCCGGAAAGGTGTTCCTTGGTCCAAACTTCGCGCTGAGTCCATTTTTAATATCCATTGCGCGCAAAACCACTTCTAAACATTCGACGGGGTCATCTAACTACTCTCGTGATCCATTTAACGCACTGAGCCCATCACTTGTGTCCAAATTGTGCGCAAACACCACCGACACACCTCGTAGGCCTCCAGAAGCTGCTATTCAACCAGTAATCTCGTCGTGGGGATCCGGGTCCTCACAAGATTGGCATCTGAACTGTTTTAAAAATCGTCGGACCGGTTTTAATGAAAACTAAGATTTGAATTATTGTGAGCTTCCAGAGAGATTGAGTAGGTTCAGGATGCATATGTTCTCGTGCCAGGGAGCCGAGTGGACTTTTAGAGCTCTGTGTGTTGAGCTTCTAGTGTCAGGTGAGTTGAGATTATTCTAGATCCTGGGTTTGTTTTTTTGATTGGGTAGTGGAGATGGTTCTCCGACATGGCTTTGAGAGTTTCGGCTCTGGCAGATCGAGTCGTGAAGGTTTCCCGACTTAGCCATGGGTTGTGCATTATCATATTTAGTCGTGGAGGGTTCTCCGACATAGCTGTGAGAGGGTTTGGGCATTCCCTGATCGAGTCATGGAGGGTTCCCGACCGAGTTGTGTTATTCGAGTATTGAGTTTCCGATCTGATTGATCGTGGATCATAGCCTGCATGTGCCGCTTATGAGACAGTTGAGACTGATGAGATATTTGAGCTCGGTGGGGTCGCTCCCCTCGAGTTACGCTCCGGATGCGTGATAATGTTGATTGAGATGGTTAGACTAGGATGTCCCACGTGGAGTGGGCAGGTGCGTTCCTAGCAGTCAGACTAGGACGTCCCACGTGGAGTGGGCAGGTGCGTTCCTAGTAGTCAGTTTAGGACGCCCCACGTAGAGTGGGCAGGTTCATTCCTAGACGACAGGCGCGGGCTTGACTGAGCCAGTTCTGGGCAGTCATTGAGATTTGGGTTTTGTGAGCACCTCGTGTGCGAGTGGTGCATAGCATGTTCTTAGATGAGTTTTCCTCTGAGCATGATACTTGGGGCATTTTAGTAGTGGTGAGTGTATGCATAGCAGGTTCACAGTAGGGATTTACTTGAGCATGAAGTTGAGACATTTTAGCGGTAGCTCATTTCCCGCTTTTATATATATATCTACCTGCATACCTATCTGTTTGCCTCCAGTAGACTTAGTTGGCATACCGTGGATATTGGTGACGGTACCCACTGGGAACTACCTTCTGCAGTAGTTCTCACACCCGCTGCGGTGACAGGTTTCCTGAGGTTGCTGTTCCGGCTTAGCTCGCGTGGAGACAGCTGATCGAGGTGAGGACGTGGCTGATTAGTTCCTTACCAGCATTGAGAGTCAGAGGTAGATGTACCCTGTATTGTTTTGTTTACACTTTTATACTCGACAGTCTGAGAGATTGTATGTTTTTGGATAGTGAGGGTGAGAGACTTGTATTGAGGATTATTATTTATTTATTTATTTAGATGTTCAGTTGATTTCTGTAGCTGTTGGTTTTAGTTCTATTTCAGCTCTGATACATGTTTAGCTATAGATCTTTTGCAGGGTAGACGCTTCGTCTGTGTGGCAGTTTTCGTACAGACGGTGGATTTGTTGGCGAGCCCGGATAGCAGTTTCGACCCCGGGGCGTGACAGATTAGGGTGGTATCAGAGCCTAGGAATCTAGGTCATTGAGGACTTAGTGACCCTAGGCTATTGGTTGGACAGTAGGATGACTGTCACGCCCCGGGGTCGAAACTGCGACCCGGGCTCGCTAACAGATCCGCCGCCTATGCAAAACCCCGCACAGGCGAAGCATCCAACCTGCAAGAAAAGGTACTACAACTAACAGATATCAGAGCTATAAATAAAAATCTATTGTAAAAACTAATATCAAGCACTGTACAACTGAAAATAATACAATAATGTCCATCTCCCAAAAATGATAATCATACAATATCCTCAGATACAAAACCCAGAACTCAACAGGGAGGTATCTCCAATAAATACATCAGTGTACAGGCTCTCAATACATAACATATCCTCACTACATCAGTCTCTCAAAAGAGAAAAAATAAAATAACTAATCTACTGTAGATCTCCTCTGAAGGGTACCGCTACTCTCCAACGACGGGTAGGGATCTAGCTCGCGACTCCCTCGCCTCGATCAACAACCGCAGAATCAGCAACACCCGCTAAGACTCTGCAAAACAAAGGAGAGAAAAGAAAGGGAGGGGGAAAACCCCCAATGGGTGTGAGAACTACACCAAAAAGGGAGTTCTCAGTGGGTACCACCGCCAGGCCCGACGATCTGCCCACTAAGTCCACTAGAGGCATAGGATAACCAATGCAGTAAAAACTGAACAAGAAAGCTGGAGACACTCAACAGCTACCATGCCTCTATCTAAATGCTCAAAAGGGGAGAACCAATGAAGGATATGCCACCACTAGCACATGAAGTGCACAATTGACCCAATCGAGCTGACTGCCACATCTGGTCTAGTCAAACCTGCGCCCCACCTACAACCACCTCCCGCTGCCGGGCAGGAATTACGTAGGGTGTCCAAACGGACTAACTCGCTATCGAGTAGTGGCTCATGCAGGCTATAGTCGAAATCCACGCTCTCTCTCAGAACGGATACACTCAAGATGCTCAACCTCTCACACAATGGTCAAAGTACTCACAATGATACGGGACCACCGTCAAACCAAACGGCTCCCAACAACACTAGCACTGGTCTAAACACAGCTACTAGACTCCACTCAGTCCCCCTGACACGAGTGCAATAATAAAGTAATTGCCTGTAATAACCCCAATCTAGTGCCACCAGTAAAACTGGTACTGCCTGCTGTGCCTGCCAAATCGGGTATGCTGGCCAACGCATAACACCGATATGGGATAGGAGTCTCAAGGACTCAAAGTATGTATATCACACACTCCGGAGTGGCACTCGAGGGGAGCGACCCACACGAGTAAAGTGACTGAGTAATAAGTATAATAGTAGTATAAATCAGCAGGACTGGATCATGACTCTGATCAAAATGGGAAAGCTCAACCACTAAAGAAAACCCCGGTCCTCATTCAGATGCATAAACAAATATCCGGTCAACCGCCCAATATCCGCGGTTGCCGTAATGCCCCACAAACCATAATCTAAAACCGACCTCCGGTCGACCGCCCAAAGTCCGCGGTCACCGCAAAACCCTGCCAGCCTCAATCCAGCACAACCCATCCCTGACACCAATGTCCCGGCTATACTACCCCAAACCCCTGCTCGCACCCGAGCAACACAGACTGCCTGACTAACAAGGAAGGAGAAAGGAATAACATGGTTTCTCCTAAGTCAAGTTCCAAAAAGTAGTGTAGCAGTAAAAGATGGCCTAACTAGATGTCCATACAAGCATGCAAATGTCCTCAAGGAAATGAAAGGGAGTAAAGCATATAATTCCACTAGGAATAAACAACCTGCCAGAATCCCTAAAGAACTACACCTGTCCACAATCCAGGGTCCATCAAAAGAATGATCAGAATAATACCCGCACATAGATATAGCCCCCTACTCCATCGAGTAATCATATCATAAAAGACTATGTGCAACTTGGCATGCTAAAAGATCACTACTAAATTATATCAATCTGCATGATCTAGGCCATTCCTCAAGCTTCCATCTCGATGCTAAATATTGTACAATTAAACAAGCATGCTAACAATCACATAGGGTAAATCCCTTAGGTAAGCATTTACTATTCATCATCATGAATATTAATCTTGCAATTCCCTTATACAATCATCCTTCCTAGCTTACCTCACAATAACATACATTGTACCCTAAACATGCATGCATTCTAATATAAGAATTAGAGAACCGTCCACCGGTTCTGGAGATGAAGCAACCCACCTGAAACGCTTTCCGCAGGCAAAGCTGAAGTTGGTGAAGAGCGTGGCCACTTGCTAACATAATTCTGCTGAACCCGCATCCTTGGTACATGCCGCGCAAGCCTCGGCTCCAAACAACATTACCCCAACAATGTAACACCACAACAATAATCAACATCACAACACAACTCACTAATCATACTCCAAAATGTACACCAACAACGTTGTTGTTTTTCCCAAACAGCACAAAGAAGGATATTTCTCACCTCCAAGCGGTGCTCCAAAAATTCTAGAAAATTCACGGTTGCGATCCTCGCGACGAGTAGCCCCAAAACGAGTATTTATACGCCCCGTTCCGACACCTGTAGGCCAAGATACAAATTAAACAATGCGGTGCGTCGATAATCCACAATACTGCAAAAACTGTGAGATACAACCCCAAAGAAGCCTAAATCTCACCTTCGAAGAGTCCTTTGAAAAATCCAGTAAAAATACGAGCGCATTCCTCTCGAAGAGTAGATGTCAATCGAGTCCTTAAACGCCTCATTCCGATGCTTGCAGGTCAAGATAGAAAATCGACAAGCCTCCGCTGTCCAAAATCTCACAGCAGAAAAAGGGGGTCACAGAAAAACCTCGGGAACTGTGCTAAAAACTCGAAATGCGGTGAAGTGATCAACACAGAAAATGAAGGCTTACCTCTCGTAAACGTGCTGCCACGAAAATCGGCTCGAAATTCCATCGGGGTGATCCGGTGTGCCTCGCGGACTGAAGAGCGACGGTAAAAGCCAAAAATCCAAGGTGTGTCGATGTGCGCCGCGTCGCAGAAAATGTCGATGCCGCGGCCTCCAAAAATCCCGAAAATCCAACAAGTGGTGGAGGGCACAGAGAAGATGGCTCTGTAGAAGAGGGAGCTCCCAAAAATTGTTGGGTTATGTATACTTGGATCTAAATAGGGGAAAAAACACCTAGAGGGGGGTGAATAGGTGTAAACAATAAACACTCAAAAATCTTTGCGATATAAAACCCAATGCGGAAAAATAAATAACACGCAGAGATTTTTACGTGGAAAACTCCAAACCGGAGTAAAAAACCACGGGACCGATAACACGGTGAAATCCACTAGAATTAAACATGTACAAGGTGATATACCGTACTCACAGACGACTCAACCTTTTCCATACGCTCCTAGTTGATCTTCTCCGCTCGCTCCACGACGCTTCTCGAATCCACGATTTGCGTCCAACGCCGAATCCACGGCGTCCAACGTCGAGTCCACGACGTCCGACCGAATCCACGGTCTTCACCCAGTAGCACGCTTCGAATCCACGAACGTACCTCGCTCCGAATCCACGAGAGCGGTAGCACCTTGAATCCACAAGGCCACGCGAGTCCACGCGCCGATTTTGGGGTAAATCGTTGTTTTTTGGGTGGTGATGATCCGCCGAATACTTAGATTAGAAATAGATCGAAAATACCATCTAAGTATTCATTGATTTGATTCTACTCAAAATGTGAGTATGAAAACCTAGAATCAAATCAATCAATATAGATGAAGAAACATAAGATAGAATCTATGATTTCCTTTCTTCTCTATATGTGGATCTTAGGCCGTATAAAAGATGACGGCTTCTTTTTAGATTATGTGGATTAGCCCTAGAAAAAGAATCATAGGGTCTATTTATAGGTTAGAAACCCTTGGAAAAAGATAAGGATAAAAAACTATCTTTTTCTGGAATTTTTCATGACGACGATCCGGATCGGAGATCGGCGATCCGGATTGCAGTAGCGAGAAAAACAGTTTCCAGAAAAACGAAGGTTCGGGATCCGGATCGAAGTGCTTGATCCGGATCGTTCATACAGTTCACCAAACATCAACGTTCGGGATCCGGATTGCAAAGCCTGATCCGGATCGCTCAAATAAAAAGGTAAACCCAGTGTTCGGGATCCGGATCAAGGAAGGCTACGATCCGGATTGAACTGGTGTATGAATGAACAACCTTCGGGATCCGGATTGCAAGGTCTAATCCGGATCCTGAACATGTCCCATGTCCAGTTTTTGATATTTATGCAATTACAAGTTCATCCAAGTGTTTCTACACTATAAGAAGTATTCGGATCACCAAAGATATTAAGTTAAACATACCTGATCCTTTTGAATTCTTCTTTCTTGAGATTGAGTTATATGATCCAACCTTCTTTACCTTCAATCTTCAAGACTTAACCGAATTCACGAAATACGCCAACTTAAATTCCGTAACAATCTCCCCCCTTGGCGGTTTCGTGACAAAACATAGATCCACTCAAGAAAATTCAAAAAGATATTTTTGTTGCTATCACCATACAACAAAAATTTACAATGGAGATCCAAAATAAAATAAATGAGTTAAACTCCTAAAACAGACTCTAGACTTAGACATCTGTACTCTCTGCAAAAGAAATCATTCTTGACAAAAGAAATCGTTAGATACCTCAAGAATTTTATATCATTCAAAAACCACATACAGAGATGAAGTTTATACTTATTTATACTTACCATGACATTTATACATTTAGATATGTAAATTGATCATAGTTAAAACACCAACATATCTTCTATGCAATCAAAATCCAAATGTCATGTTAGTGAACATCAACTTGTTAGTTCTATTACATGCCCAAATAGTTAGTCGAATAGTTAGTCGAGGCATGCATTCAAACACAAATGAAAACCGAAAGTTGAAGTTCTACTTACCTTTCAAGTTGAGGTTATACTTACCTCCATAGTTTCAAGTTTCTTTCTCACAAACATTGTATCATTGTTTATACTTCTCTCTCCCCCTTTTTGTCACAAAAATTAGCCAAAAATTACCAAAATGGAGAGAATAGTTAACAGTTCAAGTACCAAAAGTTTGAGAACTAAAAACTAAAAACTAAAACGTAAAAACCTGCACAAGAGAAGGATTAAAAATCTGCATAAGAAAAAGAAATTAGAAGGATACGAATTATTCAGACTCATCTGAACTGATACAGCCGAGAATTTGGAAGATTTTCTTTAATCGCTTGTTCATTGATGACTGATTCTTGTTGACCTTCTTTATTTCTGTAGGTTTATATATAGGATCCACAAGGATCTAAATAGGTACTATCAAACAACTAGAGGGGGGGTGAATAGGTGTAATACTTATAAAACCAAATCTCAGTGCAAAATAAAAACCAATGCGGAAAATAAAAACAACACACCGAGATATACGTGGAAACTCCAATCCAGGAGAAAAACCACGGGACCAACACGCAATAACAATCCACTAAGAATAGAAGAATAACAAGGTGATTACCGACTCCACGGACTCAAACCCCTCCTTCAGCTTCTTCGGACCTTGCGCTCACCGATTGGATGTCCACGCAATAACAATCCACTAAGAAAAGAAGAATAACAAGGTGATTACCGTCTCCACGGATTTAACCCCTCCTTCAACTTCTTCGGACCTTGTGCTCCAACGATTGCACGTCCACTGCACACGTTCGAATCCACGAACGCCACTCGAATCCACGAGCACACGTTTCGAATCCACGAAACGCCTTTAGCACACCGAATCCACGATGCCACGTCGAATCCACGACGCAAACTCAGCCGGTAAGAATATTGGCTTCGATGGTGATCCTTTGCTTAGATTATCAATGAAGATCCATGGGAAAAATCTCTAAGCAAATATTAGATCAATTCGACAAAAGATATGTTCTTGAAAGAACCGTCGAATTGACCTAAAAGAGGCTATAAAGAAGAACGATAAAAACCTAGCCTCTAGGGTTGCTCTCAAGTGTTTTATCAATTGATCGGCCGTGCTCCCCAGGTTTTTGAGAAACCCTAAATGTCTATTTATAGTTTAGAAACCTTTGGAAAGAGATAAGAATAAAAAACTTACCTTATCTGGAAATTTTCAGGACGGCGATCCGGATCGGATTTATTGTGATCCGGATCGTCGTAACGAGTCAGGCTATTCCAGAAAAACAGGGTTCGGGATCCGGATTAAAATGCCCGATCCGGATCGTTCATATATTCCAGCAAAAACCCATGTTCGGGATCCGGATCGAAATGACCTTTGATCCGGATCGGATTTGCCAATGAACAAGCACCCTTCGGGATCCGGATTGGACTGTCTGATCCGGATCCTGAACATGTCCCATGTCAAGTTTTTGATTTTTATGCAATTAAAAATTCATCCAAGTGTTTCTACACTATAAGAAAGTATTCGGATCACCAAAATTATTTAGTTAACCATACCTGATCCTTTTGAATACTTTCTTCTTGAGATTGATGTAACTGATCCACAATTCTTCAACTTCAATCTTCAAGACTCAAGACACTGAGTGTCAACTTGAGCTCTTGTTGAATCTTCTCTAAGTCTTTGATTGCTGATTGACAATTTGATCCCTTTAAGACTCCGACTCAACTCACCGACTTGACTCACGAAATATGCCAACACCAAAAAGCCATAACAATCTCCCCCTTTGGCAGTTTCGTGACAAAACCCAAAAATACATAAAAGCGCTCAAGTCACTCATCTTAAACCAAAAAATCGAAACTCAATGTCATCACCAAAACATTGACTTTCTTTGCATGAAAGATCCAATAAACAAAAATTACAATTGAACCAGTCTTAGAACAAACTCTATGACTTAGGACTTGGAGTCTTAAAGTGATGTAATTCCTGCAAAACAAAACTCCAAACAAAATCAAGTGTTAGTCGTTAGAAATTAAATGTAAATCCTACATTTGATTCGTCCTTTTGGTTCTTTTTGTTTTTCGGCTCCTTTTTCATTATCTCTTTTCTTTATCTCGATGATCTCATCTCCGTCTCCCCCTATCTTGATGATCTCATCTCTGTCTCCCCCTATCTCGATGATCTCTTCTCCCCTATTTCTCTCTTCTCCCCTATTTCTCTTCTCTCCCTTTTTGTCACAAATTGTCAAATAGTGAACATACTAGACAAAAGGAAATCACTAACAGCATTAGTCCATAGTGAAAGAGAGATAAAAGCTCAGTTCCGGTATATAACAAAAACATAGATTGCGTACCGGTACTCGAACGCAAAAATCAAATAATTTCTTGAAACAAATCCAGATTTTGAAATATTTGAATTACCGATTTGTATTCCATCAAGAAAACAATTTAAGTGCTTGAGAATAATATGAGATCACATAGATGTCATTCAATCCAATTAATTTTACAAAAATTAAAAAGATTTACTCCGAAATCATGAAAAACAAAGATAAAACATTATAAACCGTTTTTCACATTATATACGTCAAACACAAGTCATCAAAAATAATCTTGAGATCCAAAGTCTATCAAGATGTAACGGATGTACAAAGATGACTTACAGAGATTTCCAAATGACATCAATTTGATTTCTTACCCTTTCAAATTTGAGATAAGCACTAAAATACCTAAGGGTGGCTCTTTGAGCATCTTTCAACTATCCCACCTTATACCAACCAGGAGATTGTTCAGAATATAAGAACTTTGAATATGAATCTCCGAATGCTTCAACTAAACAAAATTTCATAAAATATTTTTCAAGCATCCAAAACATGTGGCAACTTTTTCCAACATGTGGTGGTAGTTATCACACTCCTTTCGGATGTAACTCTTTCCACATCTTTTACAATTCATTTATTTACCCTTGTAAGAATGCAATCTCTTACGTGAAAGAATTAAATCCCAAATTTTAGTCTATCGGTTGTCTCACGTTTATCACAATGAATTCACACAACCGAGATAGAATAATCATCTAAAGATCACACATGATTTCTAAAATTTGATGAATATAATTATCAAAAACTCCTATAATGAAATATCTTCAAGAATTATGATTATGGAGTAAAGTTGATAATTCAAATAAAATTAAATTGGAGTGATTGAAAGTGAAAACCCTTTTTATTCAATGCACTTGTTCGTTAAAATCCTTTTGTTTAAAAAAACAAAACATAAAAACGAAGAGCATTGAAAACATGTAATGCAGAGATTCAGAAAAATATGAAAGGAAAACCAATCAAAGCATTACATACAGTCATAAGCTATTTAGAACTTAAGACAAGGAAAGATATCACCTTTCCGAATCCAAAATTGTCGAATTTTGGGTTGTCTTGATTCATTGTGGTTGGGAGATGATAGCTTTGACTGTTGATCCACCTTAGGTCTTTGCCTCGCAGTGATCCACTTGTATGATTGATGTTGTGGCTCGGACCTTTGGTGGTTTGAGTGAACTCCATTGACTTGATGTGTCTTTTGATTCCGTTGAGTTCGCTCCGTAGATGAAGTTGCCGAAGGACTCTTCTTTCCTTTTTTCAGGCAATTCTTCACCAAATGTCCTTCAAGTCCACATAAGTGACAAGTTCTTCCTTTCAATTTCATTGTGGAACTTGAAGCATGCACAGTTTGGTCCTTTTTGAATCCCAAACCAACCTTGCTTGTTTGACCTAATTCGGACATACAATCTAGTTTTTTGGAACCGGTTGAAAGCCTTTGTATGTCGAATTTGAGTTCATGAACTTGCTTGGTCAAAACTTGGTTGGTGACATGAATCTCCTCAAACTGTTTTTCTAGAAAATCAATCTTGTTAATATGGGAATTAACGATCGTTTCCGATTGATTTATCTTTTCCTGGAGGATTTTATTATTATCCAATAAAAGCTCTCGTTCCTCCTCGAGATCATGAAGTTTGATCTTTAAAGCATGATTCTCGTCTTGATTCTCAAGTCGTTGCTTCCTCAACTTCTTGATATGCTTGGCCATCTTCTTAGATTCCGCAAGAAGTTGTTGATATGCCTCAACGAGTTCTTCTTCGTCCGGCTCCCCCTCACTTGATGACTCTCCGTTGGATGTTGATGTTTCATGCAAAATCAAAGGAATAGAGTCAGTGATTAAAGATGATAAACAAACATTAGAAGAGGAGATTTGAGAAGCATGTAAGGCAACGACTTTTTCCTCTTTACTTGAGGTCGATTCATTAGAAGTAGAATCGTCCCAAGTTTTCGCTTGCAAAGCCTTCTTTTTATATGATTTCGGAGAAGGACATTCCGTTGAAAAATGGCCGTAGCCTTTGCATCTATAGCATTGGATTTCCCCTTCGAAATCATCTTTTTCTTTTTCTTTAGAAGGTTTTGCAAAGCTTTTGAGGTTAGAGGATTTAGAACCCGATGATCCTTTAGAAGGTTTCGTGGATGAAGATCCATCGGTTCGATTCTTCCAAAACTTCCGACGAAATTTCTTTACGATCCGCGCCAACTGTTCTTCAAAATCGGCAAAAGAGATTTCATCGTCCGAACTTGATTCGCTATCTTCTTCCTTTGTTGATTTGAATGCAATACCTGTAAGCTTAGAAGAAGACTTGGAAGAAACTTGATTAGTAGGAAAAGTCATTTCATAAGTTTGCAAAGCACCTACTAATTCCTCTACACTCATCTCATCCGGATGACTAACGGTTTCAATGGCGGTAACCTTTGCCCTAAACCGTTCCGGAAGAGTCCGAAGTATCTTTCTTACAATTCTCGACTCCGGGATCTTTTCTCCTAAATTAGCACAAGTATTGATTACATCTTGAAGTCTAGTGTAATAATCTGTAAACAATTCAAGCTCTTCCATATGAATAGAGTCAAATTGACTTGTAAGCATCTGGAGCTTTTGAATTTTTACAAGATTAGTACCCTCATGTGTAATTTTGAGAATATCCCAAATTTCCTTCGCGGTTTCACACGCAGAAATTCGTGTGAACTCAGTCGAGGAAAGAGAATTAAATAAAGCGTTCATACCATTCCCATTGTAAGAAGATCTTTCAAATTCCTCTTTGGACCATCTAGAGCGAGGTTTTGGGATAGTAGAATTTCCTACTTCCTCAACAGGATGCACCCAACCGTATTCCACGGATTGCCATACCCGCTCATCAATTGCGATGAGAAAAGCTCTCATCCGCACTTTCCAATAAGCATAATTAGTCCCATCAAAAAGAGGAGGTCTATAAATATTACCACTTTCACCCAACATGATAGATAAACCTAAAACCCGCTCCGATACCAATTGTAGGTTTATATATAGGATCCACAAGGATCTAAATAGGTACTATCAAACAACTAGAGGGGGGGTGAATAGGTGTAATACTTATAAAACCAAATCTCAGTGCAAAATAAAAACCAATGCGGAAAATAAAAACAGCACACCGAGATATACGTGGAAACTCCAATCCAGGAGAAAAACCACGGGACCAACACGCAATAACAATCCACTAAGAATAGAAGAATAACAAGGTGATTACCGACTCCACGGACTCAAACCCCTCCTTCAGCTTCTTCGGACCTTGCGCTCACCGATTGGATGTCCACGCAATAACAATCCACTAAGAAAAGAAGAATAACAAGGTGATTACCGTCTCCACGGATTTAACCCCTCATTCAACTTCTTCGGACCTTGCGCTCCAACGATTGCACGTCCACTGCACACGTTCGAATCCACGAACGCCACTCGAATCCACGAGCACACATTTCGAATCCACGAAACGCCTTTAGCACACCGAATCCACGATGCCACGTCGAATCCACGACGCAAACTCAGCCGGTAAGAATATTGGCTTCGATGGTGATCCTTTGCTTAGATTATCAATGAAGATCCATGGGAAAAATCTCTAAGCAAAGATTAGATCAATTCGACAAAAGATATGTTCTTGAAAGAACCGTCGAATTGACCTAAAAGAGGCTATAAAGAAGAACGATAAAAACCTAGCCTCTAGGGTTGCTCTCAAGTGTTTTATCAATTGATCGGCCGTGCTCCCCACGTTTTTGAGAAACCCTAAATGTCTATTTATAGTTTAGAAACCTTTGGAAAGAGATAAGAATCAAAAACTTACCTTATCTGGAAATTTTCAGGACGGCGATCCGGATCGGATTTACTGTGATCCGGATCGTCGTAACGAGTCAGGCTATTCCAGAAAAATAGGGTTCGGGATCCGGATTGAAATGCCCGATCCAGATTGTTCATATATTCCAGCAAAAACCCATGTTCGGGATCCGGATCAAAATGACCTTTGATCCGGATCGGATTTGCCAATGAACAAGCACCCTTCGGGATCCGGATTGGACTGTCTGATCCGGATCCTGAACATGTCCCATGTCCAGTTTTTGATTTTTATGCAATTAAAAATTCATCCAAGTGTTTCTACACTATAAGAAAGTATTCGGATCACCAAAATTATTTAGTTAACCATACCTGATCCTTTTGAATACTTTCTTTTTGAGATTGATGTAACTGATCCACAATTCTTCAACTTCAATCTTCAAGACTCAAGACACTGAGTGTCAACTTGAGCTCTTGTTGAATCTTCTCTAAGTCTTTGATTGCTGATTGACAATTTGATCCCTTTAAGACTCCGACTCAACTCACTGACTTGACTCACGAAATATGCCAACACCAAAAAGCCGTAACAATTTCTTCCTTTACCTCAATAAGTTCATTTGATATACGTTCTTGCTCGTTGGAGAGCCTTTGCTGTTCTTTATAGATTGAGGTAACTGATGCATCATCATCAGAAGTTGATGGAGGTGCTCGTTGTGCTGCATGTGCTGGTTGGACTGGAGGGGTTGCTGCCGGTGTAGAGGTTGTTGCTTGTTGTTGTTGTGCTCGTTGTCGGTGAGGAGGTAATATGGGCTCGTCTTGCTTTGTCGAGAGAGACTTTACAATTGTTGTTTCATTGATCGTTCCTAAACTGTGCATGTAGGAACTCGCATTTGTGTCAGCTTTAAATTTGCGAAGAATGCGCATGATGATCATTGGATAAGGTAGTCTCTCTGAAGGGTGAGCATGTTCCACATAGCGAGCCATCCTCGCCCAGATGATGTAAGGGATGTTTAAGTTTGCTCCCATTGCTGCTGTGGGGTTTCCAAGAAGATAAAGGAATAACATCCTATCCCACCGAAGAACCTTCGTGTTCATATTTGGAAGGACGTTATAGCAAACAATGAAGTTTAAGTAGCGATACTCAGGTCGTAGCTCTTTTGAAAAGACTGAGTTTCCTGCTGACGGAGTATCGGGCAGACAGATGCCATCAACTACCACTCTCCAGGAGTTGGTGTTGAAAATTTGATTCTTCAGATAATGAGCGCCATCGGCTCGGGCCTTCATCCCTAATACCTCTCCAATCAGTTGAGGGGTTACTTTAATCTTAACATTTTTGACCAATGTTTGAAAGTCTCGACGTCCGCTCTCCTGATCAACGAGATAGCAAGCATTTTGATAGAACATCCTCACTGAGTGAAGACAATACCTAGTGGTCTCGGGGAAATCGCAAATGGGAGGAATGTCACGCCCCGGGGTCGAAACTGCGCCCCGAGCTCGCCAACAGATCCGCCATCTGTACGGAAACTGCCGCACAGACGAAGCGTCTACCCTGCAAGTCAGATCTATAGCTAAAAACATGTATCAGAACTGAAACTAAAACCAAAAGCTATGGAATAAAACTGAACATCTGGAATAGTAAAATCTCCACTAGTACACAAATCCTCAAGGTACAAAGTCTCACAGAATGTCCAGTACAAAAGTGGAAACATAAAATACACCGGGTACATCTACCTCAGTCTCTCAATGCTGGTAAGGAACTAATCGGCCGCGTCCTCACCTCGATCTGCTGTCACCGTGCGAACCAAGCCGGAACAGCTGCCTCAACCTGTCACCGCAGCGGGTGTGAGATCTACTGCAGAAGGCAGATCTCAGTGGGTACCATCCCAATATCCACGATATGGCCACTAAGTCTACTGGAGGCAAAACAGATAGGTATGCAGATAGATAGGTAGATAGATAAATAAGCGGAAGGAAAACTACAGCTAATATGTCTTAAACATAAAGCTCAAAAGGAAACTCTATCATAAACATGCTATGCATAGTCTCGCTACTGCTAAAATGCCTCAGTATCAATGCTCAAAGGAAAACCATCTAAGAACATAATATGTAAACACCCGCTCAAAACACCCAATCTCAAAGACTGCCAAACTGGCTCAGTCCAGCCTGCGCCTGTCGTCTAGGAACGCACCTGCCCACTACCGCGCACCCACAAGAGGATGGGATTTACGTGGGGCGTCCTAAACCGACTATCTCAATCTCACACAAAGTGACCCCATGGTAACTCGGCCAGGGGTATCAAGCGACCACTAGTATATGAACTAGGCGCATATCCACATCGTAGCCTCGTCAGGCTCGGTATCATCATCGCACCCGGGGCGTAGCTCGAGGGGAGCGACCCCACCGAACTCAAGTATCACATCTGTCTCACTGTCTCAATATGAGGCATATGCAGGCTATAATCCACGATCAAACAGATCGGTATCCCAAAGCTCGAAAACACAACTCAGTCGGAAAAGAACCTCGACTCAAACACGACTAGCCCGAACACTCTCACAGCTATGTCGGAGAACCCTCAACGACTCAATCTGATAATGCACGACCATGGCTGAGTCGGAAAATTTCCACGACTCGATCTGCCGGAACCCCAAAATCCTCGAAGCTAAGTGGGAGAACCACCTCCGCCACTAAATCAGAATACGACCCATGATCTAGAGTAATTTCACTATCCCATAAGGAAGCTCAAATATCAAATGACACTATAATTCATCTCAAAACTCAACAAAAAAAGACCCCTCGGCCCCCAGGCACGAGGTCCAATGCACCCTGAATCAATGCCATACCTCTGGCGAACTCATAATTTAAAAACTACATTGAAAATGATGTTTTTCCTTAAAACGGGCTTTCTCGATTTTTAAAACGATCAGGGTGCAAAATAATGTCCACAGAACATCCAGCCTAGTGTCATATAATAACAGGAGTATATTAAAAATAATCTGGGGTTCTAAATAATTTTCTAAAAATTCCCAGGCAACTATCAGATGTAAAACTGTGAAAGTAACATGATAAACATGATCAAAATGCATTCAGGAGCATTAAAGGGCATTCCATAAATTTTGGAGAAATTCCAACCCACCTGGAACGCTTTTCGCAGGCAACGCTGAAGTTGGTGTAGTGCTGATACCTCGAACTGATGAAACTTCGAAAAACGCGCCCCGCGCGCGCACACCGTCGCGTACCCGGAAAAATCCCTCGGAGGTTCGAATAAAAATCTTGAATCCTCTACGAAAATCTGCACACACTCCGGCTCACACCAAGGCCAACAAACAACACGCGAGCAAAAGTAAAATCCTCGGCTCCGTGCGACGGAAGCAACCATAACTGGCCAAACCACACACCAAAAACTGCACTAAACAAGTGCCCACAGTTCACATGAAGTCCCTCACACCAACAGCTCACATTAGCAATTCCATGTTCACTTATACACATTTACTTAAAACACCCACACTCTACAGGTAGTTTCAACACCCACCACACACTAACACTTTTATAGTGCTCCCAAAAATCCATCAGCATTCCAACAACTCACAAAACATAAATTACCAAAAAAAATCCAAACTACCCTCCACAAGCTCCACATGCACACACAAGAACATCTCACAGCCCCAACAAAATACAGGCTCTCATAACGCAACTATAAACAAATCCATTTTTGCATACATCTATATCCTTCACAAGGATCCCACAGCACACCTCATACTCCTATGCACACATACAAGCCCAAAATTACATGTGGCTCACAAAATACACAAAAGGATTCCTCATCATCATCGATCATCATCACCATCCTCAACATCATCAGCCGGTTCGAGCTCCACACGCGCCTCGCCGAAATTCGCGCATCCACATGAGGACAACCTGTGAGCGAAAAGGGGGAAACCATGAAATTAAGATAAATCCGGCGAACACGCGCGATCGCCGGCGAAAACCGGCCCCAAACGACGAAAACGCCGCGCGTGCCGCGCGGAAAATTCCTGCGCACGCACCGCAGCAAGCTGCCCAGCCATCGCCGCGCCGTGCCCGGGCCTGCCGCGCGGCAGCCCGGCCCGCTGCGCGCGCCTGCAGCGCGCAGCGCAGCCGCTGCCTACAGCGCGCGGCTGCCGTCGCGCTGCGCGCTGCGCGCCTGCGCGCCCGCGCGCCCGCGCGCTGTGCGCCGCGCGCCCACTGCGCGCTGCGTGCGCCCGCGGCTGTGCGGCGCCTGCAGCGCGCGCCCCTGCTGCGCGCACTCGCCATGCCGCGCGCGCGCAGCAGCCCGCACCCGCGCGGCCAACTCTCCCTCCTGCAGCCTCACCCAGCACAGGACTACAGTCCAACTCCTCTAGCACAAAAGAAAAACCCAAAAACAACCAAGCTTTCCAAAACTGCTACAGGACTTACCTCGCTTGGCGATCGACGCGCGCGCTCCGCTCCACTTGGCGTCGCGGCTCCTTGCAGGAAGTTCCCACCATCAAAACTCTACCATTCCTTCTCTTTCCCTTTTTTCTTTTCTTCTTTATCTTCTTTCTTCCTCTTCTTTCTTCCTTACTTTCTTTTCCTCTGTTCTATCTTTTTCCTCTGTTCCATGGTTGAGGGAGGTGATGAGGTGGCACGGAGTTAATTAAGTGGCTTAATTAAAGTGGAGGTGGGGTGCAGCTGGAGGAGGCTCAAAAGCTTAATTACATAGTCCAAGTAGTAATAAAAGAAACCCCACATCACTCATCTCTAATTATACTTCTTTTATTCATTTCCTCCCAGACCAAAGCCTTAAAATGCCACTAATTAAATTAATTAATTAATTAATCCATTAAATGCCCCATCAACTCACTTTTTGTCCTCGAGGCCTCCGCACCAGCCCGGAATCTCCCGAACTCTGCTGAAATCTGAAAATACACATGCTCAAAGCTTTTTCTCCTCAAAAAGCTCAACCGTGGAGTCGGTGTGCTCAAACAAAAAAACCGGCTCCAAAAACTGCCAGTTCCAACTCACTTTTCGCCTTCGGGTTCTCCGCATCAGTCCGAAACCTCCCGAACTCCGCTGTAAACATAAAGTACACCTGTTCCCAGAGTTTTCCAATTTTCTGCACTCCACTGGGGAGTCGAGGCTCCCCCGAAGCCAGTCCTCTAACAGCGGACAATGCCCGGAAAACCCCCAATCGACCTGGGGCTTCCGCGTTGATCCAAGCCGACCCGAACTCATCTGTAATCCAATATGGAACACGCTCGAGGCGATTTATCCACACCACGCCATCTCACGAGGTCGGTGCGCTAATCGAAATCCTGGTATTCTACACTCTCCCCTCCTTAAAAAGGTTTCGTCCTCGAAACCCAAAATCAATCCATAACTCAGGAGGGTGTCTCAATCCAAGGGAATAGGAGATCCTCAACTCATCGCCGGCTCTCAAGTGGCCTTTCTCTCATCACAAAGGCTCCTCTGAACCTTCGCCATGGTATAACCCGACTGCAAAATTCTTCCGTCTCACCAGCAAGAATTGCATCGGTCAATCCTGGTAACTCAATCCTCGTCCAACTCCAAGGAAGTGACATCCACTAATCAATCACCTCATTCCAAGGTTACACTGCTCGCCTAAACAAGGCGTCCATGACCATAATGTCCTCGCCGGGATAACACTGTGATAACAATCATACATCTTTGAAAACCCTATCCGCTGACGTTTCCTCAAACCAAACTCTTCCTGAGTATCCAAGTACTTCAGGTTCGAGGGTCTATGAATAATTCACTTCTCTTCCAATCACTGGCAAACATCTACATTGACGCTGGCATCAACCTCAGCTTTAACTCTTCAAAGCTACACTGGCACTACTTACTCCAGAAGCTTCGGACCTCTGCCAGAAACGTGGATTAGGCTCAACCCGTCGGGTATTACTCTTCGTTGGGTTCTCTGTCCCTTTTTGCAGCTGAAATCATATGGCCTAATCCACAGAACCTTTCGAAGTCAAAAAGCATGCTCTCTAAACTTGACATCCAACTTCCTCTCTCTCGGAAGTTGCAGCACTCTCTCCAAGTGCTTCTCAGGCTCTATGTCACCTCGGAAATAAATCCAAATATCCATGACGGGTACGGCTACCCACCCGTCCAAACACAGCTGGAATACTCAATTCCTCAAATCCTAAAGATGGCAGGGCATTAGTCAATCCACTTGACCGCGCTACAACTCATAATGCCCCTACTGGTTCCTGAACACTCACTGGGCACAGCCCTCGGCCGTATGGTTCCAAAAAGATACCTGCCTCACAAATGAGCGTCTGCTGCAACACAATCCGAGTCTGTCTATACTCGACCAACAAAGAACTCTCACCGTGGTGTACTCACAACGTGGCATCACTGCCGTGCACCAACGGCGTGGCATCACCACCGTGTATCCACGGTGTGGCATCATACACAAGTATCCATCTTTCGGATCCTCACTGTCGTATTCCCACGACGTGGTACTGGGTCACACAGACCTCTCGATCCATCAAATCCTGCAGCTGCACTATCAGCTCTCACTCTCTGTCTCGCAGGTGATACTCCAATAGGTGCTACCATAGTCGGCGCAGCTTCCAGAACCACATCAATCACTATCTCAATCTCAATCTCCCTAAGCGGCGGCTTCAATATCAGATCAGGTAGACTTTCACCCGGGATCACACGGGCGATAAAGATATTCCTTAATCCCGGTGCCGCCGTAAGCACCTTCTCTACGGTCGCTCGCGAAGCGATACGATCACGACTCAAACTCTATCGTGCTCTGGCTTCCTTTATAAGTATACTCCTCCTGACCAGGTCCACGGAGGGTCATTGTCCTCTCTCGGTATTCCATGGTAGCATAGCATTGGAATAACCAATCTCTATCTAGTCTCATAACAACATCCCGCAGCTGATGTAGGACTAACAACTCAAGGAATTAAATCCAAAGACTATAAGGATGACCACCTCAGGTAAGATACAATCCACTTTCTTGGTGCCCCCTAACCGGCTGCACAAACTCATCTTCTGGATGCTGGGGGCCATCGCTTAATCTGTCTCGGCGTCATAGCTCAGTCAGCCTGCCGGTAAGTCGGATGAACCTCTTCATCCTGAAGGGGGGTAGTGGGGGTACCGTCACAAGCGGCAAAACCATAAGCCCTACTCTGGGACACTCTACTGGTACCTCGCGTGTCGAAAACCTTCTGGTCTCTGTCTCCTCTGAGACCTATGACCCTGAGACTGGAATCATGGCAACCTCGATCCACTTAACTATCTCAAAACCGACGATGCTGGACGTCTCTCACTGGAGCTGGTCCCTCGCTCACCGTTCCTCTCGAACATAATCACTGATCCTCGGTCAATCCATCGAGCAGACACAATCTCTGTGTCTGAAGTCGGCGCTCGACGAGATTACACCAAGTGATAGATATCCCGATGCAGTCCCCACTCAATCAGATCAACCTCCTGGGTCTCATCTTGGGCAACACGGGGCACACTGCTCAACAATCGCAGAAACTCGCTCCAGGTCATCAACTGCACTCCCGATGGTCCAGCAGGACGAACTCGACGCCACCAACTCTCGGCGTGTAGAATACCGGGATTTCGTATAGCGCACCGACCTCGCAAGATGGCATGATGTGGAGAAATCGCCTTGGGCGTGTTCCATATTTGTTTACAGATGAGTTCGGGTCGATTCGGATCAACGCGGAAGCCCCGGTTTGATTCGGAGTTTTTCGGGCATTGTGCGCCGATAGAGTACTGGTTTCGGGAAAGCCTCGACTTCTCTGTTGAGTGCAGAAATATTGGGAACACTTGGAACAGGTATATTTTCAGATTACAGCGGAGTTCGGGAGGTTTCGGACTGGTGCGGAGACCCCGAGGGCGAAAAGTGAGTCGGAACTGACAATTTTGGAGCCGGTTTCTGGATTGAGCATCCCGACTCAACGGTTGAGCTTTTTGAGGAGAAAAAGCTGTGGACATGTGTATTTTCAGATTACAGTGGAGTTCGGGAGGTTTCGGACTGGTGCGGAGACCCCGAAGGCAAAAAGTGAGTCGGAGCGGGCATTTAATGGATTATTTAATTAATTTATTTAATTTATTTATTAGTTGGCTAATGGTCTGTGAGGTATGGTTTATGAAGGAAGGAATAATTAGAAGAGTTAAGTGTGGGTTTTGGTTAATTAAGTATGTTGTTAGCCCTTGCCAGCTGCCCTGCACAATGCCCACTAATTAAGCCATCTTAATTAGCTGCTTGCCACGTCACCTCCTCTTCCACCATTTAAAGCAGAGGATTTTTGTGAGAAACAGAGGAAGTGAGTGTATGAGGGAAAAGTGAAGAATGAAGAAAAGAAGTAAGAAGTGGAAGAAGAGGAGGAAGGAGAAGATGTAAATGAGGGTGTGAGCGAAGTGGTGGTGCGTTTTACTACTTGCAGCCGCGTGGAGCCAAGTGGAGGCGCGCGCAAAGGTCCTGTTTAAGGTATGTGCAGTTTTTTGTTAGAGAGAGGGAGAGGAAGCTTGGATTGTTTTGTGGGTTTTTTCTTGATGGTTTTGAGTTTGCTGTTGTTTGTGAATCGAGTGCTTGGACTTGCTGTCCTGGTGGGTCGGGTGCCGCAACGAATCAGAGGCGCGCAGCGCGCGGCGGGCGCGCGCGGCGGGCGCGCGCAGCGCACAGCGGGCGCGCGCTGCGGGCCAGGGCGCCGCGCGGCGGGCCCTGGCAGCGTGCGCGGCAACAGCTGCAGCACGCGGGCGCGTGCGGCTGGCCCCAAGCGCGGGCGTCGCGCGGGCGGCAGCAGCACTACGCGCGGTTGGCGCGGTGCCGGCGGGTCGTGCGAGCGCACGCCGTGGCTCGTGGCTGCCCGAGTGTCGCGGGGACTTTTTGCGGACCGATTTTTGACGCGAGTTTTTCTGATTTTTGTTCCCTTCCAGGACAGCGTCGGCTGTGGCGGTTTCCTTGCCGGTGTTCTGTAAGGAGCCGTGTCGAGCGCACGCCACGTGGATTTCACCGGAGCAGTCGGGGCAGTGCGTGTACTGTGAGCCTAGTGCGGGTGTTGTGGTGTGTTGGTGCGGAAGGTGTTGTGTTTGTGTGAGCTTACTTTGGTGTGCAAATGGGGTTTTGTTTTTGTACTGTGGTTGACTCTTGGGAAGCAGTTGTGCTGGGGAGGTGTTGTATGTGATGTGTTATCTTGTGAATGAGTGGTGTGTACAGGGGAGGTGTAGATTGAGTGTGTGGGTGGACTTGGATTATGTAATTTGAGTGTTGTGAGCTTATAATTAAGTATGTTGATGTTATGAAGGACTTGTATTAAGCTGGGAGCTAAAAATAAGAATATTGGCTTTATGGAATTTGCTTGGTGCAATTGAAGCCGTAGAGTGGGTGTGTGTGGATTATGAAATTTAGATGAACTGTTGGTGGATTTGTGGTTTACTTGAGCCCTGGTTGCGCTGTGTTTTGACCGTGGAGTGTGCCGGTTGCGCGCAGGATTTTGTGAAGACTCGAGGAAAATTAAATGCGCTTCCGGAGATTTTTTCCAGGTACGCGGCAGTGTGCGCGCGCGCGGCGCGTTTTTTCAGAGTTTCGTCAGTTCGAGGTTTCGGCACTTCACCGACTTCAGCGTTGCCTGCGGAAAGCGATCCAGGTGGGTTGGAATTTCTCCAAAATTTATGGAATGTCCTTTAAAGCTATTGTATGCATGTTGATCATGTTTAGCTTACTACTTATATAGCTGGTAAATCTGATAGTTGCCTAGAAAACTGTAGAAAGATAATTATAGGCCCCAGATATTTTTAGCATGATCTAGGGATGACATGACACTAGACTGCATGTTTAGTTGACATTAGATTGGCATCTGAACCGTATTAAAAATCGGCGGACCGATTTTAATGAAATTGAGACTCTAAAAATAGTTTGGGATATTTGTGAGCTTCCAGAGGGTTTGAGTAGGTTCAGGATGCTTGTATCCTCGTGCCGGGGGGCCGAGTGGATTTTTATAGCTCTGTGTGACGAGCTTCTAGTGTCAGGTGAGTTGAGATCCCTGGTGGGATCATTCTAGATCATGGGGATATATATATTCTGATTTAGTAGTGGAGATGGTTCTCCGATTTGGTTTTGAGATGTTTGGCTCTGGCAGATTGAGTCGTGGAGGTTTCCCGACTTAGCCATGGGATGTGCATTATCAGATTGGGTCGTTGAGGGTTCTCCGACATAGCTTTGAGAGGGTTTGGCATTCCATGATCCAGTCGTGGAGGGTTTCCCGACTGTGATGTGTTATCTGGTATTGGGTATCCGATCTGTTTGATCGAGGATCATAGCCTGCATGTGCCATTTATGAGACAGTTGAGACTGACTAGATACTAGAGCTCTGAGGGGTCGCTCCCCTCGAGGACGCCCCACGCGGAGTGGGTAGGTGCGTAGTACGCCCCACAGATAGTGGGCAGGTGCGTAGTACGCCCCACACGCAGTGGGCAGGTGCATCCATAGTAGTCAGCAGTACGCCCCATGCGGAGTGGGTAGGTGCGTAGTACGCCCCACAGAGAGTGGGCAGGTGCGTAGTACGCCCCACACGCAGTGGATAGGTGCGTAGGACGCCCCACGGGGAGTGGGCAGGTGCGTCCATTGTGGTCAGTAGGACGCCCCACGTGGAGTGGGCAGGTGCGTTCCTAGACGACAGGCGCGGGCTTGACTGTGCCAGCTTTGGACAGTCATTGAGATTTGGGTTTTGAGAGCACCTTGGGTGCGAGTGTTGCATAGCTGGCTCTTAGATGGGTATTCCTTTGAGCATGATACTTGAGGCATTTAGTAGTGAGGGAGTATGCATAGCAGGTTCATAGTAGAGATTTACATGAGCAGTATGTTGAGACATTTAGTTGTAGCTCTTTTCCTGTTTTCCCTTATCTATCTATCTATCTATCTGCATATCTATCTGTTTTGCCTCCAGTAGACTTAGTGGGCATACCGTGGATATTGGGACGGTACCCACTGAGATCTGCCTTCTGCAGTAGATCTCACACCCGCTGCGGTGACAGGTTGAGGTAGCTGTTCTGGCTTGGTACGCGCGGAGACAGCAGATCGAGGTGAGGACGTGGCCGATTAGTTCCTTACCAGCATTGAGAGTTAGAGGTAGATGTACCCGTTTTTATTTTATGACTCCACTTTTGTACTGGACATTCTGAGAGACTTGTGAGAATTGTATTTTTTTTCATAGCTTATCAGACTTGTATTGAGGACTTTCATTTATCTAGATGTTCAGTTGATTTCTATAGCTATTAGTTCTTTTTCCGCTCTGATACATGTTAGCTATAGATCTTTTGCAGTATAGACGCTTCGTCTGTGCGGCAGTTTCCGCACAGACGGCGGATCTGTTGGCGAGCCCGGGTCGCAGTTTCGACCTCGGGGCGTGACAGATTAGGTGGTATCAGAGCCTAGGTATATAGGTCATTGAGGACTTAGAGACCCTAGGCTATTCGTTGGATAGTAGGATGACTGTCGAGAGAGACGTGACTTTAGCGAGAGTCCCGATTGAGTGTGTACCTCCCCAGAGGATTGGGGCGAGTAATCTTACATGTTATTTCTCTAAAGGTGATTATGTTGGCTGCAGACAACATAATACTTTAGAAGGGTTAACATGTTTTAGACTTTCGCTTGATTTGGTCGAGAGAGTTTTGGTCCTAATGGTTGTTCTGTTGTAGTGATTTGATGCTTCCGAGACGCCGTGCAGCGGCGAGGGCGTGTTTGACCTTGGATGAGGGGCTCGTATAGCGGGAAGCTAAATGGATAGAGCCGAGAGAGGCCTGAGAGATTCAGGCCCAAGCAGTCCTGATGTTTGAGGCGATGCAGCGCTAGGAAGAGAACATGGAGCGCGTGATGCACATGCTTGGATCGAGAGCATCTCCCGGAGTATCGCCAGTAGTACCTCCGGCCGTGACATCGTCGACCTCGACCCAGATCACACTGTGGATAGTGCAGGAGCAGCAAGAGATTGCCGATCGGTTGTGTAACTCATCCAGTTCCATCCCCTGTAGATTTCGGGTTAGAGTTTGGAGCCTTGGAAGGCCGAAAACTGGATCGCTGCTATGGAAGAGTTGTTCGAGGATTTGTTCTTCCAGGAGAAGCATCAGAGCGCTTGGTTATGCACTTTTGGATAAGGACGCCGAGAGAGTTGGTGGCGACGAGTTCGTCCCGTTGGACCATCAGAGCGCAGTTGTTGATCGGGAGCAAGGTTCTGCGATTGTTGAGCAGTGTGCCCCGTGTTGCCCAAGATGAGACCCTGGAGGTTGATCTGCTTGAGAGAGGACTACATCAGGATATCTATCACCTAGTGCATGCTCGATGAATTGATCGAGGATCTGTGATCACGTCCAGGAGGGACGAAGAGCGAGTGATCAGCTCCAGTGAGAGACGTCCAGCATCGTCGGATTGTGGGTTAGTTGAGTGGATCGAGGTTGCCATGAGTCCAGTCTCAGGATCATGGGTCTCAGAGGAGACAAAGACCAGGAGGTTCTCGACGGACGAGGTGCCAACAGTAGTGTCAGGATATCTTCAAGCAGAGTGTCCCAGAGTGGTACTCATGGTTTTGCCGCTTGCTACGGCATTCCCACTGCCCCTTCAGGATGAAGAGGTTCATCCGATGTACCGACAGACTAATGGAGCCGTCATGCCGTGGTAGATAGAGCGATGGTCGCCAGCATCTAGTGGATGAGATTGCACAGTTGGTCAGCGGGCACCAGGATAGTGGATTGTGTTTTACCTGGTATGTTCTCTTCCTGGCGCCGCATCGCCTAAAACGTCTGGGCTACTTGGGCCTGTAACTCTCAGACCCCGCTCTGCTCTATCCATTTAGCTTCCCGCTGTTCGACTCCTCATCCAAGGTCAAACACGCCCTCGCCGCTGTACGGCGTCTCGGAAGCATCAAAACCCACTGCAACATAAGAAACATTAGGACAAAACTCTCACGACCCAATCAAGCGAAAGTCTATAACATATTACCCATACTAAAGCATTATGTTGTCTGCAGCCAACATAATCGTCTTTAGAGAAATAACATATAAGATCACTCACCCCAATCCTTTGGGGGAGGTACAACTCAATCAGGACTCTCGCTAAAGTCACGTCTCTCACGACAGTCATCCTAATGTCCAACCAATAGCCTAGGGTCTCAAAGTCCTCAACGACCTATATTCCTAGGCTCTGATACCACCTAAATCTGTCACGCCCCGGGGTCGAAACTGCGCCCCGAGCTCGCCAACAGATCCGCCATCTGTACGGAAACTGCCGCACAGACGAAGCGTCTACCCTGCAAGTCAGATCTATAGCTAAAAACATGTATCAGAACTGAAACTAAAACCAAAAGCTATGGAATAAAACTGAACATCTGGAATAGTAAAATCTCCACTAGTACACAAATCCTCAAGGTACAAAGTCTCACAGAATGTCCAGTACAAAAGTGGAAACATAAAATACACCGGGTACATCTACCTCAGACTCTCAATGCTGGTAAGGAACTAATCGGCTGCGTCCTCACCTCGATCTGCTGTCACCGCGCGAACCAAGCCGGAACAGCTGCCTCAACCTGTCACCGCAGCGGGTGTGAGATCTACTGCAGAAGGCAGATCTCAGTGGGTACCGTCCCAATATCCACGGTATGCCCACTAAGTCTACTGGAGGCAAAACAGATAGGTATGCAGATAGATAGGTAGATAGATAAATAAGCGGAAGGAAAACTACAGCTAATATGTCTCAAACATAAAGCTCAAAAGGAAACTCTATCATAAACATGCTATGCATAGTCTCGCTACTGCTAAAATGCCTCAGTATCAATGCTCAAAGGAAAACCATCTAAGAACATAATATGTAACCACCCGCTCATAACACCCAATCTCAAAGACTGCCAAACTGGCTCAGTCCAGCCTGCGCCTGTCGTCTAGGAACGCACCTGCCCACTACCGCGCACCCACAAGAGGATGGGATTTACGTGGGGCGTCCTAAACCGACTATCTCAATCTCACACAAAGTGACCCCATGGTAACTCGGCCAGGGGTATCAAGCGACCACTAGTATATGAACTAGGCGCATATCCACATCGTAGCCTCGTCAGGCTCGGTATCATCATCGCACCCGGGGCGTAGCTCGAGGGGAGCGACCCCACCGAACTCAAGTATCACATCTGTCTCACTGTCTCAATATGAGGCATATGCAGGCTATAATCCACGATAAAACAGATCGGTATCCCAAAGCTCGAAAACACAACTCAGTCGGAAAAGAACCTCGACTCAAACACGACTAGCCCGAACACTCTCACAGCTATGTCGGAGAACCCTCAACGACTCAATCTGATAATGCACGAACATGGCTGAGTCGGAAAATTTCCACGACTCGATTTGCCGGAACCCCAAAATCCTCGAAGCTAAGTGGGAGAACCACCTCCGCCACTAAATCAGAATACGACCCATGATCTAGAGTAATTTCACTATCCCATAAGGAAGCTCAAATATCAAATGACACTAAAATTCATCTCAAAACTCAAAAAAAAAGACCCCTCAGCCCCCAGGCACGAGGTCCAATGCACCCTGAATCAATGCCATACCTCTGGCGAACTCATAATTTAAAAACTACATTGAAAATGATGTTTTTCCTTAAAACGGGCTTTCTCGATTTTTAAAACGATCAGGGTGCAAAATAATGTCCACAGAACATCCAGCCTAGTGTCATATAATAACAGGAGTATATTAAAAATAATCTGGGGTTCTAAATAATTTTCTAAAAATTCCCAGGCAACTATCAGATGTAAAACTGTGAAAGTAACATGATAAACATGATCAAAATGCATTCAGGAGCATTAAAGGGCATTCCATAAATTTTGGAGAAATTCCAACCCACCTGGAACGCTTTCCGCAGGCAACGCTGAAGTTGGTGTAGTGCTGATACCTCGAACTGATGAAACTTCGAAAAACGCGTGCTCCGTGCGACGGAAGCAACCATAACTGGCCAAACCACACACCAAAAACTGCACTAAACAAGTGCCCACAGTTCACTTGAAGTCCCTCACACCAACAGCTCACATTAGAAATTCCATGTTCACTTATACACATTTACTTAAAACACCCACACTCTACAGGTAGTTTCAACACCCACCACACACTAACACTTTTATAGTGCTCCCAAAAATCCATCAGCATTCCAACAACTCACAAAACATAAATTACCAAAAAAAATCCAAACTACCCTCCACAAGCTCCACATGCACACACAAGAACATCTCACAGCCCCAACAAAATACAGGCTCTCATAATCCAACTATAAACAAATCCATTTTTGCATACATCTATATCCTTCACAAGGATCCCACAGCACACCTCATACTCCTATGCACACATACAAGCCCAAAATTACATGTGGCTCACAAAATACACAAAAGGATTCCTCATCATCATCGATCATCATCACCATCCTCAACATCATCAGCCGGTTCGAGCTCCACACGCGCCTCGCTGAAATTCGCGCATCCACATGAGGACAACCTGTGAGCGAAAAGGGGGAAACCATGAAATCAAGATAAATCCGGCGAACACGCGCGATCGCCGACGAAAACCGGCCCCAAACGACGAAAACGCCGCGCGTGCTGCGCGGAAAATTCCTACGCACGCACCGCAGCAAGCTGCCCAGCCATCGCCGCGCCGTGCCCGGGCCTGCCGCGCGGCAGCCCGGCCCGCTGCGCGCGCCTGCAGCGCGCAGCGCAGCCGCTGCCTGCAGCGCGCGGCTGCCGTCGCGCTGCGCGCCTGCGCGCCCGCGCGCCCGCGCGCTGCGCGCTGTGCGCCGCGCGCCCACTGCGCGCTGCGCGCTGCGTGCGCCCGCGGCTGTGCGGCGCCTGCAGCGCGCGCCCCTGCTGCGCGTGTAGTAACTGCGGGTTTTTTTGTCTTTTTGGTCTTTCTCGCGGTCCGGTTTGAACCGCTTTCCGACTAAGGGGATTCGGGGTGTAACTTTTATTTCTTTGTTTCTGGGCAGGCCGTCGGGGCTCGCGGGTATTTTTAGACAGTAAAGCTCGCGAAATGGATTTCGGCGGCGCGATCGGATCTGATTTCCGACCCCAGAATCTCCCGGAATAAATTTCCTAAGTTTGTTAGCTGTTCGGGCGTTTAGCACGCCTTTCGAGGTAAATCTAACCCTGGTTCGATTTCTTTTAATTGGGGATTTGGGTTTCTTTTCTTTCCCCCACTCCGCTTTGACCGACGGTTTTAATTTCGTGTAGGATGACTTAGATTATTTTCCACTCTCCTTATCCCGTACGACGGTTCCCCTTTTTAGTGCGAGTGAGAAAACCCTTTTGTTTCCGAACCTCGGCTTTCTTGCAAGACGGAGTGAAGAACCGTGGAGCGCGACGAGGAGAAGGAAGGGACCATTGTTTTTCCCCCACGAAACCCGGCAAGCGAGCGTGGGACGATACTCTCCTCTTCCTCCCTCTTCATCGGCGCATCGGAAGCGCGAAGTTTCGGTGAGTTTTTATTTATTTTTCTAGGGTTTCCTTCGGACCATCGCACGGGGGAAGGCGGGATGATCCGGTCAGCCACGCCACCGCCGTCGCGAGGCGCCGGATGCGCGCAGGGCTGGGTCGCCTGGGCGTGCGGGTTGGGCACCCGCGCGGGGCCTGGGCGCCGCGCGGGGCCGCCCGTGCGTGCGGGTTGGGCACCCGCGCGGGGCCTGGGTGCCGCGCGGGGCCGCCCGTGCGTGCGGGCTGGGCGCCCGCGCGGGGCCTGTGCGCCGCGCGGGGCCGCCCGTGTGTGCGGGCTGGGCACCCGCGCGGGGCCTGGGTGCCGCGCGGGGCCGCCCGTGCGTGCGGGCTGGGCGCCCGCGCGGGGCCTGGGCGCCGCGCGGGGCCACCCGTGCTTGCGGACTGGGCACCCGCGCGGGACCAGGCACCGAGCGGGGCCGCCGCAGTCAGGGAACCGTGCGGGTCTCACACCGCACGGGGCTCCGATACGCGTGCGGCCAGCGCGGCAGCGCGAGGTCACCGCCGCCACGGGTTCCAACTCGGTCACCGCCACCGCCGTCGGACCCGAGAGCCCCGTTCCGCGACGGGATCCGGACAACCTTTCTCTTCTCCTGGTTTTATGTTTGGTGAGTACTGACGTTTTCCCGGGGGACTTTGTAGTTTCGGGGAGCGCACCAGGACACGGGGGAGTAGCGCTTTGTTCATCGCTCGTAGAGGTGGGTGTTATCCCTAAGGTCTTAGCAATTAATTCTACCTTTTTGGACGGGGTCAATCATGTGTTGTACTTGAGTTAAATACTGATGGGTGTTAAACATTATGTGTTTAATGGTGCTGATTTTTAAAACTACTATGGATCTCGTACTTGGATTAGATGTTGTAGAAAGGCATCAAGTAATTGTTTACGGTTCTACGGTTCTTATGCTTGGATTATACATTATTTCATATGGTTCTCATGCATAGATATATATATATATTGTTTCACATGGTTCGCATGCATGGATATATTTGCATACATGGATATATATGTATCTTGTTTCACGGTTACTATGCTCGAGGTCGCAACACGCGCACCCGCGGTTTGGCCACCGCTGAGGGTGCGCTTTTCCGGAAAAGTGGTCGATGACCCGTGTATACCCACGAGGTGTCGTAGTGGGGCCCCCGTTGTGGTGGGGTTTGAGGCGCCAAGGTATGAGCGGTGCGACCCGTCGACGTTGATGCTCGACGTGGTCAGGTTTCATTGCAGGTGTTCGTGTTTACTTTTCCCTCACGGGAGGGTGGTTGCTCCGGATAGTTTGACGGTTGGAGTTATTACTTGCTTTCCTGCTTTCCTTATGTTTATTGTGTCGCTGACTTCCCACTCCGTGACAGGTTCGTTCGGGGGTGAGAGCTAGACGACAGAGAGGCCGAGACAGGAGCTTCTGGGTCCTTGGGGGCCCTAGACTGTATTTTCTCGCTTATCTTACTTTTCATTTGATATTGTAGTCTACTGTGTGGTTCTCGATACCCTCGTGGGGTCGGTGTGGATGTCGGTATTTTGCTTTCAGATTTGAGTATATTGAATTTTAATTTCTAGTACTGCTGGGCTGTTTTTAAAATGGAAAGTAAACAAAGAAAAGAATTGCGAAAACCGTTTTAAAAGTCTGGGTGTCGTGTGGGCACCGATTTCAAAACCCTGTGGATTTATGACTTTCGAAACTGTTTTAGAAATCTAGGTGCCGGGTGGGCACCACTTTCAAACCATGGATTTATGCTTTCAAATTAATCAGCCTCGAGTTCAACCTGTTGTGTATGAGTAGCTGTATTTACAAATCATCGAGTTGACTGAATGTTGTGATTGGATGTTGTATGAGCCGCGACGCCGTGCATATACAGAGGAGACTCTGCCCGTTTGCAGAGTAAATCTGTATGTGTGGCGGGTCTGGGCACGCGCCTGGGAAGAAAGATTTTCAAAAAAAAAAAATAGGGAGCTTGATTAAACCCCGGGGCGTGACAGACTAAGATGGTATCAGAGAGAGGTTCAGTGTCCTAATCACGACAGTCAGTACCCGACATCCACAGAGACACCACACTTAACTACAAGGAAATGAAACGTGTAAGACATAATAGTATAGAAACGTGAGCGATCGAGGGAGGGGGGGAAATATTAGGTTCTTATCTCTCGATTGTGGTTGTTCGTTGTTAGTGGAGTTTAGAGCTTATTTTTTTGTTATATAACTGTACAGACTACAATGGTTCGAACTAGATCATCGGTCGAGGATACAGGAGCAGATGCGACGGCATCGATGGCCACCGAGAACCAACTCCTGCGGCAGCAATTGCGGGAGATGGCAGGGCAGCTGGCGACCCTGACGGACCACGTGCGCCAGATGTCGCAACAGCAACAGGCCGCAACAGTGACAGTTGCCCAGGCCCCTCTGCCGAGGCCAACCGCGCCAGCAACGGGACCGCAGGCGACGGGGGTCGGGGCAGGCGTGGCCCCTCCACCAACGACGGCAGCGGAGATGCCGCCAGCCCAGAATTTGATGCCAGCAGCAGCACCTGCGACAACGACAATGGGAACGGCGCCGGGAATCACTGGCGGGAGTTCCCTGGGAGAGACAGTGGTGACACCCTCCCCCACCGTGGCCGCCGTTTCCGTGGGGGAGGGGTCGGTTCCGCTGGCTGAGCGGGATCGAGTGCGGGCCAACCTGGCCGACTTCAAGAAGTTTGATCCACCCGTTTTCGAAGGAGACACGACCGACCCTTGGGTCGTCGAGAAATGGGTGGATACAATGGAAAAATTATTCGAAGATTTGATCATGGATGATGGTGAGCGGGTTCCCCTTGCGGTCCACTTTCTGGAAGGGAACGCCCGCTTATGGTGGAAGACGGTGCGTCCAGACCCCTCCAAGGGCACCGTGCTTCCATCGTGGACTAAGTTCAAAAAGGAGCTGTTCGGAGCCTTCTTCTCCAACAGTGTTAAACGACAATTGGAGGACGACCTGAATCACATTCAGCAAGGGGACAATACGGTAATGGAGTACCAACGCAAGTTCGCAAGGCTGGCCAACTGCATCCCATTTGTTATCAGGGACGAGTCCCACAAGGCACAACTCTTTGTGGATGGCTTACGAAGTGATATTTTTGAGGTGGTGCAAGCAGCTGACCTGCACACTTTTCAGAGGGTGGTCGACAGGGCCACAACGGTGGAGCGCGGGTTTGCTGTTACCCGCTCCAGAAGAGAGGGTTTGGCCCAGCGGGAAGACAGGAAGCGCCAGCAACACTTTTCTGGGGGAGGCTCCGCTAGCGGGAACCGACCTCCCAAACGGTGGAGGCCACCTACGGGATCACGGAGCGCACCTGCAGGAGGACCGAGGCAAGAGGACAGACCGTGCGTCATTTGCGGAGGGACGCACCGAGTGTTGAACTGCCCCCAAAAGGGGGATCATTGCTTCCGTTGCGGCAAGCAGGGGCACTATCGCCGCAACTGCCCCTTAATCCTGGGAACAGCTTCCTCAGCGGCTTCAGCACCTTCGCCACAGTTTTCTGGGCGAGGCAAGGCTCCTATGGGGTCAACCTCTAGACCCCCTGCACCTCGGAGAGAGGGGGGAGGACAACCTCAGACGGGCGGGAGAATCTACTCGATGACCCACCATGAGACGGATCCGGCGGAGGATGCTCTAGCAGGTATTACTTCTGTTTCAAATTCCCGTGCTAGAACTTTGTTTGATACCGGAGCAACACATTCTTTCGTTTCTCGTGATTTCGTGTCTGTGCATGGTCTTGGGGAGCTACCTCTCCAAAGTCGTCTGACGGTCCATACGGCGGGTGGACCTGTGGAGGCGTATAGCCTTGTGCCCGCCTGTTCGATTAAGCTGGGGCGACAATCCTGCCCATGGGATTTGGTGGTAATTCCCCTGAAGGAGTACGACGTAGTGCTAGGCATGGACTGGCTTGCAGAGTACCAAGCGCTCATCGATTGTGATAAGCGACAGGTACGACTACAAGTACCGGGTTTTCCTGAAAACGTATACCTGGCGTGCAAGAGCACCACCTTTCCAGCGGTCATCTCTGCAGCACGGGCCAGAAGATTGGTGGAGGGTGGGTGTGTGGCCTACTTGGCGTCGGTGGATCTGGTCACCCGACCCTCGGCGACACTTTCTGACATTCCGGTGGTGAGGGATTTCCCCGAAGTTTTCCCAACGGAATTGCCCGGGATGCCCCCTGAGCGTGAGGTGGTTTTCCCTATTGAACTCGTACCGGGTACACAGCCGATCACGAAGGCGCCTTACCGAATGGCCTTCGCAGAGTTGAAAGAGCTAAAGGCGCAACTTGAAGACCTCTTGGACAAGGGTTTTATCAGGCCAAGTGTGTCGCCCTGGGGCGCCCCGGTACTCTTTGTGCGGAAGAAAGACGGGAGCTTGCGACTTTGCATTGACTACAGAGGAATAAACAAGGTTACGGTGAAGAACAAGTACCCCCTGCCCAGAATCGACGACCTCTTCGACCAGCTACGGGGAGCGACGGTCTTCTCAAAAATTGACCTGCAATCAGGCTACCACCAACTCTGAGTACGGAATGAAGATATCCCGAAGACCGCCTTCCGAACCCGGTATGGCCACTACGAATTCACAGTTATGCCGTTCGGGCTTACGAACACCCCCGCGGTGTTCATGGATATGATGAACCGGATTTTCAGGCCTTTCATAGACCGGTTTGTAGTGGTCTTCATCGACGACATTTTGATCTATTCAGACACCGACGAGGAGCACGAACACCATTTGCGAACCATCCTCCAGACCCTCAGGGATCAGAAGCTTTTTGCCAAACTTAAGAAATGTGAATTCTGGCTTCGCGAAGTGGGTTTTCTAGGACATGTGATCTCGGCAGAAGGAATCGCCGTGGACCCCAAGAAGGTGGAGGCAGTGATGGACTGGCAGCCGCCGACTTCAGTGACGGAGATCCGCAGTTTCCTGGGCCTGGCAGGATATTACAGACGCTTCGTCGAGGGTTTTTCGAAGATTGCGGCCCCTTTAAACCGGTTGACGAAGAAGGGAGAGAAATTTGTATGGACGGCTAAGTGCCAGGAGAGCTTCGAAGAACTCAAAAGAAGGTTAACCAGGGCACCAATACTTGTACTACCGACACCCGGAGAGGATTATGAAGTGTACTGTGATGCATCGAGGATCGGTGTAGAAACTCGAAATATCTCTTTTTAATAAATAGACTAAAAGCGAATTTTGAGCGGGTTTTAAATTCAGAAGACCCCTGTTAACCTAAATGGTCAATCGCCAGTGTGCAAGTTGCACGATTTACGAGGCAAAAAGGCTATTTTCCAATCCAGACATGATCTTGGAAATCCGAATTGACCGTTGCGATCGTCTCGTCGAACTGAGCGAGATTCATATTCAGCACTTTTCGATCTGACGGTCGGATCTTCCAGAAATCGATGAAGAAGTGAGTAAATAAACGCAATCATTGTAACAGTGCCTGTGCACAGTGTCACTTAAGTGGCCACTGTAGATGAACAGTAAACCTCAATTTCGGGACTACGGCGGTTGCAACGCTGACTAATTCACTGTTCGGAACCCGAACATAGTGATTCAGGTAGTCGTTTTGATCCGTTTCGACGTTCTGAACACAATGGCACTGACGGAATTTCCGTCTGACGACCCTAAGGCATCGTGACGCGTGCCGAACTGTATAATTTACAGTATAGGATGGAATTTAAAAATTCTGGAGCGAAATTTGAACGAACCAAAATCGCTACCTGATAGGTTTCGTCGAGCCGGACGTCGTGGCGGTGTCAGATTTTCAGTTTGACCGTCCGGTTGTCTCGAAAAGCATGAAATACGGCTAAAATACAGCTTTTTGCACAATGGTCCCTAGATTTCTTGCCTCGGATAGCGTGCCACTCATGGGAGAGGGGCCTTGATGTAAATAATACATGCTGTGAGGGACCAGGTGCTAAAACACCAAGGCTAGAGGGACTACATTGCAATTTTGCAAACCCTATATATATAGGTTCCAACCGAGTTAGGGTTCCTCACGAACCCTAAACCCTCTGCCACCCAGCCGCTGTTGCAACAAAATCCCTCTTCCCTGCCGCTCTCCTCGGACCCAGCCGCACCGGCCGCCGCCTCTCCCGTCGCCGGGGAAGGGAGGAGCAAGGATCACCTTGTTCTCGGGTGGTGGAAGAGGAAGGTTCTCGGGAGGTTCTTGGGAGGTCAAGACCCTGTCTGGGAGACTCCATTGGGATGCTGCAGCCGAGCTGTGGTGGTCCGGTCCCCAGCCGTCGCCGCAGCGCCGCCGCGGGCCAACCCATCTTCCTCGGGTTTCCGGCCAAGGTAAGTCTTGGAACACTTTTGTTCCTTCGGGCTTTTGGTCACCACCACCTTGTTCCTGACACCGAGGCGATCCTCCGGTTGTAGTCCGAGCCGCGGCCGCCGACCTGATCGCCGGCGGGAGCCGTCCCATCAAATTATTGCTTTTCCGGCCGATCTTCAACGCCGCCGTGATCCGGCCGTTCAACCGGAGATCAGCACCGTTGATCTTCCTCCCCTGGTTGACTGCAACCTCTCCACGAAGTCCCATCACGATCGGATCAAGATCGGGCCCGCGCAAAGGAGCCCTAGAAACCCGATTCTTGGCTTCTCGGCCGCGCGTCGCCGTCCGGCGCCGCCGCTGCCTCCCACCGGCGGCCACTGCCACCAGAAGCTTCCTGGCGCCGAGTGGAAGCTTTCCATCCAAGTTGCTCCGGCCGGAACCCAGCCGGCCGGAATCCACCATTAGAGCCCCTCCGAGCTTGACCGAGCCTTTCCGGCGCCGTCTCGCCGGCGCTCCTCTGCCGCCGGGAACCTCCAGGTAGGCTTAGCTTGATCCCCTGAGTCCACCCAGCAACTTGCATGGCCCTCTTAACGTGGCTCTCTTCCGTTCTAGAGTTGCACCCGAGGAGGGCATTGGTTCGAGCTCCGGCGATCCCCGGCGGTCTGGGCTCCGGGCACCTTGACAGGTCTGGGCCAGAGTTGATCCGAGAAGAAGCCAACCCGAGCCTTGTTGGAGCACTACCTTGCTCCGGCCATCTTTCCGGCCGACCTCCGGCACCCCTCAGGTGAGCATCTCAGTTCTCAGTTGATAATATACATGATGCTCCATTATATCACAGCTATGTCTAGTGTTTAAACCTAATTTAGTGAAGTAATGCTTTGAGCTCTAAGTGGTCGTTGACCCGTGTATACCCACGAGGTGTCGTAGTGGGGCCCCCGTTGTGGTGGGGTTTGAGGCGCCAAGGTATGAGCGGTGCGACCCGTCGACGTTGATGCTCGACGTGGTCAGGTTTCATTGCAGGTGTTCGTGTTTACTTTTCCCTCACGGGAGGGTGGTTGCTCCGGATAGTTGACGGTTGGAGTTATTACTTGCTTTCCTGCTTTCCCCATGTTTATTATGTTGCTGACTTCCCACTCCGTGACAGGTTCGTTCGGGGGTGAGAGCTAGCCGACAGTGAGGCCGAGACAGGAGCTTGTGGGTCCTTGGGGGCCCTAGACTTTATTTCTTCTCGCTTATCTTATTTTTCATTTGATATTGTAGTCTACGGTGTGGTTCTCGATACCCTCGTGGGGTCGGTGTGGATGTCGGTATTTTGCTTTCAGATTTGAGTATGTTGATTTTAGTTTCTAGTACTGCTGGGCTGTTTTTAAGATGGAAAGTAAACAAAGAAAAGAATTGCGAAAACCGTTTTAAAAGTCTGGGTGTCGTGTGGGCACCGATTTCAAAACCCTGTGGATTTATGACTTTCGAAACTGTTTTAGAAATCTAAGTGCCGGGTGGGCACTACTTTCAAACCATGGATTTATGCTTTCAAATTAATCTGCCCCGAGTTCAACCTGTTGTGTATGAGTAGCTGTATTTACAAATAATCGAGTTGACTGAATGTTGTGATTGGATGTTGTATGAGCCGCGACGCCGTGCATATACAGAGGAGACTCTGCCCGTTTGCGGAGTAAATCTGTATATGTGGCGGGTCTGGGCACGCGCCTGGGAAGAAAGATTTTCAAAAAAAGAAAAAAAAAAAAGGGAGCTTGGTTAAACCCCGGGGCGTGACAGATTAAGATGGTATCGGAGCCAGGTTCAGTGTCCAAATCACGACAGTCAGTACCCGACATCCACAGAGACACCACACTTAACTACAAGGAAATGAAACGTGTAAGACATAATAGTATAGAAACGTGAGCGATCGAGGGGGGGGGGGGATACTAGGGTCTTATCTCTCGATTGTGGTTGTTCGTTGCTAGTGGAGTTTAGAGCTTATTTTTTTTTTTTTGCGATATATCTGTACAGACTACAATGGTTCGAACTAGATCATCGGTCGAGGATGCAGGAGCAGATGCGACGGCATCGGTGGCCACTGAGAACCAACTCCTGCGGCAGCAATTGCGGGAGATGGCAGGGCAGCTGGCGACCCTGACGGACCACGTGCGCCAGCTGTCGCAACAGCAACAGGCCGCAACAGTGACAGTTGCCCAGGCCCCTCCGCCGGGGCCAACCGCGCCAGCCACGGGACCGCAGGCGACGGGGGTCGGGGCAGGCGTGGCCCCTCCACCAGCGACGGCAGCGGAGATGCCGCCAGCACAGAATTTGACGCCAGCAGCAGCACCTGCGACAACGACAACAGGAACGGCGCCGGGAATCACTGGCGGGAGTTCCCTGGGAGAGACAGTGGTGACACCCTCCCCCACCGTCGCAGAGTCAGTGTCCGACATCCACGGAGATACCACACTTAGCCACGAATGAATGAATTGAACAAGACATAGAAGCGTAGAACGCGAGTGATCGGGGGAGCGGGGGAAAAGTATATGTCCCATTTTCTCGATAGTTGGTTAAGTGCTATACTAGCGGAGTCTAGAACTGACTTGTGGGGTGTGTGAGTACGGGTTAAGTTTTGTTTCTCGGTTTAGCTCGTTTGTCGCGTTTATGTAGTCGTGTCGTTTGGGCTCGTGTAGTAGTGTTGTTGTGGAGGTCTTGGGATTCCCCCTGGGGTTGAGAAAAGAGACCACCGGGACTAGCAATCTTGTTCGTTTGGGCTTGATTCTTTCTTTTGCTGAGCGGACCTAGAGCTTAAATACTCTTAGTTGGGAATGTGATCGTTGGTCTGGGGGTATGCAGCTCGGCTCAGTGTATGGTGCTTGGAAGGGCAATGGATTGGGACCGAGCGGTAGAGGTTAATCAGAGTGTCGCACCCCCTTGGGTTCCAAGACGGAAGTAGGACCGTGCTCCCTGGGTTTTGTCGCCAGCTCCCCACGACCAAGGCATAGTCTTGAGGTTTTGGGTTGCGAGTTTGTGATTGTGAAGCAGTACAGATCACGAGAGGCGCAAGGCCAGTGGGAAGCGCAAGTCGGACATGTTTGGCCACTTTTCCCATGTATTGGATTCCTGGCGTATTTAAGTTTCGGGGATGAAACTTCTTTTAAGGTGTGAGTGATGTAGCGCTCGAGAAATTCTAGTGTGCTTGCGGGCGAGGAAGCAGATCTAACCTTAGCGATTTGCATGCCGGCGCGTGAATTGCACAGTTTCCGATGCACAATTTCCGCCTTTCCGATCCGATACCTGGGTATTTGGTTAGGAGCGAGCCCTAGGGTGACTTGCGTTCACGAGAGAGCGCAGGGTATTGGCATAGTGGTTTGGAGCCCCGGGTGTGTTTCACACAGTTGAGTCTCGTTGTTTCGGTTATTAGTCGTACGCACTTTGATTTTTGGGATCGTTGTTAGTGCAGGGTTAGCCGCGGCCAGGGTTTCGGCTGTGGGCTTGATGTTTCAATGGATCCAGAGTGCTCGGATCAGTTACGGTGGTTAAGGGTTAAATCACTGTTCTCTTCGTAATCGTCCAGCTGATGGCACAGCAGTAGATGACTGCTATTGTTGCACTAGCCTCACAGTTTGCTTAGAGGTTGAACAAGTTGCTGACCCTTCAGTGTCCCCGTGTCTTAATTCGTTGGCCTATGGGCCCGATGGTAACCCTGTTTTGGGACGGATGCAATTTGACCCCACCGGTTGCACAGGTTTTGTGGATCGACGTGGACTCGCCTAAGTGTTAGTCATGGCGATGTTTGTGACCACGAGGCGGTAGTAATCCTCGATAAAGGTTATGTTTTGGCACTGAGATTGTGTTGGGAGGTATGTGACGTACCTTCAGATGTGAGCTGTGTCCCCAACTAGTTGTTGGCGACAGATCTATGGTATTTCGCTTCTCTTTTGGTAAGCACGTTGGCGGCCGACAACGTACTGTCAAAAGAACTGAGGAAATACTCTGCCCAGTAATGGGGAGTACCAGATTGGGTCTAAAAGAGTAGCCCGAGAGTTGCTGATTTTTTTGTGACTGATTGTCACTACTGCGAACCTGTTAGAGGCTTAATAGTGGTTTAGTTAACCTTAAGCTTCGGGAACAAAACTTTTTTTTAAGTTGTAAGTTTCGGGGACGAAACTTCTTTTAAGTTGTAAGTGATGTAGAAACTCGAAATATCTCTTTTTGATAAATAGACTAAAAGCGAATTTTGAGCGGGTTTTAAATTCAGAAGACCCCTGTTAACCTAAATGGTCAATCGCCAGTGTGCAAGTTGCACGATTTACGAGGCAAAAAGGCTATTTTCCAATCCAGACATGATCTTGGAAATCCGAATTGACCGTTGCGATCGTCTCGTCGAACTGAGCGAGATTCATATTCAGCACTTTTCGATCTGACGGTCGGATCTTCCAGAAATCGATGAAGAAGCGAGTAAATAAACGCAATCATTGTAACAGTGCCTGTGCACAGTGTCACTTAAGTGGCCACTGTAGATGAACAGTAAACCTCAATTTCGGGACTACGGCGGTTGCAACGCTGACTAATTCACTGTTCGGAACCCGAACATAGTGATTCAGGTAGTCGTTTTGATCCGTTTCGACGTTCTGAACACAATGGCACTGACGGAATTTCCGTCTGACGACCCTAAGGCATCGTGACGCGTGCCGAACTGTATAATTTACAGTATAGGATGGAATTTAAAAATTCTGGAGCGAAATTTGAACGAACCAAAATCGCTACCTGATAGGTTTCGTCGAGCCGGACGTCGTGGCGGTGTCAGATTTTCAGTTTGACCGTCCGGTTGTCTCGAAAAGCGTGAAATACGGCTAAAATATAGCTTTTTGCATAATGGTCCCTAGATTTCTTGCCTCGGATAGCGTGCCACTCATGGGAGAGGGGCCTTGATGTAAATAATACATGCTATGAGGGACCAGGTGCTAAAACACCAAGGCTAGAGGGACTACATTGCAATTTTGCAAACCCTATATATATAGGTTCCAACCGAGTTAGGGTTCCTCACGAACCCTAAACCCTCTGCCACCCAGCCGCTGTTGCAACAAAATCCCTCTTCCCTGCCGCTCTCCTCGGACCCAGCCGCACCGGCCGCCGCCTCTCCCGTCGCCGGGGAAGGGAGGAGCAAGGATCACCTTGTTCTCGGGTGGTGGAAGAGGAAGGTTCTCGGGAGGTTCTCGGGAGGTCAAGACCCTGTCTGGGAGACTCCATTGGGACGCCGCAGCCGAGCTGTGGTGGTCCGGTCCCTAGCCGTCGCCGCAGCGCCGCCGCGGGCCAACCCATCTTCCTCGGGTTTCCGGCCAAGGTAAGTCTTGGAACACTTTTGTTCTTTCGGGCTTTTGGTCACCACCACCTTGTTCCTGACACCGAGGCGATCCTCCGGTTGCAGTCCGAGCCGCGGCCGCCGACCCGATCGCCGGCGGGAGCCGTCCCATCAAATTATTGCTTTTCCGGCCGATCTTCAACGCCGCCGTGATCCGGCCGTTCAACCGGAGATCAGCACCGTTGATCTTCCTCCCCTGGTTGACTGCAACCTCTCCACGAAGTCCCATCACGATCGGATCAAGATCGGGCCCGCGCAAAGGAGCCCTAGAAACCCGATTCTTGGCTTCTCGGCCGCGCGTCGCCGTCCGGCGCCGCCGCTGCCTCCCACCGGCGGCCACTGCCACCAGAAGCTTCCTGGCGCCGAGTGGAAGCTTTCCATCCAAGTTGCTCCGGCCGGAACCCAGCCGGCCGGAATCCACCATTAGAGCCCCTCCGAGCTTGACCGAGCCTTTTCGGCGCCGTCTCGCCGGCGCTCCTCTGCCGCCGGGAACCTCCAGGTAGGCTTAGCTTGATCCCCTGAGTCCACCCAGCAACTTGCATGGCCCTCTTAACGTGGCTCTCTTCCGTTCCAGAGTTGCACCCGAGGAGGGCATTGGTTCGAGCTCCGGCGATCCCCGGCGGTCTGGGCTCCGGGCACCTTGACAGGTCTGGGCCAGAGTTGATCCGAGAAGAAGCCAACCCGAGCCTTGTTGGAGCACTACCTTGCTCCGGCCATCTTTCCGGCCGACCTCCGGCACCCCTCAGGTGAGCATCTCAGTTCTCAGTTGATAATATACATGATGCTCCATTATATCACAGCTATGTCTAGTGTTTAAACCTAATTTAGTGAAGTAATGCTTTGAGCTCTAAGTGGTCGTTGACCCGTGTATACCCACGAGGTGTCGTAGTGGGGCCCCCGTTGTGGTGGGGTTTGAGGCGCCAAGGTATGAGCGGTGCGACCCGTCGACGTTGATGCTCGACGTGGTCAGGTTTCATTGCAGGTGTTCGTGTTTACTTTTCCCTCACGGGAGGGTGGTTGCTCCGGATAGTTGACGGTTGGAGTTATTACTTGCTTTCCTGCTTTCCCCATGTTTATTATGTTGCTGACTTCCCACTCCGTGACAGGTTCGTTCGGGGGTGAGAGCTAGCCGACAGTGAGGCCGAGACAGGAGCTTGTGGGTCCTTGGGGGCCCTAGACTTTATTTCTTCTCGCTTATCTTATTTTTCATTTGATATTGTAGTCTACGGTGTGGTTCTCGATACCCTCGTGGGGTCGGTGTGGATGTCGGTATTTTGCTTTCAGATTTGAGTATGTTGATTTTAGTTTCTAGTACTGCTGGGCTGTTTTTAAGATGGAAAGTAAACAAAGAAAAGAATTGCGAAAACCGTTTTAAAAGTCTGGGTGTCGTGTGGGCACCGATTTCAAAACCCTGTGGATTTATGACTTTCGAAACTGTTTTAGAAATCTAAGTGCCGGGTGGGCACTACTTTCAAACCATGGATTTATGCTTTCAAATTAATCTGCCCCGAGTTCAACCTGTTGTGTATGAGTAGCTGTATTTACAAATAATCGAGTTGACTGAATGTTGTGATTGGATGTTGTATGAGCCGCGACGCCGTGCATATACAGAGGAGACTCTGCCCGTTTGCGGAGTAAATCTGTATATGTGGCGGGTCTGGGCACGCGCCTGGGAAGAAAGATTTTCAAAAAAAGAAAAAAAAAAAAGGGAGCTTGGTTAAACCCCGGGGCGTGACAATCGGCCTCGGGGGTGTACTGATGCAACAAGAGAAAGTAATAGCCTACGCTTCCCGGCAACTGAAGGATCACGAAAAGAACTACCCGATACATGATTTGGAGCTAGCCGCGGTGGTCTTCGTTTTAAAGTTATGGAGACACTACCTCTTTGGTGTCCACTGTAATGTCTTCTCGGATCACCAAAGTCTTAAATACCTGTTCACTCAAAAGGAATTAAATTTGCGGCAGAGACGATGGTTAGAGTTGTTGAAAGATTACGACCTAACAATTCAATACCACCCCGGGAAGGCAAATGTAGTGGCAGACGCTTTGAGCCGAAAGGAGCAACTGGAGGGAGCGCATGTGAGCACGTTAACAGAGCAGAGCAGTCTGATCGCAGAGTTTGCACGACTGAAGTTGGAAGTGGTACCAGCGGGCACGGTCGCGCAACTGTTAACCTTATTAGTCAAACCGACGCTGTTCGAGAAGATCCGGGAAGGACAACAGACTGACTCCCACTTACAACATGTACGAGACAAGATCTCCCTGAACCAAGAGAATGATTTTTCGGTGGAAGGCGACGGCACCCTACGGTTCCGCGGACGGATTTGCGTGCCAGATTCCTCGGAATTGAAAGAGGAAATCTTGGCAGAGGCGCACCGCGCCCCTTATACGGCACACCCAGGAGGCACGAAGATGTACAGGGACCTCAAACAGACCTTCTGGTGGCCTAGACTGAAGGGGGATGTGACGCGTCACGTAGCTCATTGCCTAGTATGTCAACAAATTAAGGCTGAGCACCAGCGACCAGCGGAAAAGTTACAGCCCTTGCCGGTACCAGAGTGGAAGTGGGATAGAATCACCATGGATTTTGTCACAGGGTTCCCACGTTCGCAGCAGGGGCATGACACGATCTGGGTTATTGTGGACCGGTTAACCAAGTCAGCACATTTCCTGCCCATTCACACAACATGGACCCGTGAACGGTTGGCTCAAGTCTACATCAGTGAGATCGTAAGATTACATGGAATACCGGCATCGATCACCTCGGATAGGGACACGCGTTTTGTTTCGAAGTTCTGGCAGAATCTACAGCAGGCTCTGGGGACCAAACTACAGTTCAGCACGGCCTTCCACCCCCAGACGGACGGACAATCGGAGCGAGTGATTCAGACTCTCGAAGACATGCTTCGCGCCTGTGTACTAGACTGGGGAGTCGGTTGGTCACGCTACCTACCCCTCGTGGAATTCGCCTACAACAACAGCTACCAGGCTAGCATCCAAATGGCGCCCTACGAGGCCTTATATGGTAGGCGTTGCCGATCCCCGATCTGTTGGGACGACTTAGGGGAACGGAAGTTCTTGCGACCCGACCTTGTGGAAGAAACTGAAGAGAAAGTACGTCTCATCAGACAGCGCATACTGACGGCCCAGAGTCGACAGAAGAGCTACGCAGATCAGAGACGCCGCGACCTGGAATTTCAAGTGGGGGAACACGTGCTGCTACGAGTCTCACCATCCAAGGGAATCAAGCGTTTCGGGCTGAGGGGAAAACTGAGTCCACGGTACGTAGGGCCGTTCGAGATCCTGGAGCGCATTGGCCCGGTGGCCTACCGCCTTGCCCTACCACCAAACCTCGACCGAGTTCATGACGTGTTCCACGTTTCGATGCTTCGAAAGTACCTGTCCGACCCAGCGCATGTTTTGGACGTCTCTACCCTCGAACTCAAGGAAGACCTAAGCTTCGAAGAAATCCCAGTGCGAATCCTGGCAAGGGAAAGTAAGACGCTGCGAAACCGAACCATCCCCTATGTGAAGGTACTCTGGAACAACCATGAAGAGCGAGAGGCGACGTGGGAACTGGAGTCGAAAATGAGAGAGTGCTACCCCAATCTGTTCACCACGACCCAGGATTGAGTTTCGGGGACGAAACTCGTTTTATGAGGTGAGTGGTGTAGTAACTGCGGGTTTTTTTGTCTTTTTGGTCTTTCTCGCGGTCCGGTTTGAACCGCTTTCCGACTAAGGGGATTCGGGGTGTAACTTTTATTTCTTTGTTTCTGGGCAGGCCGTCGGGGCTCGCGGGTATTTTTAGACAGTAAAGCTCGCGAAATGGATTTCGGCGGCGCGATCGGATCTGATTTCCGACCCCAGAATCTCCCGGAATAAATTTCCCAAGTTTGTTAGCTGTTCGGGCGTTTAGCACGCCTTTCGAGGTAAATCTAACCCGGGTTCGATTTCTTTTAATTGGGGATTTGGGTTTCTTTTCTTTCCCCCGCTCCGCTTTGACCGACGGTTTTAATTTCGTGTAGGATGACTTAGATTATTTTCCACTCTCCTTATCCCGTACGACGGTTCCCCTTTTTAGTGCGAGCGAGAAAACCCTTTTGTTTCCGAACCTCGGCTTTCTTGCAAGACGGAGTGAAGAACCGTGGAGCGCGACGAGGAGAAGGAAGGGACCATTGTTTTTCCCCCACGAAACCCGGCAAGCGAGCGTGGGACGATACTCTCCTCTTCCTCCCTCTTCATCGGCGCATCGGAAGCGCGAAGTTTCGGTGAGTTTTTATTTATTTTTCTAGGGTTTCCTTCGGACCATCGCACGGGGGAAGGCGGGATGATCCGGTCAGCCACGCCACCGCCGTCGCGAGGCGCCGGATGCGCGCAGGGCTGGGTCGCCTGGGCGTGCGGGTTGGGCACCCGCGCGGGGCCTGGGCGCCGCGCGGGGCCGCCCGTGCGTGCGGGCTGGGCACCCGCGCGGGGCCTGGGTGCCGCGCGGGGCCGCCCGTGCGTGCGGGCTGGGCGCCCGCGCGGGGCCTGGGCGCCGCGCGGGGCCGCCAGTGCGTGCGGGCTGGGCACCCGCGTGGGGCCTGGGTGCCGCGCGGGGCCGCCCGTGCGTGCGGGCTGGGCGCCCGCGCGGGGCCACCCGTGCGTGCGGACTGGGCACCCGCGCGGGACCAGGCACCGAGCGGGGACGCCGCAGTCAGGGAACCGTGCGGGTCTCACACCGCACGGGGCTCCGATACGCGTGCGGCCAGCGCGGCAGCGCGAGGTCACCGCCGCCACGGGTTCCAACTCGGTCACCGCCACCGCCGTCGGACCCGAGAGCCCCGTTCCGCGACGGGATCCGGACAACCTTTCTCTTCTCCTGGTTTTATGTTTGGTGAGTACTGACGTTTTCCTGGGGGACTTTGTAGTTTCGGGGAGCGCACCAGGACACGGGGGAGTAGCGCTTTGTTCATCGCTCGTAGAGGTGGGTGTTATCCCTAAGGTCTTAGCAATTAATTCTACCTTTTTGGACGGGGTCAATCATGTGTTGTACTTGAGTTAAATACTGATGGGTGTTAAACATTATGTGTTTAATGGTGCTGATTTTTAAAACTGCTATGGATCTCGTACTTGGATTAGATGTTGTAGAAAGGCATCAAGTAATTGTTTACGGTTCTACGGTTCTTATGCTTGGATTATACATTATTTCATATGGTTCTCATGCATAGATATATATATATATTGTTTCACATGGTTCGCATGCATGGATATATTTGCATACATGGATATATATGTATCTTGTTTCACGGTTACTATGCTCGAGGTCGCAACACGCGCACCCGCGGTTTGGCCACCGCTGAGGGTGCGCTTTTCCGGAAAAGTGGTCGATGACCCGTGTATACCCACGAGGTGTCGTAGTGGGGCCCCCGTTGTGGTGGGGTTTGAGGCGCCAAGGTATGAGCGGTGCGACCCGTCGACGTTGATGCTCGACGTGGTCAGGTTTCATTGCAGGTGTTCGTGTTTACTTTTCCCTCACGGGAGGGTGGTTGCTCCGGATAGTTTGACGGTTGGAGTTATTACTTGCTTTCCTGCTTTCCTTATGTTTATTGTGTCGCTGACTTCCCACTCCGTGACAGGTTCGTTCGGGGGTGAGAGCTAGACGACAGAGAGGCCGAGACAGGAGCTTTTGGGTCCTTGGGGGCCCTAGACTGTATTTTCTCGCTTATCTTACTTTTCATTTGATATTGTAGTCTACTGTGTGGTTCTCGATACCCTCGTGGGGTCGGTGTGGATGTCGGTATTTTGCTTTCAGATTTGAGTATATTGAATTTTAATTTCTAGTACTGCTGGGCTGTTTTTAAAATGGAAAGTAAACAAAGAAAAGAATTGCGAAAACCGTTTTAAAAGTCTGGGTGTCGTGTGGGCACCGATTTCAAAACCCTGTGGATTTATGACTTTCGAAACTGTTTTAGAAATCTAGGTGCCGGGTGGGCACCACTTTCAAACCATGGATTTATGCTTTCAAATTAATCAGCCTCGAGTTCAACCTGTTGTGTATGAGTAGCTGTATTTACAAATCATCGAGTTGACTGAATGTTGTGATTGGATGTTGTATGAGCCGCGACGCCGTGCATATACAGAGGAGACTCTGCCCGTTTGCAGAGTAAATCTGTATGTGTGGCGGGTCTGGGCACGCGCCTGGGAAGAAAGATTTTCAAAAAAAAAAAATAGGGAGCTTGATTAAACCCCGGGGCGTGACAGCGCGCACTCGCCATGCCGCGCGCGCGCAGCAGCCTGCACCCGCGCGGCCAACTCTCCCTCCTGCAGCCTCACCCAGCACAGGACTACAGTCCAACTCCTCTAGCACAAAAGAAAAACCCAAAAACAACCAAGCTTTCCAAAACTGCTACAGGACTTACCTCGCTTGGCGATCGACGCGCGCGCTCCGTTCCACTTGGCGTCGCGGCTCCTTGCAGGAAGTTCCCACCATCAAAACTCTACCATTCCTTCTCTTTCCCTTTTTTCTTTTCTTCTTTCTCTTCTTTCTTCCTCTTCTTTCTTCCTCACTTTCTTTTCCTCTGTTCTATCTTTTTCCTCTGTTCCATGGTTGAGGGAGGTGATGAGGTGGCACGGAGTTAATTAAGTGGCTTAATTAAAGTGGAGGTGGGGTGCAGCTGGAGGAGGCTCAAAAGCTTAATTAAATAGTCCAAGTAGTAATAAAAGAAACCCCACATCACTCATCTCTAATTATACTTCTTTTATTCATTTCCTCCCAGACCAAAGCCTTAAAATGCCACTAATTAAATTAATTAATTAATTAATCCATTAAATGCCCCATCAACTCACTTTTTGTCCTCGAGGCCTCCGCACAAGCCCGGAATCTCCCGAACTCTGCTGAAATCTGAAAATACACATGCTCAAAGCTTTTTCTCCTCAAAAAGCTCAACCGTGGAGTCGGTGTGCTCAAACAAAAAACCGGCTCCAAAAACTGCCAGTTCCAACTCACTTTTGGCCTTCGGGTTCTCCGCGTCAGTCCGAAACCTCCCAAACTCCGCTGTAAACATAAAGTACACCTGTTCCCAGAGTTTTCCAATTTTCTGCACTCCACTGGGGAGTCGAGGCTCCCCCGAAGCCAGTCCTCTAACGACGGACAATGCCCGGAAAACCCCGAATCGACCTAGGGCTTCCGCGTTGATCCAAGCCGACCCGAACTCATCTGTAATCCAATATGGAACACGCTCGAGGTGATTTATCCACACCACGCCATCTCACAAGGTCGGTGCGCTAATCGAAATCCTGGTATTCTACAAGCAAGACCTGTCTGATCATACAGAGTCCCAAATGCCGGAGATCTTTCCTTCAAGGCTTTGACATTAACATGCCTTTCGCCAATGCATTCCCTGTTTTCAAAGTCCTTTATCCTAGCAGAGCTGATAAAGTCTTGTGGAGGTGCTTGGCTATCAACTGGTTGCTCAATGGAAATTCCTCGAGCACTCTCTCTTTTGCGAGCAACACTTTTTCTTCTTGTCTTCCCAGAAGTTTCTTCCATTGGAGCTTTGCCCTTTTCAGCAGCAGTAGGCGGAGCCTTCGATGTTTCCGCAGGCGCATTTCCCTTCGAAGCAGTGGGAACAGTTGTTGCTTCAACTTGAAGCTCATCCCAATCGATCGATTCCGTTTCAGATTCTGTATCGGAATCATCTTTAGTTTTCTTCGCTTTCTTAGCCCTCTTGGGCTTGACAGTGTCTCTCGTATGTACCATAGCAGCCAGAAGAAAAATGATCCACGTGATCACCATTGCTATTTGTTTCTTGTGAAAAGAAATCCTGTGAGCAACACTCAAGAACACGAAAAAATTGTTAATTTTCAAAAATTAGAAAAATTGTACCCAAACAATCATTATCGTGTAGAGAGACTAAGAATCAAATTAGTTTTGCAAAAAGAATTTTAAAAATAGATCAATCGCATGATTTTCGAAAATTCCCATTATATGCCCTAAAACCGAAATTTTTGAAATCGAAGGCCAAAAATCCGTTTATCTTGAGAATACCTAGCATATAATCAAAACTAATCTACCCAGAGTTCTTATTTCAAAAGAAATTTGATCAAAAACCATCCACAAACGAAATAGATACAAGAATTTCATCACATTTTGAGGAAGAATATGAAAAACTGTGAAAAACCAAGATTTTGATCAATAAAACTTACTTGGAATCGAAGAACTTGAGTTTGAAAGCTTCCAAGATGGATGAATTCTAGAGAGAGAAGCTCTGGAAACTTTGGAACAAAAGATTGGAGTAAAAGAAATCAAAACCCTTTTGTTCTATATAAGACCCTAGCCGCGATCCGGATCAGTTCGTGATTACGATCCGGATCGGCTACCCGCAGAGAAAATCTGCGTTCGGGATCCGGATCGGCAAGTCCAATCCGGATCGTCTGCCCGCAGAAGAATATCTGCGTTCGGGATCCAGATCGGCAGGTCCAATCCAGATCGGCTCCAACTTTTTCTTTAGAAAATTTCAGAGAAATTATAGAAAAACCAGAAAAAGATTGTAAGCACTTTTGTGTATCTACTTTAAATGAAAATCATCGTTTCATACAACAAGAAATAGATTATGCCAAATCTATCAATAACATCCAACAAATGAAACGAAAATTTATAAAAATTAAATCCCTTAAAGTTGAACAACTTCAATTACATCTAACTTGATCTTATGAGTAATGCCTTTATCAAATCATCAATTCGGTAAAGAAAATGAAATACAAAGATCAATAGATGTCTAACATCCCAGATAAGTTAGATAATATATCTAGTCAATTTATTGAAGAGAGTGGCTCTTTGAGCATCTTTCATTAAAATTCCCACCTTATACCAACCTTGAAATTTTGACAGAGTCAAGTATTTCAACATGCATTTTATTTAATCAAGCTTGAAAAACCTTGCTTGGTATACATGTGGTAGCTGCACACAGTACTCGGACGACCGAGGTGGTAGCTCTTTCCTCCATGTGGTGGTAGTTTTCACACTCCTCATTGGGATGTAACTCTTTCCACATCTTTTGAGCATAATACTTTTTCTTTGACTCCCCCTCAATTGGCTATCAATTATTTAAGATATAAAGTATTCAGCCAAATATTGATCTCGATTTCATACTCGACTAAACAGTCAAATAAGATAAAAACTATACCAAGAGATCATCGAGAGAGAAATTGACTTTGATCAAAACAAAGATGAGTTAATTGACATAAATGATCATTGCATCAAATGAAATATTATGACATCTAAAGCATAATAGATTTCTAAATATATAAAAGGATGCAGTTAAAGTCAATCAAAACTAATGCTCAATTAATGTTCTATGTCTAAGCATAGATAATAAACAAAAACACAAAAACAAAACCTAACCTAAACAAAAGTTTCAAAAAGAGGTTATTTCAAGGAAAGCATTCCAATTGCTTTACGCAAATGAATAAAACGTTTTTGATCCAAAGGTTTTGTTAACAAGTCAGCTAATTGATCTTCAGTTGAAATGTAGGAAATTTGAAGAATATTTGATTCAACTAGCTCTCTAAGAAAATGATATCTAAGTTCAATGTGTGCAACACAGGGTTTTTTGAAATATTTATAGCACTAGTGTTGTCACATAAAACAGTTACCGAAGTTGCTGAAATCCGGAAGTCGCTCAACACGCTTTTCATCCAAATGAGTTGAGTTGAACAACTACCCGCTGAGATGTATTCCGCTTCGGCAGTCGAGAGTGCAATGCAGTTTTGCTTTTTACTATGCCATGCAACAAGACAATGGCCAAGATAAAAACATGCACCACTCGTACTTTTCCGATCATCCACAGATCCTGCCCAATCGGCATCTGAGTATCCAATAATATCTAGACTTGTTCCCATAGGATACCAAATTCCGAAATTGTTGGTTCCTTTGATGTACCGGATGATCCGTTTCACCGCTTTCAGGTGAACCTCCTTTGGTGCTGATTGATATCTCGCGCAAATCCTAACACTAAAGGATATATCCGGGCGACTAGCTGTGAGGTAAAGTAGACTTCCAATCATGCTGCGATAAAGTTTCTCGTCTACATTCTCACTAAGAGATTCACTTCCTAATCCCTTATTGCTAGTTGCCATAGGAGTAGGAAAATCTTTAGAATCTTCTAATCCAAATTTCTTTACCAACTCCTTTGCATACTTGGATTGACACAGATGGATGCCTTCATCATTTTGTTTCACTTGCAATCCAAGAAAGTATGTCAGTTCCCCCATCATAGACATCTCAAATTCGCTTTCCATGGTTTCTGCGAATTTAGAAGCATCATTATCCTTTGTTGCTCCAAACACAATGTCATCGACATAGATTTGTGCAACAATGAAGTTATTTTGATAATGCTTCACAAAGAGAGTCCGATCTGCTCCCCCTCGAGTATAGCCCTTCTCCAAAAGGTGCTTTGTCAACCTTTCGTACCACGCTCGCGGTGCTTGTTTTAAACCGTAAAGAGCCTTTTTCAAATGAAAAACATGGTTAGGTAGTTTACAGTCTACAAAACCTTTCGGTTGAGCCACATAAACTTCCTCATTTAAAAACCCATTTAAAAACGCGCTCTTAACGTCCATTTGAAAGAGTTTTATTTTAAAGTGACAAGCAATAGCGAATAAGATACGAATGGACTCGAGTCTAGCTACAGGGGCGAACGTTTCATCAAAGTCTATACCTTCTATTTGAGAGTAGCCTTGAGCAACTAAACGTGCTTTGTTCCTGATGATGGTACCATCCTCATTTTTCTTGTTCTTGAAAATCCATTTAGTACCGATCACATTGTGTTGCTTCGGAGGCGTCGTTAATTCCCAGACTTTGTTGCGTTCAAACTGAAGGAGCTCTTCCAGCATTGCTTCAATCCAGTAGTCATCCTGAAGAGCTTCATCGACATTCTTTGGTTCGATCATGGAAACGTAACAGGCGAATCCACAAACCAATTATCTCCGAGTTTTGACTCCTTCTTGTGGGTCTCCAATGATGTTTGATTCAGGATGATCCTTGGAGATGCGTAATGTTTGTTGTAATGGAGTACTCGGAGGTACATGAGATGATTCCTGCACACCAGATAAACTTGAAGAACCATTAGATGCATCATTAATATTGGAAGTATTATCATGAGAAGATGCACTTACAGGAGTATTATCATCAAGAGAGATATCAGGGGTAGATTTATCAGATGCAAAGTGGAAAGCTTCATCTACTTTAACATTTATAGATTCTACGATCGTCTTAGATTCCAAGTTAAATACCCGATATGCTCTACTATTTGTAGAATACCCCAAGAAAATCCCTTCGTCACTTCGAGAGTCAAACTTTCCAAGATTTTCGCGGTCACGTAAAATGTAACACCGACTCCCGAAGATACGAAAATATTTGATGTTGGGTTTTCTACAACACCATAGTTCATATGGTGTATTTAACGTTCCCGGGCGCAAATAAACTCGATTAATAACATAGATTGCAGTGTTCACAGCTTCAGCCCAAAAATGTAGCGGTAAATTCCGGCTGTGAAGCATAACACGTGCCATCTCTTGAACAACCCTGTTTTTGCGCTCGACAACACCATTCTGTTGAGGTGTATAGGGTGCTGAGAATTCATGCTTAATGCCGTTGGAAGTGCAAAAATCAATGAATTTAGAATTTATGAATTCTCCACCTCTATCACTTCTAACACGAATGCTCTTTTCATTCTTTTCAATCATAATACGAAGGCAAATCTCGTGAAAAGAATCAAAAGTATCAGCTTTCTCTTTTAAAAATGCTACCCAAGAATACCGAGAGAAATCATCAACCAATAAGAAAATATACCATTTACCTCCCAAGGATGGTTGACGTGTCGGTCCCATAAGATCCATATGCAATAATTCCAAGGGCCGTTTGGTACCGACGTGATTCAAGTTCTTGTGTGCAGTCCTAGATTGTTTTCCCTTTTGACAACCACCACACACAATGTTTTGATTAAGTGAAAGTTTAGGAACCCCCTTGACTACGTCTTTGTTCGAAATTCTAGCAAGTTCCTTAAAATTTATGTGTCCTAGCCTTTCATGCCAAAGTGTTTCATTATTCAAAGAGGCTAAGTTACAATTTTCAGAAATTTTATTGGGAACAACATAACAATTGTTTTCAGATCTAACCCCTTTTAAAAAGAAAACATGATCCTTATCAGTTACAATGCATTCAACAGATGAAAAATTAACAGAAAAACCATTGTCACAAAGTTGACTAATACTAATGAGGTTAGTCTTAAGCCCATCAACAAATAACACATTATTCAGAATCGGGCCATCTGGAATAGCTACTGTTCCTTTTCCAACAATTTTGGAAGACTGACCGTCTCCGAAAACCACAAGTCCTCCGAAGATTTTCTCAAAATTTTGAAAGCAGTTTTTGTCACCGGTCATGTGACGGGAACAGCCGCTATCCAGATACCAAGACGAATTATCATATGCATGCAAGGAAATATTTGTAACAAAACAAGGGAAAACTTCACCTTTGCGTACCCAAACCTTTCGAGTTTTGGTGTACGTCGGAAATGATTGTGAGGTTGATACCTTTGGTGAAAGCGTCTTGTTTGATCCGTCGCTTTTCCTTGACGTCGTCGTCTTGTTTGATGAACTACCGAGGCTCTTTTCCTTCAAAGAATTTACATTTGATTTCCGAGGAATCACCCTTTTGGTAGTCGTTGCAAGAAGTGCTTGAGTTGACCGTTTGGCTCCCATCTTGCAATTTCTCCTTATGTGCCCTGCAAAATTACAACGAAAACATACCTTAGTGCTTGACGATTCCGAGGAGGGTGAAGTAGGCTTGTTGTCGTTGCTTGTCGTGAATTCCGGTGTCGGAGGAGGAGATACCGACTGAGGCACAAAAACTGTCCCAACCGAACTAAAATTGTCTTCAGTTCGATTGTATCCGAGGCCGAACTTGTTTGATTGACCAAGACCAAGAAGCTTATCCAACTTACTCCTTCCTGATGAAAATCGCTGTAAGTCATCCTTGAGTTGGAGAATGGTCTCTGTCATTTTCAATTTTTCCTGTCGAGCCTCGCCGTTGAGCTTCAAGAAGTAATTCGCTTTGTTCACCATATCTATATAATTCTTCTCGAATTGCTCATTGGACTCTTGAAGGGAAACATTTGCTTTTATCAGATTATCCCTTTCCACTTCAAGATCGGTCGAGAGAGAAGTTACCCTTTTTACTTCTTCTTCGAGATCCTGCAATCTCCCTCTCAACCCCTTGTTTTGCTTAGCCAGTTTCTTTGAATCCCTCAAAAGTCTGTGATAGGCTAGAGCAAAATCTTCACCTTCCGAATCATCCGATTCATTGTCCGTTGCATTCTTTTCAACAGTGGAGTTGGACAATGACTCGGATGTACTTGCCATTAAGCACATGAAGGGTGAAGATGTGGACGCGTGGAACGCTGTTGCGTTGTCTTCTTCATCACTTGACGATGACTCATTTGACGATGAGGTGTCATCCCAAGTGACGGCTTGCATCGCCTTCTTCTTGGACGGATTCTTATTTGGACATTCCGTTGAGATATGGCCGTATTCTCGGCACTTGAAGCATTGGACTTGTCCTTCTGTACTTTTCTTATCCTTAGAAAAACCCTCTTGCTTTCTTGACTTGTAACTTGAAGAACCCTTGCCTTTCTTCCACTTTCCGAAGGATGGAGTTTTGCTTGAATTACCCCTTCGAAAATTTCGACGAAACTTCCTTGTCAAGAGAGCGAGCTGCTTCTCAAAGTCCTCCATAGATAGGTTCTCGTCATCGCCTGAGGAGGATGAATCCGCGTCTTCTTCTTTTGTTGTTTTCAACGCATAACCTGAAGACTTAGAAGAGGATGCCTTTCCCGAAGAATAGTTAGTAGGAAATGTCATTTCATATGTTTGTAAAGAACCAACTAATTCTTCTACACGGATTTCGTCCGGGTGTTTAATAGTTTCAATGGCTGTAACCTTGGAACGAAATCTTTTAGGAAGAGTTCTTAATATTTTTCTTACAATTTTAAATTCTGGAATCTTCTCTCCCAAGTTAGCACATGAGTTTACGATGTCTTGCAATCGTGTGTAATAGTCTGTGAATGTAGTAGCCGCTGGTTTAAAATATTTTAAGGGTCTACTTTTGGATTCATTAATTCCGCATTCGTGTCGGGGGGCTGGAGGGTGATCGAATAATTCCTTGTTTCCGGACAGATCGTCGGGGCCCGCGCGTATTTTTAGTTAATAGAGCTCGCGAAACGGAGAACGACGGCGAAATCGGTTTTGAATTCCGACGCCGGAATCTCCCGGAATAAATTCCGGAAGGTAGCTAACGGTTCAGATGGTTAACGCGGTTTTTCAGACAGACCGGACCCTGGTTCGCACCCGACTTGTACCCGTTTTAACTTGAACTGAGTTGATTTCCCATTCCCCAACTTAACCGTTCCCGCTTGTTTTCCCCGCCGTGCAATCCCCTTAACTACCCGCAACTCCCATAACTACCCACTCCCCTTAACTAACCGCAACTCCCATAACTACCCACTCCCCTTAACTAACCGCAACTCCCATAACTACCCACTCCCCTTAAACTAACCGCAACTCCCCACTCCCCTTAACTACCCGCATCTTCCCACAATTCCCCACTCCCCACAAGTTCCCTGCGTACGAAACCCCAATTCCCCAACCTTTCAGTTTCCCAACCGAACCCTTCTGCTTCCTCACCGATTGTGCGGAGGATCCAAGCGGCGAGACCAAGGAAGGAGAGGGAGACGTCCTCACATTCCTTGTAGCCGAACTCGCAGGATCGGATCACCTTTCCCTCCGACAACCGAGGTGAGCACGCTAGGGTTTTGCTTTCTTGCTCCGTTATTGGTTGGAGCGGACAAGGGGGGGGGGGGGGGGGGGGGGAAAGAAAGAAGGTGCATGGGCACCGCCGGAATTCGGCGCGCACGGAGCCCCGCATGCGGGTGCGGGTGGTACCGCATGCGGGCTGCCGCATGCGGGCGCCGCCACTTCCGGGCGGCACCGCATGCGGGCTGCCGCGTGCGGGCGGCACCGCATGCGGGCTGCCGCATGCGGGCGCCGCCACTTGCGGGCGGCACCGCATGCGGGCTGCCGCATGCGGGCGCCGCCGCTTGCGGGCTGCCGCTTGCGGGCGCCCCCGCATGCGGGCGCCGCCGCTTGCGGGCTGCCGCTTGCGGGCGCCCCCGCATGCGGGCGCCGCCGCTTGCGGGCTGCCGCATGCGGGCGCCGCCACTTGCGGGCGGCACCGCATGCGGGCTGCCGCGTGCGGGCGGCACCGCATGCGGGCTGCCGCATGCGGGCGCCGCCACTTGCGGGCGGCACCGCATGCGGGCTGCTGCCGCTTGCGGGCTGCCGCTTGCGGGCGCCCCCGCATGCGGGCGCCGCCGCTTGCGGGCTGCCGCTTGCGGGCGCCTCCGCATGCGGGCGCTGCCGCTTGCGGGCTGCCGCATGCGGGCGCCGCCGCTTGCGGGCGCCTCCGCATGCGGGTGCCGCCACTTGCGGGCTGCCGCATGCGGGCACCGCCGCTTGCGGGCGTCGCCGCATGCGGGTGCGGGCGGCACCGCATGCGGACAACGCCGAACACGGGCGTCACCGCATGCGGACGGCCGCACGCTGTTAGTACGCCGCCCAGCCGTGCGGGGCCAGGCGCATACGTGTGCGAATTGTGCGCAAGGTGAGAGGGCGCCGGGCGCTCTAGTCGTTAATCTGACAAAGTCTTAAGTTGCTGACTCCTATATGACAGATTCGTGTAGGTCCGGGCGGGCACCCGAGACGCGAGAGAACCTTACATCAGTCAGGAGCACGACAACAAGGTGGGTTTATTGTCGAGGCTGAGTATTGTGTTGGTAATCCGAAAGGGACTTTTATCCGATACTAACACTGACGGTTTCTATGATGTACTACCTTACCCCGTGTACTTGGTTACTTGGTTACTTGGTTACTTGGTTACTTGGTTACTTATGCTCGAGTTGCGACACGCGCACCCGCGGTTTGGCCACCGCAAAGGGTGCTCTTTTCCGGAAAGGCGGTCTTTGACCCGTGTTACCCCACGAGGTGACGTAGTGGGGGCCCCTTATTAGTTGTGGGGTTTGAGGCAGCGAGGTGCGAGCGGTGCGACCGCCGGGATTGGATCCCGATGTGGTCAGGTGTGAGACCGCCGGGATTGGATCCCGATGTGGTCAGGTGTGAGACCGCCGGGATTGGATCCCGATGTGGTCAGGTGTGCGACCGCCGGGATTGGATCCCGATGCGGTCAGGTGTTACAGGTGATACCGGGGTTGCAGGTGTTACAGGTGGTACAGGTGGATGCGAGTTACCGTTACGAGTAGAGCGGTTGTGCCAGCTAGTCTTACTTTTGTGGCTTGGTATTACTTTACTGCTTTAGTACTATTTTTATGATAGTGTCGCTGACTACCCACTCTGTGACAGGTACCTCCAGGGGGTAGAGGTAGGCGACGGTGAGGCCGAGGTGGTAGCAGTCGGGCTGAGGGAGCCCTAGTATGCTGTATCTTTTACTTTCTCTGCATTTCATTCAGAACTGTAGGTTATTGTGTGGTTCTCGATACCCTTGTGGGGTCGTGTGGATGTTGAGCACTTTCTTGCTGGTTATGCACTACTATTTCCTTTATTGTTCCCGTTGGGCCCGTTTTTCTAAACCCTGTGGATTTATTCCGTTTTCCAATCTGTTTTCAAAACCTAAGGCCGTGTAGGCCTGTTTTCAAAATGGTGAGTTTATACTTTCAACTTGACTGGCCACGGGTATTGTTTAGTCTTCATGCACCATACCACTTCGAACTGTTGTGACTAAATGGGGAAATGATTGCTTATGTTCGACTATTGTAACAGCCGCGACGCCGTGCATATACAGAGGAGACTCTGCCCGGCTTCCGAGTAAATCTGTATATGTGGCGGGTCTGGGCACGCGCCGGGGAAGGAGGTTTTTAAACAAACAAAAAAAAAAAAGGATGTACGCACTTTACGCGTACTTTGAGGTATCGTTTCCGCTAAAACAAAACCCCCGGGGCGTGACAGACTAAGATGGTATCAGAGACTTTGCTTTAATCACAACAGTGACGGCCCAACATCCACCGAGATATCACACTTAACTACGAATAAATGAAATGTGCAGGGTTTAAGGGTTAAGACGTGAGAGATCGGGGAGGGGAATTGTAGATAATGTTTCTTTTCTCTCACGATTTTACGATAGTTCATCTAGCAGAGATGAGTGCTAAGCTTTGGTTGGTATGTCTGTACAGACAATGGTACGGACCCGAGCGTCAGCCGGGGAGGTAGGGTCAGATGCGACGACATCAGCAGCTGCAGAGAACCAGCTCCTGCGGCAACAGTTGAGGGAGATGGCGGGGCAGATGGCGACCCTTACGGATCGCGTGCGTCAATTGACGCAGCAGCAACCGATCGCTCCCGCCCCTCCACCGGAACCAATTGCACCGGCCGCAGTACCGCAAGCGACAGGTGCTGGGGTAGGGGCAACCCCTCTACCGGCGGCAACGGCCGGGCTAGCACATACCCAAACCACGGCGCCGATGGCAGCACCTGCATCAGCGTCCGTGGGGCCGGCGCCGGGGGCTCTCGGCGGGAGCACCCCCGTGACCGCCGCCGTCGCCAGGGAAGGGACGGTTACGCGGGCGGAACGAGAGCGAGTGCGGGCCAATCTGGCGGATTTCATGAAGTTCGAACCACCCACGTTCGAGGGGGAGACGACTGATCCCTGGGTAGTCGAAAAGTGGGTGGGATCGATGGAAAAACTGTTTGAGGACCTACTCATTGAGGACCCCGAACGCGTTCCTCTAGCAGTTCACTTTTTGGAGGGGAACGCTCGTCTATGGTGGAAGACGGTGCGTCCTGATCCCACCCACGGCACCGTGCTACTATTGTGGACGACGTTCAAGCAGGAATTGTTTGGGGCCTTCTTCACAAATAGCGTCAAGAAGAAACTGGAGGACGACCTGAACCATATTCAGCAAGGAAGCAAGACAGTTATGGAGTATCAGCGCGAATTTGTGCGCCTGGCAAATTGCGTCCCTTTCGTTATAAGGGATGAACCCCACAAGGCGCAACTATTCGTGGATGGGTTGCGAAGTGATATTTTCCAGGTGGTTCAAGCCGCTGATTTGCATACGTTCCAGAAAGTGGTCGACCGGGCCACTGTCGTAGAGCGTGGGATTGCCGTTACCCGCGCTAGGAGGGAGGCCCCGGCACAGCATGAAGATAGGAAACGGCAACAGCAGAGCTACGGAGGGGGGTCATCTGCTGGGAGCCGACTCCCCAAGCGGTGGAGGGCACAGTCGGGAGCACGGAGCGCACCTACGGGAGAGCCGAGGCCAAGAGACGGGCCTTGCGTGATCTGCGGGGGAGCGCATGGAGTGTCGGGTTGCTCCCAGAGAGCCGACCATTGCTTCCGTTGCGGCAAGCAGGGGCACTTCCGCCGCAACTGCCCCCTTACCGTGGGATCAGCCTCCTCTGCCGCTTCCACGCCTTCACCACAATTTTTGGGGCGGGGGAAAGCTCCTATGGGGTCGGCCTCTAGGCCCCCGGCTACGCGGCGCGAAGAGGATAGGCAGCCTCAACCGGGCGGGCGAATTTATTCCATGACCCGCCAGGAATCGGAACCGCCGGAGCACGTACTTGCAGGTATAACTTCCATTTTAAATTCACGTTCTAGGACCCTCTTTGATACTGGAGCAACACACTCGTTCATTTCTCGCGAGTACGTGTTTTCGCATGACTTCGAGGAAACACCTCTTCAAAGTCGATTGACGGTCCAGACCGCGGGTGGGACGCTGGAGGCGACTAATTTGGTAGCCACTTGCCCGATTAAGCTAGGGCGGCTATGTTGCCCTTGGGATTTGATAGTGATTCCCTTGAAGGAGTACGACGTTATCTTGGGCATGGACTGGCTCTCAAGGTACCAAGCGCTTATCGACTGCGATAAGCGGATGGTACAACTACAAGAACCAAGTTTCCCTAAGAACGCGTACCTAGCGTGCAAGAGCACCTCCTTCCCGGCAGTCATCTCAGCGGCTCGAGCCAGGAGTCTGATAGAGGGTGGGTGTGTAGCCTATTTGGCATCAGTAGATCTGGTTACCCGACCCTCGACGACACCTTCAGACATCCCGGTGGTGAGGGATTTTCCCGATGTCTTTCCGACGGAGCTGCCTGGGATACCCCCTGAAAGGGAGGTGGTGTTCCCTATTGAACTCTTGCCAGGTACTCAACCTATAACGAAGGCACCCTACCGAATGGCCTTCGCGGAGTTGAAGGAGTTAAAGGCGCAACTGGAAGACCTCTTGGATAAAGGGTTTGTCAGGCCGAGTGTGTCACCCTGGGGCGCACCAGTGCTTTTCGTACGGAAAAAGGATGGGAGTCTGCGACTCTGTATCGACTACAGAGGAATAAACAAGGTCACGGTGAAAAATAAGTACCCCCTGCCCAGAATCGACGACCTCTTCGACCAACTACGAGGAGCGACTGTCTTTTCAAAGATTGATCTACAGTCAGGCTACCACCAGCTCCGGGTTCGGAACGAGGACATTCCGAAGACCGCTTTCCGGACCCGGTATGGCCATTACGAATTTACGGTCATGCCGTTCGGACTTACGAACGCCCCCGCAGTCTTTATGGACATGATGAATCGGGTCTTCAGACCATTCTTAGACCGGTTCGTGGTGGTCTTCATCGATGATATACTAATCTACTCATCCACCGACGAGGAGCACGAGGATCACTTACGAACGATTCTCCAAACCCTCAGGGAACAGAAGCTGTTCGCTAAGCTCAAAAAGTGTGAGTTCTGGCTACGCGAAGTGGGATTCCTGGGGCATGTGATCTTGGCAAAGGGAATCGCCGTGGACCCCAAGAAGGTGGAATCGGTGATAGACTGGCAGCCGCCCACGACGGTGACGGAGATCCGCAGCTTCTTGGGGCTGGCGGGGTATTATAGACGCTTTGTCGAGGGTTTCTCGAAGATTGCGGCCCCTCTAAACCGGTTGACCAAGAAAGGAGAAAAGTTTGTATGGACGGCCAAATGCCAGGAAAGTTTTGAAGAGCTGAAAAGAAGGCTAACCGAGGCACCGATTCTTGTACTACCAACACCCGGTGAGGACTATGAGGTGTACTGCGATGCTTCAAGAATCGGCCTTGGGGGTGTTTTAATGCAGCAGGGGAAAGTAATAGCCTATGCGTCTAGGCAACTAAAGGACTACGAAAGAAACTACCCAATACACGACTTAGAGCTGGCTGTGGTGGTCTTCGTCCTGAAGTTATGGAGACACTATCTCTTTGGTGTCCATTGTAACGTCTTCTCAGATCACCAGAGTCTTAAATACCTGTTCACCCAAAAGGAACTAAACCTGCGGCAGAGACGGTGGCTTGAATTACTGAAGGATTACGACCTAACGATCCAATACCACCCCGGGAAAGCAAACGTGGTAGCGGACGCTCTGAGCAGGAAGGGGCGACTGGAGGGAGGATCGGTAGGTGCGATAACTGAGCAGAGCAACTTGATCGCGGAATTTTCACGACTAGGGTTGGAAGTAGTGCCAGCGGGCACGGTTGCGCAACTTCTAACTTTGGTGGTCAAGCCAACACTGCTAGAAAAGATTCGAGAGGGACAGCAAGCGGACTCGCACTTACAGCTCATAAGAGACAAGATCTCACCGGGTCAGGAAGGGGACTTTTCATTGGAAGGCGATGACACCCTACGGTTCCGCGGGAGGATTTGCGTGCCGGATACCCTAGAATTGAAGAGGGAAATCCTATCGGAGGCACACAACGCCCCTTATGCAGCGCATCCCGGAGGTACAAAGATGTACAGGGACCTTAAGCAGACCTTCTGGTGGCCCAAGATGAAGAGGGATGTAACTCAATTTGTAGCTCATTGCCTGGTGTGTCAACAAATAAAGGCGGAACATCAACGACCGGCGGGAAAGTTACAACCCTTACCGGTACCGGAGTGGAAGTGGGATCATATCACCATGGACTTTGTCACCGGGTTCCCACGTTCACCACAAGGACACGACACAATATGGGTTGTGGTGGACCGGCTAACTAAGTCAGCGCACTTCCTACCGATTCACACAACCTGGACCAGAGAGCGGTTGGCTCAAGTCTACCTCAGCGAGATTGTGAGACTGCATGGGGTACCGGCATCGATCACATCAGACAGAGACACGCGTTTTGTCTCAAAGTTTTGGCAGAGTCTGCAACAAGCCTTGGGGACTAAATTGCACTTCAGCACAGCCTTCCACCCTCAGACAGACGGGCAGTCGGAGCGAGTGATACAGACGCTAGAGGACCTGCTGCGGGCCTGTGTACTCGATTGGGGAGTCGGTTGGGAGCGTTACCTACCACTTGTAGAATTCGCTTATAACAATAGCCACCAGGCCAGCATACTGATGGCACCCTACGAAGCTTTATACGGGAGACGCTGCGGATCCCCGATCTGCTGGGACGACTTGGGAGAACGAAAGCTCTTGGGACCCGACTTGGTGGAAGAAACAGAAGAGAAAGTGCGCCTCATCAGACAGCGCTTACTAACCGCCCAGAGTCGACAAAAGAGCTACGCGGATCGAAGACGCCGCGATTTAGAGTTCCAGGTGGGAGAACACGTGTTTTTGCGGGTCTCACCGTCCAGGGGAATCAAGCGATTCGGGTTAAAAGGCAAGCTAAGTCCGCGGTTCGTGGGGCCATTCGAGATCCTGGAACGGATAGGCCCAGTGGCTTACCGCCTTGCCCTACCACCGAACCTCAACCGGATTCATGACGTGTTCCACGTTTCGATGCTCAAGAAATACCTCCCCGACCCGTCGCACGCCCTGGACGTCACAACACTCGAACTAAAGGAGGACCTAAGCTTCGAGGAAACCCCTGTGCGAATACTAGCAAGAGAAAGTAAGACGCTTCGAAACCGAGACATCCCCTATGTGAAGGTGCACTGGAGCAACCACTGAGGAGCGGGAAGCGACGTCGGAACTAGAATCGAAGATGAGAGAGGGCTACCCTTATCTCTTTACCGCGAACCAGGATTGAGTTTCGAGGACGAAACTCGTTTTAAGAGGTGAGTGGTGTAGTAGCCGCTGGTTTAAAATATTTTAAGGGTCTACTTTTGGATTCATTAATTCCGCATTCGTGTCGGGGGGCTGGAGGGTGATCGAATAATTCCTTGTTTCCGGACAGACCGTCGGGGCCCGCGCGTATTTTTAGTTAATAGAGCTCGCGAAACGGAGAACGACGGCGAAATCGGTTTTGAATTCCGACGCCGGAATCTCCCGGAATAAATTCCGGAAGGTAGCTAACGGTTCAGCTGGTTAACGCGGTTTTTCAGACAGACCGGACCCTGGTTCGCACCCGACTTGTACCCGTTTTAACTTGAACTGAGTAGATTTCCCATTCCCCAACTTAACCGTTCCCGCTTGTTTTCCCCGCCGTGCAATCCCCTTAACTACCCGCAACTCCCATAACTACCCACTCCCCTTAACTAACCGCAACTCCCATAACTACCCACTCCCCTTAACTAACCGCAACTCCCATAACTACCCACCCTAACTACCGCAACTACCACTCCCCTTAAACTAACCGCAACTCCCCACTCCCCTTAACTACCCGCATCTTCCCACAATTCCCCACTCCCCATAAGTCCCCTGCGTACGAAACCCCAATTCCCCAACCTTTCAGTTTCCCAACCGAACCCTTCTGCTTCCTCACCGATTGCGCGGAGGATCCAAGCGGCGAAACCAAGGAAGGAGAGGGAGACGTCCTCACATTCCTTGTAGCCGAACTCGCAGGATCGGATCACCTTTCCCTCCGACAACCGAGGTGAGCACGCTAGGGTTTTGCTTTCTTGCTCCGTTCTTGGTTGGAGCGGACAAGGGGGGGGAGGGGGGGGGAAAGAAAGAAGGTGCATGGGCACCGCCGGAATCCGGCGCGCACGGAGCCCCGCATGCGGGTGCGGGTGGAACCGCATGCGGGCTGCCGCATGCGGGCGCCGCCACTTGCGGGCGGCACCGCATGCGGGCTGCCGCGTGCGGGCGGCACCGCATGCGGGCTGCCGCGTGCGGGCGGCACCGCATGCGGGCTGCCGCATGCGGGCGCCGCCACTTGCGGGCGGCACCGCATGCGGGCTGTCGCATGCGGGCGCCGCCGCTTGCGGGCTGCCGCTTGAGGGCGCCCCCGCATGCGGGCGCCGCCGCTTGCGGGCTGCCGCTTGGGGGCGCCCCCGCATGCGGGCGCCGCCGCTTGCGGGCTGCCGCATGCGGGCGCCGCCACTTGCGGGCGGCACCTCATGCGGGCTGCCGCGTGCGGGCGGCACCGCATGCGGGCTGCCGCATGCGGGCGCCGCCACTTGCGGGCGGCACCGCATGCGGGCTGCCGCATGCGGGCGCCGCCGCTTGCGGGCTGCCGCTTGCGGGCGCCCCCGCATGCGGGCGCCGCCGCTTGCGGGCTGCCGCTTGCGGGCGCCTCCGCATGCGGGCGCTGCCGCTTGCGGGCTGCCGCATGCGGGCGCCGCCGCTTGTGGGCGCCTCCGCATGCGGGCGCCGCCGCTTGCGGGCTGCCGCATGCGGGCGCCGCCGCTTGCGGGCTGCCGCATGCGGGCACCGCCGCTTGCGGGCGCCTCCGCATGCGGGCGCCGCCGCTTGCGGGCGTCGCCGCATGCGGGTGCGGGCGGCACCGCATGCGGACAACGCCGAACACGGGCGTCACCGCATGCGGACGGCCGCACGCTGTTAGTACGCCGCCCAGCCGTGCGGGGCCAGGCGCGTACGTGTGCGAATTGTGCGCAAGGTGAGAGGGCGCCGGGCGCTCTAGTTGTTAATCTGACAAAGTCTTAAGTTGCTGACTCCTATATGACAGATTCGTGTAGGTCCGGGCGGGCACCCGAGACGCGAGAGAACCTTACATCAGTCAGGAGCACGACAACAAGGTGGGTTTATGGTCGAGGCTGAGTATTATGTTGGTAATCCGAAAGGGGCTTTTATTCGATACTAACACTGACGGTTTCTATGATGTACTATCTTACCCCGTGACTTGGTTACT
>CM055060.1:36060354-36131733 GCA_029204045.2 Tillandsia leiboldiana
TTCAAGTTACAAGTCAAGAAGCAAGAAGGCTTTTCTAAGGCTAGAAAAAGCACAGAAGACAAGTCCAATGCTTCAAGTGAGAGGGGGTAAGGCATATCTCAACGGAATGTCCACTAAGAATCCGTCTAAGAAGAAAGCGATGCAAGCAGTCACTTGGGATGGGACACCCATCGTCAAATGATGTCATCGTGCAGGATGAAGAAGACCAAAGGCAAAAACGGCAGGGGTGATTTCCACGCGTCCACATCTTCACCCTTCAGTGCTTAATGGCAAGTACATCCGAGTCATTGTCCAACTCCACTGTTGAAAAGAATGCAACGGACAATGAATCGATGATTCTGAAGGTGAAGATTTTGCTTAGCCTACACAGACTTTTGAGGGATTCAAAGAAACTGGCAAGCAAAACAAGGGTTTGAGAGGGAGATTGCAGGATCTCGAAGAAGAAGTAAAAAGGATAACTTCTCTCTCGACCGATCTTGAAGTGGAAAGGGATAATCTGATAAAAGCAAATGTTTCCCTTCAAGAGTCCAATGAGCAATTCGAGAAGAATTATGTAGATATGGTTAACAAAGCGAATTACTTCTTGAAGCTCACACGGCGAGGCTCGACAGGAAAAATTGGAAATGACAGAGACCATTCTCCAACTCAAGGATGACTACAGCGATTTTCATCAGGAAGGAGTAAGTTGGATAAGCTTCTTGGTCTTGGTCAATCAAACAAGTTCGGCTCGGATACAATCAAACTAAAGACAGTTTTAGTTCGGTTGGGACAGTTTTTGGCCTCAGTCGGTATCTCCTCCTCCGACACCGGAATTCACGACAAGCAACGACAACAAGCCTACTTCACCCTCCTCGGGATCGTCAAGCACTAAGGTATGTTTTGTGTAATTGCAGGGCACATAAGGAGAAATGCAAGATGGGAGCCAACGCTCAACTCAAGCACTTCTTGCAACGACTACCAAAAGGTAATCCTCGGAAAGCAAATGCAAATATTCGAAAGGAAAAGAGCTCGGTAGTTCATCAAACAAGACGACGACGTAAAGAAAAGCGATGGATCAAACAAGACGCTTTCACAAAGGTATCAACCTCACAATCACTTCCGACGTACACCAAAACTCGAAAGGTTTGGTACGCAAAGGTGAATTTTCCCTTGTCTTGTTACAATATTTCCTTGCATGCATATGATAATTCGTCTTGGTATCTGGATAGCGGGTGTTCCGTCACATGACCGGTGACAAAAACTGTTTTCAAAATTTGAGAAAATCTCCGGAGGACTTGGGTTTTCGGAGACGGTCAGTCTTCCAAAATTGTTGGAAAGGAACGGTAGCTATTCCAGATGGCCCGATTCTGAATAATGTATTATTTGTTGATGGCCTTAAGACTAACCTCATTAGTATCAGTCAACTTTGCGACAATGGTTTTTCAGTTAATTTTCATCTGTTGAATGCATTGTAACTGATAAGGACCATGTTTTCTTTTTAAAAGGGGTTAGATCTGAAAACAATTGTTATGTTGTTCCCAATAAAATTTCTGAAAATTGTAACTTAGCCTCTTTGAATAATGAAACACTTTGGCATGAAAGGCTAGGTCACATAAATTTTAAGGAACTTGCTAGAATTTCAAACAAAGACGTGGTCAAGGGGGTTCCTAAACTTTCACTTAAACAAAACATTGTGTGTGGTGGTTGTCAAAAGGGAAAACAATCTAGGACTGCACACAAGAACTTGAACCACGTCGGTACCAAACGGCCCTTGGAATTATTGCATATGGATCTTATGGGGCCGACACGTCAACCATCCTTGGGAGGTAAATGGTATATTTTCTTATTGGTTGATGATTTCTCTCGGTATTCATGGGTAGCATTTTTAAAAGAGAAAGCTGATACTTTTGATTCTTTTCACGAGATTTGCCTCGTATTATGATTGAAAAGAATGAAAAGATCATTCGTGTTAGAAGTGATAGAGGTGGAGAATTCATAAATTCTAAATTCATTGATTTTTGCACTTCCAACGGCATTAAGCATGAATTCTCAGCACCCTATACACCTCAACAGAATGGTGTTGTCGAGCGCAAAAACAGGGTTGTTCAAGAGATGGCACGTGTTATGCTTCATAGCCGAATTTACCGCTACATTTTTGGGCTGAAGCTGTGAACACTGCAATCTATGTATTAATCGAGTTTATTTGCGCCCGGGAACGTTAAATACACCATATGAACTATGGTGTTGTAGAAAACCCAACATCAAATATTTTCGTATCTTCGGGAGTCGATGTTACATTTTACGTGACCGCGAAAATCTTGGAAAGTTTGACTCTCGAAGTGACGAAGGGATTTTCTTGGGGTATTCTACAATAGTAGAGCATATCGGGTATTTAACTTGGAATCTAAGACGATCGTAGAATCTATAAATGTTAAAGTAGATGAAGCTTTCCACTTTGCATCTGATAAATCTACCCCTGATATCTCTCTTGATGATGATACTCCTGTAAGTGCATCTTCTCATGATAATACTTCCAATATTAATGATGCATCTAATGGTTCTTCAAGTTTATCTGATGTGCAGGAATCATCTCATGTACCTCCGAGTACTCCATTACAACAAACGTTACGCATCTCCAAGGATCATCCTGAATCAAACATCATTGGAGACCCACAAGAAGGAGTCAAAACTCGGAGACAGTTGGTTTGTGGATTCGCCTGTTACGTTTCCATGATCGAACCAAAGAACGTCGATGAAGCTCTTCAGGATGACTACTGGATTGAAGCAATGCAGGAAGAGCTCCATCAGTTTGAACGCAACAAAGTCTGGGAATTAACGACGCCTCCGAAGCAACACAATGTGATGGTACTAAATGGATTTCAAGAACAAGAAAAATGAGGATGGTACCATCATCAGGAACAAAGCACGTTTAGTTGCTCAAGGCTACTCTCAAATAGAAGGTATAGACTTTGATGAAACGTTCGCCCCTGTAGCTAGACTCGAGTCCATTCGTATCTTATTCGCTAATGCTTGTCACTTTAAAATAAAACTCTTTCAAATGGACGTTAAGAGCGCGTTTTTAAATGGGTTTTTAAATGGGGAAGTTTATGTGGCTCAACCGAAAGGTTTTGTAGACTGTAAACTACCTAACCATGTTTTTCGTTTGAAAAAGGCTCTTTACGGTTTAAAACAAGCACCGCGAGCATGGTACGAAAGGTTGACAAAGCACCTTTTGGAGAAGGGCTATACTCGAGGGGGAGCAGATCGGACTCTCTTTGTGAAGCATTATCAAAATAACTTCATTGTTGCACAAATCTATGTCGATGACATTGTGTTTGGAGCATACAAAGGATAATGATGCTTCTAAATTCGCAGAACCCATGGAAAGCGAATTTGAGATGTCTATGATGGGCGAACTGACATACTTTCTTGGATTGCAAGTGAAACAAAATATGTTGAAGGCATCCATCTGTGTCAATCCAAGTACGCAAAGGAGTTGGTAAAGAAATTCCGGATTAGAAGATTCTAAAGATTTTCCTACTCCTATGGGAACTAGCAATAAGGGATTAGGAAGTGAATCTCTAGTGATAATGTAGACGAGAAACTCTATCGCAGCATGGTGGAAGTCTACTTTACCTCACAGCTAGTCGCCCGGATATATCCTTTAGTGTTGGGATTTGCGCGAGATATCAATCAGCACCAAAGGAGGTTCACCTGAAAGCGGTGAAACGGATCATCCGGTACGTCAAAGGAAACTGTAAACTTCGGAATTTGGTATCCTATGGGAACAAGTTTAGATATTATTGGATACTCAGATGCCGATTGGGCAGGATCTGTGGATGATCGGAAAAGTACGAGTGGTGCATGTTTTTATCTTGGCCATTGTCTTGTTGCATGGCATAGTAAAAAGCAAAACTGCATTGCACTCTCGACTGCCGAAGCGGAATACATCTCAGCGGGTAGTTGTTCAACTCAACTTATTTGGATGAAAAGCGTGTTGAGCGACTTCCGGATTTCAGCAACTTCGGTAACTGTTTTATGTGACAACACAAGTGCTATAAACATTTCAAAAAACCCTGTGTTGCACTCTAGAACAAAACACATTGAACTTAGATATCATTTTCTTAGAGAGCTAGTTGAATCAAATATTCTTCAAATTTCTTATATTTCAACTGAAGATCAATTAGCTGACATTTTAACAAAACCTTTGGATCAAAACCATTTTATTCATTTGCTTAAAGCAATTGGAATGCTTTCCTTGAAATAAACCCTTTTTGAAACTCTTGTTTAGGTTAGGTTTTGTTTTTGTGTTTTTGTTCATTATCTATGCTTAGACATAGAATATTAATTGAGCATTAGTTTTATCGACTTTGACTGCATCCTTTTATATATTTAGAAATCTATTATGCTTTAGATATCATAATATTCCATTTGATGCAATGATCATTTATGCCAATTAACTCATCTTTGTTTTGATCAAAGTCAATTTCTCTCTCGATGATCTCTTGGTATAGTTTTTATCTTATTTGACTGTTTAGTCGAGTATGAAATCGAAATCAATATTTGGCTGAATACTTTATATCTTAAATAATTGATAGTCAATTGAGGGGGAGTCAAAGGAAAAGTATTATGCTCAAAAGATGTGGAAAGAGTTACATCCCAATGAGGAGTGTGAAAACTACCACCACATGGAGGAAAGAGCTACCACCTCGGTCGTCCGAGTACTGTGTGCAGCTACCACATGTATACCAAGCAAGGTTTTTCAAGTTTGATTAATTAAAATGCATGTTGAAATACTTGACTCTGTCAAAATTTCAAGGTTGGTATAAGGTGGGATTTTTAATGAAAGATGCTCAAAGAGCCACTCTCTTCAGTAAATTGACTAGATATATTATCTAATTTATCGGGGATGTTAGACATCTATTGATCTTTGTATTTCATTTTCTTTACCGAATTGATGATTTGATAAAGGCATTACTCATAAGATCAAGTTAGATGTAATTGAAGTTGTTCAACTTTAAGGGATTTAATTTTTATAAATTTTCGTTTCATTTGTTGGATGTTATTGATAGATTTGGTATAATCTATTTCTTGTTGTATGAAACGATGATTTTCGTTTAAAGTTGATACACAAAAGTGCTTACAATCTTTTTCTGGTTTTTCTAGAATTTCTCTGAAATTTTCTAAAGAAAAAGTTGGAGCCGATCCGGATTGGACCTGCCGATCCGGATCCCGAACGCAGATATTCTTCTGCGGGCAGCCGATCCGGATTGGACCTGCCGATTCGGATCCCGAACACAGTTTTTCACTGCGGGTAGCCGATCCGGATCGTAATCACGAACTGATCCGGATCGCGGCTAGGGTTTTATATAGAACAAAAGGGTTTTGATTTCTTTTACTCCAATCTTTTGTTCCAAAGTTTCCAGAGCTTCTCTCTCTAGATTTCATCCATCTTGGAAGCTTTCAAACTCAAGTTCTTCAATTCCAAGTAAGTTTTATTGATCAAAATCTTAGTTTTTCACAGTTTTTCTTATTCCTCCTCAAAACGTGATGAATTTCTTGTATCAATTTCATTTGTGGATGGTTTTTGATCAAATTTCTTTTGAAATAAGAACTCTGGGTAGATTAGTTTTGATTATATGCTAGGTATTCGCAAGATTAACGGATTTTTGGTCTTCGATTTCAAAAATTTCGGTTTTAGGGCATATAATGGGAATTTTCTAAAATCATGCAATTGATCTATTTTTAAGATTCTTTTTGCAAAACTATTTTGATTCTTAGTCTCTCTACACGATAATGATTGTTTGGGTACAATTTTTCTAATTTTTGAAAATTAACAATTTTTTCGTGTTCTTGAGGTGTTGCTCTCAGGATTTCTTTTCACAAGGAACCAATAGCAATGGTGATCACCTGGATCATTTTCCTTCTGGCTGCTATGGTACATACGAGAGACACTGTCAAGCCCAAGAGGGCTAAGAAAGCGAAGAAAGCGAAAGATGATTCCGATACAGAATCTGAAACGGAATCGATCGATTGGGATGAGCTTCAAGTCGAAGCAACAGTTCCCACTGCTTCGAAGGGAAAAGCGCCTGCGGAGACATCAAAGGAAAAGGCTCTGCCCACTGCTACGGAAAAAGGAAAAGCACCAATGACCTCTTCATCCATATTCTTAAAAAGAAAGAGACTCGCTCGACGACCTGGACGAGCTCGAGGTATTGAAATAAATGAACCATGTCAAGAGAATCCAAAGAATATCTCTCAAATTGACACTGAATCTGAAGACGAAGAAGATTGGGGCACATTTCTTGATGAAGTACAATAAGGTATTGATGAAGAAAATAAGGTTTACCTGAAGAACAAGAAGCTACTAAAGTCTTCCTCAATACTTAAGCAGCAAGCAAGGAAAAAGAATGTGCCAAGCAATGAACCTCTTGACAAATCACATTCTTTGCCAAGAAGATCTCCTCGGAATGAAGGACAGACTGCTCCGTCAATCGTCACACAACGTTCTTCAACTTCCAGAAGAATTGACCAAAAGGGAAACCTGGAGTCTTCCATCAAACAAGAACAAGATAAAATGACTCTAGAACTCAGAAAGATGTCCAAGGACATACATAAGATGAAACAAGAGTGTTCTACGATTTCGGGAATGCTTAAAGGAATTTTGAAAAAGCTGGGCTGCACGAGCTCTGAAGACTCTGCCTCAGATGATTGACTTGTGCAAATTCTCTTATGCAGGAACTTTTTTTTAACTTTTTTTATGCAGGTCTTTACGTTTTAGTTTTTTATTTTTAGTTCTCAAACTTGAACTGTTAACCATTCTCTCCATTTTGTAATTTTTGGCTAACTTCTGTGACAAAAAGGGGGAGAGAGAAACAATGAACAATGATACTATGATACAATGGTTACTGAGAAAACTTGAAACTATAGAGGTAAGTATAACCTCAACTTGAAAGGTAAGTAGAACTTCAACTTTCGGCTTTCATTTGTGTTTGAGTGCATGCCTCGACTATCTATTCGACTAACTATTTGGGCATGTAATATAACTAACAAGTTGATGTTCACTAACATGACATTTGGTTTTTGATTGCATAGAAGATATGTTGGTGTTTTAACTATGATCAGTTTACATATCTGAATGTATAAATGTCATGGTAAGTATAAATGAGTATAAACTTCATCTCTGTATGTGATTTTTGAATGATATAAAATTCTTGAGGTATCTAACGATTTCTTTTGTCAAGAATGATTTCTTTTGCAGAGAGTACAGATGTCTAAGTCTAGAGTCTGTTTTAGGAGTTTAACTCATGTATTTTATTTTGGATCTCCATTGTAAATTTTTGTTGTATGGTGATAGCAACAAAAATATCTTTTTGAATTTTCTTGAGTGGATCTATGTTTTGTCACGAAACCGCCAAAGGGGGAGATTGTTACGGAATTTGAGTTGGCGTATTTCGTGAATTCGGCTAAGTCTTGAAGATTGAAGGTAAAGGAAGTTGGATCATATAACTCAATCGCAAGAAAGAAGAATTCAAAAGGATCAGGTATGTTTAACTTAATATCTTTGGTGATCCGAATACTTCTTATAGCGTAGAAACACTTGGATGGATTTGTTATTGCATAAATATCAAAAACTGGACATGGGACATGTTCAAGATCCGGATCAGACTGTTCGATCCGGATCCCGAAGGTGGTTCGTTCATACACCAGTTCAATCCGGATCGTAGCTTCCCTTGATCCGGATCCCGAACACTGAGTTTACCATTTTATTTGAACGATCCGGATCAGGCTACTGCAATCCGGATCCCGAACGTTGATGTTTGGTAAACTGTATGAACGATCCGGATCAAGTATTTCGATCCGGATCCCGAACCTTCGTTTTTCTGGAATCTGTTTTTCTCGCTACTGCAATCCGGATCGCCGATCTCCGATCCGGATCGTCGTCATGAAAATTTCCAGAAAAAGATAGTTTTTGATCCTTATCTACTTCCAAGGGTTTCTAACCTATAAATAGACCCTATGATTCTTTTTCTAGGGCTAATCCACATAAGTCCAAAAAGTAGCCGTCATCTTTTATACGGCCTAAGATCCACATATAGAGAAGAAAGGAAATCATAGATTCTATTTTATGTTTCTTCATCTATATTGATTGATTTGATTCTAGGTTTTCATACTCACATTTTGAGTTGAATCAAATCAATGAATACTTAGATGGTATTTCCGATCTATTTCTAATCTAAGTATTCGGCGGATCATCACCACCCAAAAAACAACGATTTACCCCAAAATCGGCGCGTGGACTCGCGTGGCCTTGTGGATTCAAGGTGCAACCGCTCTCGTGGATTCGGAGCGAGATACGTTCGTGGATTCGAAGCGTGCTACTGGGTGAAGACCGTGGATTCGGTCGGACGTCGTGGACTCGACATTGGACGCCGTGGATTCGGCGTTGGACGCACATCGTGGATTCAAGAAGCGTCGTGGAGCGAGCGGAGAAGATCAACTAGGAGCGTATGGAAAAGGTTGAGTCGTCTGTGAGTACGGTATATGTGACACCCCCGGAATTTGGATTAGTCCTCTATATAAATGATATAATAGGACTAAATCTCTAACCCGGCTATAGCATTTTGGATGGTAGCAAGATCCAAGAGGAACATGAGAATTAAGCGTGCTAGAGCTAGAGTAGTTCTAGGATGGGTGACCCCCTGGGAAGTGGGGCGTCACAGTATATCACCTTGTACGTGTTTAATTCTAGTGGATTTCACCGTGTTATCGGTCCCGTGATTTTTTACTCCGGTTTGGAGTTTTCCACGTAAAAATCTCTGCGTGTTATTTATTTTTCCGCATTGGGTTTTTATATCGCAAAGATTTTTGAGTGTTTATGGTTTACACCTATTCACCCCCCTCTAGGTGTTTTTTCTCCTATTTAGATCCTATTATTCATATAACCCAACAGCCCGGAACTTCCGGGCGCCCGGAAATTGGGACTCAACCGTCATTTCTTGATTTGTTTTCTGGGCCTATTTAAACGATCCGAGCCGCCTTGTTCACCCCTTTTCCTCCACTTCCGAGCTTCAAACCGGCGGGAGGTCTTCAGCAAAGTTGTTCCTCTCACAGAGTAGCTTCCATCTGCAGAGTTTGGCGATTTTTGGGGGCACGCTTTTCGAGATTCTCATTTTCTTGGCGCGGCGCGACGCTCTTTCTTCGGTGCTTCTTTCGTCGCTCTTCGGTGCACGAGCTCCCCCGGCCTACTCCGACCATCTTTTCGAGCAATTTCTTCGCCGTTGGATTCGCAACAGGTGAGGCTACGATTTTGGTTTCCTGCATATTTTCTGGTTTCGCGTTTTATGAGGAGTTCTACCTTGCTCTCTGAGGACCTTGTTTGCTGTGTGGATTTTTGAGGGCAGCAGATTGATGGAATTTTATCTCCGCAACGGGGCATCGGATTGAGACGCTCTTATAGACTTTTTTCATCTAGTCGACGCAAGGATCATCGTGGATTTTTCTTGGAATTTTTGGAGACCTTCCCAGAGGTATACACTTTTCCTTTTATCTGTACAAGAGTTTACAGTTATTTGGTTATGGGATTTTTGCGCACCGATACTGTGGAATTTGTAACTTGGCCTACGGTGCTCGGAATTGGGCGTGCAGGTACTTGTTTCGAAGCTATCGACACGAAGATCGCAGGGAAATTTTATTTGGAATTTTTCGAGCACATTCAGCAGGTGGAATAATCGCATCTTTGCGGCTGAAATTTCAGTGTTGTTTTTCTTGGCAGATTTTGGGATTAAAGTATAACTGTAGCCTTATGTTGTACCCAGGAGGGATTGTGGACTGTGCGGGACCTGTTGGACATAGAGTGGTTATTTTCCTGGTTTTCTCAGCTGTACGACCCCGGACAGTTAGCATTTTCAGGTGGGTGGCTTTGCTTTCAAGATCTATGGACTGTGCTCTAATTCTATGGATATAGAATCATGCATGATAGTGATTGGACTTTGGTAGCATACTAGAGTGTAGGAATTGTTGTTCCTAGTTTTATCTGTCGATCTTGTGATCTCTTGCTTCCTTCTATCATGTTAAATATTTGTTATCTTGGAACCTGACCTAGCACCCCCGTCATATGTTGCATGTGTAACCAGACCAGTAGAAAACCCTCACTTGGGCTAGGGTTATTTATGTTTAGACATCCACACTTTATGCTTCATTCCTGGACTTAGTGTTATCCTCGCCCGGGTAGTGGGCCGAGCGGCCGGGACTTCTTTTTAGTGTGGGATGCATTTGCACTCGTGCTTGGGAGCAGAGTGGAGTCTGGTAGATGTAGTGGATCGCTTGTCTGTACCGGGAACCGTTGGGGTAGACGGTGGTCCCGAGAGGTCTTGTTTTCCCCTGTGTGGGCTATCGCCACTGTGTTAGTGGCAGTAGTTTACTAGTGATAGCCGAACCTAGAACCCTGAACCCTTTTCGACATACACATGATTTTTGTCTACCAATGTTTTCTTCCAAGCATCGAAGGGCCGCTGGAGTCTGTTCTTGTTTGATTGGACAAAGGCATCAGCCCTTCGGGGCTTGGGTAAAACACTTATTTTTCTAACTGTTTTTCTAAAAAGAACTAAAATCATTAAATATGGATTTCTTCTAGATCAAAATGCTTTTCAATAACAAATGTCACCTTTTCTTGTAAATCTCCCCACTCGAAAGGATTCGAGTGATCCGGGTTCTAGGGGCCGTTCCTTTGTCGGGACGAAAGCCATGGGGGCCGAGGCTGGAACCTGTTCTTGTTTGATAGGGTTGTAGGTGTAGGTCTCCCGGGACTTTCGGGCCCTATTGGTGTCTTCTGCGTGTAGTACCGAGTTTGCTGCTTTCCCGAACTATAAGGGGATCGGGAACTTCGAGAGGCGGAGCCTAGAGTCTGTTCTTGTTTGATAGGGTTCTTAGCACCGGTCTATCGGGTTTTCGAACCCTTATGGTGTCGGTCTTTCCTGTGCGTTTAGTGTTCTGTTGTGGGAGTCGTCTGGTGGACGGTAGTCCTGGCTGTGGAGTATCTCCATCTAGTGTGATGTGCTGTGAGCTGTTGGAGAGGCTTGTGTCTCGTGTTTCGTGTGAGCTGATCAGCTGTGTCGTCGAGAGTGCTCCGACTGTTGTGCGAGATGTTTGAGGATTGAGTCTTTCCGTTCAGTGCGTGAGCGTGGATTTTGACAATAGCCTGCAGTGCCACCTTGAGCTCGACAGAGTGCGCGGATACCCTTGTCCTCGTTGGGGTCGCTCCCCTCGAGTGCCACGTCCGGGGTGGGTCTGCACATTGGTATCGCGACTTGTCGACGCCATCCCTCTGACTGTGCCAGTTAGTGGCAGTTACGGACGCCGTCCCTCTGACTGTGCCAGTTAGTGGCAGTTACGGACACAGTCCCTCTGGCTGTGCCAGTTAGTGGCAGCTACGGACATACCTACGTTAGACCCGTCCTGTTGAGGATGTGCAGCAGTAGGTAGGCGCAGGTTTGACTGGACCCTATGCGGCAGTTAGTGTAGATTGGGTGACTGTACTTTGGGAGTTAGTAGATGCATCATGTTTCCATCTGTTCCACTTTTTGAGCATCTAGATAGAGGCATAGTAGCTGTAGAGTTACTTTTCCAGCCCTTTTATTTCAGTATTATATTGTTACTTTATGCCTCTAGTAGACTTAGTGGGCAGACCGTCGGGCTTGTTGGCGGCACCCACTGAGAACTACTTGGGACGTAGTTCTCACACCCGTCGTGGTGTCTTTTCCCACAGGGTCTTCTACTCCTGCTCCTGCTGCTCCTGTGGCTGCTTCTTCTGATCGAGGTAAGGGAGTCGCGAGATAGTTCCCTACCAGTCATCGTCCTGAGAGTAGATGTACCCCTTACTTTTGTGTGTTCACGTTGAGAGACTTTGTAGTGAGGTATAGAGTTGTACTTTTATTTTACTGCTTGAGAGACTTATGTACTTTTGGTGAGGGCTTTGTGTTGTATATTTTCTTCTTTTTAGCAGTTTTCTTTCAGCTCTGATATCTGTATAACATAGTTGATCTTTTGCAGCTTAGTCGCTTCGTCTATACGGGACTTCCCGTATGGGCGGCGGATCTGTTGGCGAGCCCGGGTCGCAGTTTCGACGCCGGGGCGTGACACCACTAAAACAAGGTACAATACAGCTGGGACCGCCGTCACTCCAAACGGCTCCCAAAATGACACCCCACTCATAGGCGAGAAGAACCGACTGACGCAGCAAAGGTCCGAGAATCCCGTTAGGCCGGTGCCTAGAACCCCAATCAAACAAGAACAGACTCTAGGCTCCGTCTATCGAAGTTCTCGATCCTTTACCGTTCAGGGATTCGGCCCCTCTCGGTTAAAGTGGGAAACCAGCTCAACACAAAAAACTCACGGGCTGGAGATGCTCTACAGCCAGAACCGCGAAGGGTCTGAAAACCCCGGGAAACTAATACCTACGACCCCAACCATACAAGAACAGACTATAGGCGTAGCCTCCCGTTGTTTTCGACCCAAGAATGAAATCAACCCTTAGAACCCAGATCATCCACCCCGGTCAGGTGAGGAAAATTAGGAGAAAATATGACCTTTATTATAAAACATCATTTCCACTCAACCCCCTTGGGGTGAGGATAAAATTGCCCCTTTTTGAAAACCGTCTTGAATTGAGAAAACCAACTTTTATAGATTTTAGTTCTTGAGAAAATCAGTTGAAAACAAGTTTGTTTCCCGAACTCCCAAGGGTCGACGCCATCGCCCAATCAAACAGGAACAAGCTCCGGCGACCCCTAGGAATTCGGAAGGAAAACACTGGTTTACTAAAATCATGGGTGTCCAAAAACATTATGGGTTCAAGGTCCTGATAACACACGTGTGACGCCACGAGTCCGCCAATTTGTACGGTTCGGGCACGCCGACAGACCCGCCAATCGGGCATGACCTTTCCCTACCCGAAAGGAACAGTAACATCCATAATCATACAACAAGTATATGCGGAAGCTCAATATCAGAGTACTAAAAATCACTATAAATTAAAACTTTCATTCGATAACAACACTTAATGCGGAAATGAAAGCATACAAGAGTGAACCATCCATTATTTTATTACACTTTACATCTTTGAACTTGCCAATAAAGTTATTACAATTCTTTTACATCATTTCCTCACCATACAGGGTTCACTCAAGAAATATAAAAGTGGAATACCTCTGCTAGACCCTCTAGGGCTCTATGCTGCTGGGCCCTTGCCCCTGTCGTATACCTCGCCGTCTGCCTCTGCACCGTCGCGATCGCTGCATCCATACCTGAACCTGTGGGGGGGAGTCACCCAAGGGGTGTGAGAACTACGACATAGTTCCCAGTGGGTTCAACCACCGAGATAAAGTGTCCTACACCACTTGGTCCAATGGAAGCAGTAATAATAGTGCTAGGAAACTAAAATCCTCAATATCAAAATGCGGCTATGCAATATACATGTCACTACCCTATCTGTGTATACTCATCGACCCAGCACTACCCTGTCCAGCCACACTACGCTGCTAAGCACTAACTCGGCCACTATGCCGCTGTATATAGGGTCAAACTAACCCGGCCACCTTGGCCACTCTAATTTCTCTTTATTTCTTTAAATTCTGGTGCTTTAGTTCAAGTTAACCCTCAGAAATTCTTATCCAACGGGCCCCAGCCCGGTAGTCCTGCTACCATAAGATAAGATTTCTAAGGTTGCCGATAACACTCGCAAGTGTTACCCCGTCCTACGGGAGAAACGTGCCAGACGGGTCACTGCCCGGGAGAGGGATCCTGCCGTTCCTCCAACAAGGGTCACGTTTCCTCCCCGCAGGTACGCCCGTTTTATCTATATATTTTCTTTCTTTTCTTTTCTTTTTCTTTCTCTTTTTACTTTAGTTCTTAGCCTCTTTACCTTAGAACACTTGCTTTTCTTTCTTATTCGAGCTTATAGCTCCCTTTTTGCCACTAGCAAATCTCTTTCTCTTTCTTTGAGCATTTAGATCTCTGCTTTCACTTTAAGCCTTTCGAAAGTACCTCGTCTGACGGGTCACTGCCCAGGGAGTCCTGCTCCACTTGACGAGTCTCAAATTCGAAGGCGCCATTTACATTCTCTTTATGCTTTTTAGCCATTTTTAGCTTGCTTTTAACTTTGCCTTTTTACAACAAATTATCTCTTATCCTATGTCTCGCCATAAGGATAACTAGGAGTCACTTGGACTCATATCATTTCTCTTTCTGTTCTCTTTATCTTGAGCAATTTGCTTGTCTTGCTTATTAATCACTTTTGCTCTCTCTTAATCTCTATTCCTTTTCACTAATTCCTCTTTTACCCTAGGTCTTGCCACACGGGTAACTAGAGAGTCACTTGGACTCTTAAACATTTCTCTTTTATTTATTTAACTCAAATTGAAGTTAAAGTTATTGTCCTCTTTGCCCAGACACCCTATGACTTGGTAGGGTTATATTTGTTAATTCTTTAGCCTTGGGATCTCATCCCACTTTCCTGATTCCTCACTGAATCCTAGAGTTAACTTAACACTATTTTCCTGTTCCACTATTAACTTAGAGTTACACTGACTCTAATTTCATGTTTCACTATTACCTTAGAGTTACATCGACTCTAATTTCCTGTTTTCCCTTTCATGTCTCCACACTTGATCCATTTTTCCATTCTTTTGATTCCTTACTGAATCCTAGAGTCAACTTGACTCTATTTTTCTGTCTGTGAGTTTAAACTCTTCTAGCTCAACTTAGGTTCCCTTTACCTAAGTTCCATGTCATACTTGTCCTAGAGTTCCTTGACTCTATGCTGACCACTAGTTCACCTTAGGTTCTCCTTACCTAAGTTCCATGTCATACTTGTCCTAGAGTTCCTTGACTCTATGCTGATCACTAGTTCACCTGAGGTTCACTTTACCTATGTTCCATGTCATACACATCCTAGAGTTCTCTGACTCTATATTGATCACTAGTTCACCTGAGGTTCACTTTACCTAAGTTCCATGTCATACACATCCTAGAGTTCTCTGACTCTATATTGATCACTCTATCCAGTGTCCTTAAGTTGTCACCTAAGACCATGCCACTCCTCCTCCCTAGGATAACTCCTAAGTTGATGTCACTCGTCAAACCCCTATACTAGGTTTTCTCCTAGTCTTACTACCAACAACTGTTGTTCCCTTATGTCACGTGATTCCTAGGGTTATACCCTAACATGCTCACAATCATGAATAACGAATCTTTTTCATGCATGCAATTATTTTCATCTCATTCATAAAATAATAATTATCTCTACGCATGCATATTCATCATATATCTTTGGCAACCAACAGTTGCACTTTTCCTCTGTGTTCATTTACACATGCACATCTATTCCTCTAACTCTGGCAACCAACAGTTGCACTTTTCCATCTGAATTCATCTACACAGGCAATCATAATCATAATTACCTAACGCCTCTAACAGGCTACTATCATGCTTCGAATCGAAAAGCAAGGGAGCAAGGGGAGAGGTCACCCAATTTCGGCAGAATTCCCCACCTTGTGGTGTCCCCAATTGCTTGTAGACACTTGCAATTGATCTCCGCGCGATTCCACTTGTCTCCTCGAGCTTGCACGCAAAACGGTGCACTTCCCTCGAGTCCGCACGCAAAACGATACACGTCCACCAAACCTGCACGCACAACGGTGCGCGTCAGTAAAACCCACACGCAAAACGATGCGCGCCACTTCAGTCGGCACGTATAACGATGCGCGTCAACTCAACCTGCACGCAAAACGGTGCACGTACCTCGGGTTTGCACGCAAAACGGAGCATGCTTCTCTTAAGGTTGCACGCAAAACGGTGCACGTCTTTTCTGATCCTGCACGAAAAACGATGCATAACATTAAGGTCGGCATGCAAAACGGTGCGCGACAACACGATCGGCACGCAAAACGGTGCACGTACCTCAAATCTGCACGTAAAACGGTGCACGTTCGACTGTAGGGTTGCACGCAAAACGATACACATTTTTTTAGCCCTGCACGAAAAATGATGTATGTTATTAGAGACTGCACGCAAAACGATGCGCGACAGCACAAATTGCGCGCAAAACGGAGCACGTACCTCGGTTTGGCACGCAAAACGGTGCACATTTTTTCAACGTTGCACGCAAAACGGTGTATGTTTTTCGGGTTTGGGTCCAAAACTGCGCATATTCCCGAATTCGCACGCAAAACGGTGCATTTCTTCCACAATTGGCACGCAAAACGAGGCGCGCCAAAAATGTCCCCGGCAGTCCGCGCAGCAAAACGGCGCAGTATAACTCGGTTCCTAACACGCAATACGGTAATGGGGTCAAATCCAAACCCAAAGGAGGCATAAAAACTGTGCCAAAAATACCGTGAAAATAACGTTACCTCGTACAGTCGCGCCGCCCATCGGCTTTTGAAAACGCCTCGCGTGCTCCACGAGATTCACAGCACGCCCACGAGCCCCACAAAATTCCCCACTTTCTCTCTCTCTCTCTCTCTCTCTCTCTCTCTCTCTCGGGCTCGGGTGGAGAAGAAGAGAAAGGAAAGGTCTGCGAGGGGAAGGAAGAAGAAAAGAAGAAAAGGAGAAGAAGGAAGGGAGGGAGGGGGTGTGTAGACCGGGTCCACGGGCCCCCCAATGGGGGCCCGCCACCTGGCGGCCACCACCCACAGGGGCGCACGCACTGCGCGCCCCTGCGCCATGCGGGCGCGCGCCCCCGCGCCCCGTGCGCGCCAGCTATGCGCATGGCGCAACGCGCCACGCGCCTGGAAATCCCTTTTTGTCCCGTTTTCTGTCCGTTTTTTGTCCGTTTCCGTCCAAATTTGACAGGCAGCTTCGTTTCAGCCTAATTTACCACAGAAAATTTTAAATTTTCAGTTTGGGCCATTTCTGGGCCACCAAAAGCCTCGCTGTATCTAGAATCATTGGCGGACCCCGTTCTCACAATCCGGGTATCCGATCAACACGAAACTTTTACTGTGACCTTAAAACATAATTACGAAGCTCCCCGAATTTTCTCAGAATTTTCCAACTCTGTTGGCGGAGCCCGTTCTCACTATCAGGCATCCGATCAACGCGGAACTTTTCCTGTGGTCTTAAAACATATTTACGGGGCTCCCGTAATTTTCTCGGAATTTTCCGACACTGTGAATTTTCCACTAAAAATTTGGGCCCCCTTTCTCAAATAAATTTTTAGATCTCTCCATTTTAACCCGATTTGGGCCCAACTCGCGTCCAAATGTTCCTTACTTCCCCAACTTTCATAACACTAGTATTTCATACCACCTTTATCTACATTTATTTATGTGCCGAAAATCCGGTACTTTACAACACGCGCACCACGATCACAACATGGTGGTGACGAACGAACGGAGGAATATCCAAAGGCCCGGAACCACCGTTTACCCAAAACGGTTCCCAAACACTAACACTGGCCTAAACTCAGCTACCAGACCCCACTCAGCCCCCAGTCTCGAGTGTAACACACGTCCCACAATACCCTGACCACTCGGTCCACTACCCGGGTGAGGAACTCTATGTCCAGAAAGAAATGCAATGTGTGGGATGTTTAAAGCATAATAGAACCTAGCCCAGATTAAGGTTCTCTATTGGTCTGGTTAAACACATGCAACATATGACGGGGGTGCTAGTCAAAGTTCCAATTAAACACTTAAACTAGCATGCAAAATTCTATCATAATAGAATTAGAAAGAAGTCCGCAGACTTGGAGAGAAAAACCAACCCACCTCGGTTTGCCACCAATTGCTCGTAGACACTTGCAATTGGGCTCCGTGCGATTACCTTGCCTCCACGTGGTCCGCACGCAAAACGATGCCCGCCGCCGGAGTACGCACGCAAAACAGAGCACGCCGTCGGAGTCCGCACGCAAAATGGAGCACAGTGCCGGAGTTCGCACGCAAAATAAAGCACGGTGCCGGAGTCCACATGCAAAACGGAGTACGCACGCAAAACGGAGCACGATGCCGGAGTCCGCACGCAAAATGGAGCACGGTGCCGGAGTCCGCACGCAAAACGGAGCACGGTGCCGGAGTCCGCACGCAAAATGGAGCACGGTGCAGGAATCCGCACGCAAAACGGAGCACGGTGCCGGAGTCCGCACGCAAAACGGAGTCCGCACGCAAAACGGTGCACGCCGTCGGAGTCCGCACGCAAAACGGTGGGGTAACAACAGTCCCTACAAGCACAAAGGCACAAGGTCAAAACCAAAAATCCAAAAGGGTGAACTCCAAAACTGTGCCGAAAAACACAGCAAAAGGATGAGCGAAACCAACCTTAAAGTTGGCGCTTCGCCAAACAAGCACCCACGCGTTTGCCCGGTTCCAAGGGACACCTCGCGCGCGCTCCACGGCACAAACGGTGCGCTCGCGGCGCCCCGAAAACTCCCCAAAATGCTCGCTCTCTCTCCCTCTCGCGTGCACGTACGGAGCAAAGGAGAAAAAGGGAGAAAAAGGGGTCGTTTTGGGCTTAAATAGCCCAAAGCGCGAAGATTCGGGCGCCCGAATCTTGAATTCGGGCGCCCGAAACCCCCAAAACGGGCGCGCTACAGTGACCCCGCCAGAACACCCCGCGCCGCGCCTGCCACAGCAGCGCACGTGGCAGCGCTGCGCTTCCCGCGCGCAGGCGCGACCACACAGGGGCCGCCGCATGGCAGCCCCGCGCCACACCGGGACCAGGCGCGTCAGGGACGCGTCCCCTCGCGCGCCGCGGGCGAACCGGCGCCCGCCACGTGGCGCCACCCGCGTGTCTCCCGCGCTGGCCTGCGCAGCTTCCCCGTGCGCGGGTCGACGCGCTGGTTGACGCGCCCAGTGCGGGGCAGCCGCGTGGCACAACCACGTGCGCCCCGCCCCCGCACTCCCCGCCTGCGCTGCGACCGGATGGACCAACCCGCGCCTGCCACGTGGTAGCGGCTCGGGTTCGTTGCGCCCGGTGCACGCAGGTTGGCCGCGGACCAGCCTGCGACCAAAATGGGCCCGTTAGCCCATTTACGCCCGTAAATAGCCAATTTTGACTGTTTTCGCGCGCTGAGTCCGTTTTTGGCGTCCATTCGACGCACAACGGACTCGATACACCAAAAATAGGTGTTTTCTCACCACCAAGCACACGGTCGAGACGCACGGGGATTCCGGGACACCACACTCTCCCCCACTAAAAGAAAGTTTGGTCCCCGAAACAAAAACACACCCCCAACCAAGGAAAGAGAAGCCCTACATCAGGAACATCATCAACCCCAACTCTCTATTGTAAAGCAGCCGAAAAAATCGCGAATAGTCCGAAGAATTCCAAAAGACCGATGCCTTCACCCCAATCACACAAGAACAGGTTCCAGCATTGTCTCCATTTCTAGAGTAGCCCTTTCGAAGTTTTCGTCGCGTTCGCAAGTTTCGGCGCAAAGACAAGGAAACAAGGAGAGAAGTGTTGAAGCTGCCCCTGCTGTGGCTGTAAATCAAACTAAAATCTACCAACTCAAACCTCCTCTGGTCATGCAGGGGGGGCAAAAGCTCTAACATAGCCAACTAGGAAAGAAAATCATACCTGATACCATGCGATCCTCTATCCTGGCGCCCTCCAATCGGGGAGCCCAAACTCATCCTCTCGACATGGTTGGTCGTCGCTCTGTCTGCCCCGACGTCGTGGTCCTATCAGCCTGGCGGTAAATCGGAGGAGCTCCTTCATCCTGAAGAGGTATTGGGGGTGCCGTCGCAAGCGGTATTGCCGTAAGCACTACTCGAGGGCATGCTGCCAGAAAATGTCCCGACTGTCCACACGAAAAGCATCGCCCCTGTCTGTGGTCACACTGCGGCGCGGAATGCGGCCCACCACAAATGACGCAGTCATCCCGCTGCTGCTGCTGATACATCGGCTGTGGAGAACCTCCTGGTCTCTGTCTCCTCTGAGACTCACGACCCTCAGACTGGGATCGTGGCGGCCCCGGGGGTCTCGATCTACTCGACTGTCCAAAATCAGGCGGCACTGGATGCCTCTCCCCGGAGCTGGTCCCTGGCGCTCGCTCCTTCTCTGACGTAATCACAAATCCTCGATCAACCCACCGAGCATGCTCAATAGCCGCATCCAGAGTCGGCGCTCTATGCGAATGCACAAGGGGATAAATATTCGGATGCAGCCCTCTCTCAAAAAGCTCAACCCTCTGGGCCTCATCCCGGGCAATGAGGCACACTGCTCAATAACCGCTGAAACTCACGAACATACTCATGAAGAGGCCGACTCCCCTGCTGAAGTCCTCGCAGATCCCCTTCTAGTTTCTGCTTTGCACTGTCGGGAAAATAGGCCCTGAGTAGCAAAGCACGAAACTCCGCCCATGTCAGTAACTGTAATCCCGGTGGTCCTACTGGACGAACTCGACGCCACCAAGTCTCGGCGTCCTTCTCCAGAAAGTGGGCGGCCAGGTGCACCTGATGTTTCTCCTGAATGAATAGATTCTCAAATAGCTTCTCCATTGCTGCTATCCAGTTTTCAGCCTCCCAAGGCTCTGAACTCTGCCCGGCAAATCGCGGCGGATGAAACGAGCTGATAAAGGACAAGCGATCAGTGAGCTCCCTCTGCTCTGCAACTGTCAACGGAGGAATCTATGACGAGGTCGATGATGTCGCAACCGGAGGCACTGCTGGTGGTGCCATAGGAGGTGCCCTCTGCTCAACCATGCGCATCATGCGCTCCATGTTCTCCTCCCGACGTCTAGTCATCTCCTCCTGACGTCGTAACGCCTCTGTCATCTGGGCTACCTGAGCCCGCAGCTCCCGGACCTCACTCTGCTCGGTCTGCTCGGCCTCCCGCCGCTCGGGCTCCTCATCCAAGGTCGAACGCCCTCTCGTCGCTGCACGACGTCTCGGCGGCATCGCAGGTAACTGCAACAAAAACAAACATCAGGACATAACAACCATTCGACCCAATCCAGCGAAAGTCTAAGACATGTTACCCTTCCTAAAGTATTATGTCGTCTGCAACCAACATAATCACTTTGAGAGAATAACATGTAAAATCACTCGTCCCATCCCTTGGGAGAGGTAAAAACTCAACCAGGACTCTCGCTAAAAGTCACGACTCTCACGTAGTCATCCTAATGTCCAACCACAAGCCTAGGGTCCCTAAGTCCTCAATGACCTACATCCTAGGCTCTGATACCACTCTAATCTGTCACGCCCCGGGGTCGAAACTGCGACCCGGGCTCGCCAACAGATCCGTCGTCGATACGGGAAGCCCCGCACCGACGAAGCGTCTAACCTGCAAGAGATAGATCTACAGCTATACAGATATCAGAGCGGAAAATAAAAGCTGTAATATAAAATCAACTACTATAAAGCTGAAAATAAATACAAAGTCCTTTTCCCAAATACATGATGATACAAATAGAAATCCACCTATACAACGTCTATGAATCCAAAAAGGGAGATAACTAAAATCTAGAAATATAACCATACATAAACAAAATCCCACAGTCCGGGATGGTACATCTACCTCACTCTAAAGGAACAATGCTGGTAGGGAACTATCTCGCGACTCCCTGTCCTCGGTCCGTCAAGCCAGCTCGGGCAAGAACGGAAGAAAAAACCTCAGCAACCTGTCACCGACAGAGGGTGTGAGAACTACGTCCTACAGTAGTCCTCAGTGGGCACCGTCTCCAAGAGCCACGGTCTGCCCACTAAGTCTACTAGAGGCATAAGATAACAGAAAAAGACTGTGATAAAGAAAAATAAGCTGGAAAAGTATCTACAGCTATCATGCCTCTATCTACTATGCTCAATGGGAAAAAAAACACAGATAATAGTATGCATCCACTCACTACTGATAATATGTCATAAGTACTATGCTCAAGGAAAACTCTACTAAGACACATGATATGAATCCACTACTCGCACACGAGGTGGTCATAGAACTCGAATCTCAATGACTGCCAAACTGGCTCAGTCGAGCCTGCGCCTGTTGTAGGTTTTTGGATCCCCAAAGATCTAAATAGGTACTATCAAACAACTAGAGGGGGGGTGAATAGGTGTAATACTTATAAAACCAATCTCAGTGCAAAATAAAAACCAATGCGGAAAATAAAAACAACACACCGAGATTTACGTGGAAACTCCAATCCAGGAGAAAAACCACGGGACCAACACGCAATAACAATCCACTAAGAATAGAAGAATAACAAGGTGATTACCGACTCCACGGACTCCAACCCCTCCTTCAACTTCTTCGGATCTTGCGCTCACCGAACACGCAATAACAATCCACTAAGAAAAGAAGAATAACAAGGTGATTACCGAATCCACGGACTCAACCCCTCCTTCAACTTCTTCGGACCTTGCGCTCCACCGATTGCACGTCCACTGCACACGTTCGAATCCACGAACGCCACTCGAATCCACGAGCACACGTTTCGAATCCACGAAACGCCTTCAACACATCGAATCCACGATGCTACGTCGAATCCACGACGCAAACTTGGCCGATAGAAATATTGGCTTCGATGGTGATCCTTTGCTTAGAATATCATTGAAGAACCGTAGAAGAAATCTCTAAGCAAAGACTAGATCAATTCGACAAAAGATAGATCTTGGAAGAACCGTCGAATTGACCTAAACGAGGCTATAAAGAAGAACGATAAAAACCTAGCCTCTAGGGTTGCTCTCAAGTGTTTTATAAATTGATCGGTAGTTCTTGAGAAACCCTAAGTGTCTATTTATAGTTTAGAAACCTTTGGAAAGAGATAAGCATCAAAAACTGACTTAACAGATTTTTTTCCCGCACGACGGTCCGGACTGGATTGGCTCGGTGTCACGCCCCCGGGGGTTTTTGAGTCTATCAAGCGAAAAATCGTGTGTATCTTTTTTTTTTCTTCTTAACAAGGTAATTTAAACCTCATCCCCGGTGCGTGCCAGACCGCCACATACACAAATTCTCCCTGCCCACGGACAGAGTCTCCTTTGTATATGCACGGCGTCTCATTTACAACAACATACATCAAACACCAACCATCAACCATACATTAGACGTACATCATCAAGCGGAATATTAACGCGGCAACAGTGTTTAGAAAGGATAAAGCCAGCGGTTGCAAAACCCGTGCCCACACGGCACTTCGTTTTGAGAAAACCTTTTCGAAGTCATTTGGTTTATCATGAAAACGTGCCGCATAAGAAACATCACCAAAAGAACCGAAATATAAAAGTACACCTCATCCACAGCGCTAAGTAATACATGTCCACGAATATTACGACCCACAAGCAAATTAACTAAATTAAGCGTAAGAGAAATGAGATAATAAAAACCAAGTGTTCTGACTACGGCCCTCGCGACGCAGTCTCACCGCCCTCCCGGCTAACGCACCTCGTAACACCTGTCATGGAGTGGGTAATGTCAGTGACAAACAAAGTAGATGTCTAATAACAATAAGGAATAAGGAGCAAACCGAAAACACCGGAACCATTTCGCTAAAACCCTGCACATATTAAGCTGGGCCCCAACCCCAGATTTATCAATTTAATTGGGCACCAACCCCAGATTTATCAATTTAATTGGGCACCAACCCCAGATTATTTGTCGGAGAGACTAAAGTCTCCCCTCGTGCGCAAACACCTCTTTGATGCTTTTAACCTCTTCGCAGTGCTGGTGTGCTATTTTCAGCGGGCGCGAAGAGGTCCTCACGGCACCCACACTTTTGTGAGGAACACGGGTCATAAGAGACCACTCTTCCGAAAAAGTACACCCATGCGGAGGCCAATCCGCCTGTGTACGTGCAGCATCCGAAAACGGATTTGCCGAGATCGGCGTGTCATGAGCACCTCGACCGTAGCCGCTTCAATTGTTAGATGAAAACACAATTATGCGAAAGGTTAAACTGTCCATCTACTTTGTTAGATAAATTAAGAGCACTTTAATGACGATAGATGCACTTACTGCACTTGTTGCACTTATCGCAACCGTACCCACCTGGAATGAAGATATACGACCGCTCCCAAGACCCTCTTAAGCAATCGAAACTTCACGCGGCCTAACGGAACAACCAAAGGCACAAATTAGCACCTCACCCTAATCAGGTAACATCAGTGGTCCCAACCACTGTAACAATGAACCCACCAAAACCGAAATCACTGCACCTAGAGGATCGCGACGTCAATCAAAAACCCAACAAATCAAAACCGTCAAGTAACACCGCACACTTAGCTCAAACCGGTAACATCGAAGACTAACAACAACCGGACCGCGACTATTTCGTCGCGGACTCCGTCGGAACCCAAAACCGCTAACAGAAATCCAACAAAACTCAATCCTCAACCGGTAGCCCACTCGGGACGTCAATGGTTAAAACCAAGAAGGCCCCGACGGCGGAAATGATGAGAAAAGAGACCCGACGGCGCACCCCCGACGATTTCGTCGAGGCGCGGAGCGTCGGTGAAATTAGCACCCGACATAATAAAACAGTGACCAAAAAGATCCCAAGTTGCCATGCCAAGAAAACCGCGGAGATTGTGCTCCCAACGGCGAAGACGGCGCTCAAAACGGTGGAAAAACGGACCCAAACGGAGCCACCGAACTTTGGGCTGTCGGGTGGTGCACAGGGCAGGCCCGGACCGGGTTTACAGCGTCGGCGGCTGCGCGGAATGCGCCGGGTGCACGCAGGAAGCGTGCACCGCGCATTCTGGGCCGGGTCGGTGCACGACACGAGCGCGCACCGGGCTCACGGCCGCACGGGCCTGCGGCACACACCGGGCGCACGCTGTTGCGTGCACCGCGCCTGAGCGGGCCGGGCCGGCGCACGAAGGCGTGCGCCGGGTCTGCGGCTTCCGCGCCGTGGGGCGTGCGCCGGGTGCACGCTCTGGCCCGTGGACCGCGGGCTGAGAAACCCGTACGGGGTGAACAGTAATGCCCCTTTTTCGGTTTTCTTCTCCGTTTTCGCTCCCGTGCGACTCCGGCGACGACCCCACGAACATGGTAACGACGGCGGCGGCCTCCCGTTTAACAACGGCGGCGGCGGCCTCCCGTTAACCCACTATGTTCCAACGAAACATCCCCAAAAATTCCCGAATAAATACACGATAATTCTAATGACTAAACCAACGATCGACGAACAACCAAAACGTCAATCGGAGGTCCGATAACAAGAAACCGATTAAAAACCACCAATTAAAATCCGATAAAAATCCTCGATCACACCCGGTCAAGAACGAGAATAAAACATGGATCAAAACCCGACGAAAATCCGCGATCGATGTTCCGATTAAAATCACCTTACAAGGACACGATAAACCCCCGATTAATTTAACAACCGCAACGATGTTCACTAACCTTAATTTATCGGAATTAAAGAACCGATCTTGTTTCCTTTCGGCGTTGGAGACCAGGATCCGCTCCCCGTAGACGATGGCGTCTCGTTCTCCGATCTCCGGCACGTGAATCAGGGCGATCGGGTTCCTCCGCTTCCTCCTTCTTTTCCTCTTTTCTCCTCCGGTTAGGGTTCCGTCTTTTCTTTTCTTTTTCTCTTCTCACCGATTAGGGTTTTTATTTCCTTCTTTTCTTTTCTTTCCGATAATCGGGATCCCTTATATAGTCGTAATTTATCTTTAATTAATTTCTCTTTAATTCGTACGTAAGAGAATTATTAATTTTCCGTCTGGGATAATTAATTAACTAATTAATTATCCCCTACGAGATAACCCACCTTATCTCTAACGGGTGCAAGATATTTTGCACGGATTCCGATGCACGACTAATCACCGTATCACTTTGAATCCCGTTCCGGGGGATCCCGATATCGGATTTCAGATCCGATCGCACCGTCGGCTTTCTTTTTCCGCGCTCTATCGCAGAAAAATACTAGCATCTCACAATGGCCAACTTTTAAGAATTGAATAATTTTATTTCACTTAAAGGCTTAAATGACTACATGTAAGTCAAAAATACCCCAAAAGGCCGGATCACTACACTCGGTCCGGACTGTCGTCTTTTTTTCAGCAATTCCTGAAAAAACAAGGTTCGGGGTCCGGACTGGAATCCACGGTCCGGACTGGAATTGCGCATGAACTAATCTACGATCGGGGTCCGGACTGTGATGCCCGATCCGGACTCTGAACATGCAGTATGTCCAGTTTTTGACTTTTATGTAATGAAAACTTATCCAAGTGTTTCTAAACTACTCAAATGTATTCGGATCACCAAAATTATTTAGTTAAACGTACCTGATCATTCCGAATCCATTTTCCTTGAGATTGATGTATATGATCCACAATTCTTCTACTTCAATCTTCAAGACTCAAAACACTGAGTGTCAACTTGAGATCTTGTTGAATCTTCTCTGAGTCTTCAATTGCTGATTGACAATTTGATCACTTCAAGACTCCGACTCAACTCACGAAATATGGCAACACAAAAAGCCGTAACAATCTCCCCCTTTGGCAATTTCGTGACAAAACCCAAAAATACATAAAACGCTCAAGACACTCATCTTAAACCAAAAAATCGAAACTCAATGTCATCACCAAAACATTGACTTTCTTTGCGTGAAAGGTCCAATAAACAAAAATTACATTTGAACCACTCTTAGAACAAACTCTATGACTTAGGACTTGGAGTCTTAAAGTGATGTAATTCCTGCAAAACAAAACTCCAAACAAAATCAAACGTTAATCGTTAGAAATTAAAATTATATCCTACATTTGATTCGTCCTTTTGGTTCTTTTTGTTTTTCGGCTCCTTTTTCATCATCTCTTTTCTTTATCTCCCCCTATCTTGAGCATCTCTGTTCTCCCCCTATTTCTGTTCTCCCCCTTTTTGTCACAAATTGTCAAACAGTGAATATAGGCAAAAAGAAATCACTAACAGCATTAGTTCATAGAGAAAGAGAGATAAAAGCTCAGTTCTGGTATATAACAAAAACACAGATTGCGTACCGGTACTCGAAAACAAAAATCAAATAATTTCTTGAAACAAATCCTGATTTTGAAATATTTGAATTACCGATTTGTATTCCATCAAGAAAACAATTTAAGTGCTTGAAAATAATATGAGATCACATAGATATCATTCAATCCAATTAATTTTACAAAAATTAAAAAGATTTACTCCGAAATCATGAAAAACAAAGTTAAAACATTATAAACCGTTTTTCATATTATATACGTCAAACACTTGTTATCAAAAATAATCTTGAGATCCAAAGTCTATCAAGATGTAACGGATTTACAAAGATGACTTACAGAGATTTCCAAATGACATCAATTTTGAATTTTACCCTTTTAGATTGAGATATGCATTAAAATACCTAAGAGTGGCTCTTTGAGCATCTTTTAACTATCCCACCTTATACCAACCAGGAGATTGTTCAAAATAAGAACTTTGAATTTAAATCTCCGAATGCTTCAACTAAAAAATTTCAAAAATATTTTTCAAGCATCCATAACATGTGGTAGCTTCACACACTAACCGGACAACCGGGGTGGCAGCTCTTTCCAACATGTGGTGGTAGTTTTCACACTCCTTTCGGATGTAACTCTTTCCACATCTTTTGCAAATCATTTCATTACCCTTGTACGAAAATACAATCTCTTATGTGAAAGAATTAAATCCCAAATTTTAGTCTATTGGTTGTCTCATGTTTATCACAATGAATTCACACAACCGAGATAGATTAATCATCTAAAGATCACACATGATAACTAAAATTTGATGAATATAATTATCAAAAACTCCTATAATGAAGTATCTTCAAGAATTATGATTATGGAGTAAAGTTGATAATTCATATAAAATTAAATTGGAGTGATTGAAGGTGAAACCCTTTTTATTCAATGCACTTGTTCGTTAAAAACCTTTTTGTTCAAAAACAAAACATAAAAACGAAGAGCATTGAAAACATGTAATGCAGAGATTCAGAAAAATATGAAAGGAAAACCAATCAAAGCATTACATACAGTCATAAGCTATTTAGAACTTAAGACAAGGAAAGATATCACCTTTCCGAATCCAAAATCGTCGGATTTTGGGTTGTCTTGATTCGTTGTGGCCGGGAGATGATAGCTTTGACTGTTGGTCCACCTTAGGTCTTTGCCTTGCAATGATCCACTTGTATGATTGATGTCGTGGCTCGGACCTTTGGTGGGTTGAGTGAACTCCTTTAACTTGATGTGTCTTTTGATTCCGTTGAGTTCGCTCCGTAGATGAAGTAGCCGAAGAATTCCTCTTTCTCTTTTTCGGGCACATCTTCATCAAGTGTCCTTCAAGTCCACATTGGTGACAAGTTCTTCCTTTCAATTTAGTTGTGGAACTTGAAGCCTTCACAGTTTGGTTCTTTTTAAATCCCAAACCAACCATGTTTGTTTGACCTAATTCGGACATACAATCAAATTTCTTGGAACCAGTTGAAAGCCTTTGTATGTCGGATTTAAGTTGATGAACTTGCTTGGTCAAAGCTTGGTTGGTGACATGAATTTCCTCAAACTGTTTTTCAAGAAAACCAATCTTGTCCATATATGATTTAGCGTTTGTCTCCGATTGGTTTCGCTCTTCTTGGAGGATTTTATTATTATCCAATAAACGTTCTCGTTCCTCCTCAAGATCATGAAGTTTTATCTTTAAAGCATGATTCTCGTCTTGAATCTCAAGTCGTTGCTTCCTCAACTTCTTAATATGCTTGGCCATCTTCTTTGATTCCGTAAGAAGTTGTTGATATGCCTCAACGAGTTCTTCTTCGTTCGACTCCCCCTCACTTGATGACTCTCCATCGGATGTTGATGTTTCATGCAAAATCAAAGGAATAGAGTCAGTGATTAACGATGATAAGCAAACATTAGAAGAGGAAATTTGAGAGGCATGAAAGGCAATGAATTTTTCCTCTTTACTTGAGGTCGATTCATTAGAAGTAGAATCGTCCCAAGTTTTCGCTTGTAAAGCCTTCTTTTTATATGATTTCGGAGAAGGACAATCCGTTGAAATATGGCCATAGCCTTTGCATCTATAACATCAGATTTCCCTTTCAAATTCATCTTTTTCCTTAGAAGGTTTTGCAAAGCTTTTGAGGTTAGAGGATTTAGAACCCGATGATCCTTTAGATGGTTTCGAGGATGAAGATCCATCGGTTCGATTCTTCCAATACTTCCGACGAAATTTCTTTACGATCCGCGCCAATTGTTCTTCAAAATCGGCAAAAGAGATTTCATCGTCGAAACTTGATTCGCCATCTTCTTCCCTTGTTGATTTGAATGCAATACCTGTAAGCTTAGAAGAAGACTTGGAATAAACTTGATTAGTAGGAAAAGTCATTTCATAAGTTTGCAAAGCACCTACTAATTCCTCTACTCTCATCTCATCCGGATGACTAACGGTTTCAATGGCGGTAACCTTTGCGCTAAACCGTTTCGGAAGAGTCCGAAGTATCTTTCTTACAATTCTCGACTCCGGGATATTTTCTCCTAAATTAGCACAAGTGTTGATTATATCTTGAAGTCTTGTGTAATAATCTGTAAACAATTCATGCTCTTCCATATGAATAGAGTCAAATTGACTTGTAAGCATCTGGAGCTTTTGAATTTTTACTAGATTAGTACCCTCATGTGTAATTTTGAGAATATCCCAAATTTCCTTCGCGGTTTCACACGCAGAAATTCGTGTGAACTCAGTCGAGGAAAGAGAATTAAATAAAGCGTTCATACCTTTCCCATTGTAAGAAGATCTTTCGAATTCCTCTTTGGACCATCTAGAGCGAGGTTTTGGGGTAGTAGAATTTCCTACTTCCTCAAAAGGATGCACCCAACCGTATTCCACGGATTGCCATACCCGCTCATCAATTGCGATGAGAAAAGCTCTCATCCGCACTTTCCAATAAGCATAATTAGTCCCATCAAAAAGAGGAGGTCTATAAATATTACCACTTTCACCCGACATGATAGATAAACCTAAAACCCGCTCTGATACCAATTGTAGGTTTTTGGATCCCCAAAGATCTAAATAGGTACTATCAAACAACTAGAGGGGGGGTGAATAGGTGTAATACTTATAAAACCAATCTCAGTGCAAAATAAAAACCAATGCGGAAAATAAAAACAACACACCGAGATTTACGTGGAAACTCCAATCCAGGAGAAAAACCACGGGACCAACACGCAATAACAATCCACTAAGAATAGAAGAATAACAAGGTGATTACCGACTCCACGGACTCCAACCCCTCCTTCAACTTCTTCGGATCTTGCGCTCACCGAACACGCAATAACAATCCACTAAGAAAAGAAGAATAACAAGGTGATTACCGAATCCACGGACTCAACCCCTCCTTCAACTTCTTCGGACCTTGCGCTCCATCGATTGCACGTCCACTGCACACGTTCGAATCCACGAACGCCACTCGAATCCACGAGCACACGTTTCGAATCCACGAAACGCCTTCAACACATCGAATCCACGATGCTACGTCGAATCCACGACGCAAACTTGGCTGATAGAAATATTGGCTTCGATGGTGATCCTTGTCTTAGAATATCATTGAAGAACCGTAGAAGAAATCTCTAAGCAAAGACTAGATCAATTCGACAAAAGATAGATCTTGGAAGAACCGTCGAATTGACCTAAACGAGGCTATAAAGAAGAACGATAAAAACCTAGCCTCTAGGGTTGCTCTCAAGTGTTTTATAAATTGATCGGTAGTTCTTGAGAAACCCTAAGTGTCTATTTATAGTTTAGAAACCTTTGGAAAGAGATAAGCATCAAAAACTGACTTAATAGATTTTTTTCCCGCACGACGGTCCGGACTGGATTGGCTCGGTCCGGACTGTCGTCTTTTTTTCAGCAATTCCTGAAAAAACAAGGTTCGGGGTCCGGACTGGAATCCACGGTCCGGACTGGAATTGCGCATGAACTAATCTACGTTCGGGGTCCGGACTGTGATGCCTGATCCGGACTCTGAACATGCAGTATGTCCAGTTTTTGACTTTTATGCAATGAAAACTTATCCAAGTGTTTCTAAACTACTCAAATGTATTCGGATCACCAAAATTATTTAGTTAAACATACCTGATCATTTCGAATCCATTTTCCTTGAGATTGATGTATATGATCCGCAATTCTTCTACTTCAATCTTCAAGACTCAAAACACTGAGTGTCAACTTGAGATCTTGTTGAATCTTCTCTGAGTCTTCAATTGCTGATTGACAATTTGATCACTTCAAGACTCCGACTCAACTCACGAAATATGCCAACACAAAAAGCCGTAACACCTGTCGTCTAGGAACACACCTGCCCACTACAATGCATCCACAAGAGGACGGGATTTACGTGGGGCATCCTAAACTGACTATCTCAATCTCACCCAAAGTGACCCTATGGTAACTCGGCCAGGGGTATCAAGCGACCACTAGTATATGAACTAGGCGCATCATCATCTCATCATCAACACGCACCCGGGGCGTAACTCGAGGGGAGCGACCCCAACGAGCTCAAGTATCTCATCTGTCTCAATAAGCGGCACATGCAGGCTATAATCCACGATCAAACAGATCGGTAATTCGAATACCCAAAAACCAACACTCAGTCGGAGAACCCTCCACGACTCAATCTCACAACACTAACCCACTAAAAGAAGGTACAATACAGCTGGGACCGCCGTCACTCCAAACGGCTCCCAAAATGACACCCCACTCATAGGCGAGAAGAATCGACTGACGCAGCAAAGGTCCGAGAATCCCGTTAGGCCGGTGCCTAGAACCCCAATCAAACAAGAACAGACTCTAGGCTCCGTCTATCGAAGTTCTCGATCCTTTACCATTCAGGGATTCGGCCCCTCTCGGTTAAAGTGGGAAACCAGCTCAACACACAAAACTCACGGGCTGGAGATGCTCTACAGCCAGAACCGCGAAGGGTCTGAAAACCCCGGGAAACTAATACCTACGACCCCAACCATACAAGAACAGACTATAGGCGTAGCCTCCCGTTGTTTTCGACCCAAGAATGAAATCAACCCTTAGAACCCAGATCACCCACCCCGGTCGGGTGAGGAAAATTAGGAGAAAATATGACCTTTATTATAAAACATCATTTCCACTCAACCCGCTTGGGGTAAGGATAAAATTGCCCCTTTTTGAAAACCGTCTTGAATTGAGAAAACCAACTTTTATAGATTTTAGTTCTTGAGAAAATCAGTTGAAAATAAGTTTGTTTCCCGAACTCCCAAGGGTCGACGCCATCGCCCAATCAAACAAGAACAAGCTCCGGCGACCCCTAGGAATTAGGAAGGAAAACACTGGTTTACTAAAATCATGGGTGTCCAAAAAAATTCTGGGTTCAAGGTCCTAATAACACAAGCGCACCACGATCACAACATGGTGGTGACGAACGAACGGAGGAATATCCAAAGACCCGGGACCACCGTTTACCCAAAACGGTTCCCAAACACTAACACTGGCCTAAACTCAGCTACCAGACCCCACTCAGCCCCCAGGCTCGAGTGTAACACACGTCCCACAATACCCTGACCACTCGGCCCGCTACCCGGGTGAGGAACTCTATGTCCAGAAAAAAATGCAATGTGTGGGATGTCTAAAGAATAATAGAACCTAGCCCAGATTAAGGTTCTCTATTGGTCTGGTTAAACACATGCAACATATGACGGGGGTGCTAGTCAAAGTTCCAATGAAACACTTAAACTAGCATGCAAAATTCTATCATAATAGAATTAGAAAGAAGTCCGCAGACTTGGAGAGAAAAACCAACCCACCTCGGTTTGCCACCAATTGCTCGTAGACACTTGCAATTAGGCTCCGTGCGATTACCTTGCCTCCACATGGTCCGCACGCAAACCGATGCCCCCCGTCGGAGTCCGCACGCAAAACAGAGCACGCCGTCGGAGTCCGCACGCAAAACGGAGCAAGGTGCCGGAGTTCGCATGCAAAACGAAGCACGGTGCCGGAGTCCGCACGCAAAACAGAGTACGCACGCAAAACAGAGCACGGTGCCGGAGTCCGCACGCAAAACGGAGCACGGTGCCAGAGTCCGCACGCAAAACGGAGCACGGTGCGGAAATTCGCATGCAAAACGGAGTCCGCACGCAAAACGGTGCACGCCGTCGGAGTCCGCACGCAAAACGGTGGGGTAACAACAGTCCCTACAAGCACAAAGGCACAGGGTCAAAACCAAAAATCCAAAAGGGTGAACTCCAAAACTGTGCCGAAAAACACAGCAAAAAGACGAGCGAAACCAACCTTAAAGTCGGCGCTTCGCCAAACAAGCACCCACGCGTTTGCCCGGCTCCAAGGGACACCTCGCGCGCGCTCCACGGCACAAACGGTGCGCTCGCGGCACCCCGAAAACTCCCCAAAACGCTCGCTCTCTCTCCCTCTCGCGTGCACGTACGGAGCAAAGGAGAAAAAGGGAGAAAAAGGGGTCGTTTTGGGCTTAAATAGCCCACCGAATCTGGAATTCGGGCGACCGAATCTGGAATTCGGGTGTCCGAAACCCCCAAAACGGGCGCGCTACAGTGACCCCGCCAGAACACCCCGCGCCGCGCCTGCCATCGCAGCGCCACGTGGCAGCGCTGCGCTTCCCGCGCGCAGGCGCGACCACACAGGGGCCACCACGTGGCAGCCCCGCGCCACACCGGGACCGGCGCTCGCCACGTGGCGCCACCCGCGCGTCTCCCGCGCTGGCCCGCGCAGCTTCCCCGTGCGCGGGTCAACGCGCGGGTTGACGCGCCCAGTGCGGGGCAGCCGCGTGGCACAACCACGTGCGCCCCGCCCCCGCGCTCCCCGCCTGGGCTTCGACCGGATGGACCAACCCGCGCCTGCCACGTGGCAGCGGCGCGGGGTCGTTGCGCCCGGTGCACGCAGGTGGGCCGCGGACCAGCCCGCGACCAAAATGGGCCCGTTAGCCCATTTACGCCCGTAAATAGCCAATTTTGACTATTTTCGCGCGCTGAGCCCGTTTTTGGCATCCATTCGACACACAACGGACTCGATACACCAAAAATAGGTGTTTTCTCACCACCAAGCACACAGTCGAGACGCACGGGGATTCCGGGACACCACAACCTACAACCACCTCCCACTGCCGGGCAGGAATTACGTAGGGTGTCCAAACGGACTAACTCGCTATCGAGTAGTGGCTCATGCAGGCTATAGTCGAAATCCACGCAGCGACGCCCCACTTCCCAGGGGGTCACCCATCCTAGAACTACTCTAGCTCTAGCACGCTTAACTCTCATGTTCCTCTTGGATCTTGCTACCATCCAAAATGCTATAGCCGGGTTAGAGATTTAGTCCTATTATATCATTTATATAGAGGACTAATCCAAATTCCGGGGGTGTCACATTCTTCCCCCCTTTAAGCCCTGACGTCCACGTTAGGCTCAAGCACACTCACAAGCACCAGGCGATGTGAGACTCGTCTCGCTAGCCTTAGCCGACCTTGTGAGGAGCTGCACTCCACTCACAACGGTCATTAGCCGGGGAGCCTCGCTCTACCCGCTATATAACCCTGGCTCAGCCGAGACTCATCTCACATTTCCGGCTGGTGAATGGCTCTGATACCAACTGTGACGCCCCACTTCCCAGGGGGTCACCCATCCTAGAACTACTCTAGCTCTAGCACGCTTAACTCTCATGTTCCTCTTGGATCTTGCTACCATCCAAAATGCTATAGCCGGGTTAGAGATTTAGTCCTATTATATCATTTATATAGGGGACTAATCCAAATTCCGGGGGTGTCACACACGCTCTCTCTCAGAACGGATAGACTCAAGATGCTCAACCTCTCACACAATGGTCAAAGTACTCACAATGATACGGGACCACCGTCAAACCAAACGGCTCCCAACAACACTAGCACTGGTCTAAACACAGCTACTAGACTCCACTCAGTCCCCCTGACAAGAGTGCAACAATAAAGTAATTGCCTGTAATAACCCCAATCTAGTGCCACTAGTAAAACTGGTACTGCCTGCTGTGCCTGCCAAATCGGGTATGCTGGCCAACGCATAACACCGATAGGGGATAGGAGTCTCAAGGACTCAAAGTATGTATATCGCACACTCCGGAGTGGCACTCGAGGGAAGCGACCCACACGAGTAAAGTGCCTGAGTAATAAGTATAATAGTAGTATAAATCAGCAGGACTGGATCATGACTCTGATCAAAATGGGAAAGCTCAACCACTAAAGAAAACCTCGGTCCTCAATCAGATGCATAAACAAATATCCGGTCAACCGCCCAATATCCGCGGTTGCCGTAATGCCCCACAAACCATAATCTAAAACTGACCTCCGGTCGACCGCCCAAAGTCCGCGGTCACCGCAAAACCCAGCCAGCCTCAATGCAGCACAACCCATCCCTGACACCAATGTCCCGGCTACACTACCCCAAACCCCTGCTCGCACCCGAGCAACACAGACTGCCTGACTAACAAGGAAGGAGAAAGGAATAACATGGTTTCTCCTAAGTCAAGTTCCAAAAAGTAGTGTTGTGGTGGCCCAGGTTCCCATGCAACCTTTTCTGGTGAATCCATTGCTTAGTACACCTATTGTTGGTGTGTCTGGCCCATAGTGCATCAAAGGGATGCCACAGATGGACCCTGTGAGATATCTATTGCTGTATTGGCCTTCAGCTGCATTTGCCAAAATTTTGAAAAGGGTTTAGGCCAAACAGAGGTTGCAATTGGATTCAGCATGGAAAAACGCTTGAAAACGACTAGTTGTTTGTAAAATTCTGAGTACGGATGCCCAAAAACGGACTCCCGGAAGTTTTTATTGGATTTCGGTGCATGGCAGGGGCCGTGGACCGCGGAAATGCCATGTGGCGGCCTGTTATTGGCCGGTCCGCGGCGCTCGGTCCACAGAGCGTCGCGGCGGGGCGCATGAGCCCGGCGCTGGGACACGTGGCGCCGCCTGATTGGCGGGCTCAAGGCGCGCGGTCTACAGAGCGGGCGCGGCGGTGCATGGATCAAGGCGGGTGGACACGTGGCAGCCCCCGGTTGGTCGGTGCACGCGGCCTGGTCCACGGAACCTGCAGTAGGGTGCGTGGAGCGGGTGCAGGGTACACGTGTCGGCACGTGATTGGTTGGCTCATCGGGCGCGGCGCACGGGAGCGCGGGACCCCGCCTCGGGGCGCGTGCGTGGCAGCGTTGCCTGCCCGCACGTGTGACCGTGACCACTGTGCAGGCCAGGTGGCGCCCTGCTATTGGTGGGCGCCACCTACCCGTTTGACCAGGGGAGGCGCCACGCGGCGGCAGCACGCGTGCCCCGCACAGCTGTTCGCTGTGCGGGAGACGCGTCGGCTCCCGGGAGGGCCACGTGGCCACTCCCGGCATGCCCTGCACAGCTGTTTGCTGTGCGGGTGACATGTCGGCTCCAGGACGTTTCGGGCGCAACCGGGCGGTGCTATGTTCCGCAGGTTTCGGGCGCCCGAAACCTGGTCCGCACCCGAAAGTTGGGACCCATCCGGAATTTTCTGAATTATTTTCTGGGGCCTATAAATAGCCCGAGCTCTCTTCAACTTGGGTTTTTTTGCATTTCCGAGCCATTTTTCACTGCGATTTCTTCAGAGGAGTTCATCCCCAAGTTGTACTGCACCCATCTGCGGAGTTTGGAGATTTTACGTGGCACGGTTTTCGAGATTCCCATTTTCTTGGCGCGTCGCGACGTTCTTTCGCCGGTGTTTCTTCCGTCGCATTTCGGTGCACGAGCTCTCCCGGCCCACTCCGACCATCTTTTCGAGCGATTTCTTCGCCATTGGATCCGCAACAGGTAAGGCTACAATTTTGGTTGTTTCCTCATTTTGCATTTTTCGAGGAGTTTCTCCTTGCTCACTGGGACACTGGTTTGCCGTGAGGTTTTGTGAGGACAGCGGGTTCATTCGAGGAGATCTCCGCGCACGAGCGTCGGATCAAGGCGAGCCTATACACTTTTTTCATCTACTCGACGCGAGGATCATCACTGTATTTTTTTTGAATTTTTCCGAGACCTTCCCGGAGGTATACATTTTCCTTTTTATATGTGCGAGAGTTTACAGTTGTATGGTTGTGTGATTTTGCGCACCGGTACTGTGGAATTTGTAACTTGGCCTACGGTGCTAGGAATTGGCGTGCAGGTACCCGTTTCGAAGGTATCGACGCGAGGATCGCTGTGGTATTTTTATAAGAATTTTTGGAGCCATGTCTGCAGGTGAAAAATTGACATCTTTGCGGCTGAAATTTCAGATTGTAATACTTGGTTAAATTTTGGGATTAAAGTGTAATTTTAGCCTTGTGTTGCACCCAGGAGGGATTGCGGATCGTGCTGGACCCTTTGGACTTTGAGTTGTTGTTTTCTTGGTATTTTTAGCTGTGGGATTTTGGACAGTTCAACTCTTCAGGTGGGTGGCCATATCTTCAAGATCTACGGATTGCTTATTAATTCTATATGTGTAGGAACTTGCATGATTAGAATAGTATGTTGATAGTGTGTCAGTCGGTGAAAAATTGATGTTCCTATTGTATTCAGATGATCATGTGATATGTTATCTTTCCTACATCCTGTTAATTATTGTTATCTTGGAACTTGACCTAGCACCCCCGCCATATGCAGTATGTTCGGCCAGACTGTAGAAAACTTCAACTTGGGCTAGGTTTTTATTGCTCTAGACATTCCCACACCACTATTCTATATTTTCACTCTGGACTTAGAGTCTTCCTCGCCCGAGTAGTGGGCCGAGAGGTCGGGTTGTTGTGGGATGCATTTACACTCGTGTCTGGGGACCGAGTGGAGCCTGATAGCAGTCTGTAGATCAGGGTTCTTTGGGAGCCGTCTGAGTGACAGTGGGTCTCGGCTGTGCAGTTTTCCAGCCTGTGAGTGAGACAGTGTTCTGTTGGTTACAGCCGATCTTGTTGATCGGGGATTTGGATTATAGCCTGCATGAGCCACATTTGAGCTCGACAGAGATGCGCAGATACTTTACTCGTTGGGGTCGCGCCCCTCGAGTGCCACTCCGGAGTTGGGCTGTTACTTGCTATCGCGACTTGTCGACGCAGTCCCTCTGGCTGGGCCAGTTTTGGCAGTCACGGACGCCCTATGTAAGTCCGGTCCTCTGGGATGTAACGGCACTAGGTAGGCGCAGGTTGGACTGGACCCGAGGAGGCAGTCAGTTTAGATTGGGTGATTTGAGTTGAGAGCTAGTTATAGCATATGTCCTTTCTGTTCCACTCCTTGAGCATCTAGATAGAGGCATAGTAGCTGTAGATTTTACTTTTCCAGCTTTTCCTTACAGCACTGCATATGTTAGTTTATGCCTCTAGTAGACTTAGTGGGCAGACGTCGGGCTTGTTGGCGGCACCCACTGAGAACTTCTGTGGGATGTAGTTCTCACACCCGTCGTGGTGTCTTTTCCCTAGGGACTTCTACTCCTCTTCCTGCTACAACTGTTGCTGATCCGGCTGATCGAGGTAAGGGAGTCGCGAGATAGATCCCTACCAGTTGTCGTCCTGAGAGTAGATGTACCCCCTTACATTTTGAGAGTTCATGTTGAGTGATCATGTAGTGAGGATTGAGTTGTACTCTTCTTTGTTTTGAGAGATATATGTATTTTGGTGAGGACTTGGGTTGTATATTTCTAGAGTTGCATTTATTTTATTCTGCATTTACCTTTCAGCTCTGATATCTGTTTAGTATAGATGATCTTTTGCAGGTTAGACGCTACGTCTATACGGGGCTTCCCGTATGGGCGGCGGATCTGTTGGCGAGCCCGGGTCGCAGTTTCGACCCGGGACGTGACAGATTAGAGTGGTATCAGAGCCTAGGATGCAGGTCATTGAGGACTTAGAAACCCTAGGCTTGTGGTTGGACCCAAGGATGACTTACGTGAGAGCCGTAACCTTTTAGCGAGAGTCTTGATTGGGTTCCCAACTCTCCCAGTGGATGGGATGAGTGATCGACATGTCTTCTTCGGTGGCAACTATGTTGGCTGCAGACAACATAGTACTATGGGAAGGGGGACATGCCTTTTTGACTTTCGCTAGATTGGGTCGAGTTTTGTTTGGGGTTCTGACTATTTTTCTTTTTCCCCTCAGGTGAGTGATGCCTCCGCGACGCACGATGTCGACGCGTTCACAGCCTTCTTCCTCTGAGCCCGAGTAGGAGGACTCGGGGCAGGGACAGCAGAGAGAGGTTATGGAGCTCCGTGGCCAGATGGCATAGTTGTCTGAGGCGGTTCGGCGTCAGGAGGAGACATCTCGGCGTCAGGAGGAGACATCTCAGCGCCAGGAGGAGGCTTCATAGCACCAGGAGGAGGCTTCACAGCGCCATGAGGAGGCTTCTCGGCGCCAGGAGGAGGCCTTGGATCGGATGATGCTTCTGTTAGAGCAGAGGGCGCAGCCAGTGGTAGCACCCCTTGAGAGTTCGCCTGTGCCTTCTGTAGAATACCGGGATTTCTGATGGTGCGCCGACCTCGCCAGATGGCGTGGTGCGGAGGAATTGCCTCGGGCATGTTGCTTATGTGTTTACGGATGATGTCGGGTTGATTCGGATCAACGCGGAAGCCCCAGCTTGATTCGGAGTTTTCCGGGCTTTATCCGCCGGTAGAGGACTGGTTTCTGGGAAGCCTCGACTTCACAGCGGAGTGCAGAAAATATTGGAAATACTTGGAACAAGTATACTTTGAGTTTACAGCGGAGTTCGGGAGGTTCCGGACTGACGCGGAAGACCCGAGGGCAAAAAGTGAGTTGGAGTTGGCAGTTTTGGAGCCGGTTTTTGGGTTGAGCACACCGACTCCATGGTTGAGCTTTTTGAGGAGGAAAAGCTTTGAGCATGTGTATTTTCAGATTACAGCGGAGTTCGGGAGGTTCCGGACTGGTGCGGAGGCCCCGAGGGCAAAAAGTGAGTTGAGTGGGGCATTTGATGGATTATTTTATTAATTTAATTAATTTAATTAAATTGATGGCTTTGACTGTGAGTTATGGTTTATGAAGAAAGATAAATTAGAAGAGTTAAATGTGGGTTTGGTTTAATTGTTTATTTTTATTGCTCCTTGCCAGCTGCCTTGCAACCCAAGCCTTAATTAGCCAATTCCTTAATTAAGTGAGCCTCCACGTCATCCTTCTCCCCTGCAAGCAAACAGAGGAAATGGAGGAAAGCAGAGTAAGTGAGAAAGAGAGAAAAAGAAGGAAAAGAAGAAGATGAAGAAGAGAAGGAAAGAGTGGAATGAATGAGATTTGATGGTGGGAACCTACTGCTAGTCGCCAGGGAGCCGTGGGGAGCGAGCGGCGCGTGTGTCATTTTCTTTGGATGAGGTATTTTCTTTGTAGCTGTTTTGTTGAGAGCTTGTTTGAGGTTCATCTTGGGTTTCTTTTTAGCTTAAGCTCGGGTTGGTGGTGTTCCTAGACTGTTGTCCTTGGGCTTGGTGTGGCCGCGGGGTGCCGCGTGGGGCGCGTGAGATCGGGCGCGCGGCTGGCGCAGTGGGCACTGCGCGCTGGGGCGCCGCGCGCTGGGCAGCTGCGCGCTAGGCGCCGCACAGCGGGGCGCCGCGCGCTGGGCAGCTGCGCGCTAGGTGCCGCACAGCGGGGCGCCGCGCACCGCACAGTGGGGCGCCGCAGAGCGAGCGCTGCGCGGCTGGCCCATGGGCGCCGCGCGGCCAGCGCCAGGGCGCTGCGCGCGGCGCACCTGCGCACTGCGCGGGCGCCAGGGGCGCCGCGCGCAGCTGCGCAGGCCCTGGGCGCAGCGGCCGCGCGGGGCTGTCCAGGCGCCGCGCGGCAGACTTGTTGCCGCGCGGCAGTCTTGGGCGCCGCGCGGCAAGCGCGCCAACGGCGCGGGCTGCAGCCGCAGCATGCTGATGAGTGGCTGCGGCTTACGACTCGCGTCGGCGCGCGCGGATTCCGCGGTTGGGTCTGTTTCTTGTCGCCAGCGACCGCGGGGTTGCCCGGGTTTCGTGCAGATTTTCTGTGGACCGTTTTTGACGCGGCTTTTGTTTCTTTTACTCTCACAGGGCGGCGCCATTTGTGGCGGTTTTCGACTTGGTGCCGCGCGAAGCTCGGTTCAAGTGCGTGGTAAGGGTTGACAGCTGTGGTCTCGAGGCAATGGAACGAGAAAGAGAAGGAATCCTTATGTGAGTGTGGAGGGTTGGAGCTTGCAGATTTTTATATGTGAGAGTATGTATTTAATTTGGGTGATTTTTGTGAACAGAATGTGATTCAGTAGGGTGCAAATGGATTTATGGGATATTGCGGTTAAGTGAATATTATTTATTAATGTGGTAATTGGAGCTTTTAAGCATACTGTGGGTAATGTGTGTTTGGATTTATTGTGTGTGTGCTTAGTGCTTGTTGAAGGTTGTGAGAAATTATGTATTATGGGAGCATATGAGTGGCTGTTGCATTGTGGATGAATTAGTGTGTGTGTGCTTTGGAGCTAGTGGTGTGCATTGGTGGATTTACTTAATGTGATGATTGTGAGCTTATAATTATCTTGTGCTGAGAGTTTATGGGAGCAAATATTTTAGATTGTGCTGAAGCTTAGTGTGTAAGTGTTGTGGTGGATTTGTTGTGGGCTAATGCTAAGTGTGAGCTGCTGGAGCTCTGTTGTGGACTTTGTGTTGGAGCATTGGTGTGTGTTGTATGATGGCTGAGGAGCGAGCCGTTTGCGCACTGAATTTTGTGAAGACTCGGGGAAATTTATTCGAGCTTCCGGGGATTTTTCGTGTACGCGGCAGTGCACATGCACGCGGCGCGTTTTTCGAGGTTTCGTCTGCTCGAGGTTCCGACACTTCACCGACTTCAGCGTTTGCCTGCGGAAAGCGTTCCAGGTGGGTTGGAATTTTTCCAAAATTTATGGAATGCCCTTTAATGCTCCTGAATGCATTTTGATCATGTTTATCATGTTACTTTCACCGTTTTTACATCTGATAGTTGCCTGGAAATTTTTAGAAAATTATTTATAACCCCAGATTATTTTTACTATACTCCTGTTATCATATGACACTAGGCTGCATGTTCTGTGGACATTATTTTTGCATCCTGATCGTTTTAAAAATCGAGAAAGCCCGTTTTATGGAAAAACATCATTTTCAAGGTAGTTTTTAAATTATGAGTTCGCCAGAGGTATGGCATTGATTCAGGGTGCATTAGACCTCGTGCCTGGGGGCCGAGGGGTCTCCTTTTTGAGTTTTGAGATGAATTATAGTGTCATTTGATATTTGAGCTTCCTTATGAGATAGTGAAATTACTCTAGATCATGGGTCGTATTCTGATTTAGTGGTGGAGGTGGTTCTCCCACTTAGCTTCGAGGATTTTGGGGTTCCGGCAGATCGAGTCGTGGAAGTTTCCCGACTCAGCCATGGTCGTGCATTATCAGATTGAGTCGTTGAGGGTTCTCCGACATAGCTGTAAGAGTGTTCGAGCTATTCGTGTTGAGTCGAGGTTCTTTTCCGACTGAGTTGTGTTTTCGAGCTTTGGGATACCGATCTGTTTGATCGTGGATTATAGCCTGCATGTGCCGCATATTAAGACAGTGAGACAGATGTGATACTTGAGTTCGGTGGGGTCGCTCCCCTCGAGCTACGCCCCGGGTGCGATGATGATACCGAGCCTGACGAGGCTACGATGTGGATATGCGCCTAGTTCATATACTAGTGGTCGCTTGATACCCCTGGCCGAGTTACCATGGGGTCACTTTGTGTGAGATTGAGATAGTCGGTTTAGGACGCCCCACGTAAATCCCGTCCTCTTGTGGATGCGTGGTAGTGGGCAGGTGCGTTCCTAGACGACAGGCGCAGGCTGGACTGAGCCAGTTTTGGCAGTCTTTGAGATTGGGTGTTATGAGCGGGTGGTTACATATTATGTTCTTAGATGGTTTTTCCTTTGAGCATTGATACTGAGGCATTTTAGCAGTAGCGAGAGTATGCATATCATGTTTATGATAGAGTTTCCTTTTGAGCTTTATGTTTGAGACATATTAGCTGTAGTTTTCCTTCAGCTTATTTATCTATCTACCTATCTATCTGCATACCTATCTGTTTTGCCTCCGGTAGACTTAGTGGGCATACCGTGGATATTGGGACGGTACCCACTGAGATCTGCTTTCTGCAGTAGATCTCACACCCGCTGCGGTGACAGGTTGAGGCAGCTGTTCCGGCTTGGTTCGCACGGAGACAGCAGATCGAGGTGAGGACGCGGCCGATTAGTTCCTTACCATCATTGAGAGTCTGAGGTAGATGTACCCGGTGTATTTTATGTTTCCACTTTTGTACTGGACATTCTGTGAGACTTTGTACCTTGAGGATTTGTGTACTAGTGGAGATTTTACTATTCTAGATGTTCAGTTTTATTCTATAGCTTTTGGTTTTAGTTTCAGCTCTGATACATATTTTTTTGGCTATAGATCTGACTTGCAGGGTAGACGCTTCGTCTGTGCGGCAGTTTCCGTACAGATGGCGGATCTGTTGGCGAGCCCGGGTCGCAGTTTCGACCCCGGGGCGTGACAGATTTAGGTGGTATCAGAGCCTAGGAATATAGGTCGTTGAGGACTTAGTGACCCTAGGCTATTGGTTGGACAGTAGGATGACTGTCGTGAGAGACGTGACTTTAGCGAGAGTACTGATTGAGTTGTACCTCCCCCAGAGGATTGGGGCGAGTGATCTTACATGTTATTTCTCTAAAGATGATTATGTTGGCTGCAGACAACATAATGCTTTAGTATGGATAACATGTTATAGACTTTCGCTTGATTGGGCCGAGAGAATTTGGGTCCTATTGTTTATTTTGTTGCAGTGGTTTTGGATGCCTCTGAGACGCCGTGCAACGGCGAGGGCGTATTCGACCTTGGATGAGGAGCCGGAACAACGAAATGCTGTTTGGACAGACCAGAGAGAGGTCTAAGAGTTACGAGCCCAAGTAGCTCAGACGTTTGAGGCGATGCGGCGCCAGGAAGAGATCATGGAGCGCGTGATGCGCATGCTTGGACCGAGAGCATCTCCCGGGGTATCGCCAGTAGTACCTCCGGTCGTGACATCGTCGACCTCGACCCAGATCGCACTGTGGATAGTGCAGGAGCAGCAAAAGATTGCCGAACGGTTGTGTACCTCATCCAGTTCTATCCCCTGCTGATTTCGGGACCGAGTTTGGAGCCTTGGGAGGCCAAGAACTGGATTCTGATATGGAAAAGTTATCTGAAGATTATTCGCCCAGGTTAGGGATTAGAGGTTGTTTATGTTTGAGAGGGGACAGCATCTGGACGGCTATCTCTTTGTGCATTCTCGGCGAGTGCCGACCTTAGATGCAGCGATTGTGCATGCTTGATGGATTGATCGAGAATCAGTGATTATGTTCGAGAGGAACGGTGAGCGAGGGACCAGCTCCAAAGAGAGACGTCTGGTATCGTCTTTTTGGGATAGTTGAGTGGATCGAGGTTGCCATGATTCCAGTCTCAGGATCATGGGTCTCAGAGGAGACAGAGACTAGGAGGTTCTCGACAGTAGAGGCACCTGCATCAGTGCCAGGATGGGTATGTCGGAGCGTGATGCCGAAGCAGATTGAGCGGTGGCCACCAGAATCTAGTGGATTAGTTGTGCAGCCGGTTAGAGGACGCAAAGGTAGTGGATCGCGTCTTACCTGGTGTGGTTTTCCTTGTGGTCATCGAGGTTAGAGCATGGTTGATGCTGACACCGCTTCTGTGTACTTCAGTGAAGCAGGGGTAGCTTCTTGCGGACCAGAGATAGGACTATTAGCTTGTGCACGTAAGGATCCGGTTCCAATTCACGTTTGTCACATGGGAGAGTGTTGCCAGTCCTGCCCAGTGCAGATAGGACTTTGGATTTGACCACTGAGTATTAGTCCTACATCAGTTTATAGATATTGTTATGAGGTTGGATAGGGATTGGTAATCCCAATTTTTTTTTTTTTTTTTTTTTTATGCTATCATGGATTGCCGAGAGAGGACAATGTACCTCCGTGGACCTGGTCAGGAGGAGTGTGTTTATAGAGGAAGCTAGACCACGGCAGAGTTGAGTCGTGGTCGTACCGCTTGGTTAGCGACCGTAGGGGAGGCGCCTACGGCGGCACCGGGAGGCAGAGTTGAGTCGTGGTCGTACCGCTTGGTTAGCGACCGTAGGGGAGGCGCCTACGGCGGCACCGGGACTAAGGATGTCTTTATCGCCATGCGATCTCGGAAGTGAGTCTACCTGAGCTAATGTTGAAGCCGCCGTTTATTGAGATTGAGATCGAGATAGTGAGTGACACGGTTTTGGAAACTACGCCAACTTCGGTGGCACCTCTTGGGGTATCACTCGAGACAGAGAGTGGGGTGATAGCGCAGTCGCGGATTCTGATGGATTGAGAGGTCCGTGTGACCCAGTACCACGTCGTGGGATTACGACAGTGAGCATACGAGAGTTTGATACTTGAGTAGGATGCCATGCCGTTGGTTCACGGCAATGATGCCCCGTGGTGAGTACACAACGGTGAGAGTTCTTGGATGGTTCGAGTACAGACAGGCTTGGACTGTGTTGCGGCAGATGCCTTTGTGAGATTGTTAGCATTATGGAATCATATAGCCGAGGGCTGTGCCCTGATAGTGATCAGGAACCAGTGGGGGCATTGTGAGCTTTTGCGGGGTCAAATAGATTGACTAATGCCCTACCGACTTTAGGAATTGTGCTTTTTCAGCTGTGTTTGGACGGATTGGTGGTAGTGCCCGTCGTGGTTATTTGGATTCATTTTCGAAGTGACTTAGAGCATGAGGAGCACTTGAGAGTAGTGTTGCAACTTCTGAGAAAAGAAGTCATATGCCAAGTTATTAGAGTATGCATGTCGACTTCGGGAGGTGGTGTTGTTAGGCCTGTGATTTTAGCTACAAGAGGGACTGTGGACCAACGAAGAGTGATGCCGTTGGGTTTGGCCTAAACCTATGATAGTGACTGAAGTCAGAAGTTTTTGGATTAAGCAGGGCCAGTGTAGCTATGAGGAAATAAGCTGGAGAGGATACCAGCATTGTTGCGGATGTTGCCAGCGATAGAGAGAGTGTGAAGTTTTTCTTAGACCCTTGAACCTGAATACTTGGTTACTCAGGAGGATTTTGGTTGAGGCAACGCCGGAGGTCAAAGTTACCGGAATTGTAAGATTGATCTTGTGGCATATTATTATTCCGGCAAGGACATTTGGTCAGCACGCCTTGGATGAGCGAGCAGTGCAACCTTGTAATGGGGGATCGAATTTGGGGATGCCTATTGGAGGCTTAGAGTTTGGTTTTGAGGACCTTATGTTGTGGAAGCCACTATCCGCAGGGATGTGTAGATTCGATGTTTACGCGGGGAGTTTGGTCTGCGAGTTTTATCTGCCTGGAAGAAGTGTGTTTGATCCCTTGCATGATTTGGTTTGTGCTTCATGAAGTTGGACGAGGATTGGAGTTCTTAGGAGCAACCGATGCAATTTTTGCTGGTAAGGCAGAAGAGTTTTGTAGTTGGATTATACCTTTGGACAAGGTCCGGGGGAGCTTTTGTTGAGTGAGAACGACCACCTGAGAGCCTGATGATGAGTTGGGATCCCCTATCCCCATTTGGTTGAGTCACCCTCCTGAGTTAAGGATTTATTCTGGTTTCGAGGACGAAACCCTTTTAAGGAGGGGAGAGTGTAGAATACCGGGATTTCGGATGGTGCGCCGACCTCGCCAGATGGCGTGGTGCGGAGGAATTGCCTCGGGCATGTTGCTTATGTGTTTACGGATGATGTCGGGTTGATTCGGATCAACGCGGAAGCCCCAGCTTGATTCGGAGTTTTCCGGGCTTTATCCGCCGGTAGAGGACTGGTTTCTGGGAAGCCTCGACTTCACAGCGGAGTGCAGAAAATATTGGAAATACTTGGAACAAGTATACTTTGAGTTTACAGCGGAGTTCGGGAGGTTCCGGACTGACGCGGAAGACCCGAGGGCAAAAAGTGAGTTGGAGTTGGCAGTTTTGGAGCCGGTTTTTGGGTTGAGCACACCGACTCCATGGTTGAGCTTTTTGAGGAGGAAAAGCTTTGAGCATGTGTATTTTCAGATTACAGCGGAGTTCGGGAGGTTCCGGACTGGTGCGGAGGCCCCGAGGGCAAAAAGTGAGTTGAGTGGGGCATTTGATGGATTATTTTATTAATTTAATTAATTTAATTAAATTGATGGCTTTGACTGTGAGTTATGGTTTATGAAGAAAGATAAATTAGAAGAGTTAAATGTGGGTTTGGTTTAATTGTTTATTTTTATTGCTCCTTGCCAGCTGCCTTGCAACCCAAGCCTTAATTAGCCAATTCCTTAATTAAGTGAGCCTCCACGTCATCCTTCTCCCCTGCAAGCAAACAGAGGAAATGGAGGAAAGCAGAGTAAGTGAGAAAGAGAGAAAAAGAAGGAAAAGAAGAAGATGAAGAAGAGAAGGAAAGAGTGGAATGAATGAGATTTGATGGTGGGAACCTACTGCTAGTCGCCAGGGAGCCGTGGGGAGCGAGCGGCGCGTGTGTCATTTTCTTTGGATGAGGTATTTTCTTTGTAGCTGTTTTGTTGAGAGCTTGTTTGAGGTTCATCTTGGGTTTCTTTTTAGCTTAAGCTCGGGTTGGTGGTGTTCCTAGACTGTTGTCCTTGGGCTTGGTGTGGCCGCGGGGTGCCGCGTGGGGCGCGTGAGATCGGGCGCGCGGCTGGCGCAGTGGGCACTGCGCGCTGGGGCGCCGCGCGCTGGGCAGCTGCGCGCTAGGCGCCGCACAGCGGGGCGCCGCGCGCTGGGCAGCTGCGCGCTAGGCGCCGCACAGCGGGGCGCCGCGCGCTGGGCAGCTGCGCGCTAGGCGCCGCACAGCGGGGCGCCGCGCACCGCACAGTGGGGCGCCGCGCAGTGAGCGCTGCGCGGCTGGCCCATGGGCGCCGCGCGGCCAGCGCCAGGGCGCTGCGCGCGGCGCACCTGCGCACTGCGCGGGCGCCAGGGGCGCCGCGCGCAGCTGCGCAGGCCCTGGGCGCAGCGGCCGCGCGGGGCTGTCCAGGCGCCGCGCGGCAGACTTGTTGCCGCGCGGCAGTCTTGGGCGCCGCGCGGCAAGCGCGCCAACGGCGCGGGCTGCAGCCGCAGCATGCTGATGAGTGGCTGCGGCTTACGACTCGCGTCGGCGCGCGCGGATTCCGCGGTTGGGTCTGTTTCTTGTCGCCAGCGACCGCGGGGTTGCCCGGGTTTCGTGCAGATTTTCTGTGGACCGTTTTTGACGCGGCTTTTGTTTCTTTTACTCTCACAGGGCGGCGCCATTTGTGGCGGTTTTCGACTTGGTGCCGCGCGAAGCTCGGTTCAAGTGCGTGGTAAGGGTTGACAGCTGTGGTCTCGAGGCAATGGAACGAGAAAGAGAAGGAATCCTTATGTGAGTGTGGAGGGTTGGAGCTTGCAGATTTTTATATGTGAGAGTATGTATTTAATTTGGGTGATTTTTGTGAACAGAATGTGATTCAGTAGGGTGCAAATGGATTTATGGGATATTGCGGTTAAGTGAATATTATTTATTAATGTGGTAATTGGAGCTTTTAAGCATACTGTGGGTAATGTGTGTTTGGATTTATTGTGTGTGTGCTTAGTGCTTGTTGAAGGTTGTGAGAAATTATGTATTATGGGAGCATATGAGTGGCTGTTGCATTGTGGATGAATTAGTGTGTGTGTGCTTTGGAGCTAGTGGTGTGCATTGGTGGATTTACTTAATGTGATGATTGTGAGCTTATAATTATCTTGTGCTGAGAGTTTATGGGAGCAAATATTTTAGATTGTGCTGAAGCTTAGTGTGTAAGTGTTGTGGTGGATTTGTTGTGGGCTAATGCTAAGTGTGAGCTGCTGGAGCTCTGTTGTGGACTTTGTGTTGGAGCATTGGTGTGTGTTGTATGATGGCTGAGGAGCGAGCCGTTTGCGCACAGAATTTTGTGAAGACTCGGGGAAATTTATTCGAGCTTCCGGGGATTTTTCGTGTACGCGGCAGTGCACATGCGCGCGGCGCGTTTTTCGAGGTTTCGTCTGCTCGAGGTTCCGACACTTCACCGACTTCAGCGTTTGCCTGCGGAAAGCGTTCCAGGTGGGTTGGAATTTTTCCAAAATTTATGGAATGCCCTTTAATGCTCCTGAATGCATTTTGATCATGTTTATCATGTTACTTTCACCGTTTTTACATCTGATAGTTGCCTGGAAATTTTTAGAAAATTATTTATAACCCCAGATTATTTTTACTATACTCCTGTTATCATATGACACTAGGCTGCATGTTCTGTGGACATTATTTTTGCATCCTGATCGTTTTAAAAATCGAGAAAGCCCGTTTTATGGAAAAACATCATTTTCAAGGTAGTTTTTAAATTATGAGTTCGCCAGAGGTATGGCATTGATTCAGGGTGCATTAGACCTCGTGCCTGGGGGCCGAGGGGTCTCCTTTTTGAGTTTTGAGATGAATTATAGTGTCATTTGATATTTGAGCTTCCTTATGAGATAGTGAAATTACTCTAGATCATGGGTCGTATTCTGATTTAGTGGTGGAGGTGGTTCTCCCACTTAGCTTCGAGGATTTTGGGGTTCCGGCAGATCGAGTCGTGGAAGTTTCCCGACTCAGCCATGGTCGTGCATTATCAGATTGAGTCGTTGAGGGTTCTCCGACATAGCTGTAAGAGTGTTCGAGCTATTCGTGTTGAGTCGAGGTTCTTTTCCGACTGAGTTGTGTTTTCGAGCTTTGGGATACCGATCTGTTTGATCGTGGATTATAGCCTGCATGTGCCGCATATTAAGACAGTGAGACAGATGTGATACTTGAGTTCGGTGGGGTCGCTCCCCTCGAGCTACGCCCCGGGTGCGATGATGATACCGAGCCTGACGAGGCTACGATGTGGATATGCGCCTAGTTCATATACTAGTGGTCGCTTGATACCCCTGGCCGAGTTACCATGGGGTCACTTTGTGTGAGATTGAGATAGTCGGTTTAGGACGCCCCACGTAAATCCCGTCCTCTTGTGGATGCGTGGTAGTGGGCAGGTGCGTTCCTAGACGACAGGCGCAGGCTGGACTGAGCCAGTTTTGGCAGTCTTTGAGATTGGGTGTTATGAGCGGGTGGTTACATATTATGTTCTTAGATGGTTTTTCCTTTGAGCATTGATACTGAGGCATTTTAGCAGTAGCGAGAGTATGCATATCATGTTTATGATAGAGTTTCCTTTTGAGCTTTATGTTTGAGACATATTAGCTGTAGTTTTCCTTCAGCTTATTTATCTATCTACCTATCTATCTGCATACCTATCTGTTTTGCCTCCGGTAGACTTAGTGGGCATACCGTGGATATTGGGACGGTACCCACTGAGATCTGCTTTCTGCAGTAGATCTCACACCCGCTGCGGTGACAGGTTGAGGCAGCTGTTCCGGCTTGGTTCGCACGGAGACAGCAGATCGAGGTGAGGACGCGGCCGATTAGTTCCTTACCATCATTGAGAGTCTGAGGTAGATGTACCCGGTGTATTTTATGTTTCCACTTTTGTACTGGACATTCGGTGAGACTTTGTACCTTGAGGATTTGTGTACTAGTGGAGATTTTACTATTCTAGATATTCAGTTTTATTCTATAGCTTTTGGTTTTAGTTTCAGCTCTGATACATATTTTTTTGGCTATAGATCTGACTTGCAGGGTAGACGCTTCGTCTGTGCGGCAGTTTCCGTACAGATGGCGGATCTGTTGGCGAGCCCGGGTCGCAGTTTCGACCCCGGGGCGTGACACCTTCTTCGCCAGCTGTGGCGCCCCCTGTGGTTCCGTCAGCACCGGCAGTTCCTGTCGAGCCGGTTTCTAGCAGACCACCGCCTGGGTCGACGGGACCTTTGACTTCAGCTGAGCAGCGTGCGGTGGTGGATCTGTTGATGAGGTTCCGCCAGTTCGATCCACCCCGTTTTTCTGGTATGAGTGCTGAGCCGTGGGAGGCTGAGTCTTGGATCACGGCCATGGAGCGTCATTTTGAGAGTATGTTCATTGAGGATCGGTTTCGGGTCCTCTTGGCTACACACTTTTTGGAGAGCAACGCCGAGGCTGGGTGGCGGCGTGTACGACCTGCGGGTCCGCCTGGGACGCAGCTTCTCACTTGGGCGGAGTTCCGCAGTCTTCTTCTAGGGGCCTTCTTTCCTGAGAGTGTTCGTCAGAGACTGGAGGGGCAGCTGAGGAATCTCCGCCAGGGAGATAGGCCCGTGCATGTGTACATAGCTGACTTCAATCAGCTGTTGGCATGTATGCCTCACGCGGCCAGGGATGAGGCTCACCAGATTTACATGTTTGAGCGAGGATTGCGCCGGGATATTTATCAGTTTGTTCGCTCACGCAGATTGCAGACCTTGGAGGCTTCTATGGAGCAGGCACTCTATGTTGAGTGTGGAGAGGCGGTGATGGGGGAGGTGGCTCCAGCCCACGTAGTGACTCCTGGGGCGAAGCGCCCGGCACCGATGGATGAGGGGCAGTCGAGTCGGCAGGGACCCCCGAGACCTCCACGATTCCATCCTCAGGGTCGTGGGTATAAGGGGCGTCAGAGATCTGGAGCATCTCGTCAGTCTTCACAGCAGCAGCAGCAGCGTCGACCGCCTCGGCAGCAGCATCCTTCGCAGCAGCAGCAGACCTCGCGGCAGCCACGCCCGGACCGATGTGTCATTTGTGGAGGGTCGCACTCACCGATTCAGTGTTCTCAGAGGCAGGGCTGTTGCTTCCGTTGCAGGCAGACCGGTCACTTTCAGAGTTCGTGCCCCAGAGCAGGTCATCCAGGTCCTTCCTCAGCTTCAGCACCTTCTGTACCTTATCAGCCGGCAGGGCCTTCTGCGTCCTCTGGTAGGCCCGATCATGTTTCTTCCTCTTCGCGATAGCCAGAGCGACGTCCCACGGCGCCGAGCGGGCGAGTCTATGCCGCTCAGGTTGAGGATGCTTCAGCAGCTGATCTTGTCGTCGCAGGTATTATTTTGATTTCTGCAGTTCGTACTCGTGCTCTTTTTGATACTGGTGCATCGCATTCATTCATTAGTAGAGCATTTGCATCCCTACATGGTATAGAGGTAGTTTCTTTATCGCATGCATTAGAGGTTCAGATTCCAGACCATGTCTTGCATGTCGAGGAGTATTGTAGGGATTGCCCTGTTCAGTTGGGATCCTGGATCTTGCTGGCAGACTTGCTTGTCTTGCGGCAGCTCCAGGATTTCGATGTTGTACTCGGCATGGACTGGTTGTCGCGATATTTCGCTACTGTAGACTGCAGAGAGAGGACGGTGACCCTCCGCGAGCCTGGACAGGAGGAGTTCATTTTCAGAGGCTGCCAGAGCACCTTCTTTGCGATGACTGTTTCTTCGGCGAGGGCTAGGCGGATGATGAGCAGAGGCTGCACCGCTTTCCTGGCGACGATTCTAGAGGTGTCTACGGTGGCACTGGGGCTCGAGGATATCCCTATTGTCTGCGAGTTCCCGGATGTGTTTCCCCTGGAGTTGACGACTATGCCGCCAGAGAGGGAGATAGAGTTTGTGATTGATGTGGTTCCCGGAACCGCACCAATCTCAAAGGCACCTTATAGGATGGCCCCTGCCGAGTTGAGGGAGTTGAAGGCCCAGCTTGAGGATTTGATGGACGGGGGTTTTGTCAGGCCCAGTGTATCTCCGTGGGGAGCGCCGGTGTTATTCGTGAAGAAGAAGGATGGGTCGTTTCGATTATGTGTTGATTACAGGGAGCTAAACAAAGTGACCATCCGGAACAAGTACCCCCTACCACGGATAGATGATTTGTTCGATCAGTTGCAGGGAGCGTCAGTGTTCTCGAAGATTGATCTCCAGTCAGGTTACCACCAGCTGCGGGTGAGGGCCGAGGACATCTCCAAGACGGCTTTTAGATCCCGGTATGGGCATTATGAGCTCACTGTCATGCCTTTTGGTTTGACTAATGCCCCTGCTGCATTTATGGATTTGATGAACCGGGTGTTTCAGCCGTACTTGGACCAGTTTGTGGTTGTATTCATCGACGACATTTTGATTTACTCCCGGAGTGATTTGGAGCACGAGGGGCACTTGAGGATAGTGTTGCAGCTTCTGCGAGAGAAGCAGCTGTATGCCAAGTTTAAAAAGTGCGAATTCTGGCTTCGGGAGGTCGCATTTCTAGGCCACATTGTATTAGCCGCAGGAGTGGCAGTAGACCCGACGAAGATTGATGCTGTTCGGGATTGGCCTAGACCGACGACGGTCACTGAGATCCGTAGCTTTTTGGGCTTAGCAGGCTATTATCGTCGGTTTGTGGAGGGCTTTGCGAAGCTCTCTACCCCCCTGACCAGTTTGACCAGGAAGGGGATAAAGTTTGTTTGGACTGAGCGGTGCCAGGAGAGTTTTGAGGAGCTGAAGAGGAGATTGATCTCGGCACCAGTTCTAGCACTACCAGTGATGGGCGATGGATTCGTGATTTATAGTGACGCCTCTCACAGCGATTTGGGATGTGTTTTGTTGCAGCATGGTAGGGTAATTGCTTATGCTTCACAGCAATTAAAGGATTATGAGAAGAATTACCCTACTCATGATTTGGAGCTTGCAGCTGTGGTGTTCGCTTTGAAGTTGTGGCGGCATTACCTCTACGGTGAGCACTGCGAGATTTACACTGATCATAAGAGTTTGAAGTACTTGTTCACTCAAAAGGAGCTGAATTTGAGGCAACGCCGGTGGTTGGAGTTACTAAAGGACTATGATGTTAGCATCCTTTATCATCCCGGCAAGGCCAATGTTGTAGCAGATGCTTTGAGTCGGAGGTCAGTGCAGAGTTTGAGCATGTTGATCACACAGCAGGCACCGCTTGTGGAGCAGCTGAGGCGTTTACAGATTGAGGTGGTATCCCCTGGGGTCTCTGCTAGACTCATGTCTATGGTCTTGCAGCCCACTCTGTTGGACAGGATTAGGGTGACGCAGAGTGAGGACCCCTACTTGACGAGGATCAGATCGCAGATTCAGGCAGATCAGATAGGGGATTTTTCAGTGGATAGCTCGGGAGTACTACGATACAGGGACCGAGTGTGTGTGCCTACGGATCCGGAGATCAGAGACCAGATTTTGAGAGAGGCCCATTATACACCTTATACCATTCATCCTGGTGGTACTAAGATATATAAGGACCTCAAGGCACACTTCTGGTGGTCCGAAATGAAGCAGGACATTGGAAGATTTATGGCTCAATGTTTAACTTGTCAGCAAGTAAAGGCAGAGCACCGGGTTCCTGCTGGCAAGTTGCAGAGTCTTCCAATTCCCGAGTGGAAGTGGGACCACATCACTATGGATTTCGTCAATGGACTGCCGAGGGCGCAGAGTGGGGCCGATGCGATTTGGGTTGTCGTGGATAGACTCACCAAGTCTGCACTTTTCTTGCCTGTTCAGATGACTTGGCCGATGGAGCGACTTGCGCAGTTATATATGGATGAGGTTGTGAGGCTACACGGCGTACCCGCTTCGATTGTATCAGATAGGGACCCGAGGTTTGTATCACACTTTTGGGGGAGTCTACAGTCAGCCTTGGGGACCCAGCTCAGGTTTAGTACTGCTTTCCACCCACAGACTGATGGCCAGTCTGAGCGCACCATACAGACCCTTGAGGATATGCTGAGAGCGTGCGTTATGGATTTTGGAGGAGGGTAGTACCGGCACTTAGCATTGGTTGAGTTTGCGTACAACAACAGCTATCAGGCGAGCATTCAGATGGCTCCGTTTGAGGCGTTGTATGGATGCAAGTGTCGGTCGCCCTTGTATTGGAGTGACGTGGGTGAGAGGAGGACTTTGGGACCGAATTTACTGTTGGAGGCAGAGGAGAAAGTCAGATTAGTTCGCCGACATCTTGAGATAGCCCAGAGTCGTCAGAGGAGCTACGCTGATACTCGGCGGCGAGACCTAGAGTTTCAGATTGGTGATCATGTCTTTTTGAAGGTCTCGCCTTCGAAAGGTGTCCGGAGATTTGGAGTTCGTGGGAAGCTCAGTCCCCGCTTTATTGGACCCTTCGAGGTACTTGAGAGAGTAGGCCCCGTGGCTTATAGAGTTGTCCTTTCTCCACGCCTGGCCGGAGTTCACGATGTTTTCCACGTCTCGGCTCTGAGGAGATATGTTTTTGACCCTTTGCACGGGATTGACTTCACTTCTTTGGAGGTCGGCGAGGATCTTGGTTATGAGGAGCGCCCGTTGCGAATTCTTGCTCGTGAGGTGAGGGAATTGCGCAACCGGGCCATTCCGTATGGGAAGGTCTTGTGGAGCAATCACGAGGAGCGTGAGGCTACTTGGGAGCTGGAGACAGTGATGAGAGATACCTACCCCTTTCTGTTCGAGACTTCTAGTTGAGGTACGTCTGTTTGTTTTTCTTGTTTCGGGGACGAAACTTCCTTTTAGTGTGGGAGGATGTGGTGGCCCAGGTTCTCATGCAACCTTTTCTGGTGAATCCATTGTTTAGTACACCTATTGTTGGTGTGTCTGACCCATAGTGCATCAAAGGGATGCCACGGATGGACCCTGTGAGATATCTATTGCTGTATTGGCCTTCGGCTGCATTTTCCAAAATTTTGATAAGGGTTTAGGACAAACAGAGGTTGGAATTGGATTCAGCACGGAAAAACGCTTAAAAACGGCTATTTGTTTGTTAAATTCTGAGTCCGGATGCCCAAAAAGGGACTCCCGAAAGTTTTTATTGGATTTCGGTGCATGGGAGGGGCTGTGGACCGCGGAAATGCCACGTGGCGGCCTGTTATTGGCCAGTCCGCGGCGCTCGGTCCACAGAGCGTCGCGGCGGGGTGCATGAGCCCGGCGCTGGGACACGTGGCGCCGCCTGATTAGCGTGCTCAAGGCGCGCGGTCTACAGAGCAGGCGCGGCGGTGCATGGACCAAGGCAGGTGGACACGTGGCAGCCCCCCGGTTGGTCGGTGCACGCGGCCCGGTCCACGAAACCCGCAGTAGGGTGCGTGGACCGGGTGTAGGGTACACGTGTCGGCACGTGATTGGTTGGCTCATCGGGCGCGGCGCACGGGAGCGCGGGACCCCGCCTCGGGGCTCGTGCGTGGCAGCGTCGCCTGCCCGCACGTGTGACCGTGACCACTGTGCAGGCCAGGTGGTGCCCTGCTATTGGCGGGCGCCGCCTACCCGTTTGACCAGGGGAGGCGCCACGCGGCGGCAGCACGCGCGCCCCGCACAGCTGTTCGCTGTGCGGGACACGCGTTGGCCCCCGGGAGGGCCACGTGGCCGCTCCCGGCACGCCCCGCACAGCTGTTTGCTGTGCGGGCGACGTGGCGGCTCCAGGACATTTCGGGCGCAACCGGGCGGTGCTATGTTCCGCAGGTTTCGGGCGCCCGAAACCTGGTCCGCGCCCGAAAGTTGGGACCCATCCGAAATTTTCTGAATTGTTTTCTGGGGCCTATAAATAGCCCGAGCTCTCTTCAACTTGGGTTTTTTGGCATTTCCGAGCCATTTTTCACTGTAATTTCTTCAGAGGAGTTCATCCCCGAGTTGTTCTGCACCCATCTGCGGAGTTTGGAGATTTTACGTGGCACAGTTTTCGAGATTCCCATTTTCTTGGCGCGTCGCGACGTTCTTTCGCCGGTGTTTCTTCCGTCACATTTCGGTGCACGAGCTCCCTCGGCCCACTCCGACCATCTTTTCGAGCGATTTCTTCGCCGTTGGATCCGCGACAGGCAAGGCTATGATTTTCCTTGTTTCGTGTTTTTCGAGGAGTTTTTCCTTGCTCACTGGGACACTGGTTTGCCGTGAGGTTTTGTGAGGACAGCAGGTTCATTCGAGGAGATCTCCGCGCACGAGCGTCGGATCAAGGCGAGCCTATACACTTTTTTTCATCTACTCGACGCGAGGATCATCACTGTATTTTTCATGGATTTTTCCGAGACCTTCCCGGAGGTATACATTTTCCTTTTTATCTGTGCGAGAGTTTACAGTTGTATGGTTGTGTGATTTTGCGCACCGGTACTGTGGAATTTGTAACTTGGCCTACGGTGCTCGGAATTGGGCGTGCAGGTACCCGTTTTGAAGGTATCGACGCGAGGATCGCTGTGGTATTTTTATCAAAATTTTTGGAGCCATGTCTGCAGGTGAAAAATTGACATCTTTGCGGCTGAAATTTCAGATTGTAATACTTGGTTATATTTTGGGATTAAAGTGTAAATTTAGCCTTGTGTTGCACCCAGGAGGGATTGCGGATCATGCTGGACCCTTTGGACTTTGAGTTGTTGTTTTCTTGGTATTTTTAGCTATGGGATTTTGGATAGTTCAGCTCTTCAGGTGGGTGGCCATATCTTCAAGATCTACGGATTGCTTATTAATTCTATACGTGTAGGATCTTGCATGATTAGAATAGTATGTTGATAGTGTGTCAGTCGGTGAAAAATTGATATTCCTGTTGTATTCAGATGATCATGTGATATGTTATCTTTCCTACATCCTGTTAATTATTGTTATCTTGGAACTTGACCTAGCATCCCCGCCATATGCAGTATGTTCAGCCAGACTGTAGAAAACTTCAACTTGGGCTAGGTTTTTATTGCTCTAGACATTCCCACACCACTATTCTATATTTTCACACTGGACTTAGAGTCTTCCTCGCCCGAGTAGTGGGCCGAGGGGTCGGGTTGTTGTAGGATGCATTTACACTCGTGTCTGGGGACCGAGTGGAGTCTGATAGCAGTCTGTACATCAGGGTTCTTTGGGAGCCGTCTGAGTGACAGTGGGTCTCGGCTGTGCAGTTTTCCAGCCTGTGAGTGAGACAGTGTTCTGTTGGTTACAGCCGATCTTGTTGATCGGAGATTTGGATTATAGCCTGCATGAGCCACATTTGAGCTCGACAGAGATGCGCGGATACTTTACTCGTTGGGGTCGCGCCCCTCGAGTGCCACTCCGGAGTTGGGCTTGTTACTTGCTATCGCGACTTGTCGACGCAGTCCCTCTGGCTGGGCCAGTTTTGGCAGTCACGGACGCCCTACGTAAGTCCGGTCCTCCGGGATGTTACGGCAGTAGGTAGGCGCAGGTTTGACTGGACCCGAGGAGGCAGTCAGTTTAGACTGGGTGATTTGAGTTGAGAGCTAGTTGTAGCATCATGTCCTTTCTGTTCCACTCCTTGAGCATCTAGATAGAGGCATAGTAGCTATAGATTTTTCTTTTCCAGCTTTTCCTTACAGCACTGCATATGTTACTTTATGCCTCTAGTAGACTTAGTGGGCAGACCGTCGGGCTTGTTGGCGGCACCCACTGAGAACTACTGTGGGATGTAGTTCTCACACCCGTCGTGGTGTCTTTTCCCCAGGGACTTCTACTCCTGTTCCTGCTGCACCTGTTGCTGATCCGGCTGATCGAGGTAAGGGAGTCGCGAGATAGATCCCTACCAGTTGTCGTCCTGAGAGTAGATGTACCCCCTTACATTTTGAGAGTTCATGTTGAGTGATCATGTAGTGAGGATTGAGTTGTACTCTTCTTTGTTTTGAGAGATATATGTATTTTGGTGAGGACTTGGGTTGTATATTTCTAGAGTTGCATTTATTTTATTCTGCATTTACCTTTCAACTCTGATATCTCTTTAGTATAGATGATCTTTTGCAGGTTAGACGCTACGTCTATACGGGGCTTCCCGTATGGGCGGCGGATCTGTTGGCGAGCCCGGGTCGCAGTTTCGACCCGGGGCGTGACAAGTGTAGCAGTAAAAGATGGCCTAACTAGATGTCCATACAAGCATGCAAATGTCCTCATGGAAATGAAAGGGAGTAAAGCATATAATAGATCCACTAGGAATAAACAACCTGCCAGAATCCCTAAAGAACTACACCTGTCCACAATCCAGGGTCCATCAAAAGAATGATCAGAATAATACCCGCACATAGATATAGCCCCTACTCCATCGAGTAATCATTTCATAAAAGACTATGTGCAACCTGGCATGCTAAAAGATCACTACTAAAGTATATCAATCTGCATGATCTAGGCCATTCCTCAAGCTTTCATCTCGATGCTAAATATTGTACAATTAAACAAGCATGCTAACAATCACATAGGGTAAATCCCTTAGGTAAGAATTTACTATTCATCATCATGAATATTAATCTTGCAATTCCCTATACAATCATCCTTCCTAGCTTACCTCACAATAACATACATTGTACCCTAAACATGCATGCATTCTAATATGAGAATTAGATAACCGTCCACCGGTTCTGGAGATGAAGCAACCCACCTGAAACACTTTCCGCAGGCAAAGCTGAAGTCGGTGAAGAGCGTGGCCACTTGCTAGCATAATCTGCTGAACCCGCATCCTCGGTACATGCCGCGCAAGCCTCGGCTCCAAACAACATCACCCCAACAATGTAACACCACAACAATAATCAACATCACAACACAACTCACTAATCATACCCCAAAATGTACACCAACAGTGTTGCTGTTTTTCACAAATAGCACAAAGAAGGACATTTCTCACCTCCAAGCAGTGCTCCAAAAATTTCAGAAAATTCACGGTTGCGATCCTCACGACGAGTAGCCCCAAAACGAGTATTTATACGCCCCGTTCCGACACCTGTAGGCCAAGATACAAATTAAACAATGCGGTGCGTCGATAATCCACAATACTGCAAAAACTGCGGGATACAACCCCAAAGAAGCCTAAACCTCACCTTCGAAGAGTCCTCAGAAAAATCCAATAAAAATACGAACGCGTTCATCTCGAAGAGTAGATGTCAATCGAGTCCTTAAACGCCTCATTTCGATGCTCGTAGGTCAAGATAGAAAATCAACAAGCCTCCGCTATCCAAAATCTCACAGCAGAAAATGCGGGTCACAGAAACACCTCGGGAACTATGCCAAAAACTCAAAATGCGGAGAAGTGATCAACACAGAAAACGAAGCGTTACCTCTTGTAAACGCACTGCCGTGAAAATCGGCTCAAAATTCCATCGGGGTGATCCGGTGTGCCTCGCGGACTGAAGAGAGACGGTAAAAGCCAAAAATCCAAGGTGCGTCGATGTGCGCCGCGTCACAGAAAACGTCGATGCCGCGGCCTCCAAAAATCCCGAAAATCCAACAAGTGGCGGAGGGCATAGAGAAGATGGCTTTGTAGAAGAGGGAGCTCCCGAAAATGGCAAAAACCCACACAAAGGCCTCCTGCTGCCTATTTATAGGCTGATATCCAAGCCAAAAATGCACTTCCTGGTACATATTCCGGGCGCTCGAAACTTTCGGGCACCAACAGTGCACCCGAAAGCCTCCCCCGCGGTGCGCCCGAAACGCGCTGGTTGCGCCACGTCATCCACAGAACAGGGAACAGCGACCACAGCCACTAGCTCCGCGCCACGTGGCGTGCACCATACATGCGGGTGGATGGCACGCGCCAACCACACGCGGCCACGTGGACCGCACCCACAGACGCCCCACGTGCGCTCGCGTGCTCCCCGCGCAGCCGCCTGCCACCCTGACCGCCACGCAGCCCGAGGCGTCCCTCGCCTACTCCGTGGACCAAGTCCATGCACCAACCAATCCTACGCGGCCACGTGTCCCAAGGCAAACCAACAGGAAAATGACACGTGGCAAGACGCTCCCGTGCACCGCGCGCCTGCCCGCGCCCACTCCGGCGCCTGCCCGTGCCCGCGCCGCCGCGCTCCGCCGCTGCCCGCCGGCCGCCGGAATAGTGCCAAGTGCCTCGAAATCTATGCACATCATCCGGGCTCCGAAAAATACAAGTGAATAGTCCATTTTCATCATTGTCGCGCGCTGAATCCACATCCGCTGTCCGTTTTGCCAAATTCCAACTCTAAAAAATGCCGAAGGCATCCGGAAAGTTGTTCTTTTGTCCAAACTTCGCGCTGAGTCCAATTTTAATATCCGTTTAGCACGAAACTATCATGCCCCGGAGGTTCTAACAGAGCGGAAAACGTACCCATCTTTTTTTTTTCTAAAATATTTAATGAACCATGCCTCCGGCGCGTATCAGACCCGCCGCATATACAAATTCACTCCCCAAACGGGCGGAGCCTCCTTTGTATATGCACGGCGTCACCAACAAGTCGAATACTTTAACCATTCCAACCATGACAGGCAAAGAGGAGAGAATATATTAAATCATACCATCACCGCTATCTTATACAGACTATAGCATAAACCCATGGGTTTGAAAATCGGTGCCCACTCGACACCCAGTTTTCCAAATCGTTTTCGCAAACTCTTTGAGCGGCCATTAACTTGAAAGGATAAATCCACGGGTTTTAAAATCGGTGCCCACACGGCGCCTGCTTTGAAAACACTTTTGAAACCGGTTTGCGTTTGAAAACAAGCCGCAATTACACATCCTAACATTCACCAATTAATTACAAGAACATCCTCATCCCAACATCCATCAGAAACCACGGTAAATGAATCACAGTTTAACTAACCATAGTATAAAGAAATAACCAAAAGTAAAGAGAATAACGTATCGTTTACTAGCCCTCATGGCTAGGGTCCTCTAACTGATGCCTCACCGTCGTCCCGAATTCCACCCCTATTCGAACCTGTCACAGTGTGGGTTGTCAGTGACTGATAAAGTAGAGAAGCATATAAGTAAATGCAGTAACAGAAAGAACACACCGAATCACTGGAGCATTTACTTTCCCCCTCCCCCTCTCATGTATTGCTAATCCCTGTCGAAAATCACACTGGGCACCTATCCCAGCTTCTAGAATATTTTGGGCCCCAACCCCAATACCGTACTCATCTGGGCTGTTGGGTTATATATAATTGGATCTAAATAGGGGAAAAAACACCTAGAGGGGGGGTGAATAGGTGTAAACAATAAACACTCAAAAATCTTTGCGATATAAAACCCAATGAGAAAAAATAAATAACACGCAGAGATTTTTATGTGGAAAACTCCAAACCGGAGTAAAAAACCACGGGACCGATAACACGGTGAAATCCACTAGAATTATAACACGTACAAAGGTGATATACCGTACTCACAGACGACTCAACCTTCTTCCATACGCTCCTAGTTGATCTTCTCCGCTCGCTCCGCAACGCTTCTCGAATCCGCGATCTGCGTCCAACGTCGAATCCACGGCGTCCAACGTCGAGCCCACGACGTCCGACCGAATCCACGGTCTTCACCCAGTAGCACGTCTCGAATCCACGAACGTACCTCGCTCCGAATCCACGAGAGTGGTAGCACCTTGAATCCACAAGGCCACGCGAGTCCACGCGCCGATTTTTGGGGAAATCGTTGTTTTTGGGTGGTGATGATCCGCCGAATACTTTGATTAGAAATAGATCGGAAATACCATCTAAGTATTCATTAATTTGATTCTACTCAAAATCTGAGTTTGGAAAACCTAGAATCAAATTAATAATATAGATGAAGAAACATAGAATTAAATCTAGTATTTCCTTTCTTCTCTATATGTGGATTTTTCTATTTCAGTCGTATTTTTTCATTGCCCTAAAAGATGAATCATAGGGCCTATTTATAGGTTAGAAACCGTTGGAAGAAGATGAGAATCAAAAACTAACCTTTTTTGGGATTTTTCAGGACGACGATCCGGATCGGATTTCGGCGATCCGGATTGTAGTAACGAAACAGACAGTTTCCTGAAAAACAAAGGTTCGGGATCCGGATCGAAGTGCCTGATCCGGATCGTTCATACAATTCAGCAAAAACCCATGTTCGGGATCCGGATCAGAAGAGGGCTTGGATCCGGATTGAATTTGCGTATGAACTAACACCCTTCGGGATCCGGATTGGAATGTCTGATCCGGATCCTGAACATGTCCCATGACCAGTTTTTGATTTTTATGCAATTAAAAATTCATCCAAGTGTTTCTACACTATAAGAAGTATTCGGATCACAAAAAATAATTAGTTAAACATACCTGATCCTTTTGAATTCTTCTTTCTTGAGATTGAGTTATATGATCCAACCTTCTTTATCTTCAATCTTCAAGACTTAACCAAATTCACGAAATACGCCAACTCAAATTCCGTAACAATCTCCCCCTTTGGCGGTTTCGTGACAAAACACAAATCCACTCAAGAAAATTCAAAAAGATATTTTTGTTGATATCACCATACAACAAAAATTTACAATGAGATCCAAATAAAGATAGATACATGAGTTAAACTCCTAAAACAGACTCTAGACTTAGACATCTGTACTCTCTGCAAAAGAAATCATTCTTGACAAAAGAAATCGTTAGATACCTCAAGAATTTTATGTCATTCAAAAACCACACACAGAGATGAAGTTTATACTCATTTATATTTACCATGACATTTATACATTCAGATATGTAATTGGATCATAGTTAAAAACCAACATATCTTCTATGCAATCAAAATCCAAATGTCACAAAATTGTTAGTCAACATCAACTTGTTAGTTATATTACATGCCCAAATAGTTAATCGAATAGTTAGTCGAGGCAGGCATGCAATCACAAAAGAAAACCCAAAAGTTGAAGTTATACTTACCTTCATGGTTCACAACTGGTCAATCGATCATAGTTTCATTGTTCACAACTGGTCAATCGATCATAGTTTCATTGTTTCTGTTCTAATATTCTCTCACACTTTTTGTCACAAAGTTAGCCAAAATTACAAAAATAATAAGGAGAGTTAAAAAGTTCGAGAACCAAAAGTTTGAGAACAAAAACTAAACAAAAATTAAAACCTGCACAAAGGAAGGAATTAGAAGGATAAGGATTACTCAGATTCATCCGAACTGATGCATCCGAGTTTTTGGAAGATTTTCTTTAATCGTTTGTTCATGGATGACTGCTTCTTTTTGACCTTTTTTATTTCTTCCTTCACTTCAATAAGTTCATTCGATATGCGTTCTTGCTCGTTGGAGAGACGTTGCTGTTCTTTATAAATAGAGGTAACCGATGCATCATCATCGGATGTTGATGGAGGTGCTTGTTGTGCTGCATGTGCTGGTGGGACTGGAGGTGTTGCTGCCGGTGCAGAGGTTGTTGCTTGTGGTTGTGTTCTTCGTCGGTGAGGAGGTGATGGGGGCTCATCTTGTTTTGTAGAGAGAGACTTTACAATAGTCGTTTCATTGATCAATGGGAACGGAAGCCGTTCGGTAGGATGAGGGTGCTCAACATATCTAGACATTCTGTTCCAAATAATGTAAGGGATGTTCATGTTCAAACCAACTGCTTCAGATGGATGCCCTAGGAGGTACAAAAACAGCATGCGATCCCATCTCACCACCTTTGTTTGCATGTTCGGGAGAATGTTATAACAAGTGATGAAGTTGAGAAACCGGTATTCAAGTCGGAGTTGTTTGGATTTAATAGTTTTACCATCTGTCGATTCAGTGCCGTCCAAACAAATTCTTTTTATAACGGTTTGCCACAGAGCATTTGTCAAGCTTTTGCCAATTAAAAAGTTAATTCCTGATCTACTCGATGGCATTTCTAGAACTTCCCCGATCAACTGCGGAGTTATTTTGAGTCTCATCCCTTGGATGTTTGTGTAAAATTGCATCGAACCGTGTTCATCTTCCTGAAGATGTCTCGCATTTGAGTAAAAAGTTCTCACACGATACAAACAATACCCAAGTAATTCCGGGAATCTGCAAACTTGGATAAGATTAGCTTGTTCAATTAACATCCCGAACTCCGGTGAGTGATCTCGGAGGGCACCAATATTCACATGTCTTTCTCCGATGCATTCTCGACGTTCAAATGCCCTAAGACGGTCAGCATTAATGAACACATCTTCCAAGCGAGGCGGAGAATCAGGAACTAATGGTGTGTTAATATCAACATCTCGTGCTTGTCCAAAGCGTCGAGCTAGTCGTTTCCTTTTCACCGAGATGGTTGGTGAGGTCATAGGTGCTTTTCCTTTTGATGTGTCGAAAGTATTTCGCTTAGGTTGAACAGGCATTGATTCATCATCCGTCAATTTGTCCCAATCTACTTCTTGATTATCTGCTTCAGCCTCTGAATCGCTGACAAGAAGAAACTCACCTTTCCGTTGAGTTTTCTTAGCTCTTTTCAGTTTGTTTGTTGCTCGAGTGTGTACCATTGCAACTAGCAGAAAGATGATCCATGCAAACGCCATTGGTGCAAGTGCTTAATAGATTTAAAGTCCTGCGAACAACTGCTCAAGAACACGAAAAATTGTTAATTTTCAAAAATTTGAAAGATTGTACCCAAACAATCATTATCGTGTAGAGAGACTAAGAATCAAATTAGTTTTGCAAAAGGAATTTTAAAAATAGATCAATCGCATGATTTTCGAAAATTCCCATTATATGCCCTAAAACCGAATTTTTTGAAATCGAAGGCCAAAAATCCGTTTATCATGAGAATATCTAGCAAATAATCAAAACTAATCTACCCAGAGTTCTTATTTCAAAAGAAATTTGATCAAAAACTAATCCAAAACAAAAAGATACAGAAATTTCATCACATTTTGAGGAAGAATATGAAAAACTGTGAAAAACCAAGATTTTGATCAATAAAACTTACTTAGAATCGAAGAACTTGAGTTTGTAAGCTTCCAAGACGGATGAATTCTAGAGAGAGAAGCTCTGGAGACTTTGGAACAAAAGATTGAAGTAAAAAGAAATCAAACTCCTTTTGTTCTAAATAAAACCCTAGCCGCGATCCGGATCAGTTCGTGAATCCGATCCGGATCGGCTACCTGCAGAAAATACTTGCGTTCGGGATCCGGATCGGTTTGTCCAATCCGGATCGGCTCCAACTTTTTCATCAGAAAAATTCAGAAAAATTCCACAAAATCCAGAAAAAGTATGTAAGCACTTTTGTGTATCAACTTTAAATAAAAATCATCGTTTCATACAACAAGAAATAGATTATGCCAAATCTATCAAAAATATTGAAATAACGAAACGAAGAATTATAAAAATTAAATCCCTTAAAGTTGAACAACTTCAATTACATCTATCATGATCTTATGAGTAATGCCTTTATCAAATCATCAATTTGTAAAGAAAATGAAATACCAAGATCAATAGATGTCTGAAATCCCAGATAAGTTAGATAATATATCTAGTCAATTTATTGAAGAGAGTGGCTCTTTGAGCATCTTTCATTAAAATTCCCACCTTATACCAACCTTGAAATTTTGACAGAGTCAAGTATTTCAACATGCATTTTATTTAATCAAACTTGAAAAACCTTGCTTGGTATACATGTGGTAGCTGCACACAGTACTCGGACGACCGAGGTGGTAGCTCTTTCCTCCATGTGGTGGTAGTTTTCACACTCCTCACTGGGATGTAACTCTTTCCACATCTTTTGAGCATATTACATTTCTTTGACTCCCCCTCAATTGGCTATCAATTATTTAAGATATAAAGTATTCAACCAAATATTGATATCGATTTCATACTCGACTAAATAGTCAAATAAGATAAAAACTATACCAAGAGATCATCGAGAGAGAAATTGACTTTGATCAAAACAAAGATGATTTAATTCACATAAATGATCATTGCATCAAATGAATTATTATGATATCCAAAGCATAATAAATTTCTAAATAGACGTAAAGATGCTATTAAAGTCAATAATACACATGCTCAATTAATGTTCTATGTCTAAGCATAGATAATGAACAAAAACACAAAAACAAAACCTAACCTAAGCAAAAGTTTCAAAAATAGGTTATTTCAAGGAAAGCATTCCAATTGCTTTACGCAAATGAATAAAATATTTTTGATCCAAAGGTTTTGTTAAAATGTCAGCCAATTGATCTTCAGTTGAAATGTAGGAAATTTGAAGAATATTTGATTCAACTAGCTCTCTAAGAAAATGATATCTAAGTTGAATGTGTTTTGTTCTTGAGTGCAACACAGGGTTTTTTGAAATGTTTATAGCACTAGTGTTGTCACATAAAACAGTTACCGAAGTTGCTGAAATCCGGAAGTCGCTCAACACGCTTTTCATCCAAATGAGTTGAGTTGAACAACTACCCGCTGAGATATATTCCGCTTCGGCAGTCGAGAGTGCAATGCAGTTTTGCTTTTTACTATGCCATGCAACAAGACAATGGCCAAGATAGAAACATGCACCACTCGTACTTTTCCGATCATCCACTGATCCTGCCCAATCGGCATCTGAATATCCTATAATGTCAAGACTTGTTCCCATAGGATACCAAATTCCGAAGTTTACAGTTCCTTTGACGTACCGGATGATCCGTTTCACCGCTTTCAGGTGATCCTCCTTTGGTGCTGACTGATATCTCGCGCAGATCCCAACACTAAAGGATATGTCCGGGCGACTAGCTGTGAGGTAGAGTAGACTTCCAATCATACTTCGATAGAGTTTCTCATCTACACTATCACTAAGAGATTCACTTCCTAATCCCTTATTGCTAGTTCCCATAGGAGTAGGAAAATCTTTACAATCTTCTAATACGAATTTTTTACCAACTCCTTTGCATACTTGGATTGACACAGATGGATGCCTTCACCATTTTGTTTCACTTGCAATTCAAGAAAGTATGTCAGTTCGCCCATCATAGACATCTCAAATTCGCTTTTCATGGTTTCTGCGAACTTAGAAGCATCATTATCCTTTGTTGCTCCAAATACAATGTCATCGACATAGATTTGTGCAACAATGAAGTTATCCTGATAATGCTTCACAAAGAGAGTCCGATCTGCTCCCCCTCGAGTATAGCCCTTCTCCAAAAGGTGCTTTGTCAACCTTTCGTACCACGCTCGCGGTGCTTGTTTTAAACCGTAAAGAGCCTTTTTCAAACGAAAAACATGGTTAGGTAGTTTACAGTCTACAAAACCTTTCGGTTGAGCCACATAAACTTCCTCATTTAAAAACCCATTTAAAAACGTGCTCTTAACGTCCATTTGAAAGAGTTTTATTTTAAAGTGACAAGCAATAGCGAATAAGATACGAATGGACTCGAGTCTAGCTACAGGGGCGAACGTTTCATCAAAGTCTATACCTTCTATTTAAGAGTAGCCTTGAGCAACTAAACGTGCTTTATTCCTGATGATGGTACCATCCTCATTTTTTTTGTTCTTGAAAATCCATTTAGTACCGATCACATTGTGTTGCTTCGGAGGCGTCGTTAATTCCTAGACTTTGTTTCGTTCAAACTGATGGAGCTCTTCCTGCATTGCTTCAATCCAGTAGTCATCTTGAAGAGCTTCATCGACGTTCTTTGGTTCGATCATGGAAACGTAACAAGCGAATCCACAAACCAACTGCCTCCGAGTTCTGACTCCTTCTTGTGGGTCTCCAATAATGTTTGATTCAGGATGATCCTTGGAGATGCGTAACGTTTGAGGTAATGGAGTACTCGGAGGTACATGAGATGATTCCTGCACATCAGATAAACTTGAAGAACCATTAGATGCATCATTAATATTGGAAGTATTATCATGAGAAGATGCATTTACAGGAGTGTCATCATCGAGAGAGATATCAGGGGTAGATTTATCAGATGCAAAGTGGAAAGCTTCGTCTACTTTAACATTTATGGATTCTACAATCGTTTTAGATTCCAAGTTAAATACCCGATATGCTCTACTATTTGTAGAATAACCCATGAAAATCCATTCGTCACTTCGAGAGTCAAATTTTCCAAGATTTTCGCGGTCACGTAAAATGTAACACCGACTCCCAAAGATACGAAAATATTTTATGTTTGGTTTTCTACAAAACCATAGTTCATATGGTGTATTTAAAGTTCCCGGGCGCAAATAAAATCGATTAATAACATAGATTGCAGTGTTCACAGCTTCAGCCCAAAATATAACGGTAAATTCCGGCTATGAAGTATAACACGTGCCATCTCTTGTACAACCCTGTTTTTGCGCTCGACTACACCATTCTGTTGAGGTGTATAGGGTGCTGAGAATTCATGTTTAATGCCATTCGAAGAGCAAAAATCAATGAATTTAGAATTTATGAATTCTCCACCTCTATCACTTCTAACACGAATGATCTTTTCATTCTTTTCAATCATAATACGAAGGCAAATCTCGTGAAAAGAATCAAAAGTATCAGCTTTCTCTTTTAAAAATGATACCCATGAGTATCTAGAGAAATCATCAACCAATAAGAAAATATACCATTTACCTCCCAAGAATGGTTGACGTGTCGGCCCCATAAGATCCATATGCAATAATTCTAAGGGCCGATTAGTACCAACGTGGTTCAAGTTCTTGTGTGTAGTCCTGGATTGTTTTCCCTTTTGACAACCACCACACACAATGTTTTGTTTAAGTGAAAGTTTTGGAACCCCCTTGACCACGTCTTTGTTTGAAATTCTAGCAAGTTCCTTAAAATTTATATGACCTAGCCTTTCATGCCAAAGTGTTTCATTATTCAAAGAGGCTAAGTTACAATTTTCAGAAATTTTATTGGGAACAACATAACAATTGTTTTCAGATCTAACCCCCTTTAAAAAGAAAACATGGTCCTTATCAGTTACAATGCATTCAACAGATGAAAAATTAACTGAAAAACCATTGTCACAAAGTTGACTGATACTTATGAGGTTAGTCTTAAGGCCATCAACAAATAACACATTATTCAGAATCGGGCCATCTGGAATAGCTACTGTTCTTTTTCCAACAATTTGGAAGACTGACCGTCTCCGAAAACTACAAGTCCTCCGGAGATTTTCTCAAAATTTTGAAAGCAGTTTTTGTCACCGGTCATGTGACGGGAACAACCGCTATCCAGATACCAAGACGAATTATCATATGCATGCAAGGAAATATTTGTAACAAGACAAGGGAAGATTTCACCTTTGCATACCCAAACCTTTCGAGTTTTGGGTATACGTTGGAAATGATTGTGAAGTTGATACCTTTGGTGAAAGCGTCTTGTTTGATCTATTGCTTTTCCTTGACGTCGTCGTCTTGTTTGATGAACTACCGAGGCTCTTTTCCTTCGAATAATTTGCATTTGATTTCCGAGGAATCACCCTTTTGGTAGTCGTTGCAAGAAGTGCTTGAGTTGAGCGTTTGGCTCCCATCTTGCAATTTCTCCTTATGTGCCCTGCAATACCACAACGAAAACATACCTTGGTACTTGACGATTCCGAAGAGGGGGAAGTAGGTTTGTTGTCGTTGTTTGTCGTCAATTCCAGTGTCGGACGAGGAGATACCGACTGGGGCACAAAGACTGTCCCAACCGAACTAAAATTGTCTTCAGTTCGATTGTATCCGAGGCTGAATTTGCTTGATTGACCAAGACCAAGAAGCTTATCCAACTTACTCCTTCCTGATAAAACCGCTGTAAGTCATCCTTGAGTTGAGAATGGTCTCTGTCATTTCCAATTTTTCCTGTCGAGCCTCGCCGTTGAGCTTCAAGAAGTAATTCGCTTTGTTCACCATATCTACATAATTCTTCTCGAGTTGCTCATTGGACTCTTGAAGGGAAACATTATTTAATCAGATTATCCCTTTCCACTTCAAGAGCGTTTGAGAGAGAAGATGCCCTTTTTGCTTCTTCTTCGAGATCCTGCAATCTCCCTCTCAAACTCTTGTTTTGGTTTGCCAGTTTCTTTGAATCCCTCAAAAGCTTATGGTAGGCAAGAGCAAAGTCTTCACCTTCTGAATTATCCGATTCATCGTCCGTTGCAATTTTTTCAACAGTGGAGTTGGACAATGACTCGGATGTACTAGCCATTAAGCACATGAAGGGTGAAGATGTAGACACGTGGAACGCCGTTGAGTTATCTTCTTCATCACTTGAGGGGAAAAAACACCTAGAGGGGGGGTGAATAGGTGTAAACAATAAACAAACTCAAATCTTTTGCGATATAAAACCCAATGCGGAAACAATAAATAACACGCAGAGTTTTTACGTGGAAAACTCCAAACCGGACTAAAAAACCCACGGACCGATACACGGTGAAATCCACTAGAATTATACAACGTACAAAGGGTGATTATACGCGTACTCACAGACGACCAACCTTTTTCATACGCGCCCTAGTTTGAATCTTCTCCGGTCGCGTCCGCAACGCTTCTCGAATTCCACGATCTGCGTCCAACGCCGAATCCACGCGTCCAACGCGACAACGACGTCCGCCGAATCCACGGTCTTTCACCCAGTAGCACATCTCGAAATCCAAGAAACGTACCTGTCGCGTCCGCTCCAATCCCCGAGAGTGGTAGCACCTTGAATCCTAGGCCACGCGAGTCCACCGCCGATTTGTTTGGGAAAATCGTTGTTTTTGGGTGGTGATGATCCGCCGAATACTTTATTTATAAATAGATCTGAAATAACCATCTAAGTATTCATTAATTTGAATTCTCAACTCAAATCTGAGTTTGAAAACCTAGAAATCAAAATTAATAATATATATGAAGAACCATAGAATTAATATAGTATTTCATTGGGTTCTTCGGGTGTCGTATATGTGGATTTTTCTTATTCAGTCGTATTTTTTCATTGCCCTAAAAGAT
>CM055060.1:36131833-36172898 GCA_029204045.2 Tillandsia leiboldiana
AAGCATGTCGGTCACTCATCCCATTCCCCTGGGAGAGTTGGAACCCATCGGACTCTCGCTAATAGTCAGACTCTCACGTAGTCATCTAATGTCCAACCACAAGCCTAGGGTTTCTAAGTCCACAATGACCTACAACCTAGGCTGTGATACCACCTAATCTGTCACGCCCCGGCATCAAAACTGCGACCCGGGCTCGCCAACAGATCCGCCGCCCATACGAGAAGCGTATAGACGAAGGACTAACCTGCAAAAGATCAACTATACTATACAGATATCAGAGCTGAAAGTAAACTGCTAGAAAAGAGAAATATATATACAAAACAAAGCCCTCACCAAAAGTATATAAGTCTCTCAAGCAGTAAAATAAAAGTACAAACTCTATACCTCACTACATGATCTCTCAACATGAACTCACAAAGTAAGGGGTACATCTACTCTCTGGACGACGACTGTAGGCAACTATCTCGCAACCCTTACCTCGATCAGAAGAAGCAGCAACAGGAGCAGCAGGTGCAGGAGTAGAAGACCCTGTGGGAAAAGACACCACGATGGGTGTGAGAACTACGTCGCAAGTAGTTCTCAGTGGGTGCCGCCAACAAGCCCGACGGTCTGCCCACTAAGTCTACTAGAGGCATAAAGTAACAATTAAAACTGAAATGAAAGGGCTGGAAAACTAACTCTACAGCTACTATGCTCTATCTAGATGCCAAGAAAATTGACAGATGGAACTGATGCATCTACTAACACACACAATACTCACCAAATCAAAACTGACTGCCGCAAGGGTCCAGTCAAACCTGCGCCCACCTACTGCCGCACATCATCAACAGGGAACGGGTCTACCGTAGGGTGTCCGTGACTGCCCAAACTGGCCTAGCCAGAGGGACTGCGTCGACAAGTCGCGATAGCAAGTAATAGGCCCAACTCCGGAGTGGCACTCGAGGGGCGCGACCCCAACGAGGAAAGTATCAGCGCATCTCTGTCTAGCTCAAATATGGCTCATGTAGGCTATAGTCAACCACGATCACAAGATCGACTAACAACACGACGCTCACTCACAGGCTGAAAAAAACCATACAGCCGGGGCCACCGTCCACCAGACGGATCCCACAACAGAACACTAACTCACAGGAAATTCCGACACCATAAAGGGTTCGGAAAACCCGATAGGTCGTGTGCTTATAACCCTATCAAACAAGAACAGACTCTAGGTTCCGCCTATCGAAGTTCCCGACCCCCTTATAGTTCGGGGACACAACAATCTCGGTACTACACGAGAAGACACCAACAGGGCCCGAAAGTCCCGGGAGACCTACACCTACAACCCTATCAAACAAGAACAGGTTCAAAGGCTCGACCACCGTGGCTTTCGTCCCGACAAAGGAACGGCCCCCAAGAACTCGGATGTAGTGTTCTGGTTTTCCCCGTTCAGTTTTCCGTTGAATCCACTGTGTAGAACACCTAGTGTTGGTGTGTCTGGCCCATGGTGCATCAAAGGGGTGCCACAGATGGGACCCTGTGTGGTATTTGAGCTGATTTGGTCTTCGGCGGTTTGCCGAATTTTAGAAAAGGAATTGGGCCAAGCGGAGTTCGGATTTGGATTCAGCGGAAAAAACGCTTGAAAACGACTATTTATTTGTCGAATTTGGAGTCCGGATGACCAAAAAAGGGTTTCCGAAAGTTTCGGGGGATTTTTGGTGCATGGGGGTGCTTCGTGGACCGGCCTATGCCACGTGGCAGCTCACCATTGGGCGGCCCACGTCGCTCGGTCCACGGGAAAGGGCGCGGCGGTGCATGGACCGCGCGGCGGGCCACGTGGCAGGCGCGGACTGGCGGGCGTGTGGGGCGCGGTCCAGGGAGGTTGGCGCGGGGCTCGTGGACCGGGCGCACGACACGCGTCGCCGGCTGGTTGGGTGGTCCACCTGGACTCGGTCCACGCGTGCCCGAGGCGGCGCCTCGGGGCGCGGGCCGGTGCAGGGCCACAGTGCGGCTGGTCGGCCGCACATGGCCCGCACTCGAGTGCGGGCCACGTGTCGGCCGGCCAGCGGAGGGGTGCATGCACCGCCTCCAGCGCACCCGGGCCACGTGGCGGGCGGCCAGTCGCCCCGCACGGCTGTTTGCTGTGCGGGGGACACGTGGCCGCTCCAGGGACTTCGGGCGGTCGGACGGCCCCCCGTCCGACCTGCTTTGAGGATTCGGGCGCCCGAAAGTGGCGCCCGAATCCGACAAAAAGGGGGGGGTGTTGGCAGCCTATATAAAGGCCTTTTGGGGGGCCCTTTTGCTCACTTTCTGTGAGGATTTCCACAGTGAACCCTTAATGAAAAATTTCCTCTACCTGAAACCCTTCTTGTTGCTCACTCCTGAGATTTTTAGGAGCGCGTTTTTCGAGGTTGGTCATTTTCCGGCGCGGCGCAACACTCGTTCTTCGACGACCCGTTTCGTCCCTTCGCAGTGTTTAGGCTCCCCCGGCTCACCCCGACCTCCGATTCGGGTGATTTTTGCGCCGTTGGACTCTCGACAGGTAGAGCTTCATTTTTGATATTTTGAGTTGCCCCTGGTTTTCTTGTGGATTTTGAGTTTTCCCGAGCTTCTTTGTGACCCATTTTTCCTCGCGGAGTTTTGGACAGCACCTGCTTGATTTGGCTATAACTTCGCGCTCAGGCGACGGATCGAGGCGATTCAAAAGGCATTTCTCATATACATCTCGCGAGGAATCTCGTGGAATTTTCTCAGATTTTTCTGAATCTTTTTCGAAGGTGGAAATCTCCTTTCTCTGTAACTTTTTGGTACAGAAATTCTGCACAGTTTTGTTTGGGGTGTTCCCCTTGCCGAATTTGTATCTCAACGAAGGAAGCTCGGTTTTGAACGTGCAGGCACTCGTTTCGACGGGTTCGTCCAAGGAACGCGACGGTATTTTTATTAGAATTTTCTGAGCAACCTCGTAGGTGAAAATCTGAGATCTTTGGATCGGTAATTTTGGGACAGATTTTGTGATGTTTGAAGGACTGAAATTATGTATGTTCTTCTTGGAGGTTTGGCACAGCATTGCGGTGAGTTTTGGTGCGAGCGCGGGTTTTCGCATTTGGGACCAGGATTTTAGCGCTCGAGGTGGGTACCGTTGTTAACCTCTTATTTTGGACAACCCACTAGGCATATTGGAGCTTGTATTTTGTAATATGGCCAACATACTAGTAAAATGAACATAGTATGCTTAATGAAAGGAAAAGGACTCACGATTGATACTTGCATCTTTAGAGGACTAGACGCTAATAAATGGTAATAACCGGCTAAATCTGTTTCATACTTAATGTTTATTGAAGGACTTAGGCATGTGTCTAAATCAGCTTATGGCAGGTTAATATTTTGGATATTTTTACCCAAGGCATAATGTAAGAATTGGAATATTAAAATTATCTTGCTTAGTAAAGGACTTTTGCATGCTTGAATGGTCATCTAGTTAGGCCACCTTTTTCTGCTGAACTATCATGCTGGAATTGACTTAGGAGAAACCATGATTTCATTTTCTCCAGTTATCTTGACATAGGGGATGTCATGCTCAGGTTAGAGCAGGGGCTGGGATAGTGTAGTCAGATACTTGGGATTCAGGACGGGCAGGCTGTGATGGCAGGGTGTTGCGGCAACCGCGGATTTTGGGCGGTTGACCGGACAGTTGTTATTGCATCAGATCGGGGAGAGGATTTGGGTTTCTTTTAGTGGGTGGTTATTTCCATTTAGATCAGTGTCATGATCCAGTCCTGCGGACTTTTTACTCAGGCATTTTACTCGTGTGGGTCGCTCCCCTCGAGTGCCACTCCGGAGTGCGCGTTATGCAGACTTGAGTCCTTGAGACTCCTATCCCCTATCGGTGTTATGCGTAGGCTGGCATACCCGATTTGGCAGGCATCGCAGGCAGTACCAGGGTTTACTGGGGTATAGATTGGTTTGGTCAGGCAGGCTTTGTTATTCTGATGTATATATGTAGCTATCTTTTAGCTGGGCATGTAGAGGCATACTAGTGGTAGCTTTTATCAGTAGTTTTATTTTCAGTTTACCACTTTTATTCTTTTCGCCTCTGGTAGTCCTAGTGGGCAGGGTTCGAGTTGAGGTTTACCCACTAGGGGAGGCTACTGTCTTTATAGTAGTTCTCACCCCCACTCTTTTTCCCTCTTCTTTTCCCCTTTGTTTTGCAGAGTCCTCTGCGGAGTTGCGGGACCCTCTTCCCTGGACCGAGGTAAGAGGATCGTTGACTAGCTAGCTGTTTTCCCCTGATCCTGAGTTTGATAGATTTGGATGTATCCCCGGTACACTCAGACTGTTGTACTTCCTTTTATTTGGGTCTGGCTTCGGCCAGCTGGATGTTTTTTTTTTGTGAGCTGGGAGAGACACATGTATATTTTTGAGAATTATGTTGTACTTTACTTTCCAGTATTCTTCTGAGATATACTAGTTTTAGTTTAGCTCTGTTTTATGCTCCTTTATTATATCTTCATATCTGAGCAGGTTACCAGCGCTTCGTGTACACGGGAAATTCCGTGTGCACGGCGGATCTGTGGACGAGCCCGGGTTCTGGTTTACACCCGGGGCGTGACAGATTAAAATGGTATCAGAGCTTAGGGATAGGTCAGTTGGGACTTAGGAAACCCTAGCCTTTTGGCAGACCCTAGGATGGCAGGGCGCGAGTGACGCGACATTTTGCGAAAGTCGGCAATTTATTATTAACTCTTCCTTGTGAGTGGAGAGGGATTGGCATATCCTATTTCTGGTAGACTATTATGTTGGCTGCAGACAACATAAGGTTACAGAAATAGGGGGATGTTCATGACTTTCGCTGGATTGGGTCGAGAGTGCTTTGTTTACTGACCCGTGGTTTCTTGTGTGGCAGGATGCCTCCTAGGCGGCAGATCCCTACTCGGGGTACTCCTACACCCCCGGAGGAGCCGGAGCAGTCCGGGCCTTCGGAGATTAGTGAGCTCAGGGACATGGTGGCCCAGTTGACGGAGAGCCACCGCCGTCAGGAGCAGAGGTTTGACCAGTTGCTTGCCCAGGTTGGGGCACCTCCCCCTGCTACTGTAGAGGCCCCTGTACCACCTGTTGTACCACCGGCTATTCCACCAGTCCCTACGGCACCGTCGTCGAGCAGTGGGGCCCAGGGGATGTTCAGGCCGTTGACCCCGGCGGAGGAGCGGGAGTTTGCTGACAAGCTCTCACAGTTTTGCAAGCGAGGACCGCCTAGGTTCTCAGGGCGGAGCACACATCCGTGGGAGATAGGATCGTGGCTGGCAGCAATGGAGAAGTTATTTCGGGACTTCTTCATTGACCATAGATACAGAGTGCATATGGCAGTACACTGTCTAGAGGGGGATGCAGATGCTTGGTGGCGTCGGGTTGAGCCTTTGGAGTTTCAAATTACCCGACAGCTGCCTTGGTCAGAGTTTCGGTGGATGATTATGGACACCTATTTCTCCACGAGCGTGAAGAAAAAGATTGAGGATGACTTGAAGAATCTACAGCAAGGTGATCGGGCTGTATGGGATTATTTTCAGGAGTTCATGCAGTTGCTCAACTGCGTGCCCTATGTTGCCAGGGATGGGCCGCACCAGGTAGAGCTTTTTGAGACGGGCCTTCGCCCAGAGATTTATACCTTAGTGCACGCCCAGAGGCTTCAGACCTTATCAGAGGCGGTGGATCATGCACAGTGGGTCGAGAGGGGAGACCACGTTGTCGCTAGACGTGGAGGCTTGGTCGCTCAGGGTTCTGAGAGGAAGCGACCAGCGCCAAATGATGGGGGACAGGCCAGTTCCTGGAGGCCGCCCCGACCGCCACCGCCTCAGTTTACGGGCCGTGGGCGCTCGGAGCGGCGAGGGTCTGGGGGATCCCAGAGGCCCCCGCAGCATCAGCAGCAGCAGCCCTAGCGACAGCAGCAGCATTCGCAGCAGCAGAGGTCGCAGTCTCGACAGCAGGGGTCACAGCGGCAGAGGCAGCAGCCAGCAGCAGTCGAGGCAGTCTCAGTCGGCGGTCAGGTGCATCTTTTGCAGGGGACAGCACCCGTCGGATACTTGTGATCAGAGGTTTGGCCGCTGTTATCGGTGTGGACAGTCTGGCCACATTCGTGCTACTTGCCCTTTCTCGGCATCGCCGGCTCCTTCCTCAGCATCAGCCCCTTCGGCGCCCCAACAGCGGCCTTATGCTCCAGCGAGCAGGGCTCCTTCTTCGCATCCTGCAGACTACAGACCCCCGGCACAGAGTGGGCGTGTTTACGCCGCCCAGGTAGAGGACTCCGCAGCAGCCGACCACGTGGTGGCAGGTATCACTTTACTTTTTGGTACTAGAGCTCGCACTTTATTTGATACCGGTGCATCACATTCTTTTATCAGTAGATCATTTGCATCATCCTATGGATTAGAGTTAGGTCGGTTGCCACATGCATTAGAGGTACGGATTCCTGAGCATACATTGCATGTAGAGGAGTGTTGTTGGTTTTGCCCTGTACAGCTTGAGTCTTGGGTTTTGCCAGCGGACCTTATGGTCCTTAGTCAGCTGCGAGATTTTGACATTGTACTGGGGGTGGATTGGCTGGCCCGCTATTTCGCGACGATTGACTGCGCCGCGAGGACTGTTACTTTTAGCGAGCCAGGCCAGGAGGTGTTCGTTTACAGGGGGTGCCAGAGTGCTTTCTTTGCCTCTGTGGTTTCGACTTCTCGGGCGAGGCAGATGATGCGCAGTGGCTGCGTAGCCTTTTTGGCTTGTGTGGTAAAGGAGCCTACGGCGGCACCGGGACTCATGGATATCCCTATTGTCCATGAGTTCCCGGACGTGTTTCCACCGAAGTTGACTTGTATGCCGCCGGATAGGGAGGTTGAGTTTTTGATTGACGTAGTCCCAGGAACTGCGCCAATCTCTAAGGCTCCTTACCGGATGGCACCAGCTGAGTTGCGAGAGTTAAAGGCGCAACTTCAGGATTTAATGGATAAAGGCTTTGTGAGGCCAAGTGTATCGCCTTGGGGAGCGCCGGTGGTATTTGTGAAGAAGAAAGATGGATCACTTCGACTGTGTGTTGATTATCGAGAGCTGAATAAAGTGACCATCAAGAACAAGTACCCTTTGCCGCGCATCGATGATCTATTTGATCAGCTGCAAGGGTCTTGTGTCTTCTCCAAGATTGACTTACAGTCTGGTTACCACCAACTGAAGGTGAAGGCCGAGGACATCCCGAAGACGGCATTCAGGACGCGGTACGGGCATTATGAGTTTACCGTCATGCCTTTTGGATTGACTAATGCCCCTGCTGCTTTTATGGATTTAATGAATAGGATTTTTCGGCCATATCTGGATCGATTCGTGGTGGTGTTTATTGATGATATCCTGATCTATTCACGGAGTGATGCAGAGCACGAGGAGCATCTGAGGATTGTGCTGCAACTTCTCTGGGAAAAGAAGTTGTATGCCAAACTATCTAAGTGCGAATTTTGGCTTAGAGAGGTCACCTTTTTGGGGCATGTGATCTCCGCCGCAGGAGTGGCCGTGGACCCGGCGAAGATTGAGGCAGTCCGGGATTGGCCTCGACCAACGACGGTATCTGAGGTTCGCAGTTTTATGGGCTTAGCCGGATACTACCGTCGGTTTGTGGAAGGTTTTGCGAAACTTTCCACACCCCTCACTCGTCTGACTCGTAAAGGGATTAAGTTTATTTGGAGTGAGGATTGCCAAAGGAGCTTTGAGGAATTAAAGAACAGATTGATGTCGGCTCCTATCCTTTCCCTCCCTATTATGGGGAAAGGATATGTGATTTATAGTGATGCATCGCACAATGGACTTGGTTGCGTGCTGATGCAGGAGGGTAGAGTGATCGCGTATGCCTCTCGGCAGCTAAAAGATTATGAAAAGAACTACCCCACCCATGACTTGGAGCTTGCTGCAGTGGTTTTGCATTGAAGTTGTGGCGCCATTATCTGTATGGGGAGCACTGCGAGATTTACACAGATCACAAGAGCTTGAAATACTTGTTCACACAGAAGGAGCTCAACTTGAGGCAACGCCGATGGTTAGAATTATTAAAGGATTATGATGTGGATATACTCTACCATCCCGGCAAGGCCAACGTGGTTGCTGATGCCTTGAGCAGGAGAGCAGTGCAGAGCTTATCTTTGATGATCACCGATCAGGCGCCACTACTTGAGCAGATGAGGCGGTTAGAGCTCGAGGTTGTATTCCCTGGGGCCTCTGCGCGACTTATGACTCTAGTCGTACAGCCCACTCTGTTGGACAGGATTCGGGAGAGACAGAGTGAGGACCCCCACTTGATGAGGGTTCGAGAGCAGATTCAGACAGACTCGGCAGGGGATTTTTCAGTTGATGCTTCGGGAGTACTTCGGTACAGGGACCGAGCTTGTGTGCCCATGGATACAGAGATTCGAGAGCAGATCTTGAGGGAGGCCCACTATACACCTTATACCATCCATCCTGGGGGGACTAAGATGTATAGGGACCTCAAGGCACAGTTCTGGTGGAACGGGATGAAAAGAGACATTGGGAGGTTTGTAGCACATTGCTTAATTTGTCAGCAAGTAAAGGCTGAGCATCGTGTACCTGCTGGCAAGTTGCAGAGCCTCCCAATCCCTGAATGGAAATGGGAACATGTTACCATGGATTTTGTCACCGGGTTGCCGAGGGCACAGTCAGGAGCAGACGCGATCTGGGTAGTCGTGGACAGACTCACCAAATCCGCTCACTTTTTACCAGTACAGGTGACTTGGCCACTAGACCGACTGGCACAGCTGTATTTAGACGAGGTAGTGAGGTTGCATGGCGTGCCTGCCTCCATTGTATCTGATCGAGATTCGAGGTTTGTTTCGCGCTTTTGGAGGAGTCTACAGGCCACTTTGGGGACGCAGCTAAGTTTCAGCACGGCTTTCCACCCACAGACAGACGGACAGTCAGAGCAGACTATACAGATTCTTGAGGACATGCTCCGGGCTTGCACGCTAGACTTTGGAGGAGGATGGGTGCGACACTTATCACTGGCAGAGTTTGCGTACAACAATAGCTTTCAAGCGAGCATCCAGATGGCTCCGTTCGAAGCATTGTATGGACGCAAGTGTCGTTCCCCACTTTATTGGAGCGATGTGGGTGAAAGACGGACTTTGGGTCCAGAGTTGTTGCGAGAGGCAGAGGATAAAGTCAGGATAATCAGGCAACATCTTCAGACAGCTCAGAGCAGACAGAGGAGCTACGCCGATGTGCGGAGACGAGACCTGGAGTTTAGGATTGGAGATCATGTCTTTTGAAGGTTTCGCCTTCAAAGGGTATCCGGAGATTTGGGATTCGTGGGAAACTGAGCCCTCGTTATATTGGACCTTTTGAGGTATTGGAGCGCATAGGGCCAGTTGCCTACAGGCTTGCACTTCCTCCCAGGCTTGCCGGTGTTCACGATGTATTTCATGTATCGACCCTGAGGAAGTACGTTCATGATCCGTCTCACATCATCAATTTCACCCCACTGGAGGTTGCTGAGGATCTGAGCTTTGTTGAGCGGCCATTGAGAATCTTGGACCGCGAGGTTAGAGAGCTGCGCAGCCGGGCCATCCCTTATGTGAAGATCCTCTGGAGCGGTCGTGATGAGCACGAGGCTACCTGGGAGCTAGAGTCAGCGATGATGGATGCTTACCCCTATTTGCTCGAGGCCCCGGCCTGAGGTATGGCTTTTGTTTCGAGGACGAAACTCTTTTTAGTGGGGGAGGATGTGGTGTTCTGGTTTTTCCCCGTTCAGTTTTCCATTGAATCCACTGTGTAGAACACCTAGTGTTGGTGTGTCTGGCCCATGGTGCATCAAAGGGGTGCCACAGATGGACCCTGTGTGGTATTTGAGCTGATTTGGTCTTCGGCGGTGTTTGCCGAACTTTAGAAAAGGAATTGGGCCAAGCGGAGTTCGGATTTGGATTCAGCGCGGAAAAACGCTTGAAAACGACTATTTATTTGTCGAATTTGGAGTCCGAATGACCAAAAACGGGTTTCCGGAAGTTTCGGGGGATTTATGGTGCATGGGGGTGCTTCGTGGACCGGCCTATGCCACGAGGCAGCTCACCATTGGGCGGCCCACGTCGCTCGATCCACGGGAAAGGGCGCGGCGGTGCATGGACCGCGCGGCGGGCCACGTGGCAGGCGCGGACTGGCGGGCGTGTGGGGCGCGGTCCAGGGAGGTTGGCGCGGGGCTCGTGGACCGGGCGCACGACACGCGTCGCCGGCTGGTTGGGTGGCCCACCTGGACTCGGTCCACGCGTGCCCGAGGCGGCGCCTCGGGGCGCGGGCCGGTGCAGGGCCACAGTGCGGCTGGTCGGCCGCACATGGCCCGCACTCGAGTGCGGGCCACGTGTCGGCCGGCCAGCGGAGGGGTGCATGCACCGCCTCCAGCGCACCCGGGCCACGTGGCGGGCGGCCAGTCGCCCCGCACGGCTGTTTGCTGTGCGGGGGACACGTGGCCGCTCCAGGGACTTTCGGGCGGTCGGACGGCCCCCCGTCCGACCTGCTTTGAGGATTCGGGCGCCCGAAAGTGGCGCCCGAATCCGACAAAAAGGGGGGGGTGTTGGCAGCCTATATAAAGGCCTTTTGGGGGGCCCTTTTGCTCACTTTCTGTGAGGATTTCCACAGTGAACCCTTAATGAAAAATTTTCCTCTACCTGAAACCCTTCTTGTTGCTCACTCCTGAGATTTTTAGGAGCGCGTTTTTCGAGGTTGGTCATTTTCCGGCGCGGCGCAACACTCGTTCTTCGACGACCCGTTTTGTCCCTTCGCAGTGTTTAGGCTCCCCCGGCTCACCCCGACCTCCGATTCGGGTGATTTTTGCGCCGTTGGACTCTCGACAGGTAGGGCTTCATTTTTGATATTTTAAGTTGCCCCTGGTTTTCTTGTGGATTTTGAGTTTTCCCGAGCTTCTTTGTGACCCATTTTTCCTCGCGGAGTTTTGGACAGCACCTGCTTGATTTGGCTATAACTTCGCGCTCAGGCGACGGATCGAGGCGATTCAAAAGGCATTTCTCATCTACATCTCGCGAGGAATCTCATGGAATTTTCTCAGATTTTTCTGAATAATTTTCGAAGGTGGAAATCTCCTTTCTCTGTAACTTTTTGGTACAGAAATTCTGCACAGTTTTGTTTGGGGTGTTCCCCTTGCCGAATTTGTATCTCAACGAAGGAAGCTCGGTTTTGAACGTGCAGGTACTCGTTTCGACGGGTTCGTCGCAAGGAATGCGACGGTATTTTTATTAGAATTTTCTGAGCACCCTTCGATGGTGAAAATCTGAGATCTTTGGATCGGTAATTTTGGGACAGATTTTGTGATGTTTGAAGGACTGAAATTATGTATGTTCTTCTTGGAGGTTTGGCACAGCATTGCGGTGAGTTTTGGTGCGAGCGCGGGTTTTCGCATTTGGGATAGGATTTTAGCGCTCGAGGTGGGTACCGTTGTTAACCTCTTATTTTGGACAACCCACTAGGCATATTGGAGCTTGTATTTTGTAATATGGCCAACATACTAGTAAAAATGAACATAGTATGCTTATTGAAAGGAAAAGGACTCACGATTGATACTTGCATCTTTAGAGAACTAGACGCTAATAAATGGTAATAACCGGCTAAATCTGTTTCATACTTAATGTTTATTGAAGGACTTAGGCATGTGTCTAAATCAGCTTATGGCAGGTTAATATTTTGGATATTTTTACCCAAGGCATAATGTAAGAATTGGAATATTAAAATTATCTTGCTTAGTAAAGGACTTTTGCATGCTTGAATGGTCATCTAGTTAGGCCACCTTTTTCTGCTGAACTATCATGCTGGAATTGACTTAGGAGAAACCATGATTTCATTTTCTCCAGTTATCTTGACTTAGGGGATGTCATGCTCAGGTTAGAGCAGGGGCTGGGATAGTGTAGTCAGATACTTGGGATTCAGGACGGGCAGGCTGTGCTGGCAGGGTGTTGCGGCAACCGCGGATTTTGGGCGGTTGACCGGACAGTTGTTATTGCATCAGATCGGGGAGAGGATTTGGGTTTCTTTTAGTGGATGGTTATTTCCATTTAGATCAGTGTCATGATCCAGTCCTGCGGACTTTTTACTCAGGCATTTTACTCGTGTGGGTCGCTCCCCTCGAGTGCCACTCCGGAGTGCGCGTTATGCAGACTTGAGTCCTTGAGACTCCTATCCCTTATCGGTGTTATGCGTAGGCTGGCATACCCGATTTGGCAGGCATCGCAGGCAGTACCAGGGTTTACTGGGGTATAGATTGGTTTGGTCAGGCAGGCTTTGTTATTCTGATGTATATATGTAGCTATCTTTTAGCTGGGCATGTAGAGGCATACTAGTGGTAGCTTTTATCAGTAGTTTTATTTTCAGTTTACCACTTTTATTCTTTTCGCCTCTGGTAGTCCTAGTGGGCAGGTTCGAGTTGAGGTTTACCCACTAGGGGAGGCTACTGTCTTTATAGTAGTTCTCACCCCCACTCTTTTTCCCTCTTCTTTTCCCCTTTGTTTTGCAGAGTCCTCTGCGGGAGTTGGGGGACCCTCTTCCCTGGACCGAGGTAAGAGGATCGTTGACTAGCTAGCTGTTTTCCCCTGATCCTGAGTTTGATAGATTTGGATGTATCCCCGGTACACTCAGACTGTTGTACTTCCTTTTATTTTGGGTCTGGCTTCGGCCAGCTGGATGTTTTTTTTTGTGAGCTGGGAGAGACACATGTATATTTTTGAGAATTATGTTGTACTTTACTTTCCAGTATTCTTCTGAGATGTACTAGTTTTAGTTTAGCTCTGTTTTATGCTCCTTTATTATATCTTCATATCTGAGCAGGTTACCAGCGCTTCGTGTACACGGGAAATTCCGTGTGCACGGCGGATCTGTGGACGAGCCCGGGTTCTGGTTTACACCCGGGGCGTGACACCGGATCACTCGAATCCTTTCGAGTGAGGAGATTTGCAAGAAAAAGGTGACATTTGTTATTGAAAATCATTTTGATCTAGAAGAAATCCATATTTAATGATTTTAGTTCTTTTTAGAAAAACAGTTAGAAAAATAAGTGTTTTACCCAAGCCCCGAAGGGCTGATGCCTTTGTCCAATCAAACAAGAACAGACTCCAGCGGCCCTTCGATGCTTGGAAGAAAATATTGGTAGACTAAAATCATGTGTATGTCGAAAAGGGTTCTGGGTTCTAGGTCCGGCTATCACTAGTAAACTACCGCCACTAACACAGTGGCGACAACCCAAACAGGGGAAAACAAGATCTCCCGGGTCCACCGTTTACCCCAAACGGTTCCCGGTACAGACAAGAGAACCACTATATCTACCAGACTCCACTCTGCTCCCAAGCACGAGTGCAAATGCATCCCACACTAAAAGAAGTCCCGACCGCTCGGCCCACTACCCGGGCGAGGATAACACTAAGTCCAGGAATGAAACATAAAGTGTGGATGTCTAAACATAAATAACCCTAGCCCAAGTGAGGGTTTTCTACTGGTCTGGTTACACATGCAACATATGACGGGGGTGCTAGGTCAGGTTCCAAGATACCATAATTTAACAGATAGAAAGAAGTAAAAGATCACAAGATCGACAGATAAAACTAGGAACAACAATTCCTACTCTCTAGCATGCTACCCAAGTCCAATCACTATCATGCATGATTCTATATCAATAGAATTAGAGCACAGTCCATAGATCTTGAAAGCAAGCCACCCACCTGAATACGCTAACTGTCCGGAGTCGTACAGCTGAGAAAACCAGGAAAATAACAACTCTATGTCCAACAGGTCCAGCACAGTCCACAATCCCTCCTGGGTACAACATAAGGCTACAGTTATACTTTAATCCCAAAATCTGCCAAGAAAAACAACACTGAAATTTCAGCCGCAAAGATGCGATTATTCCACCTACTGAATGTGGTCAAAAAATTCCAAATAAAATTTCCCTGCGATCTTCGTGTCGATATCTTCGAAACAAGTACCTGCACGCCCAATTCCGAGCTGCTTAGGCCAAGTTACAAATTCCACAGTATCGGTGCGCAAAATCCCAAAACCATTCAACTGTAAACTCTTGTACAGATAAAAGGAAAAGTGTATACCTTCGGGAAGGTCTCCAAAAATTCCAAGAAAAATACGATGATGATCCTTGCATCGAGTAGATGAAAAAAGTCTATAAGCACGTCCTGAACCGAGACTCGTGCGCGGAGATCTCCTCGGATGAAGCTGCTGTCCTCCCAAATCCTCACAGCAAACCAGTGTCCCAGTGAGTGAAGAAAAACTCCTCGAAAAGCGCAAAACCAGGAAATGTGGAAGAAACCAAAATCGTAGCCTTACCTATTGCGAATCCAACAGCGAATAAATCGCTCAAAAAGATGGTCGGAGTAGGCCGGGAGAGCTCGTGCACCGAAGAGCGACGGGAGAAACACCGAAGAAAGAATGTCGCGACGCGCCAAGAAAATGAGAATCTCAAAAAGCGTGCCCCGAAAAAATCCCAAACTCTGCAGATAGAAGCTACACTGCGCGAGGATCAACTTTGGTGAAGAACTCCAGTCGGTTTGAAGCTCGGAAGTGCCAAAAAGTCGAAGAGGAAGAGAGCTCGGCCTATTTATAGGCTCAAAAAAAAACATTTGAAGAAATACCCAACATATCCCAACTTTCGGGCGCACCCGAACTTTCGGGCGCCCGAATCCGGGCGCAAGAGCAGTTTACTGTAGCCGCCCGGAAAAACCTCGTGCTGCCACGTCACCCGCACAGCAAACAGCTATGCGGGGCGCGCTGGGAGCGGCCACGTGGCCCTCCAGGGGCCCGACGCGTGTCCCGCACAGCAAACAGCTGTGCGGGGCGCGCGAGCTGCCGCCACGTGGCACCTACCCGGTCAAACCGGGTAGGTGGCGCCTGCTAGTGGCAGGGCGACACGTGGCCCTGCCACTGTCGCGGTCACACGTGCGGGCAGGGCGCCGCTCTGGCCGCCTGCCACGCACGCGCACCGAGGCGCCCGTCCGCGACTCCGTGCGCCGCGCCGCGTGAGCCCGCGAATGGCGTGACGACACGTGTCCCGTGCACCCGGTACGCGCACCCAATTCAGGTTCCGTGGACTGCGCCGCGTGCACCGACCAACCGGGGGATGCCACGTGTCCCCCCGCCCCGGTCCATGCACCGCCGCGCAAAATTCTGTAGACCGCGCCTCACAAGCCCGCCAATCAGGCGGCGCCACGTGTCATGCGCCGGGCCCGTGCATCCCGCCGCGGCGCTCTGTGGACCGAGCGCTGCGGACCGGCCAATCATGGGCCGCCACGTGGCAGCCGGCGGTCCACGCCCCCCCCCATGCACCGAAATTCAGCGAAAACTTCCGGGGGTCCATTTTTGGGCATCCGGACTCCAAATTTAACAAGCAAACAGCCGTTTTCAAGCGTTTTTCCGCGCTGAATCCAAATCCAACCTCTGTTTGGCCCAAAACAAATCAAAAAATTCGGCAAATGCAGCCGAAGGCCAATTCAGCTGTGGATATCACACAGAGTCCATCTGTGGCATCCCTTTGATGCACTATGGACCTGATACACCAACACTAGGTGTTCTACACCACGGTTCATGGGAGAAGCTACACGGGGATCAGGGTCACCACAGCGGGTCGCGCGGGCACCAACCCAGTGGGGCACCCTTCGCAACCGGGCGGACCTCAGCCCCGCACGGCACAAGCCGCGGCCGCGCGGGCGCCGGCCCCGCGCGGCACTTGCCGCGGCCGCGCGGGCACCGACCCCGCGCGGCAGGCGCCACAACCGCGTGGGCATTGGCCCCGCGCGGCACGCGCTGCCGCCGCCGCGCGGGCACCCGCCCACGCGGCACAAACCGCAGCCGCGCGGGCAAGGCCCCGCGCGGCATGCACCGCCGCCGCGCCGGCATGGCCCCGCGCGGCGCACGCCGCAGCCGCGCGGGCGCCTGCCCGCGCGGCACTGGCTGCGGCCACGCGGGCTTGGGCCCCGCGCGGCGTGTGCCTCGACCGCGCGGGCGCTCGCCCGCGCGGCGCTTGCCGCGGCCGCGCGGGCACTCGCCCGCGCGGCAATTGCCGCGGCCGCGCGGGCACCGGCCCCGAGCGGCGCTTACCCTAGCCGCGGCCACGCGGGGATCTTGGTCCCGCGCAGCTCTAGCAGAGGCCGCGGGGGCACCGTCCCCACGTGGCGCGTATTATGGTCGCGGCGGCGATGCCCTAGGGCTTCGCGGCGCGACGCGTTGGGTAGCAAACGGCTACTCCTAAGACTCCGCGAAAGACCAAAACTGAAAACCAAGCGAAACTATACGAAAAATAAATCTAGTTTACCTCTAATCGTCGAAGACGGTGATCCGTTCACGCTCCCGTCTTCGGCACGTTCGTCGGGAGGGTTTGGGTCCTTTAGCCTTCTCCTTCTTTTCCACCGTTTCCTTCCGATTCGGGTTTCGCCTTTTCCCTTTTCTTTCGCTCGTTCCTTCCTCCTGTTTCCTTCCGGTCAGGGTTTCGCCTTTTTCCTTTTCCCTCTTTTTTTTTCTTTCGGGAGAAGTCACAAATTAATCTTTTTGTACGACAAAATCCACATCGGGTATTTGTCACGCCCCGGAGGTTCTAACATGGTGGGAAACGTACCCATTTTTTTTTCTAAAACATTTAAACAAACCATGCCTCCTGCGCGTATCAGACCCGCCGCATATACAAATTCACTCCCCAAACGGGCGGAGCCTCCTTTGTATATGCACGGCGTTCCCAACAGGTCGAATACTTTAACCATTCCAATCATGACAATCAAAGAGAAGAGAATATGTTAATTCACATCATCACCGCTATTCTATAAGAGTATAGCATAAACCCATGGGTTTTGAGAATCGGTGCCCACTCGACACCCAGTTTTCTAAAACGTTTTCGCAAACTCTTTGTGCGGCCATTAACTTGAAAGGATAAATCCACAGGTTTTAAAATCGGTGCCCACACGGCACTTGCTTTGAAAACACTTTTGAAACCAGTTTGTAATTGAAAACAAGCCGCAATCACACATCCTATCATTCACCAGATAATTACAACGAAATCCTCATCCCAACGTCCATCAGAAACCGCAGTAAATGAATCACAGTTAAACTAACCACAGTATAATGAAATAACCAAAAGTAAAGAAATAACGTATCGTTTTACTAGCCCTCATGGCTAGTGGCCTCTAACTGATGCCTCACCGTCGTCCCGGATTCCACCCCTACTCGAACCTGTCACAGTGTGGGTTGTCAGTGACTGATAAAGTAGAAACATGTAAGTAAACGCAATATCAGAATGAACACACCGAATCACCGGAGCATTTACTTTCCCCTTCCCCCTCATGTATCGCTAAATCCCTGTTGAAAGCCCCGCTGGGCACCTACCCCAGTATTCAGAATAATTTGGGCACCAACCCCAATACCGTACTCATCTTCTTGGTGCCTCCAACCCCTCCCGAGCTCTATCGCAGAAAAATATCCGCACCTCCAAATTAACGACTTAAGTAAACCCGTTATTTTACTTTCCCTTAACTTAACCTTTATTTGTAGGAGGGTGAAACGTTGCCAAAAATCTGTGATATTACACCACTCATCCCTTAAAAGAAGTTTCGTCCCCGAAACTTAACCTCAACCCTCGCTAAATAACTCAGGATAACACTCCTTCATTTTCGTCTGAAGTTCCCACGTTGCCTTGCGCTCCTCGTGGTTACTCCATTGCACCTTTACGTAGGGGGATCGTCCGGTTACGAAGTTCCTTTTCTTCTCTTACCATGATCCGTATCGACGTTTCCTTGAAGCTCAAATCCTTCAGCAGTTCGACGGCCGGAGCGTTGAGGACGTGCGACGGGTCGGGGAGGTACTTCCGGAGCATCGAGACATGAAACACATTATGCACCTGTTCAAGATTTGGCGGTAAGGCCAACCGGTATGCCACCGGGCCCACGCGCTCCAAAATCTCGAACGATCCCACATACCGTGGGCTCAACTTCCCTCGTACGCCGAACCGTCTTGTCCCCTTAGACGGTGACACGCGTAACAACACATGATCCCCTACCGAAAATTCCAATTCCCGTCGCCTCTGGTCCGCGTAACTTTTTTGCCGGCTCTGGGCGGTCAACAACCGCTGCCTGATAAGGCGCACCTTTGCTTCTGTTTCCTCTACGAGGTCTGGCCCCAAGAGCTTCCGCTCTCCTAAGTCGTCCCAGCAAATAGGCGATCGACACCGGCGTCCGTACAAGGCTTTGTACGGGGCCATCTGAATACTAGCTTGATAGCCATTATTGTAGGCAACTTCCACCAGGGGTAGGTAACGCGACCATCCCTCCCCCAGGTCTAGCACACAAGCTCGAAGCATATCTTCGAGAATCTGGATCACTCATTCCGATTGTCCGTCTGTCTGCGGGTGAAATGCCGTGCTAAACTGCAGCTTGGTCCCCAGTGCCTGCTGCAGACTCCGCCAGAAGTTTGACACGAAGCGTGTGTCCCTTTCCGAAGTTATGGATGACGGTATTCCACGCAACCTCACCACCTCGTCGATATAGGTCTGCGCCAGCTGATCTCCGCTCCATGTCATGTGAATCGGTAGGAAGTGGGCCGATTTCGTCAAACGGTCAACGATGACCCATATCGCGTCATGTCCTTGTTACGATAGCGGAAAACCGGTTACGAAGTCCATAGTAATCCATTCCCATTTCTACTCCCGTATGGGCAATGGTTGTAGTTTTCCCGCCTGTCGCTGATGTTCCGCTTTCACCGGTTGGCGCACCAACCATCGCGCCACAAATTGCGTCCCATCACTCTTCAATTTGGGCCACCAGAAGGTCTGCCTCAGGTCTTTGCACATCTTTGTACCTCCGGGATGCGCAGTGTAGAGGGCATTATGCGCTTCCGTTAGAATTTCATTCCTCATTTCTGGCACATTGAGCACGCAATTTCGTCCCCGGAACCTTGTCACATTACTGTGCCAATCGTAAATCCCCACCTTGCTCCGAGGATATTCTGTCCCGCAACGGCTGTAGTTGTGTGTCCGTTGTTTGGCCTTCCAAGATCCTCTCGATAAGCGTAAGCTTCACCACCAAGGACAGAAATTTCGCAACTGCTCCCGCTGGTACTATCTCCAGCCTCAATTGCGAAATTTGTGAAATTAACTAATCCTGTTGGGTAAGGGCGCTCAATGCCGTTTCCCCCGTTTGTCCTTCCCGGCTCAAGGCGTCGGCCACCACATTTGCCTTTCCGGGGTGGTAATGGATGGACAAATCATAGTCCTTCAGTAGTTCCAGCCATCGCCGCTGCCATAAGTCAAATCCCTTTTGTGTAAACCAGTATTTGAAGCTCTGGTGATCGGACAACACGTTACAGTGCGCCCCTTAGAGGTAATGTCTCTAGAGCTTTAAGGCAAACATGACTGCTGCGAGCTCCAAGTCGTGTGTAGGGCAGTTCTGCTCGTAATCCTTGAGCTGTCTTGATGCGCAAGCTATGACCTTCCCTTGTTGCATCAATACGCTTCCAAGACCGCTTCGAGATGCATCACGAAAGATCTCGTAGTCCTCACCGGGCTGCGACAATGTGAGTACCGGTGCCCGTGTGAGTCTGTCTTTAAATTCCTCGAAGCTCTTCTGGTATTGGGTTGACCAGACGAATTTCTCCCCTTTTCGGGTTAGTCGATTCACGGGAGCGGCTATCTTTGAGAAGTCTTCCTCGAAACGTCTGTAGTACCCCGCCAGTCCTAGAAAGCTTCGGATTTCTGTCCCCGTCGTTGGCCGAGCCCAGTCGGTCACGGATTCAATCTTCCTCGGGTCCTCCACTATTCCCGACACTGAGACTATGTGTCCCAACAAGTCTACCTCGCGGAGCCAGAACTCACCCCTTTTGAGTTTGGCATACACTTTCTGGTACCGGAGGGTCTGGAGGATCACTCGCAAGTGTTCCTCGTGCTCTTTGTCTGTGCAAGCGTAAATCGGGATGTCATCTAAAAAGACCACTACAAACTGGTCTAAGAAAGGTTCCATGATCCTGTTCATCACCTTCATGAACACCGCTGGAGCGACAATGAGTCCAAATGGTATAACCGTAAACCCGTAATGACCATATCGAGTTCGAATGACTGTTTCGGTATGTCATCTCTATGGACTCTAACCTGGCGATAGCCGGACAGCAGATCAATCTTTGAAGACGCCGTCGCTCCTGGTAGTTGGTCGAATAGGTCCTCCATCCGAGGCAAGGGTATTGTCCTTTACTATGACCTTATCCATTCCCCGATTGTCTATGTACAATTGTAGTCTCCCGTCCTTCTTCCGTACGAATAGAACGGGTGTACGCCAAGACGGCACGCTCGGTTTCTCGCAATCGACTAGCACCTGTTACTCGGTAAGCCCATCCCTTTCGAGTATCCCCTCGAATCCTCTTGGCAGTGATACCACTAAGTCAGAAATGTCGGATCATTGGCGCCAACCATTAACCCCAAAAGCTTGAGCTTTTAGAGGTGCGCAACCGATTCACTTAAAGCGGCATACACCGCGCCACAGATCTCGACCGGACTCAACCCATCTGGACGTTGGGTCTATTGTTGGGCTTCTTGCCGTTAGGTTTATTGTGGACCGCAGCCCACTCAACCTAACTCACTAGTCCCCTGGGCCTATTGTCTCGTGGCGGGAAGTTGGACCTATTTGACCCATAATTAAATGGCCAACACCAAAGACAACTAAGTCTTCGCATCCTTATTTGGCAGGAAGGTACAAAGTATTTGCTTCTAAGGGTTCTCCTGGGGTCGAGACCAACATTACTCTTGGGGTCTTTCCTGCTACTACTTCCCTCGGGTAGTGCGTCCTTTGTCGTGTCGTCGCATAAGACCTCTCATCCGTGTCGCGACTCCGAAGAATTATTCCTGGGTTCGGGGCAGTTAAAGCGGAACTGTCCCAGTTTGTCACATTAGAAGCAAAGGTCGTGCTTCCGGAATCGAATAATTCCCCGGGGTGCCCCTCTGTAGGTGATGTATGGCCGGTCTTTGCTAGAAAGTCCCCCTCCGAAGAAGGGCTGGGGTCGTTTCTTGTCCTTGTTGTACTCCGAGTCCTCTAGTCGGGCGCGCGTCACCACGAATCCGCACTCCACTATGGTGGCCCTATCCACCACTCTGGAAGGTGTGAAGTTCCACCGCTTGCACAACTTCGAAGATATTGGTTCGCAATCCGTCTTACATATTCTTGTCGATACTCCACGACGTATCGATTCCCTTGCCTGATGTGTTTCAGGTTCCTTGCGGTGTCTTCAGATACTGGGATGGTCGGCTCCCATTGGGCAAGTCATTCCCGGGTTATGGCTGGGGTCATTTCGCCCCCCCGGCAGGCTCATGATTCTTCTGCCGAGTGCGTGAAACGGCCAATTTCCGCCCCACCACAGTGGTCCTGTCGATCACTTCTCGGTAAGCGGGTAAACCCAGTCACGCCCCGGGGTCGAAACTGCGACCCGGGCTAGCTAACAGATCCGCCATCTGTACGGAAACTGCAGTACAGACGAAGCGTCTAACCTGCAAAAAGAATCAACTACAGTATACAGATATCAGAGCTGAAAGTAAACTACTAAAAACTGAAATCCAAACACTGTACAACTGAAAATAAATACAATATCCTTCTCCCAAATTCGATCATATAAAAAGCCCTCTGATACAAAAACCCAAAAGGGAGATATCTCCAATAAAAACATCAGTGTACGAGCTCTCAAAACAAATATCCTCACTACATCAGTCTCTCAAACTGTAAAATAAAGTACAACTCTATACCTCACAACAAAGGTCTCTCAACAGAGGAAAAAGAAGTAAACTAATCTACTGAAGCTCTCCTCTGGAGGGGTACCGCTACACTCCAACGACGGGTAAGGAACTAGCTCGCGACTCCCTCGCCTCGGTCAGAAGGATCAGCAACTGGAGCAACAGGAACAGGAGAAGAAGTTCCTGGGGAAAAAGACACCACGACGGGTGTGAGAACTACTTCCCACAGTAGTTCTCAGTGGGTGCCGTCAACAAGCCCAACGGTCTGCCCACTAAGTCTACTAGAGGCAAAAGATAACAGTGCAATGAAATCTGAACAAGAAAAGCTGGAGCTACTCTACAGCTACCATGCCTCTATCTAGATGCTCAAAAAGTGGAACAGATAAAAGTAAATGTGACCACACGCACCCAAGGTGCTCAATCGACCCAATCGAACTAACTGCCTCATAGGGTCCAGTCAAGCCTGCGCCTGTCGACTAGGAACGCACCTGCCCACTACCACACATCCGCATGAGGACGGGATTTACGTGGGGCGTCCTGTCCAACTAACTCACCCCTCGCGCAAAACTGCCTCAACAGGCCCATCGTTGCATCCACTGCGGAAAACTGCCTCAACAGGCCAACCATCGTATCCACAGCGGCATCTCAGGGACGCGACCCCAACTGAGGAAAACGGCGCGGCATAGAGTATCAAACATTGGCATAAGCAGGCTATAGCCAAGATCCACGCTCACTCTCAGAACGGTAGGACTCAAGATCCCCAAAGATCTCGCCCAACAGTCGGAGCACTCTCGACGACTCACCTGATCAGCTCGCACGAAACACGAGACACTAGCCTCTCCAACAGCTCGCAGCACAAAGCACACTGGCTGGAGGTACTCCACAGCCAGGAACGACCCACAACTCAGGCTAACAATACTGGTCGGACAACACTCAACGACCTGGGACCACCGTCAACCACAACGGTTCCCAACAACATTGACCGGAAGATACTCGACGGCCCGGGACTACCGTCTGCTCAACGGCTCCCTCCCACGACAGCACAACAGGGATACAAGACCTCCCGGGACTACCGTTTACCCAAACGGCTCCCGGCACAGATAAGCAACCCACTAACAACTACCAGACTCCACTCTGCTCCCAAGCACGAGTGCAAAGGCATCCCACACTAAAAGAAAGTCCCGACCTCTCGGCCCACTACCCGGGCGAGGATAACACTATGTCCAAGAATAGAAAACAGTGTGGCTGTCTAAACATAAATAACCCTAGCCCAAGTGAGGGTTTTCTACTGGTCTGGTTACACATGCAACATATGACGGGGGTGCTAGGTCAAGTTCCAAGATAACTATATTAATAGATGATAAAAGGAATAACAATTCCTACAATCTAGCATGCTACACAAGGAAATAAACTATCATGCATAGTCCTACAACAGTAGAATTACTGTACAGTCCATAAAACTTGGAGATAAGGCCACCCACCTCGATTGCCACCAATTGCTTGTAGACACTTGCAATTGGCCTCCACGCGATTCGCACGCAAAATGATGCCCGCTGCCGGAGTCTGCATGCAAAACGGAGCACGGTGCCAGCATCCGCACGCCAAACGGAGTCCGCACGCAAAACGGTGCACGGTGCCGGAGACCACACGCAAAACGGAGTCCGCACGCAAAACGGTGCACAGTGCCGGAGACCACACGCAAAACGGAGTCCGCACACAAAACGGAGCACGGTGTCGGAAACCGCACGTAAAACAAAGTCCGCATGCAAAACGGAGCACGGTGTCGGAGTCCGCACGCAAAACGGAGCACGATGCCGGAAACCGCACGCAAAACGGAGTCCGCACGCAAAACGGAGCATGTCGTCGGAGACCGCACGCAAAACGGTGCAGTAACACGGTCCCTAACACAGATAAGAGCAAGAGGGTCAATTTACTGTCCAAAAGAACGCCCCAAACTGTGCCAAAAATACCGCAAAAAAAATACGGGACCTACCCGACTGCGCCGTGCCGCCCAACCGCTCCGTTTGGAACACCTCGCGCACTCCGCGAGGTCCACGGCGCGCCGCTGCACCACCCAAAAAAATTCCCTCCTCACTCCCTCTCTCGCTCGGGTGGAGAAGAAAGAAAAGAAAAAGGAGGAGAAATGGCGCGGGGGAGAAAGAAGAAGAAGAAGAAAAAGAGAAAGGATGGAGGGTGGTCCACGGATCCGGTCCACGGGTCCGGTCCACGGCGGCCACGAATGGGGAGCCCCCAAGCGCGGTCCATAGCTCATGGGCGCGCGCGCCCGGTCCACGCGCACGCCCAAGGTGCCACGCGGCACGCGGCAACGCGCCCGCCACACGGGCGCGTTACACCGTGCCACCCCAGGTGCGGGACACGCGCGCACCACACGGGCACGCGTGCCCCCGCGCCCACGCGGGCGCCAACGGGGGCCCGCCACGTGGCGGCCCCCGCGCGTCCCGTGCCGAAGCGCGCCAGGCGCCCATGCCGCATCCGTACACGCCTCGAAACGCGTGCCGCCGCCTCCTCGAGATCCGCACCGCGCCAACGCCTCGGTTTGCGTGCCGCGTCGCCTCGAAAAACTCGCACGCCTACCGGACTCCAAAACCAACAAATAAATAGTCCACTCCTAGCGATTTCGCGCGTTGAATCCAAAAACGATGTCCATTTTTCCAAATTCTCATCCAAAAATTACGGAGTGCCCCCGGATAGCCCACTTGATCCGATTTTCCGCGCCGGGTCCAATTTTGAAGTCCGGTTTGCCAAATTCCAACACTAAATATTCCCGAAGGCGACCGGAGAAATAATCTTTAATCCACACTTCGCCCGGAGTCCAAATTGACAACAACGTCGCGCGAAACCACCTCTAAACACTCGACGGGTCCCACAATTTTCCACGGGATCCCTTTTTGAGCCCGAAGTCCAACACTTGTGTCCAAATTGCGCGCAAACTCCACCGACACACCACGCAGGCCTCCAGTGATGCAACTAAATCCCAAATTGCAACACAAATCCATTTCTCGGGCCCGCCATGCGCACAAACACTCCCAACAGCCACAAAAAGCTGCCCAACAACCAGCAAACCCTACGCGGGGGATTCCGGGACCTCACAAACCCACCGTCGGTATTACCCGAATAGTGTTGTTATTTAGACCATCCTTGTGAAGGCGAGCCGTGTGGGGTTCGTCTTTCCTAAAAAAAGAGAGTGCCAAGCCATGTCGCGTAATCCGTTGTTGGAGTAGCCGATTCTCCACTGTTGCCGGAACCGTCATATCCTCTTCTGCACCATCGATTGAAGGGCGGCTTCGGGCCATTAACCGTGCATACAAAGAAACCTAGTTAGTCCTAGACTTACTTGGTCTAGCACCTTGTCCTACGAACACTGTGACTCTATCCCTTTTTCCCCGCGCTCACGCTCGTACGTGACACACCTATACTTCGGTTATCAACTTGGTTAGTCACTCGTGATAATTCATTCTGTGGATGTTGGTCACTGGCCACAGTGGTTAAAGTCGTTTTCTCTGATACCATATAATCTGTCACGCCCCGGAGGTTCTAACAGAGCGAAAAACGTTCCCATTTTTTTTTTCTAAAATATTTAATGAACCATGCCTCCGGCGCGTATCAGACCCGCCGCATATACAAATTCACTCCCCAAACGGGCGGAGCCTCCTTTGTATATGCACGGCGTCACCAACAAGTCGAATACTTTAACTATTCCAACCATGACTGTAATGTACCGAATTTTCGGCACATAAATAAATGTAAATAAAGGTGGTATGAAATACTAGTGTTATGAAAGTTGGGGAAGTAAGGAACATTTGGACGCGAGTTGGGCCCAATTCGGGTTAAAATGGAGAGATCTAAAAATTTATTGGAGAAAGGGGGCCCAGATTTTTAGTGGAAAATTCACAGTGTCGGAAAATTCCGAGAAAATTACGGGAGCCCCGTAAATATGTTTTAAGATCACAGAAAAAGTTTCACGTTGATCGGATGCCTGATAGTGAGAACGGGCTCCGCCAACAGTGTCGAAAAATTCTGAGAAAATTTGGGGAGCTTCGTAATTATGTTTTAAGGCCACAGTAAAAATTTCGGGTTGATAGGATATCCGGATTGCGAGAACGGGGTCCGCCAGCGATTCTGGATACAGCGAGGCTTTTGGTGGCCTAGAAATGGCCCAAACTGGAAATTTAAATTTTTTTGTGGTTAATTAGGCTGAAACGAACCTGCCTGTCAAATTTGGACGGAAACGGGCGAGAAACGGACAAAAACCGGGGCGAAAACGGATTCCGTGGCGGCGTCGGCGCGCGGTTCGAGGCGTGCGGCCAGCTGTGCAATGCGCACAGCTGGCGCGCACCCGTTCGCGGGTCAACGGGGGCCGCCAGGTGGCGGACCCCCATTGGCGCCCGCACGGGCGCGGGAAGCGCCCGCGCGGCGCATGGGGGCGCCCGCGCGGCGCAGGGGGGCGCGCGCCTGTGCAGGCGCGCGCGCCCTTGTGAGGGAGGGCCGCCAGGTGGCGGGCCCCCATTGGGGGGGGGCCGTGCACCCGGTCCACCTCCTCCCTCCCTCCCTTTCTTTCTCCTTCTTTTTCTTTTTTCTTTTCTTCTTCTTCCTTCTCCCCCGCAGACCCTCTTCTCCCTTCTGTTCTTCTTCTCCAACAGAGCTACGAGAGAGAGAGAGAGAGAGAGAGAGAAAGAGAGAAAAAAATGGGAGATTTCGTGGGAGATGGTGCGGCGCGCCGTGGACCTCGTGGGCGACGCGACTGTGCGAGGTAAGCCCCGCTTATTATTTTGCGGTATTGTTGGCACAGTTAAGTTTCATTTTTAGAGTAGGATTTGACCCCGCATCGTTTTACGTGTTAGGAACCGAGTTATACTGTGCCGTTTTGCTACGCGGACTGTCGGGGACGTATTGGCGCGCCTCGTTTTGCGTGCAAATTTAAGATACGTGCACCGTTTTGCGTGCAACATTGAAAGAGAAAAGTGCACCGTTTTGCGTGCAACCCTACAGTCGAACGTGCACCGTTTTGCGTGCAGATTTGAGGTACGTTCTCCGTTTTGCGTGCCGATTGTATTATCGTGCACCGTTTTGCGTGCCGACCCTAATATTTTGCATCGATTTGTGTGCAGGACTAAAAAAAAGCGTGCATCATTTTGCGTGCAACCCTACAGTCGAACGTGCACCGTTTTGCGTGCAGATTTGAGGTACGTTCTCCGTTTTGCGTGCCGATCGTATTATCGTGCACCGTTTTGCGTGCCGACCCTAATATTTTGCAGCGATTTGTGTGCAGGACTAAAAAAGCGTGCATCGTTTTGCGTGCAACCCTACAGTCGAACGTGCACCGTTTTGCGTGCAGATTTGAGGTACGTGCACCGTTTTGCATGCAGGTTGAGTTGACGCGCATCGTTTTGCGTGCCGACTGAAGTGGCGCGCATCGTTTTGCGTGTGAGTTTTTCTGACGCGCACCGTTTTGCGTGCAGGTTTGGTAGACGTGCACCGTTTTGCGTGCAGACTCGAGGGAGGTGCACCATTTTGCGTGCAAGCTCGAGGGAACAAGTGGAATCGCGCGGAGACCAATTGCAAGTGTCTACAAGCAATTGGGTACACTACAATGTGGGAAATTCTGCCGAAATTGGGTGACCTCTCCCCTTGCTCCTTTGCTTTTCGATTTGAAGCATGATAGTAGCCTGTTAGAGGCGTTAGGTAATTATGAATAAGATTGCATGTTTAGAGGAACACAGATGAAAAGAGCAACTGTTGGTTGCCAATAACAGATGATATATGTGCATGTGTAGAGAAATTTAGAGGAAAAGTGATATTTATGATTTATCCACAATAGGGGATAAATTTGTATGTGTAGATGGACACAGATGATAAATGCAACTGTCGGTTGCCAAAAGAAGATAATTCATTTTCATGTGCAAAAAGGACTTAGAGGATAAATATTATTTTTATGATGGATATGAAAATAATTGCATGCGTAGAAATGAGTAATTACTTGATGACTGTGATCATGTTAGGGTACAACCCTAGGAATCATGTGATATAAGGGAACAGAACTTGTTGGTAGTAAGACTAGGAGAAAACCTAGTTTAGGGGTTTGACGAGTGACATCAACTTAGGAGTTATCCTAGGAAGGATGAGTGGCATGGTCTTAGGTGATAACCTAAGGACACTGGATAGAGTGATCAACATAGAGTCAGAAAACTCTAGGTGTATATGACATGGAACTTAGGTAAAGAGAACCTAAGGAGAACTAGTGTTCAACATAGAGTCAAGGAACTCTAGGATGAGTATGACATGGAACTTAGGTAAAGGAAACCTAAGGTGAACTAGAGGTCAGCATAGAGTCATGGAACTCTAGGACAAGTATGACATGGGACTTAGGTAAAGGGAACCTAAGTTGAGCTAGAAGAGTTTAAACTCACAGACAGGAAAAATAGAGTCAAGTTGACTCTAGGATTCAGTAAGGAATCAGGAGGATGGAAAAGGTGGATCAAGTGTGGAGATATGAAAGGGAAAACAGAAAAGTAGAGTCAATGTAATTCTAAGATAACAGTGGAACATGGAATTAGAGTCAGTGTAACTCTAAGTTAATGGTGGAGCAGGAAAACAGAGTTTAGTTAACTCTAGGATTCAGTGAAGAATCAGAAATGTGGGATGAGATCCCCAGTTTAAAGAGTTGATCAAATATAACCCTAGAAGGTCATAGGGTGTCTGGGCAAAAGGATAATAACTTTAACTTCAATTTGCGTTAAAGAAATAAAAGAGAAATGTTTAAGAGTCCAGGAGACTCTCTAGTTATCCTTATGGCAAGACCTAGGATAAGAGGAAAAAAAAATTGTTGCTAAAAGGCAAAGATTAAAAGCAAGCTAAAAGTGGCTAAAAGCATATGGAAAAATGTAATTGGCGCCTTCGAATTTGAGACTCGTCAAGTGGAGCAGGACTCCCTGGGCAGTGACCCGTCGGACGAGATACTTTCGAATGGCTAAAAGTGAAAGCAAGGAGCTAAATGTTCAAAGAAAAGAGAAAGTGATTTGCCAGTGGCAAAAAGGGAGCTATAAGTCTGAATAAGAAAGGAAAGCAAGTGTTCAAAGGCAAAGAGGCTAAGAACTAAAGTAGAAAGAAAAGAAAGAAAATATAAAAAAGATAAAATGGGCGTACCTTCGGGGGTGAAACGTAGATCTTGTCGGAGCCATGGGCAGTGTCCCTCTCCCGGGCAGTGACCCATATGACAAGTTCCCCGTTGGGCGGGGTAACACTTGCGGGTGTTATCGGCAACCTTAGAAATCTTATCTTATGGTAACAAGACTACCGGGCTCGGGCCCGTTGGATAAGAATTTCTGAGGGTTAACTTGAACTAAAGCACCAGAATCTAAAGAATAAAGAAAAATAGAGTGGCCAAGGTGGTCGGGTTAGTTGGACCCTGTATTCAGCGGCATAGTGGCCGAGTTGGTGCTTAGCAGCCTAGTGTGGCTAGACAGAGTAGTGCTGGGTAGATGGTTATACACAGATAGTGTAGTGATATGTTATATTGCATGGCTGCATTTTGATATTGAGGATTTAGTTTCCTAGCACTATTATTATTGCTTCCATTGGACCAAGTGGTGTAGGACACTTTTTCTCGGTGGTTGAACCCACTGGGAACTCTGTCAGGAGTTCTCACACCCCTTGGGTGACCCCCCCACAGGTGCGGGTATGGATGCAGCGGACGAGACGGTTCAGAGGCAGACGGCGAGGTATGCGACAGGGGCAAGGGCCCAGCAGCATAGAGACCTAGAGGGTCTAGCAGAGGTATCCCATTTATGTATTTCTTGAGTGAACCTTGTATAGTGAGGAATTTATGTAAAGGAAATGTAATAATTTTATTTGCAAGTTCAGAAATGTAAAGTGTAGTAAGTTTAATTTATGGTTCACTCCTGTATGCTTTCATTTCCGCATTAACTATTCGTTATTGAATGAAAGTTTTAAATTTATAGTGATTTTTAGTGCTCTGATATACAGCTTCCGCATACACTGGTTGTGTTATTACGGATGTTACCGTTCCTTTCGGGTAGAAACAGGTCTTACTCGATTGGCGGGTCTGTTGGCGTGCCCAAACCGTACAAATTGGCGGACTCGGGGCGTGACAATGACAGGCAAAGAGGAGAGAATATATTAAATCATACCATCACCGCTATCTTATACAGACTATAGCATAAACCCATGGGTTTGAAAATCGGTGCCCACTCGACACCCAGTTTTCCTGTAATGTACCAGATCTATGGTATATAAATAAATATAAATAAAAATGGTATGAAATACCATTTTTATGAAAGTTGGGGAAGTAAAGAATATTTGGAAGCGAGTTGGGCCCAAATCGGGATAAAATAAAGAGATCTAGAATTTTATTGGAGAAAGGGGGGCCCAGATTTTTAGTGGAAAATTCACAGTGTCGGAAAATTCCGAGAAAATTACGGGAGCTCCGTAAATATGTTTTAAGGCCATAGTAAAAGTTTCGCGTTGATCGGATGCCCGGATTGTGAGAACGGGGTCCGCCAGCAATTTTTGATACAGCGAGGCTTTTGGTGACCCAGAAATGACCAAACTCAGCAAAAAATGCTTGTAACACATTTCAAATGTAATTACAAGTGGGTTGGAAGCATTTCGAATCGACGAAAAAGCCGTTGAGTCGAAAAGTGAGTTGTAGTTGGAAATCGGAGCTTCAAGTTTGTAAAAATTAAGCCCACGTTCGCCGAATTCGCAAAATGGAGAAATTCAGCGAGAAGACTTGTAACATGTTTTAAATATGATTACAGTCGAGTTTGGTGCGTTTCAGGCTGACGCGAAGGGCATCGGGTCGAAAAGTGACTTGAACCCCGAGGACTTAGCAAATTCTGGAATTTCTGAAATTTGTGATCACGAAGCTTTTTCGGGGCTCTCTTTCGAAGACTTAGAGTAGCCCAAAAATTTAAAAGAAATCGTGGGGTGTCTCACAAAAGTTTTCTGATTAAAAGGGGTGAAAAACCTAGGTCAGCGATTAAGGAAAAATTGGAGAACGAAGCGAAGAAAAATGCTTCGTGAATTCTGAAACTGCAGTTTTTGACAGTGCAGTTGATCGCGAAGCTTTTTCGGGGCTCTCTTTCGAGGGCTTAGAGTAGCCCAAAAATTTAAACAAAATCGTGGGAAGTTTAAGAAAAATTTGTAGAGTAAATGGGAGAAGAAAAATTTTATTTTCGATCTCCCAGCTGACGGCAAAACGCGGAGAAAGAGGGGTACCCGAAATTGCTCTCTGCAGGGAAAAAACTGCAGCAGTGAGGGCAATTTGGGGAATTGATGGTTAAGTTGGGGGCATTTCAGTAAATTCACTATTTCCCCCAACTACCCACCTGCAGGGGCATTTAATTCCTCTCTCTCTCTCTCTCTCCCTCATTTGAAACTCACTCTCTCTCTCTCTACGTTTCTCTGTTGGAGCAGGGAGAAAGAAAGGAGAAGACGAATAGAGAAGAAGAAGAAGAAGAGGAAGAAAGGAGGAAGAAGGTAATTACTTACTCTCTCTCTCTCTCTCTCTCTCTCTCTCTCTCTCTCTCTCTCTCTTGGCAGGAGGGGGGAAGATACAAAAAAAAGAATGGAAAAGTGGGTTGGCTGCAGCAGCAGCATGTGCTGCAGCTGCTGCTGCTTCAATGCAGCAGCAGCTGCTCCATGCTGCTGCTCAGCTGCTGCTGCTGCTAAGCAGCAGCAGCTGGGCAGCAATGGCTGCTGCGCAAGGCAGCTGCAAGGCTGCCTTGCGCAGCTGCTGGAACTGCAGCAGCTGCTGCTGCTTACAAGCAGCAGCAGCAGCTGCAAGCCCTGCTGCCTGGGCAGCAGCTGTGCAAGCTGCTGCCCAGCAGCAGATCTTGGAAGAAAAAAAAAAATAAATAAATAAATAAGGGGGTGGGCAGCTGCACTTGCAGCTGCCTTGACAGCTGCAGGGCAGCTGCATTGGCAGCTGCCTTGTGCAGCTGCATTGGCAGCTGCAGGGCTGGCTGCAGCTGCTGCTGCTACAAGCAGCAGCAGCAGCAGCAGGAGCTGCTGCTTGGGCAGCAGCTATACATGCTGCTGCCCAGCCGCAGGAGGCTTTACAAAAAAAAAGAGAAGGAAAGAAGAAAAGAGAAGGAAGAAGAGAAAAGAAAAGAAGAAAAGAATGAAGATAGAATAATTCTTCTCCTCTCTTCTCTCCGATGAGAAAAATGCAATTTCTTAATTTTGCCAATGTGCAAAATCGGTAATTGGAGGGAATCGCTCAAATTGAGTTTTTCTCCAATTTTTGAATGCAATTCCTTGATTATTGTCACGTGCAAAATCGGTAAATTGGGAGATTCGCTCAAATTGAGTTTCTCTCCAATTTTTGAGTGCAAATTCTTGATTTTGCCAATATGCGAAATCGGTGAATTGGGGGAAATTGCTCAAATTGAGCTTTTCTCAAATTTTTGAGAGCATTTTGACCCCGAATCGAGTTGAGCAAGTTTCTTTTTGGCAACATGCCATGGGAGGATTATTCTCCTCTCATTTCTACGAACCAAGCAAAAATTAGCCTTTTGGTTGGGGAAAATGACCAAATAGGGATTTCTCCCTTCAAGTTGTCAGAAAGGGGTTAGTTTTACCGCCTTATGAATTTTAGTGAATCATTTAAAAGCAATTGCTTTATCTTTTGCTTTCCTTACAATGTAGGGAAGTCTCACGGATCCAAGGAGTTGAAATTGTCTCCTTCAAGGACAAAAAGAATACACCGAGGTGGGGGATTCTACCGAAAATGGGTGACCTCTCCACTTTTTCCTCTGCTTTTGATCTTGAAGCATGATAGTAGCCTGTTAGAGGTGTTGGGTAATTGTGATTGAATTTGCATGTGTAGATGGATATAGAAGAGAAGTAAACTTTTCTAATTATTAGAATAAGAGATAAATTTGCATGTGTAGAAGGATATAGATAGAAAAGTGGATTTTTCTGAACTGCTAAATATAGATGATAATTGCCTGCGTAGATGTTAAACTTTATTGATGATTGAGATGGAAATAATTGCATGCGTAAAAAAGGGGAATCAATTATTCGTTATCTGTGATCATGTTAGGGTATAGCCCTAGGAATCATGTGAAAGCATAAGGAAAAAGGACATGTTGGTAGTAAGACTAGGAGAAAACCTAGACTCAGGGTTAATGAGTGGCATCAAACTTAGGAGTATATCCTAGGATTGAATGAGTGGCATTGTCTTAGAAGATAACCTAAGAACATTGGATAAAGTGATCAACATAGAGTCAAGGACTCTAGGATGAGCATGATATAAGACTTAGGTAAAGGAAACCTAAGGTAAGTTAGTAGGATGAGAATAGACTGGTTAACATAGAGTCAAGGAACTCTAGGTTAAACATGATATGAAACTTAGGTAAGAGAACCTAAGGTGACTAGTGGAGTTTATACTCACAGAAAATGGATTAGAGTCAAGGTAACTCTAAATGCAAAGTACAACAGGTAAATAGAGATAATGTAACTCCAGGTTAGGCAAAGAAGAGAGTATGTGGCCACAAAGTTTAATGAATTAAACTGATAGCAAAGTGATCAACTTAGAGTTAAACTCTAAGGAAAAGTTTGTGTAATCACAAAGTCAAAAAGCTAAATAATACAACCCTAGAGTGGGTCATAAGGTGTCTGGGCAAATGGACAGCAACTTTAACTTCAATTTGAGTTAAATAAATGAAAGAGAATGATAAGAGTCCAAGAGACTCTCTATTTATCCTTATGGCAAGACCTAGGATAAGAGATATTAAATGCAAAAGGTAAAGTTTAATAGCAAGCTAAAAGCGGCTAAAAGAGCATATCGAGAATGTAAATGGTGCCTTCGAATTTGAGACTCGTCATTGTGGAGCAGGACTCCTTGGGTAGTGACCCGTCGGACGAGGTACTTTCGAAAGGCTAAAAGTGAAAGTAAAGAGCTAAATGCTTAAAGAAAAGAGAAAGAGATTGCCAGTGGCAAAAAGGGAGCTACAAGCTCGTATAAGACAGAAAAGCAAGTGTTAAGAGCAAAGAGGCCAAGTGCTAAAGTAAAAGAAAAAGAAAAGAGGAAAGAAAAAGAAAAGAGAAAGAAAAGAAAAGAAAAAGATAAAACGGGCGTACCTCCGGGGGCGAACGTACAACTGTCGGAGTTGGACAGGGTCCCTCTCCCGGGCAGCGACCCATATGACAGGTTCTAGAGTACTCTGTCAGAGTTGGGTAGTGACCCTATCGGGCAGTGTCCCGTATGACAAGTCCCCCCGGCAGGACGGTGGGTAACACTTGCGAGTGTTATCGGCAACCTTAGAAATCTTATCTGATGGTAGCAGGACTACCGGGCTGGGGCCCGTTGGATAAGAATTTCTGAGGGTTAACTTAAATTAAACCACCATAAGGTAAAGAATAAAAAGAACAGAGAGTGGCCAAGGTGGCCGGGTTAGTGTAACCCAGTATACAGCGGCTTAGTAGCCGAGTTGGTGGTTAGTTGCCTAGTGTGGCTAGACAGAGTAGTGATGGATTGGTGAGTATACACAGATAGTGTAGTGGCCCGTATATGCATAGTAGCATTATGATATTGAGGATTTTAGTTTCCTAGCACTATTATTATTGCTTCCATTGGACCAAGTGGTGTAGGACACTTTTTCTCTGTGGTTGAACCCACTGGGAACTCTGTCGTAGTTCTCACACCCCTTGGGTGACTCCCCCCCCACAGGTTCAGGTATGGATGCAGCGATCGCGACGGTTCAGAGGCAGACGGCGAGGTATACGACAGGGGCAAGGGCCCAGCAGCATAGAGACCTAGAGGGTCTAGCAGAGGTATCCCATTTTTATATTTCTTGAGTGAACCTTGTATGGTGAGGAATTTATGTAAAAGAATTGTAATAATTTTATATTGCAAGTTCAGAAATGTAAAGTGTAATAAAGTAATGCATGGTTCACTCCTGTATGCTTTCATTTCCGCATTAACTAGTTGTTATTGAATGAAAGTTTTAAATTTGTAGTGATTTTTAGTACTCTGATATTGAGCTTCCGCATACACTTGTTGTGTTATTATGGATGTTACCGTTCCTTTCGGGTAGGAAAAGGGTCTTACCCGATTGGCGGGTCTGTTGGCGTGCCCGAACCGTACAAATTGGTGGACTCGGGGCGTGACAGATTAGAGTGGTATCAGAGACTAGGAATAGTCCTAGGTGGTTAGCAAACCTTAGGGAGACCCTAGGGATTAGCACGAGAGAGTGCGTGGATATTTGGGCGAAAGTATTCGATTGGTACGTGTTGATTCCCAAGAAGGATATTGGGATTGATCGAGGGTAATGAGCTTTCATTCTTCGGACTATTACGTTGGCGGCCGACAACGTAATGTTGGAGATGAAAAGGAGTACCCTCTTATACTTTCGCATGATTGGGTCGACGAGCTTTTCTATTGGTATATAGATTGTGTGTTGCTCAAATGGCTAAAATTTGGGCAAATCATTTCGTTGTGGTGTGCATATTGGCGATGACACCACCTAGGGAAACGCGCTTGTTCCGACTCGTGCCGGGAGAGCGCTCTGGGTCGAACAAGGTACACGAGCTGCGATAGCAGGTGGCCGCACTTATTGGTGTGGTCCAGCAGCATGCTGAATCTTCTTGCTGTCAGCGGAAATTCCCCGCCGACAGGAAGACAAATTCCGACGCCTAAGAGTGGCGTCAGGGTGACAGTCGGAGCAGATAATAGGCTCCAGTGGCTGATAGCGCAGCAAGCTGAGGCTGCACAGACAACGTATGAGTATACGGCGTCGCCGCCTGTAGGGGCGACAGTAAAAGGGACTGGCAGTGGCCGCCGAACTTTTGTCGGCGCAGCCGACACCTTCAGCATAAGGTGTTTTACGCTTGTGTCAGCTAGGTTGCTGGCAAAGTGTGGTTAGAAAGGTCCAGTGAGAGACCGACTCACCAAACGCTGGTGATCGCTATGTGCGAGAACCAAGTTATTGTGCCCTAAGGGTTAGGGCAAGAAAGATTTACGGGCCAGGCGGCGTGAGTTCGCCCCTGATGACGGTAGTGTCCGTATGGCGTGTTGTTTGTGGCTAGGTTGCCGCATAGTAGTGTTGGTGAGGCCTAGAGTAGGCCTCAGGATGCGAGAACCTCTCGAAAGAGCGAGAGTTTTGTGGCGCCGTTCTGATGGATCGGTGTAATAGCAAGGATTGCCACCGCAGGATTTGCGTGTTAATCACCAGAGTTGGTGAACAGTTATTGTGGTGCCTCAACCCAGTTGGGAGAGGTATATAGGAGTCATACGCGTGTTTAAGCAAGTTGCTTAACGCTGGACTTTATGAGTCAGCATGGGGGCGTAGGACGCCCAACTGTTTGGGTGCTCATGGAGCACGAGTATTGTTTAGCCAGAGAGGGCTGATTAGGTGACACATTAGCCTGTGCCCAGTGTGGCCAGAGTTGATAGAGGGTTCGGTTCGTGAATTGACGACTAGTTAGTTGGTTTTGCTCAGTGAGCGTAGTGGTCGCGTGGCGACGATTAGCGGGTTCGCTTGGGGACGATCCGTGCCTGGACCATGTTTGTGGACTGTGGGCCTGTAGCCCAGTGGGCAGGCGCAGTCGGCTGTGAGAGACAGCGGCCCGAGACCTGAGGGCGGGGCATGATAGAGATTTGGTCGGGGCGGTAGTCCGAGCGATGACCCGGGAACGTGGAATGCCACGTGTGAGCCTTGAGGCTGTTAGTACACTGAGAGTGTGTGATGTGATCAGGCCGTAGGGCTAGTGATGATTGAGGTATTGTAGCTCCTAGTGGGAGTGTTGGGGGAGTAATCCTAAGTGTGGATCTACCCGTTTGACGATTGGGTCTGTGGACTAGTTTTGGGCTATAGGCCCCTATTGACCGTGGTCTGTGAACCTATTAGTAGTCTGAGATGTCGGGTTAGCTGATAACCTGTGGATTTAGAGCACTAGCAGCGTGCGTGATAGCTGAGGACTTGTGGATTGGCCTTTGCCCTCCACATTAGGCAGGGGAGCGATTGGAAAGAATATGCGGTAAATGTAATTGTTGCAGATGCAACCTCGTTGTGAAAGAATGACGGCGGAATTAAAGTGGAAATTTCGTAAATAAAGATTGGGTCATTAGTGGCAAATTGAGAGAGCAAGTGCTCAACTGTGTCTCTCACCTATTTGGTGAAAGTGGCCAGACACTAGGTCTGAGTTTGTCCCTGGATTGAGATAGGAATTCGTGAACGAGTTGCTCGTGTAGTCTCGGCGAGCAGGCAATATGATGCCAGTAACGACATACAGTGAGCCCAGCATTGAGGGCAAAATTCCTCCCTCTCGATCAAATAGGAGTCGAGATGTGATTCAAGTTTCGAGGACGAAACTTATTTTAAGGGGGGTAGAATGTAATGTACCAGATCTATGGTATATAAATAAATATAAATAAAAATGGTATGAAATACCATTTTTATGAAAGTTGGGGAAGTAAAGAATATTTGGAAGCGAGTTGGGCCCAAATCGGGATAAAGTAAAGAGATCTAGAATTTTATTGGAGAAAGGGGGGCCCAGATTTTTAGTGGAAAATTCACAGTGTCGGAAAATTCTGAGAAATTACGGGAGCTCCGTAAATATGTTTTAAGGCCACAGTAAAAGTTTCGCGTTGATCGGATGCCCGGATTGTGAGAACGGGGTCCGCCAGCAATTTTTGATACAGCGAGGCTTTTGGTGACCCAGAAATGACCAAACTCAGCAAAAAATGCTTGTAACACATTTCAAATGTAATTACAAGTGGGTTGGAAGGCATTTCGAATCGACGAAAAAGCCGTTGAGTCGAAAAGTGAGTTGTAGTTGGAAATCGGAGCTTCAAGTTTGTAAAAATTAAGCCCACGTTCGCCGAATTCGCAAAATGGAGAAATTCAGCGAGAAGACTTGTAACATGTTTTAAATATGATTACAGTCGAGTTTGGTGCGTTTCAGGCTGACGCGAAAGGGCATCGGGTCGAAAAGTGACTTGAACCCCGAGGACTTAGCAAATTCTGGAATTTCTGAAATTTGTGATCACGAAGCTTTTTCGGGGCTCTCTTTCGAAGACTTAGAGTAGCCCAAAATTTAAAAGAAATCGTGTGGTGTCTCACAAAAGTTTTCTGATTAAAAGGGGTGAAAAACCTAGGTCAGCGATTAAGGAAAAATTGGAGAACGAAGCGAAGAAAAATGCTTCGTGAATTCTGAAACTGCAGTTTTTGACAGTGCAGTAGATCGCGAAGCTTTTTCGGGGCTCTCTTTCGAGGGCTTAGAGTAGCCCAAAATTTAAACAAAATCGTGGGAAGTTTAAGAAAAATTTGTAGAGTAAATGGGAGAAGAAAAATTTTATTTTCGATCTCCCAGCTGACGGCAAAACGCGGAGAAAGAGGGGTACCCGAAATTGCTCTCTGCAGGGAAAAAAACTGCAGCAGTGAGGGCAATTTGGGGAATTGATGGTTAAGTTGGGGGGCATTTCAGTAATTCACCTATTTCCACCAACTACCACCTGCAGGGGCATTTAATTTCCTCTCTCTCTCTCTCTCCCTCATTTGAAACTCACTCTCTCTCTCTCTACGTTTCTCTGTGGAGCAGGGAGAAAGAAAGGAGAAGACGAATAGAGAAGAAGAAGAAGAAGAGGAAGAAAGGAGGAAGAAGGTAAGTACTTACTCTCTCTCTCTCTCTCTCTCTCTCTCTCTCTCTCTCTCTGGCAGGAGGGGGGAAGATACAAAAAAAAGAATGGAAAAGTGGGTTGGCTGCAGCAGCAGCATGTGCTGCAGCTGCTGCTGCTTCAATGCAGAGCAGCAGCTGTCTCAATGCTGCTGCTCAGCTGCTCGCTGCTGCTAAGCAGCAGGCCGCTGTGGCAGCAATGGCTGCTGCGCAAGGCAGCTGCAAGGCTGCCTTGCGCAGCTGCTAGGAACTGCAGCAGCTGCTGCTGCTTACAAGCAGCGCAGCAGCTGCAAGCCCTGCTGCCTGGGCAGCAGCTGTGCAAGCTGCTGCCCAGCAGCAGATCTTGGAAGAAAAAAAAAAAAAAAAAAATAAGGGGGTGGGCAGCTGCACTTGCAGCTGCTCCTTGACAGCTGCAGGGCAGCTGCATTGGCAGCTGCCTTGTGCAGCTGCATGGCAGCTGCAGGGCTGGCTGCAGCTGCTGCTGCTACAAGCAGCAGCAGCAGCAGCAGCAGCTGCTGCTTGGGCAGCAGCTATACATGCTGCTGCCCAGCCGCAGGAGGCTTTACAAAAAAAAAGAGAAGGAAAGAAGAAAGAGAGGAAGAAGAGAAAAGAAAGAGAAAAGAATGAAGATAGAATAATTCTTCTCCTCTCTTCTCTCCGATGAGAAAAATGCAATTTCTTAATTTTGCCAATGTGCAAATCGGTAATTGGAGGAAATCGCTCAAATGAGTTTTTCTCCAATTTTTGAATGCAATTCCTTGATTATTGTCACGTGCAAAATCGGTAAATGGGAGATTCGCTCAAATTGAGTTTCTCTCCAATTTTTGAGTGCAAATTCTTGATTTTGCCAATATGCGAATCGGTGAATTGGGGGAAATTGCTCAAATTGAGCTTTTCTCAAATTTTTGAGAGCATTTTGACCCCGAATCGAGTTGAGCAAGTTTCTTTTTGGCAACATGCCATGGGAGGATTATTCTCCTCTCATTTCTACGAACCAAGCAAAAATTAGCCTTTTTGGGGGGAAAATGACCAATAGGATTTCTCCCTTCAGTTGTCAGAAAGGGGTTAGTTTTTACCGCCTTATGAATTTTAGTGAATCATTTAAAAGCAATTGCTTTATCTTTTGCTTTCCTTACAATGTAGGGAAGTCTCACGGATCCAAGGAGTTGAAATTGTCTCCTTCAAGGACAAAAGAATACACCGAGGTGGGGGATTCTACCGAAAATGGGTGACCTCTCCACTTTTTCCTCTGCTTTTGATCTTGAAGCATGATAGTAGCCTGTTAGAGGTGTTGGGTAATTGTGATTGAATTTGCATGTGTAGATGGATATAGAAGAGAAGTAAACTTTTCTAATTATTAGAATAAGAGATAATTTGCATGTGTAGAAGGATATAGATAGAAAAGTGGATTTTTCTGAACTGCTAAATATAGATGATAATTGCCTGCGTAGATGTTAAACTTTATTGATGATTGAGATGGAAATAATTGCATGCGTAAAAAAGGGGAATCATTATTCGTTATCTGTGATCATGTTAGGGTATAGCCCTAGGAATCATGTGAACATAAGGAAAAAGGACATGTTGGTAGTAAGACTAGGAAAACCTAGACTCAGGTTAATGAGTGGCATCAAACTTAGGAGTATATCCTAGGATTGAATGAGTGCATTGTCTTAGAAATAACCTAAGAACATTGATAAAGTGATCAACATAGAGTCAAGGACTCTAGGATGAGCATGATATAAGACTTAGGTAAAGGAAACCTAAGGTAAGTTTAGTAGATGAGAATAGACTGGTTAACATAGAGTCAAGGACTCTAGGTTAAACATGATATGAAACTTAGTAAGAGAACCTAAGGTGACTAGTGGAGTTTATACTCACAGAAAATGGATTAGAGTCAAGGTAACTCTAATGCAAAGTACAACAGGTAAATAGAGATAATGTAACTCCAGGTTAGGCAAAGAAGAGAGTATGTGGCCACAAAGTTTATGATTAAACTGATAGCAAAGTGATCAACTTAGAGTTAAACTCTAAGGAAAAGTTTGTGTAATCACAAAGTCAAAAAGCTAAATAATACAACCCTAGAGTGGGTCATAAGGTGTCTGGGCAAATGGACAGCAACTTTAACTTCAATTTGAGTTAAAAAAATGAAAGAGAATGATAAAGTCCAAGAGACTCTCTATTTCCTTATGGCAAGACCTAGGATAAGAGATATTAAATGCAAAAGGTAAAGTTTAATAGCAAGCTAAAAGCGGCTAAAAGAGCATATCGAGAATGTAAATGGTGCCTTCGAATTTGAGACTCGTCATTGTGGAGCGCAGGAGCCCTTGGGTAGTGGACCCGTCGGACGGGTACTTTCGAAAGGCTAAAAGTGAAAGTAAAGAGCTAAATGCTTAAAGAAAAGAGAAAGGATTGCCAGTGGCAAAAAGGGAGCTACAAGCTCGTATAAGACAGAAAAGCAAGTGTTAAGAGCAAAGAGGCCAAGTGCTAAAGTAAAGAAAAAGAAAGAGAAAGAAAAAGAAAGAAAAGAAAGAAAAGAAAAAGATAAAACGGGCGTACCTCCGGGGCGAACGTACAACTGTCGGAGTTGACAGGGTCCCTCTCCCGGCAGCGACCCATATGACAGTTCTAGAGTACTCTTGT
>CM055060.1:36172998-36342557 GCA_029204045.2 Tillandsia leiboldiana
GGGCCCGTTGGATAAGAATTTAAGGGTTAACTTGAACTAAATCCCCAGAATCTAAAGAATAAAGAAAAATAGAGTGGCCAAGGGGTGGTCGGGTTATTTTGACCCTTATTCAGCGGCATAGTAGCGCGAGGTTTGTGCTTAGCAGCCTAGTGTGGCTAGACAGAGTAGTGCTGTAGATGGTTATACACAGATAGTGTCGTGATATGTTATATTGCATGGCTTGCATTTTGATATTGAGGTTTAGTTTCCTAGCACTATTATTATTGCTTCCATTGGGACCAAGTGGATGTGGCACCTTTTTCTCCTGGGTGGTTTGAACCCACTGGAACTCTGTCAGGAGATCTCACCACCCCTTGGTGACCCCCCCACAGGTGCGGGTATGGATGCAGCGTACGAGACCGTGTCAGAGGCAGACGGCGAGGTATGCGCAAGGGGCAAGGGCCCAGCACATAGAGACCTAGAGGTCCCTAGCAAGGTATCCCATTTATTATTCTTGAGTGAACCTTGTATAGTGAGAATTTATGTAAAGGAAATGTAATAATGTTTTTGCAAGTTCAGAAATGTAAAGTGTAGTAGTTTAATTTAGGGTACACTCCTGTATGCTTTCATTTCCGCATGAACTATTCGTTATTGACTGAAAGTTTTAAATTTATTATGATTTTTAGTGCTTGATATCCCAGCTTCCGCATACACTGGTTGTGTTAATACGGATGTTACGTTCCTTTCGGGTAGAAACAGTCTTACCGCGATTGGCGGGTCTGTTGGCGTGCCCAAACCGTAACAATTGGCGGACTCGGCGTGACAATGACAGGCCAAGAGGAAGAATATTCAATCATACCATCACCGCTATCTTATAAACTATAGCATAAACCCATGGGTTTGGAAATCGTGCCCACTCGACACCCATTTTCCGTAATGTACCAGATCTATGGTATATATACTAAATATAATAAAAAATGGTATGAAATACCATTTTTTTATGAAAGGGGCGTTTGGGGGAAAGATATTTGGAAGCGAGTTGGGGGCCACAATCGGGATAAAATAAAGAGATCTAGAATTATTGGAGAAAGGGGGGCCCAGATTTTAGTGGAAAATTCCAGTGTCGGCAAATTCCGAGAAAATTACGGGAGCTCCGTAAATATGTTTTAAGGCCCTAGTAAAAGTTTCGCGTTGATCGGATGCCCGGATTTGTGACAACGGGGTCCGCCAGCAATTTTGATACAGCGAGCTTTTGGTGCCCAGAAATGACCAAACTCAGCAAAAAATGCTTGTAACACATTTCAAATGTAATTACAATGGTTGGAAGCATTTCGAATCGACGAAAAAGCCGTTGAGTCGAAAAGTGAGTTGTAGTTGGAAATCGGAGCTTCAAGTTTGTAAAAATTAAGCCCGTTCGCGAATTCGCAAAATGGAGACTTCACGAGAAGACTTGTAACATGTTTTAATATGATTACAGTCGAGTTTGGTGCGTTTCAGGCTGACGCGAAGGGCATCGGGTCGAAAGTGACTTGAACCCCGAGCTTAGCAAATTCGGGAATTTCTGAAATTTGTGATCACGAAGCTTTTTCGGGCTCTCTTTTTCGAAGACTTAGAGTAGCCCAAAATTTAAAAAGAAATCGTGGGGTGTCTCACAAAAGTTTTCTGATTAAAAGGGTGAAAACCTAGGTCAGCGATTAAGGAAAAATTGGAGAACGAAGCGAAGAAAAATGCTTCGTGAATTCTGAAACTGCAGTTTTTGACAGTGCAGTTGATCGCGAAGCTTTTTCGGGGCTCTCTTTCGAGGGCTTAGAGTAGCCCAAAAATTTAAACAAAATCGTGGGAAGTTTAAGAAAATTTGTAGAGTAAATGGGAGAAGAAAATTTTATTTTCGATCTCCCAGCTGACGCAAAAACGCGGAGAAAGAGGGGTACCCGAAATTGCTCTCTGCAGGAAAAAACTGCAGCAGTGAGGGCAATTTGGGGAATTGATGGTTAAGTTGGGGGCATTTCAGTAAATTCACTATTTCCCCCAACTCACCCACCTGCAGGGGCATTTAATTCCTCTCTCTCTCTCTCTCTCCCTCATTTGAAACTCACTCTCTCTCTCTCTACGTTTCTCTGTTGGAGCAGGAGAAAGAAAGGAGAAGACGAATAGAGAAGAAGAAGAAGAAGAGGAAGAAAGGAGGAAGAAGGTAATTACTTACTCTCTCTCTCTCTCTCTCTCTCTCTCTCTCTCTCTCTCTCTCTCTCTCTTGGCAGGAGGGGGGAAGATACAAAAAAAGAATGGAAAAGTGGGTTGGCTGCAGCAGCAGCAGTGCTGCAGCTGCTGCTGCTTCAATGCAGCAGCAGCTGCTCCATGCTGCTGCTCAGCTGCTGCTGCTGCTAAGCAGCAGCAGCTGGGCAGCAATGGCTGCTGCGCAAGGCAGCTGCAAGGCTGCCTTGCGCAGCTGCTGGAACTGCAGCAGCTGCTGCTAGCTTACAAGCAGCAGCAGCAGCTGCAAGCCCTGCTGCCTGGCAGCAGCTGTGCAAGCTGCTGCCCAGCAGCAGATCTTGGAAGAAAAAAAAAAAATAAATAAATAAATAAGGGGGTGGGCAGCTGCACTTGCAGCTGCCTTGACAGCTGCAGGGCAGCTGCATTGGCAGCTGCCTTGTGCAGCTGCATTGGCAGCTGCAGGGCTGGCTGCAGCTGCTGCTGGCTACAAGCAGCAGCAGCAGCAGCAGGAGCTGCTGCTTGGGCAGCAGCTATACATGCTGCTGCCCAGCCGCAGGAGGCTTTACAAAAAAAAAGAGAAGGAAAGAAGAAAAGAGAAGGAAGAAGAGAAAAGAAAAGAAGAAAAGAATGAAGATAGAATAATTCTTCTCCTCTCTTCTCTCCGATGAGAAAAATGCAATTTCTTAATTTTGCCAATGTGCAAAATCGTATTGGAGGGAATCGCTCAAATTGAGTTTTTCTCCAATTTTTGAATGCAATTCCTTGATTATTGTCACGTGCAAAATCGGTAAATTGGGAGATTCGCTCAAATTGAGTTTCTCTCCAATTTTTGAGTGCAAATTCTTGATTTTGCCAATATGCGAAATCGGTGATTGGGGGAAATTGCTCAAATTGAGCTTTTCTCAAATTTTTGAGAGCATTTTGACCCCGAATCGAGTTGAGCAAGTTTCTTTTTGGCAACATGCCATGGGAGGATTATTCTCCTCTCATTTCTACGAACCAAGCAAAAATTAGCCTTTTGGTTGGGGAAAATGACCAAATAGGGATTTCTCCCTTCAAGTTGTCAGAAAGGGGTTAGTTTTTACCGCCTTATGAATTTTAGTGAATCATTAAAAGCAATTGCTTTATCTTTTGCTTTCCTTACAATGTAGGGAAGTCTCACGGATCCAAGGAGTTGAAATTGTCTCCTTCAAGGACAAAAAGAATACACCGAGGTGGGGGATTCTACCGAAAATGGGTGACCTCTCCACTTTTTCCTCTGCTTTTGATCTTGAAGCATGATAGTAGCCTGTAGAGGTGTTGGGTAATTGTGATTGAATTTGCATGTGTAGATGGATATAGAAGAGAGTAAACTTTTCTAATTATTAGAATAAGAGATAAATTTGCATGTGTAGAAGGATATAGATAGAAAAGTGGATTTTTCTGAACTGCTAAATATAGATGATAATTGCCTGCGTAGATGTTAAACTTTATTGATGATTGAGATGGAAATAATTGCATGCGTAAAAAAGGGGAATCAATTATTCGTTATCTGTGATCATGTTAGGGTATAGCCCTAGGAATCATGTGAAAGCATAAGGAAAAAGGACATGTTGGTAGTAAGACTAGGAGAAAAACCTAGACTCAGGGTTAATGAGTGGCATCAAACTTAGGAGTATATCCTAGGATTGAATGAGTGCATTGTCTTAGAAGATAACCTAAGAACATTGGATAAAGTGATCAACATAGAGTCAAGGACTCTAGGATGAGCATGATATAAGACTTAGGTAAAGGAAACCTAAGGTAAGTTAGTAGGATGAGAATAGACTGGTTAACATAGAGTCAAGGAACTCTAGGTTAAACATGATATGAAACTTAGGTAAGAGAACCTAAGGTGACTAGTGGAGTTTATACTCACAGAAAATGGATTAGAGTCAAGGTAACTCTAAATGCAAAGTACAACAGGTAAATAGAGATAATGTAACTCCAGGTTAGGCAAAGAAGAGAGTATGTGGCCACAAAGTTTAATGAATTAAACTGATAGCAAAGTGATCAACTTAGAGTTAAACTCTAAGGAAAAGTTTGTGTAATCACAAAGTCAAAAAGCTAAATAATACAACCCTAGAGTGGGTCATAAGGTGTCTGGGCAAATGGACAGCAACTTTAACTTCAATTTGAGTTAAATAAATGAAAGAGAATGATAAGAGTCCAAGAGACTCTCTATTTATCCTTATGGCAAGACCTAGGATAAGAGATATTAAATGCAAAAGGTAAAGTTTAATAGCAAGCTAAAAGCGGCTAAAAGAGCATATCGAGAATGTAAATGGTGCCTTCGAATTTGAGACTCGTCATTGTGGAGCAGGACTCCTTGGGTAGTGACCCGTCGGACGAGGTACTTTCGAAAGGCTAAAAGTGAAAGTAAAGAGCTAAATGCTTAAAGAAAAGAGAAAGAGATTGCCAGTGGCAAAAAGGGAGCTACAAGCTCGTATAAGACAGAAAAGCAAGTGTTAAGAGCAAAGAGGCCAAGTGCTAAAGTAAAAGAAAAAGAAAAGAGAAAGAAAAAGAAAAGAGAAAGAAAAGAAAAGAAAAAGATAAAACGGGCGTACCTCCGGGGGCGAACGTACAACTGTCGGAGTTGGACAGGGTCCCTCTCCCGGCAGCGACCCATATGACAGGTTCTAGAGTACTCTTGTCAGAGTTGGGTAGTGACCCTATCGGGCAGTGTCCCGTATGACAAGTCCCCCCGGCAGGACGGGGTAACACTTGCGAGTGTTATCGGCAACCTTAGAAATCTTATCTGATGGTAGCAGGACTACCGGGCTGGGGCCCGTTGGATAAGAATTTCTGAGGGTTAACTTAAATTAAACCACCATAAGGTAAAGAATAAAAAGAACAGAGAGTGGCCAAGGTGGCCGGTTAGTGTAACCCAGTATACAGCGGCTTAGTAGCCGAGTTGGTGGTTAGTTGCCTAGTGTGGCTAGACAGAGTAGTGATGGATTGGTGAGTATACACAGATAGTGTAGTGGCCCGTATATGCATAGTAGCATTATGATATTGAGGATTTTAGTTTCCTAGCACTATTATTATTGCTTCCATTGGACCAAGTGGTGTAGGACACTTTTTCTCTGTGGTTGAACCCACTGGGAACTCTGTCGTAGTTCTCACACCCCTTGGGTGACTCCCCCCCCACAGGTTCAGGTATGGATGCAGCGATCGCGACGGTTCAGAGGCAGACGGCGAGGTATACGACAGGGGCAAGGGCCCAGCAGCATAGAGACCTAGAGGGTCTAGCAGAGGTATCCCATTTTTATATTTCTTGAGTGAACCTTGTATGGTGAGGAATTTATGTAAAAGAATTGTAATAATTTTATATTGCAAGTTCAGAAATGTAAAGTGTAATAAAGTAATGCATGGTTCACTCCTGTATGCTTTCATTTCCGCATTAACTAGTTGTTATTGAATGAAAGTTTTAAATTTGTAGTGATTTTTAGTACTCTGATATTGAGCTTCCGCATACACTTGTTGTGTTATTATGGATGTTACCGTTCCTTTCGGGTAGGAAAAGGGTCTTACCCGATTGGCGGGTCTGTTGGCGTGCCCGAACCGTACAAATTGGTGGACTCGGGGCGTGACAGATTAGAGTGGTATCAGAGACTAGGAATAGTCCTAGGTGGTTAGCAAACCTTAGGGAGACCCTAGGGATTAGCACGAGAGAGTGCGTGGATATTTGGGCGAAAGTATTCGATTGGTACGTGTTGATTCCCAAGAAGGATATTGGGATTGATCGAGGGTAATGAGCTTTCATTCTTCGGACTATTACGTTGGCGGCCGACAACGTAATGTTGGAGATGAAAAGGAGTACCCTCTTATACTTTCGCATGATTGGGTCGACGAGCTTTTCTATTGGTATATAGATTGTGTGTTGCTCAAATGGCTAAAATTTGGGCAAATCATTTCGTTGTGGTGTGCATATTGGCGATGACACCACCTAGGGAAACGCGCTTGTTCCGACTCGTGCCGGGAGAGCGCTCTGGGTCGAACAAGGTACACGAGCTGCGATAGCAGGTGGCCGCACTTATTGGTGTGGTCCAGCAGCATGCTGAATCTTCTTGCTGTCAGCGGAAATTCCCCGCCGACAGGAAGACAAATTCCCGACGCCTAAGAGTGGCGTCAGGGTGACAGTCGGAGCAGATAATAGGCTCCAGTGGCTGATAGCGCAGCAAGCTGAGGCTGCACAGACAACGTATGAGTATACGGCGTCGCCGCCTGTAGGGGCGACAGTAAAAGGGACTGGCAGTGGCCGCCGAACTTTTGTCGGCGCAGCCGACACCTTCAGCATAAGGTGTTTTACGCTTGTGTCAGCTAGGTTGCTGGCAAAGTGTGGTTAGAAAGGTCCAGTGAGAGACCGACTCACCAAACGCTGGTGATCGCTATGTGCGAGAACCAAGTTATTGTGCCCTAAGGGTTAGGGCAAGAAAGATTTACGGGCCAGGCGGCGTGAGTTCGCCCCTGATGACGGTAGTGTCCGTATGGCGTGTTGTTTGTGGCTAGGTTGCCGCATAGTAGTGTTGGTGAGGCCTAGAGTAGGCCTCAGGATGCGAGAACCTCTCGAAAGAGCGAGAGTTTTGTGGCGCCGTTCTGATGGATCGGTGTAATAGCAAGGATTGCCACCGCAGGATTTGCGTGTTAATCACCAGAGTTGGTGAACAGTTATTGTGGTGCCTCAACCCAGTTGGGAGAGGTATATAGGAGTCATACGCGTGTTTAAGCAAGTTGCTTAACGCTGGACTTTATGAGTCAGCATGGGGGCGTAGGACGCCCAACTGTTTGGGTGCTCATGGAGCACGAGTATTGTTTAGCCAGAGAGGGCTGATTAGGTGACACATTAGCCTGTGCCCAGTGTGGCCAGAGTTGATAGAGGGTTCGGTTCGTGAATTGACGACTAGTTAGTTGGTTTTGCTCAGTGAGCGTAGTGGTCGCGTGGCGACGATTAGCGGGTTCGCTTGGGGACGATCCGTGCCTGGACCATGTTTGTGGACTGTGGGCCTGTAGCCCAGTGGGCAGGCGCAGTCGGCTGTGAGAGACAGCGGCCCGAGACCTGAGGGCGGGGCATGATAGAGATTTGGTCGGGGCGGTAGTCCGAGCGATGACCCGGGAACGTGGAATGCCACGTGTGAGCCTTGAGGCTGTTAGTACACTGAGAGTGTGTGATGTGATCAGGCCGTAGGGCTAGTGATGATTGAGGTATTGTAGCTCCTAGTGGGAGTGTTGGGGGAGTAATCCTAAGTGTGGATCTACCCGTTTGACGATTGGGTCTGTGGACTAGTTTTGGGCTATAGGCCCCTATTTGACCGTGGTCTGTGAACCTATTAGTAGTCTGAGATGTCGGGTTAGCTGATAACCTGTGGATTTAGAGCACTAGCAGCGTGCGTGATAGCTGAGGACTTGTGGATTGGCCTTTGCCCTCCACATTAGGCAGGGGAGCGATTGGAAAGAATATGCGGTAAATGTAATTGTTGCAGATGCAACCTCGTTGTGAAAGAATGACGGCGGAATTAAAGTGGAAATTTCGTAAATAAAGATTGGGTCATTAGTGGCAAATTGAGAGAGCAAGTGCTCAACTGTGTCTCTCACCTATTTGGTGAAAGTGGCCAGACACTAGGTCTGAGTTTGTCCCTGGATTGAGATAGGAATTCGTGAACGAGTTGCTCGTGTAGTCTCGGCGAGCAGGCAATATGATGCCAGTAACGACATACAGTGAGCCCAGCATTGAGGGCAAAATTCCTCCCTCTCGATCAAATAGGAGTCGAGATGTGATTCAAGTTTCGAGGACGAAACTTATTTTAAGGGGGGTAGAATGTAATGTACCAGATCTATGGTATATAAATAAATATAAATAAAAATGGTATGAAATACCATTTTTATGAAAGTTGGGGAAGTAAAGAATATTTGGAAGCGAGTTGGGCCCAAATCGGGATAAAGTAAAGAGATCTAGAATTTTATTGGAGAAAGGGGGGCCCAGATTTTTAGTGGAAAATTCACAGTGTCGGAAAATTCTGAGAAAATTACGGGAGCTCCGTAAATATGTTTTAAGGCCACAGTAAAAGTTTCGCGTTGATCGGATGCCCGGATTGTGAGAACGGGGTCCGCCAGCAATTTTTGATACAGCGAGGCTTTTGGTGACCCAGAAATGACCAAACTCAGCAAAAAATGCTTGTAACACATTTCAAATGTAATTACAAGTGGGTTGGAAGCATTTCGAATCGACGAAAAAGCCGTTGAGTCGAAAAGTGAGTTGTAGTTGGAAATCGGAGCTTCAAGTTTGTAAAAATTAAGCCCACGTTCGCCGAATTCGCAAAATGGAGAAATTCAGCGAGAAGACTTGTAACATGTTTTAAATATGATTACAGTCGAGTTTGGTGCGTTTCAGGCTGACGCGAAGGGCATCGGGTCGAAAAGTGACTTGAACCCCGAGGACTTAGCAAATTCTGGAATTTCTGAAATTTGTGATCACGAAGCTTTTTCGGGGCTCTCTTTCGAAGACTTAGAGTAGCCCAAAAATTTAAAAGAAATCGTGTGGTGTCTCACAAAAGTTTTCTGATTAAAAGGGGTGAAAAACCTAGGTCAGCGATTAAGGAAAAATTGGAGAACGAAGCGAAGAAAAATGCTTCGTGAATTCTGAAACTGCAGTTTTTGACAGTGCAGTAGATCGCGAAGCTTTTTCGGGGCTCTCTTTCGAGGGCTTAGAGTAGCCCAAAAATTTAAACAAAATCGTGGGAAGTTTAAGAAAAATTTGTAGAGTAAATGGGAGAAGAAAAATTTTATTTTCGATCTCCCAGCTGACGGCAAAACGCGGAGAAAGAGGGGTACCCGAAATTGCTCTCTGCAGGGAAAAAACTGCAGCAGTGAGGGCAATTTGGGGAATTGATGGTTAAGTTGGGGGCATTTCAGTAAATTCACTATTTCCCCCAACTACCCACCTGCAGGGGCATTTAATTCCTCTCTCTCTCTCTCTCCCTCATTTGAAACTCACTCTCTCTCTCTCTACGTTTCTCTGTTGGAGCAGGGAGAAAGAAAGGAGAAGACGAATAGAGAAGAAGAAGAAGAAGAGGAAGAAAGGAGGAAGAAGGTAATTACTTACTCTCTCTCTCTCTCTCTCTCTCTCTCTCTCTCTCTCTCTTGGCAGGAGGGGGGAAGATACAAAAAAAAGAATGGAAAAGTGGGTTGGCTGCAGCAGCAGCATGTGCTGCAGCTGCTGCTGCTTCAATGCAGCAGCAGCTGCTCAATGCTGCTGCTCAGCTGCTGCTGCTGCTAAGCAGCAGCAGCTGGGCAGCAATGGCTGCTGCGCAAGGCAGCTGCAAGGCTGCCTTGCGCAGCTGCTGGAACTGCAGCAGCTGCTGCTGCTTACAAGCAGCAGCAGCAGCTGCAAGCCCTGCTGCCTGGGCAGCAGCTGTGCAAGCTGCTGCCCAGCAGCAGATCTTGGAAGAAAAAAAAAAAATAAAAAAAATAAGGGGGTGGGCAGCTGCACTTGCAGCTGCCTTGACAGCTGCAGGGCAGCTGCATTGGCAGCTGCCTTGTGCAGCTGCATTGGCAGCTGCAGGGCTGGCTGCAGCTGCTGCTGCTACAAGCAGCAGCAGCAGCAGCAGCAGCTGCTGCTTGGGCAGCAGCTATACATGCTGCTGCCCAGCCGCAGGAGGCTTTACAAAAAAAAAGAGAAGGAAAGAAGAAAAGAGAAGGAAGAAGAGAAAAGAAAAGAAGAAAAGAATGAAGATAGAATAATTCTTCTCCTCTCTTCTCTCCGATGAGAAAAATGCAATTTCTTAATTTTGCCAATGTGCAAAATCGGTAATTGGAGGGAATCGCTCAAATTGAGTTTTTCTCCAATTTTTGAATGCAATTCCTTGATTATTGTCACGTGCAAAATCGGTAAATTGGGAGATTCGCTCAAATTGAGTTTCTCTCCAATTTTTGAGTGCAAATTCTTGATTTTGCCAATATGCGAAATCGGTGAATTGGGGGAAATTGCTCAAATTGAGCTTTTCTCAAATTTTTGAGAGCATTTTGACCCCGAATCGAGTTGAGCAAGTTTCTTTTTGGCAACATGCCATGGGAGGATTATTCTCCTCTCATTTCTACGAACCAAGCAAAAATTAGCCTTTTGGTTGGGGAAAATGACCAAATAGGGATTTCTCCCTTCAAGTTGTCAGAAAGGGGTTAGTTTTACCGCCTTATGAATTTTAGTGAATCATTTAAAAGCAATTGCTTTATCTTTTGCTTTCCTTACAATGTAGGGAAGTCTCACGGATCCAAGGAGTTGAAATTGTCTCCTTCAAGGACAAAAAGAATACACCGAGGTGGGGGATTCTACCGAAAATGGGTGACCTCTCCACTTTTTCCTCTGCTTTTGATCTTGAAGCATGATAGTAGCCTGTTAGAGGTGTTGGGTAATTGTGATTGAATTTGCATGTGTAGATGGATATAGAAGAGAAGTAAACTTTTCTAATTATTAGAATAAGAGATAAATTTGCATGTGTAGAAGGATATAGATAGAAAAGTGGATTTTTCTGAACTGCTAAATATAGATGATAATTGCCTGCGTAGATGTTAAACTTTATTGATGATTGAGATGGAAATAATTGCATGCGTAAAAAAGGGGAATCAATTATTCGTTATCTGTGATCATGTTAGGGTATAGCCCTAGGAATCATGTGAAAGCATAAGGAAAAAGGACATGTTGGTAGTAAGACTAGGAGAAAACCTAGACTCAGGGTTAATGAGTGGCATCAAACTTAGGAGTATATCCTAGGATTGAATGAGTGGCATTGTCTTAGAAGATAACCTAAGAACATTGGATAAAGTGATCAACATAGAGTCAAGGACTCTAGGATGAGCATGATATAAGACTTAGGTAAAGGAAACCTAAGGTAAGTTAGTAGGATGAGAATAGACTGGTTAACATAGAGTCAAGGAACTCTAGGTTAAACATGATATGAAACTTAGGTAAGAGAACCTAAGGTGACTAGTGGAGTTTATACTCACAGAAAATGGATTAGAGTCAAGGTAACTCTAAATGCAAAGTACAACAGGTAAATAGAGATAATGTAACTCCAGGTTAGGCAAAGAAGAGAGTATGTGGCCACAAAGTTTAATGAATTAAACTGATAGCAAAGTGATCAACTTAGAGTTAAACTCTAAGGAAAAGTTTGTGTAATCACAAAGTCAAAAAGCTAAATAATACAACCCTAGAGTGGGTCATAAGGTGTCTGGGCAAATGGACAGCAACTTTAACTTCAATTTGAGTTAAAAAAATGAAAGAGAATGATAAAAGTCCAAGAGACTCTCTATTTATCCTTATGGCAAGACCTAGGATAAGAGATATTAAATGCAAAAGGTAAAGTTTAATAGCAAGCTAAAAGCGGCTAAAAGAGCATATCGAGAATGTAAATGGTGCCTTCGAATTTGAGACTCGTCATTGTGGAGCAGGACTCCTTGGGTAGTGACCCGTCGGACGAGGTACTTTCGAAAGGCTAAAAGTGAAAGTAAAGAGCTAAATGCTTAAAGAAAAGAGAAAGAGATTGCCAGTGGCAAAAAGGGAGCTACAAGCTCGTATAAGACAGAAAAGCAAGTGTTAAGAGCAAAGAGGCCAAGTGCTAAAGTAAAAGAAAAAGAAAAGAGAAAGAAAAAGAAAAGAGAAAGAAAAGAAAAGAAAAAGATAAAACGGGCGTACCTCCGGGGGCGAACGTACAACTGTCGGAGTTGGACAGGGTCCCTCTCCCGGGCAGCGACCCATATGACAGGTTCTAGAGTACTCTTGTCAGAGTTGGGTAGTGACCCTATCGGGCAGTGTCCCGTATGACAAGTCCCCCCGGCAGGACGGGGTAACACTTGCGAGTGTTATCGGCAACCTTAGAAATCTTATCTGATGGTAGCAGGACTACCGGGCTGGGGCCCGTTGGATAAGAATTTCTGAGGGTTAACTTAAATTAAACCACCATAAGGTAAAGAATAAAAAGAATAGAGAGTGGCCAAGGTGGCCGGGTTAGTGTAACCCAGTATACAGCGGCTTAGTAGCCGAGTTGGTGGTTAGTTGCCTAGTGTGGCTAGACAGAGTAGTGATGGATTGGTGAGTATACACAGATAGTGTAGTGGCCCGTATATGCATAGTAGCATTATGATATTGAGGATTTTAATTTCCTAGCACTATTATTATTGCTTCCATTGGACCAAGTGGTGTAGGACACTTTTTCTCGGTGGTTGAACCCACTGGGAACTCTGTCGTAGTTCTCACACCCCTTGGGTGACTCCCCCCCCACAGGTTCAGGTATGGATGCAGCGATCGCGACGGTTCAGAGGCAGACGGCGAGGTATACGACAGGGGCAAGGGCCCAGCAGCATAGAGACCTAGAGGGTCTAGCAGAGGTATCCCATTTTTATATTTCTTGAGTGAACCTTGTATGGTGAGGAATTTATGTAAAAGAATTGTAATAATTTTATATTGCAAGTTCAGAAATGTAAAGTGTAATAAAGTAATGCATGGTTCACTCCTGTATGCTTTCATTTCCGCATTAACTAGTTGTTATTGAATGAAAGTTTTAAATTTGTAGTGATTTTTAGTACTCTGATATTGAGCTTCCGCATACACTTGTTGTGTTATTATGGATGTTACCGTTCCTTTCGGGTAGGAAAAGGGTCTTACCCGATTGGCGGGTCTGTTGGCGTGCCCGAACCGTACAAATTGGCGGACTCGGGGCGTGACATTTCCAAATCGTTTTCACAAACTCTTTGCGCGGCCATTAACTTGAAAGGATAAATCCACGGGTTTTAAAATCGGTGCCCACACGGCACCTGCTTTGAAAACACTTTTGAAACCGGTTTGCGTTTGAAAACAAGCCGCAATTACACATCCTAACATTCACCAATTAATTACAAGAACATCCTCATCCCAACATCTATCAGAAACCACAGTGAATGAATCACAGTTTAACTAACCATAGTATAAAGAAATAACCAAAAGTAAAGAGAATAACGTATCGTTTACTAGCCCTCATGGCTAGGGTCCTCTAACTGATGCCTCACCGTCGTCCCGAATTCCACCCCTATTCGAACCTGTCATAGTGTGGGTTGTCAGTGACTGATAAAGTAGATAAGCATATAAGTAAATGCAATAACAGAAAGAACACACCGAATCACTGGAGCATTTACTTTCCCCCTCCCCCTCTCATGTATTGCTAATCCCTGTCGAAAATCACACTGGGCACCTACCCCAGCTTCCAGAATATTTTGGGCCCCAACCCCAATACCGTACTCATCTGGGCCCTAACCCCAGAATACCGTAACAAGCTGGGCCCCAACCCCAGAATACCGTACTCATCTGGGCCCCAACCCTAGAATACCGTAACAAGCTGGGCCCCAACCCCAATACCGTACTCATCTGGGCCCCAACCCCAGAATACCGTAACAAGCTGGGCCCCAACCCTAATACCGTACTCATCTGGGCCCCAACCCCAGAATACCGTAACAAGCTGGGCCCCAACCCCAGAATATCGTACTCACTTTCTTGGTGCCTCCAACCACTCCACTGACCAAGTAGCAGTCGCCTCTCCTTGAGGGGTCCCTACTAAACTCTCCTTGTGGGGTACACGGGTAAAACAACGTTACCATCTTTCCAGAAAAATACACCCTCTGTAGTGGCCAAACTGCCGGTGTGCGTGTAAGCAATATGAGTGTATTTATTACCTTGCGACCTCAGCCGCTTTAGTCAGAATAGTATAACGCACCTGCGACCGCAGCCGCTTTAATTGACATAATAAAAGGGATTCACATGCTATGGGGTTAGTCAAACTATCAAACATATCTACTTTATCAAAACGAGTATCCGGGAACGACACCACACCGGTAAGAACCAACACCTACCCACCTCGATTCTGCGGAACGTGCACTCCGGCGACCGAACCTTGCTCTCTGTTGACGCCCGGACCTAGAAGTAGTCCCCAAAAGAGCCGCGGTCAGATCAGAAATATAATAGTGGATGAACCGAGCCCAACAACTCAAAAACACTAAAGACAACTTGACCCGGCGGTGGCGCCCGCGCGCGTCGAGCGATGCGGCCGCCCCCACGGTGTTGCGGGTCGTACAGCCGCGCGGGCACCGGCCTCGCGCGGCATTTGCCGTGACCGCGCGGGCCCTAGCTCCGCGCGGTGCAAGCCGCGGCCGCGCGGGCACCAACCCGGCGCGGCACCCTCCGCAACTGTGCGGACCTCAGCCCCCGCGCGGGCACCGACCCCGCCCGGCACGCGCCGCAACAGAGCGGGCGCCCGCCCGCGCGGCATTAGCCGCGGCCGCGTGGGCGTGGGCCGCGCGCGACACAAACCACAGCCGCGCGGGCAAGGCCCCGCGAGGCATGCACCGTCGCCGCGCGGGCATGGCCCCGCGCGGCGCACGCCCCAGCCACGCGGGCGCCTGCCCGCGCGGCACTGGCTGCGGCCGCGCAGGCACTCGCCCGCGCGGGCACTCGCCCGCGCGGCACTTGCCGCGGCCGCGCGGACACCGGTCCCGCTTGGCGCTTGCGGCGGCCGCGCGGGCACCGGCCCCGCACGGCGCTTGCCGCGGCCGCGTGGGCACTCGCCCGCGCGGCGCTTGCCGCGGCCGCGCAGGCACCGACCCCGCGCGGCGCTTAGCCTAGCCGCGGCCACACGGGGATCTTGGTCCCGCGCGGCTCTAGCCGCGGCCGCGCGGGCACCGTCCCCGCGCGGCGCGTATTACGGTCGCGGCGCGACGCGTTGGGTAGCAAACGACTACTCCTAAGACTCCGCGAAAGACCGAAACCGAAAACCGAGCGAAACTATACGAAAAATAAATCTAGTTTACCTCTAATCGTCGGAGACGGTGATCCGTTCACGCTCCCGGCTTCGGCACGTTCGTCGGGTGGGTTTGGGTCCTTTAGCCTTCTCCTTCTTTTCCACCGTTTCCTTCTGATTAGGGTTTCGCTTTTTCCCTTTTCTTTCGCTCGTTCCTTCCTCTCGTTTCCTTCCGGTTAGGGTTTCGCCTTTTTCCTTTTCCCTCTTTTTTTTTTCTTTCGGGAGAAGTCACAAATTAATCTTTTTGTATGACAAAATCCACATCGGGTATTTGTCACGCCCCGGAGGTTCTAACATCGCGGGAAACGTACCCATTTTTTTTTTCTAAAACATTTAAACGAACCATGCCTCCGGCGCGTATCAGACCCGCCGCATAGACAAATTCACTCCCTAAACGGGCGTAGCCTCCTTTGTATATGCACGGCGTTCCCAACAAGTCGAATACTTTGACCATTCAAATCATAACAATCAAAGAGGAGAGAATATGTTAATTCACATCATCACCGCTATTCTATAAGACTATAGCATAAACCCATGGGTTTTGAGAATCGGTGCCCACTCGACACCCAGTTTTCTAAAACGTTTTCGCAAACTCTTTGTGCGGCCATTAACTTGAAAGGATGAATCCACGGGTTTTAAAATCGGTGCCCACACGGCACTTGCTTTGAAAACACTTTTGAAACCGGTTTGTAATTGAAAACAAGCCGCAATCACACATCCTATCATTCACCAGATAATTACAACGAAATCCTCATCCCAACATCCATCAGAAACCGCAGTAAATGAATCACAGTTAAACTAACCACAGTATAATGAAATAACCAAAAGTAAAGAAATAACGTATCGTTTTACTAGCCCTCATGGCTAGTGTCCTCTAACTGATGCCTCACCGTCGTCCCGGATTCCACCCCTACTCGAACATGTCACAGTGTGGGTTGTCAGTGACTGATAAAGTAGAAACATGTAAGTAAACGCAATATCAGAATGAACACACCGAATCACCGGAGCATTTACTTTCCCCCTCCCCCTCATGTATCGCTAAATCCCTGTTGAAAGCCCCGCTGGGCACCTACCCCAGCATTCAGAATAATTTGGGCACCAACCCCAATACCGTACTCATCTTCTTGGTGCCTCCAACCCCTCGACTGCCCAAGTAGCAGGCGCCTCCCCTTGAGGGGTCCCCACTAACCTCACCTTGTGGGGTACACGGGTAAATGACTTACCATCTTTCCAGAAAAATACACCCTCTGAAGTGGCCAAACTGTCGGAGTGCGTGTAAGCAATATGAGTATATTTATTGCCTTGCGACCTCAGCCGCTCTAATCAGAAAAGTATAACGCACTTGCGACCGCAGCCGCTTTGATTGACATAGTAAAAGGGATTCACATGCTATGGGGTTAGTCAAACTATAAACATATCTACTTTATCAAAACGAGTATCCGAAAAACGACACCACACCGGTAATAACCAACACCTACCCACCTCGATTATGTGAAACGCGTACTCCGGAGACCGAACCTTGCTCTCTGTTGACGCCCGGACCTCTAATCGTAGGAGACGGTTATCCGTTCACGCTCCCGGCTTCGGCACGTTCGTCGGGAGGGTTTGGGTCCTTTAGCCTTCACCTTCTTTTCCACCGTCCTCTTCCGATTAGGCTTTCGCCTTTCCTTTGTTTCCTTCCGGTTAGGGTTTCGTCTTTTTCCTTTTCTCTCTCTTTCTTTCGGAAGAAGATAACAAAATAATCTTTTCGTACGACAAAAACCCAATTGGGTATTTTAAAAATTCCTAATTAATTAATTCCTCAATTAAGATCCTTCGGGATAATTCTTTAAAGATAAATCCCTCTTTATTCCTCGGAAAGCGTGCCAAAACACTTATGCGGATTTCGTTGCACCCCCTGGCCATTGCGATCACTTTCTACCCCTTTCCGGGAGTTCCGTAAGTCGGAATCCGGATCCGATCGCACTGCCGTTCTCCGTTTTCCGAGCTCTATCGCAGAAAAATACCCGCACCTCCGAATTATTGACTTAATGTATACCCGTTACATTAATTACACTAAACGGAAACTTTATTAGCAGGAGGTATTAAGTGTTACAAAATCTATGATATTACAGTATTTTAAAATCCTAATTAATTAATTCCTCAATTAATTAATTCCTCAATTAATTAATTCATCAATTAATTAATTCCTCAAATAAGATCCTTCGGGATAATTCTTTAAAGATAAATCTCTCTTTTTCCTCAGAAAATGTGCCAAATCACTTATGCGGATTACGATGCACCCCCTGGCCATTGCGATCACTTTCTACCCCTTTCCGGGAGTTTCGTAAGTCGGAATCCGGATCCGATTGCACTGCCGTTCTCCGTTTCCCGAGCTCTATCGCAGAAAAATACCCGCACCTCCAAATTAACAACTTAAGTAAACTCGTTATTTTACTTTCCCTTAACTTAACCTTTATTTGCAGGAGGGTAAAACGTTGCCAAAAATCTGTGATATTACAGAAACCACTTCTAAACATCTGACAGTGTCAATCGATTACCCAAGTAATCCATTTTAAGCCTGAAGTCCACCACTTGTGTCCAATTGGTGCACCAACACCGCCGACACGCCACATAGGCCTCCAGAAGCTGCTGGTCACACTGTAGAAGCCCTGCAGAGATCCGGGTCACCACAATGACTGTCGTGAGAGACGTGACTTTAGCGAGAGGCCTGATTGAGTTTGTACCTCCCCCGAGGGATTGGGGTGAGTGATTTTTCATGTTTATTCTCTAAAGTGATTATGTTGGCTGTAGACAACATAATGCTTTGGAATGGTTAACATGTTTTAGACTTTCGCTTGATTCGGTCGAGAGTGTTTGTGGTCTTGTTGTTTGGTTTATGGCAGTTGTCTTTGGTGCCTTTGAGACGCCGTGCAGCGGCGAGGGCGTGTTTGACCTTAGACGAGGAGCCCGAACAGCAGGAGGCTGAATGGATAGAGCAGAGTGAGGTCCGTGAGTTACGGGCCTAGATAGCCCAGATGTTTGAGGCGATGCGGCGCCAGGAAGAGAACATGGAGCGCGTGATGCGCATGTTGAGCAGAGACCATCGACTGAGGTATCGCCAGTAGTACCTCCGGCCGCGACACCGTCGACTTCGACCCAGTTCGCACTGTGAGTTATCAGGAGCAGCGAGAGTTTGCTGACCGGTTGTTGTACTTCATCCAGTTCCATCCCCTGTAGCTTTCGGGGTAGAGTTTGGAGCCTTGGGAGGCCGAGAACTGGATTGCTGCTATGCAAAAGTTAATTGAGGATTTGTTCATCCAGGAGAAGCATCAGGTGCACTTGGTTGCGCACTTTTGGATAGGGATGCCAAGAGTTGGTGGCGTCGAGTTCGTCCCGGTTGGACCATCGGGAGCGCAGTTGATGACCTGGAGCGAGTTTCTGCAATTATTGAGCAGTGTACCCCATGTTGCCCAGGATGAGTTCCAGAAGGTTGATCGGTTTGAGAGGGGACTGCATCGGGATATCTATCTCCTTGTGCATTCTCGGCGAGCGCCGACGTTAGATGCAGCGATTGTGCGTGCTCGATGGATTGACTGAGGCCTGTGATCTTGTCCGAGAGGGACGGAGAGCGAGGGACTGGCTCTAGAGAGAGACGTCCAGTATCGTCTGATTTTGGGACAGTAGAGTGGGTCGAGGTTGCCATTATTCCAGTTCAGGGTCATGGGTCTCAGAGGAGACGGAGACCAGGAGATTCTTGACAGTCGAGGCACCAGCAGCAGTGTCAGGAGGAGTATCTTTTGCGGTGGGCTGCATTCATCGCCATAGAGTGACCTCAGGAAAGGGCGATGCTTTTCATGTGGATAGTCATGATCGTTTCAGGCAGAGTGTTCCAGAGTAGTGCTCATGGATTTGCCGCTTGCGACAGCACCCCCACTACCCCTTTAGGATGCAGAGGTTCATCCGACTTACCGGTAGATTGATAGAGCCGTGATGCCGAGACAGATAGAGTGATGGCCACCAGCATCTAGTGGATGAGATTGTGCAGCCGGTTAGAGGACGCCAGGATAGTGGATCGCATCTTACCAGGGTGGGTTTCTTATGGTCATCGGAGTTAGGGCATGGTTGATGCCGACATCGCTTGTATGTGTTTTAGTAGAGCCGGGGTGGCCTCGCGTGGGCCAGAGATGGGATTGTTGGCTTGTGCACGTGAGGATCAGGTTCCAGATCACGTATAGCACCTGGATGTGTGTTGCCAGTCCCACCCAGTGCAGTAGGACCTTGGATTGATCCTTGAGTTGTTAGTCCTACATTAGCTCCGAGATATTGATATGAGGTTGGATAGGGATTGGGTATCCCAATGTCATGCTATCATGGATTGTCGAGAGAGGACCATGGCCCTCCGCGGACCTAGTTAGGGGGAATATACTTATAGAGGATACTAGAGCACGACAGAGGTTGAGTCGTGGTCGTGTCGCTTTGCTAGCGACTGTAGAGGAGGTGCCTACGGCGGCACCGGGACTAAAGAATATCTTTATTGCTCGTGTGATCCCGGGTGAGAGTCTACCTGAGCTGACATTGAAGCTGCCGTTTAGTGAGATTGCGATCGAGATAGTGATTGACATGGTTTTGTGAACCATGCCGATTTCGGTAGCACCTCGTGGAGTATCACCCGTGAAACAGGTTTGGATTGTTTTTCGGCAGATGCCTCTGTGAGAATGGTAGCTTTATGGAACCTTACTGCCGAGGGCTGTGCCTAGATAGTGTTCAGGACCCGGTAGGGGCATTATGAGCTTGCAGCACGGTCAAGTGGATTGACTAAGGCCCTACCGCCTTTTTGGATTTGAGGAATTGTGTGATCCAGCTGTGTTTGGACGGATTGGTAGCCGTACCCGTCGTGGATATTTGGATTTATTTCCGAGGTGGCATAGAGCATGAGGAGCACTTGAGGATAGTGCTGCAACTTCTAAGAGAGGAGAAGTTGTATGCCAAGTTGAGAGAGTTTGCGCTTTGACTTCGGAAGGTTCGGTGGTTAGGCCATGTGTTTACAGCTGCAAGAGTGACAGTGAACCCAACGAAGAGTGATGCCGTTCGGGTTGGGCCTAGACCTATGATAATGACAGAGGTCAGAAGCTTGTGGACTAAGCAGGGCCGGTATAGCTTCGAGAAGTTAAACCTGAGGATGAGATCAGCATTGATTTGGATGGTTGCCGGTGGACAGGGTTATTCGAGAAGTATTATTGATATAGTATAGCATTATCCCGGCGAGGACATTATGATCACGTACGCCTTGTCTAGGCGAGCAGTGCAACCTTACAATGAGATGATGAATCAGTGGATGCCACTTTTGGAACTTGGAAATTGAGAGTTAGGGGTTGAGCGTTGTTCCCGATGTCGAACTTCTTCCCCTGTGGATGGGTGTGAGAGTGTATTGGTGGAACTTGAACATTTAGTTGCTAAGGAGCAACGGAGGTGTTATGCCAATTGGAGGCCTGGAGTTTTGGATTTGGAGACCATGATTTGGGGAAGCCGCTATCCGCAGGGATTGGTAGATTCGAGTTTACGTGGAGAGTTTGGTCTGCGAGTATTTATCTGGCTGGAAGAAGTATATTTGATCACCTGCATGTTTTAGACTTCACTCATTTCAAGTTGGACGAGGATTTGAGCTTTTAGGAGCGACCGATGCAAATTCTTGCTGGTGAGGCAGAAGAATTATGCAGTCGGATTTTACCTTGGGTGAAGGTTCAGTGGAGTCGTTATGATGAGTGAGAACGACCAGCTGAGAGACTGAGGATGTATTGAGGATCTCCTATCCCCATTTGATTGAGACACCCTCCTGAGTTATGGATTTATTCGGGTTTCGAGGATGAAACCCCTTTTAAGGAGGGGAGAGTGTAGAATACCGGGACTTTGTAGAGCGCACCGACCTCACAAGATGGCGTGGTGCGGAGAAATCGCCTTAGGCGTGTTCTAAATGTATTTACAGATGAGTTCGGGCTGAGTCGGATCGACGCGGAAGCCCTAGCTTGAATCAGAATTTTCCAGGCATTGTGCGCCGTTAGAGGACTGGTTTTGTTAGAGCCTCGACTCCACAGTTGTGTGTAGAAAAATTGGGAAAAGTTTGGAACATGCGTATTTTCATATTACAGCGGAGTTCGGGAGGTTTCGAACTGGTGCGGAGGCCCCGAAGGCAAAAAGTGAGTTGGAGTTGGCATTTCTGGGAGTAAATAATTAATTTATTTAATTGGTGTTAAATCTGCTTAGAGTTTATGAGAAAAAGAAATTAGAAAAAAAAAATAAAAGAGAAAGAAAGAGAGAGGGAGTTGGTTTGGATAGTTGATGGTGTGGAGGGCTTATTGGGTTTTTCCCCCTGCACCATGCACCAAGCTCCTCTAATTAGCCACTTAATTAGCAGCTGCCACGTCATCACCTTCTCCATTCAATCAAAACAGAGGAAATGAGCATCAAACAGAGGAATGAAAGAAAGGAGAAGAAGGAGAAGAAGAAGAGGAATTAAGGGGAAGTAAGAGAGGATTTTGAATGTGATGTTAGCGCGGACCTACGGTTGGAAGCCGAGAGCGCGTCGAGCCTCCTGTACGGTTTTTTTTTGTTTTTGCAGTTTTCTAGAGAGAGAGAGAGAGAGAGCTTGGTTTTGGTTGTTTTGGAGTTGATGTGGGTTTTTTGAAGTTTTGTTTTCTTGAATTTTGTTTGAAGTTGGTGGGTGTTGGTTTTGGACTGCTTGTCCAATGTTGGTGAGGCCGCGGCTGGGAGAGCGCGCGCGCAGTAGGCGGGCGCCGCGCGGCATGGGCACGGGTGCGCGCAGCAGGCGGGCACGGGCGCGCACAGCAGGCGGGCACGTGCAGCAGTGGCGTGCGCAGCAGGCCGCGCTGCAGGAGCGGGCGCCGCGCGGCGCGCGCATGGGCGCCGCGCATGCAACGCTTCTTGCGGTTTTTGGCTCGGCGTTCCGGAACACAAGTGGGGTTCCGGAACAGGGACTTGGGTAGCGGTACTACATGGAGAGTACCGGTACCCCATCTTGTAGGATATTTTTTTGGTGACTTTAGCAAGGGCTTTTCGGTCTTTTCACTTCTCCAACCTTCCAATGGACCCTATGGACCCTCTCTTCTCTATAAATAGACTCCTCTCTTCTCAACATGAATCAGAGAAAGAAAAGATAAGATAAGAAGAGGAAAAGAAATAAAATAAATGAGAGAAAGCTAGGAAAAGAAAAGAGAAGAGGTGGAAAAGAAAGAAAAATAGGTGATGTTGCAAGTTGGTGATCCTGCTGCTAGGTCTTGAGCGGGGGCGCGCGCGCGCGTCCAGCCGCATGAGAGGTAAGTGACAGATTTTTCCACTTTTGGTTTTTGGATTTCCTGAGATGAATTTATATGAGATTTTGAGTGGAATTGATTGTTCTTCCATGATTTCGTGTGCACATTGAGGAGCGGCTTGTGTGCTGTTGGTTGGGAGCTTTGGATTTTACGGCGCGGAGCCGAGGGCATGCGCGCAAGCTGTGAGTTGACAGCGAGGGAGCCGAAGCATGCCAGATTTTTTTATTGAAGACTCGAGGGACTTGTTCGAGCTTCCGGGGAATTTTCCGAGGATCGCGACAGTGCGCGCGTGTGCGGCGCGGTTTTGGGCGTTTTCGGCAGATTTTTGACAGTGAACGGTTCGGCACTTCACCGACTCCAGCGTTTGCCTGCGGAATGCTTTTGAGGTGGGTTAGAATTTCTTCAAGATGTATGGAATGCCTTCTAACGCTATTGTATGCATGTTGATCATGTTTAGCTTATTATTTGCATAGCTGGTAAATCTGATAGTTGCCTAGAAAATTATAGAAAGACATTTATGAGCCCCAGATATTTTTAGCATGATCTAGGGATGATTTGACACTAGCCTGCATGATTAGTTGGCATTAGATTGGCATCTGAACCGTTTTAAAAATCGTCAGACCGGTTTTAATGAAAACTAAGATTTGAATTATTGTGAGCTTTCAGAGGGATTGAGTAGGTTCAGGATGCATATGTTCTCGTGCCATGGGGCCGAGTGGACTTTTAGAGCTCTGTGTGTTGAGCTTCTAGTGTCAGGTGAGTTGAGATTATTCTAGATCCTGGGTTTATTTTTCTGATTGGGTTGTGGAGATGGTTCTCTGACATGGCTTTGAGAGTTTGGGCTCTGGCAGATCGAGTCGTGGAGGTTTCCCGACTTAGCCATGGGTTGTGCATTATCAGATTTAGTCGTGGAGGGTTCTCCGACATAGCTGTGAGAGGGTTTGGGCATTCCCTGATCGAGTCGTGGAGGGTTCCCGACCGAGTTGTGTTATTCGAGTATTGAGTTTCCGATCTGATTGATCGTGGATCATAGCCTGCATGTGCCGCTTATGAGACAGTTGAGACTGATGAGATATTTGAGCTCGGTGGGGTCGCTCCTCTCGAGTTACGCTCCGGATGCGTGATGATGTTGATTGAGATGGTTAGACTAGGACGTCCCACGTGGAGTGGGCAGGTGCGTTCCTAGCAGCCAGACTTGGACGTCCCACGTGGAGTGGGCAGGTGCGTTCCTAGTAGTCAGTTTAGGACGCCCCACGTGGAGTGGGCAGGTGCGTTCCTAGACGACAGGCACGGGCTTGACCGAGCCAGTTCTGGGCAGTCATTGAGATTTGGGTTTTGTGAGTACCTCGTGTGCAAGTGGTGCATAGCATGTTCTTAGATGAGTTTTCCTTTGAGCATGATACTTGGGGCATTTTAGTAGTGGTGAGTGTATGCATAGCAGGTTCACAGTAGGGATTTCCTTGAGCATGATGTTGAGACATTTTAGCAGTAGCTCATTTCCTGCTTTTATATATATATCTATTTGCATACCTATCTGTTTGCCTCCAGTAGACTTAGTGGGCATACCATGGATATTGGTGACGATACCCACTGGGAACTACCTACTGCAGTAGTTCTCACACCCGCTGTGGTGACAGGTTTCCTGAGGTTGTTGTTCCGGCTTAGCTCGCACGGAGACAGCTGATCGAGGTGAGGACGTGGCCGATTAGTTCCTTACCAGCATTGAGAGTCAGAGGTAGATGTACCATGTATTGTTTTGTTTACACTTTTGTACTGGACAGTCTGAGAGATTTTATGTTTTTGGATAGTGAGGGTGAGAGACTTGTATTGAGGATTATTATTTATTTATTTATTCAGATGTTCAGTTGATTTCTGTAGTTGTTGGTTTTAGTTCTATTTCAGCTCTGATACATGTTTAGCTATAGATCTTTTGCAGGGTAGACGCTTCGTCTCTGCGGCAGTTTCCGTACAGACGACGGATCTGTTGGCGAGCTCGGGTCCCAGTTTCGACCCCGGGGCGTGACATCAAGCCTGTCCTTCGGCTGCTTTTGCTGAATTTTAGAAAGGGTTTTAGGCTAATCCGAGACCGGATTTGGATTCAGCGCGGAAAAATACCGAAAATCGGCTATTTACTTATATTTTTCGGAGTCCGGATGCCCAAAAACGGACCCCCGAAAGTTTTCTGCGCATTCTGGTGCATAAAGGAAGCTGTGGACCGGCTGGATGCCACGTGGCGGCCGCTGAGTGGCCGGCACACGCGGCGCGGTCCACAGAGAAGGCGTGGGTGCATGGACCGGGCCGGGCCACGTGGCGGCCTGTGAGTGGCCGGCTCTGGAACGTGCGGTCCACGCGTTACGAGGGCAGGTGTACGGCGGAGCAGGCGGGCAGGTGACCGACGTGCGGGGCAGGTGTCCACCGTACGCGGGGCGCCACGTGGCGCCCTGCGATTGGCGGGCGCCACCCGCCCCCGCTGACCGGTCGGGCCACGCGTCAGCACCCGCGCCGCCTTGCACGCGCTGTTCCCTGTTCGGGACACGCGTCAAGCGCTGGGCGATTCGGGCGCTGATCGCAGGTCGGGCCGGGGAGTTGGGCCGCGCACTGTAGGCGCCCGAAACCCTTTCGGGCGCCCGAATGTTGGGCCCGAAAGCCCATTTTGCTCATTTTGGATTTTCTTTTGGTGTGGGCCTATAAATACTCACCTTTTTGGGCCTTTAGCCCCTTTTCTCGAGCTCCTCTGCCTTTGAGCCCTCAAGCAACTTTGTTCCTCTTCTTGTGCTGCATCTCTCGAGAATGTTTCGGAATTTTTGGAGGGCGCGGCATTAACGGCTTTGGTGATTCTGCGCAGTGCGACGTTTCTTCTTCGGTGGCCCATTTCCGTCGCGTTTCGGTCCACTAGGTCCACAGAGCTACTCCGAAGGAATTTTTGGACGATTTTTGTGTCTTCGGTTTCAAGAGAGGTAGGCCTTCGATTTCCGTGTTTATTACCTTGCTTTATTCTGAGTTCTTGGCACGGTTTACGAGCCATCTTTGAACCCCTTTGTTGCTGGTGGTTTTTTTGGAAAGCGGAGCCTTGTCGGATTTTTATCTCCATGCTTGATTATCGGATTTCGACATGTAAGGACTTGATTGGCATTTAATCTTCACGAGGATCGCCGTCGTATTTTTATTTGAATTTTTTGAGATTATCTCGTAGGTGAGAATTAAGCTTCTTTGGGACAGATTTTTCAGCAGTGTATGTGTTATGGGAATTTTGACTTATTGCAATGTTTGGACCATATCTTTGTACCCAGGAGGAGTTTTCTGGTGTTTTTGGACTCGTTGGAATCATGGGAATCTGAGGATTATCCCCGTTCAGTTTTAGCCTATTTGGATCTTGGATTGACGCGCACTTCAGGTGGGTTACTTAGTCTCCAAAATCGGTGGACGGTTCTCTAACTCTATATTGTTAGTGAGCATGCATTATGTGAGCAGTATTAGAAAACATGTTGTATCAGATAGGATTTTCTAGTGTGATGATTCTGATCATGTTGATTATTACTTCCTATCTGTGTTAATTAAATGTTAGTATTGGACTTGACCTAGCACCCTGCCATATGTTGCATGTATAACCAGACCAGTAGAAAACCCTCACTTGGGCTAGGTTCATTTATACTTTAGGCATCCACACTTTACTTTCTATTCCTGGACATAGTGTTTTCCTCGCCCGGGTAGTGGGCTGAGTGGTCGGAATTTCTCTTAGTGTGGGATGCATGCTACACTCGTGCTTGGGAGCAGAGTGGAGTCTGGTAGATGTAGCTGGTCTTATGTCTGTGGCGGGAGCCGTTTGGATAAACGGTGGTCCCGGGATGTCGTGTTTCTCTGTTTTATGTATCACCACTGTGTTAGTGGCAGTAGTATACCAGTGATAGCAGGACCTTGAACCCAGAACCTTTTTAGACACACATGATTTTAGTCAACCAATGTTTTTGTCACGCCCCGGGAGTTCAAACGCGCGGAAGTAGAGACACCGATGCTCCCAGATCAGCGTAATATTTTTTTTTTTTGAAAACAAATCTACCCCAGTGCGCGCACAGACCCGCCGCATATACAAATTCACTCTGCAAACGGGCAGAGTCTCCTTTGTATATGCACGGCGTCCTGACTACATAATGCATCCCATACAAGCTTTAACCACACTAGATCAAGGCACAGACACATTCAACATGCAACCATACATCCTATCTATTCTCATACTTAGAAAAGGGCCAACTATTTTGAAAAGGATAAATAATCACAGAGTTTTGAAAGCGGCGCCTACCCGACACCGATGTTTTAAAACTCGTTTCAAAGCCACATAAACCCACAGAGTTTTAAAACGGCACCCACCCGATGCCTGATTTTGTAAAACCATTTTCGAAATCTCATAAACCCCACAAGGTTTTAAAAATGGTGCCCACACGACACCCACGTTTTATAATCGGTATTCGCAAACGGTTTTCCACGGTTTTTGTTGTTCGTAGTTCAAAACGGCCAAGGAAAGGAAAGGAAGGTCATTCATTCAATAATGATAAAAGAAACGGGCAACATCCACGTCGAACCCACGGGGGTATCGCAATCCACATCTAACTAACATGAATAATAAAAGAACGAGGAAAGAAAAGTCACTGTGTCTGCTGTCGCTAAAAGTCAGAACAGCGCTCTCACGGCCTCACCGGCGTCCTAGCACTCGCCCCTGGACGAACCTGTCACAAGGTGGGAAGTCAGTGACTAAAAAGGAAAGTAAGAGCATAAAGGGCAATAAACAGCAAACCACCAAAACCGGAGCAACCACCACCTCAAAGTGCACTCCACAGTAGGTAACCCTGTGTAAACAAACAAACCGGGCACCTTCCCCGGCAACCCCTCCGAGCACCCACCTCGGTAACCCCTGCCGAGCACCTGCCTCGGCCGCCGAGCACCTGCCTCGGCATCACCGCTCACACCCTCCACCCCCGAGGGCCCCCATCACGTCACCGTCATGTGGGGTACACGGGTCAACGTACCACTTTTCTGGAAAAGCACACCCTTGCGGAGGCCAAGCCGCCGGTGTGCGTGCAGTCACACGAGCCTCATAGTCAAGTATTTAGATAAATGATTAAATAAATAGTATCAACAGGTTAGCAATGTCAATAATAAATATTTTAGAAAACCACCGTTGCCCAAACATGCACCTTACAACTAACACCCTTTCCCAACTGACTCAAGAGGAAAGTACCCACCTTGAAAGGAGTCCGGCGTTCGATTCGTCCGCGTTTGCATGTCTGCCGAGTGTACCGCGTCCCGCGACCCTGAGGAAACGAACACTAAGACCTGGTGATCAAAAACACCCAACGACGACTCCGGCAGAAAACGGGAAAACGACAAGTTCTAAAAACCCCCGAGCGCAAAGTCCCCGCACGACGACGACCCGGGCGGCGTACGCCCCGCATGCGGACAGCTCCGCGCGGCCCCAATCCGTCGCGAAGCACCAATCCGCGCGGGCGCCCCACCTGCGGGCGGCCCCGCGCGGCACCGGTCGTGCGGGCGCGCTGCCCGCGGGTGCGGCGACCCCGCGCGGCCCCAGTCCGCGCGGGCGCCCCACTTGCGGGCGGCCCCGCGCGGCAGCAAGCCGCGCGGGCGCGCTGCCCGCGGGTGCGGGCGGCCCCGCGCGGCCCCAGCCCGGCAGCGAGCCGCGCGGGCGCGCTTCCCGTGGGTGTGGACGGCCCCGCACGGCCCCAGCCAGCGCGGGCGCCCCACATGCAGACGGCCCCGCGCGGCAGCGAGCCGCGCGGGCGCGCTGCCCGCGGGTGCGGGCGGCCCCGCGCGGCCCCAGCCCGCGCGGGCGCCCCACCTGCGGGCGGCCCCGCGCGGCAGCGAGCCGGGCGGGCGCGCTGCCCGCGGGTGCGGCGACCTCGCGCGGCCCCAGCCCGCGCGGGCGCCCCACCTGCGGTCGGCCCCGCGCAGCAGCGAGCCACGCCGGCGCGCTGCCCGTGGGTGCGGGCGGCCCCGCGCGGCCCCACCCCGCACGGGCGCCCCACCTGCGGGCGGCCCCGCGCGGCAGCGATCCGCGAGGGCGCGCTGCCCGCGGGTGGCCCCACGCAGCACCGACCCGCGCGAGCGACCCAGCGACGGCGGCGTCCGCCTCGAACGTGGCGGCGGCAGCGCGGTGATCCCCGTCCCCGGAAGAACGACAAAACCCAACAAAAGCAAAACCTAAACCAAGAACGGTAAAGACTCACCTTGAAACGCGAGAGATGGAGGAGAAGGATCGTCCACCCTCTTCCTTTTCCCTCCCTCCGGATCGTAGAGTTCCGCGTCAGAGAAGTCTCGAGCGAGAGCGAAAAAGGGTTGGGTTTTTCCTGTTCCTTTCCTCCCCTTCTCTTTGGTCGCTCACCTGAAACCCTAGCCGCACGGTCGAGGAAAACGAAAGAACCCCAAAAGAAAACCCTAAGTCCGGCTTATAAACCCCCGCTCAAAATAAAACGAAAGAAATCAGTGGCTAAAGGTTACCTCAAAAAGCGTGCAGATCGTCCGCACGGATCCTGGGGCGTCTAAAAGACCGCAACCTTCAGAATTAATTTCTGGGAGATCCCGGGGTCGGAATCCAAATCCGATTGCACCACCGTTCCCCGTTTCGCGAGCTCTACCGCCTAAAAATACCCGTGAGCCCCGACGGACTGTCCAGAAATAATCGAAAATTAGCACCCGCCGGACCCCTACACGTAGGAAAGGAAAAGAAACCAAAAAGAAAAGCGGGTCTTACAGTTTTTCTTCCAAACATCGAAGGGTCGCCGGAGTCTGTTCTTGTCTGATTGGACGAAGGCATTAGCCCTTCGGGGTTTGGGAATAAAACTTGTTTTTCTATCTGTTTTTCCTAAAAGAACTAAAAATCATTAAAAATGGGTTTTCCTCAAATCAAGATGGTTTTACAAAAGAAACTTCTTTTAGTCTTCACCCCGCGTGGGTTTGAGTGAAAAATAGTTTTCTGTAATAAATGTCACATTTTTTCTGTAAACTGCCTCACTCGAGAGGATTCGAGTTGCCTGTGTCCTAAGGGCTGCCTTTTTTCTTTGGGGTCGAGAACAACGAGAGGCTATGCCTAGAGCCTGTTCTTGTTTGATTTGGGTTGTAGGTTCTAGTCTTTCGGGGTTCCCGGACCCTTCATTGTCGTCGGCTGGGGAGTATACCCAGCTAGTGAGTTTGCATGTTGATTTGATGTCCTTTTCTGGGAGTCGTTTGGATCGACGGTGATCCCGGCTGTGGAGTATCTCCAGCCTGTGTGTTTAGCGCTACGAGTTGGTTGAGTTCGTTAGTGTCTCGAGATTCGTGAGAGCTGTTTTGCTGAGTCGTTGAGAGTACTCCGACCGTCGTGCGAGATGTTTGAGGATCTTGAGTCCTTCCGTTCTGAGAGTGAGCGTGGATTTTGACTATAGCCTGCATGAGCCACTTTGAGCTCGATAGAGATGCGCGGATACCTTTTTCCTCTGTGGGGTCGCGCCCCTCCAGTGCCCCGTCCGGAGTGGGCCTGTTACTTTTGTATCGCGACCTGTCGATGCTGTCCCTCTGGCTGGGCCTTTTTTAGGCAGTCACGGATGTAGTCTCTCTGGCTGGGCCAGTTTTGGCAGTCACGGACGCCCTACGTAAGGCCAGTCCTCCGTGGATGTACTGGCAGTAGGTAGGCGCAGGCTTGACTGGACCCTATGAGGCAGTCAGTTTGATTGGGTCGATTGAGCGCCTTGGGTGCGAGTGGTTGCATCATTTTCATCTGTATCACCCTTTGAGCATTGTAGATAGAGGCATGATAGCTGTAGACTCTTTCCAGCTTATCTTTTCATTATTACAGTTTTCTTGTTATCTTATGCCTTTAGTAGACTTAGTGGGCAGACCGTCGGGCTTGGTGGCAATACCCACTGAGAACTACGTGTTGGTGTAGTTCTCACACCCGCTGGGGGTTTCCCCCCTTCTTTTTTCTCTTTCCTCTTCTTTGTTTTGCAGAGTCTCCTGGGAGAGTTGCTGTTTCTTCTGTTGCTGATCGAGGTGAGGGAGTCGCGAGCTAGTTCCCTACTCGTTCTTAGAGCATAGCTGTACCCCTTTTTGGAGCTTAGTAGTGCAGTCTGCTGGATTATTGTTGTTAGTTACTTTTGAGAGTTTTATTTTTGAGAGACTTATGTAGTGAGGTTTAGATTTGTACTTTTTGACAGTTGTATTATTATCTTATTTTCAGTAGTTTACTTTTCAGCTCTAATATCTGTATAGCTTTACCCTTCTTTTTGCAGGTTAGACGCTTCGTCTATACGGGGCTCACCGTATGGGCGGCGGATCTGTTGGCGCACCCGGATTGCAGTTTCGACCCTAGAGCGTGACAACATGAGCATAATAGATATCATTTATAGTTTTATGTCAATTTTATTATCTATTATATTGCTTCCATTGGACCAAACGGTGTAGAACATGTAATACCAAATAAAACTTTAGATCGTACCTTCTGCCATGATTTTCAATTTTCTATACTTGATTGTAGACAACGGTTCTTCCTTTTGATTCGTCCTCGTGCGCAATCTACAAAAAGCGGGAAGTTTCCTGTCTATTCCCTTATCCCCGGAGATGGAGTCGTCACAGGAAATTTGGATTAGGGTTAGACCAGGACTCCCGTTATGTCATATATATATATATATATATATATATATATATATATATATATATATATATATATATATATATATATATATATATATATATATATATATATATATATATATATATAACCGAATGTAAGGATGTTTTAATCACGTCCGTCCATCAAGGATGTGTCCAGATATATCCTAACCGATTGGATTGACTATATCTTTAAAGATCGACTTGAATAAATTACGTAGGACACATCCAACATTCTCCCACTTGGCCTAGTGATATATTCAATACTGTATAGGCGATATAAAACTTTGTTAGGTACCCACCAAATTGTACAGTCAAAATCACCCACTCAACTAAGAAATAATAATACTTTGATCATAGCGGTCATATTCAAAATGAACACTTCCTTCTATGCATCAAAAGTATGTATTCCTTAATTAAATATCTTTATGATTTATAACTATATGAACTTACTATAAGTTCAACTCAGAGTCCAACTTTAATGCACAATAATACTTTAATGTACAAATATAACTTTATGCGCATAAATGTGCAAAACAAAAAATATGTTCTTATTCAAATAAAAAATAGTCACTGAAGTATTTATACAAGAAGAAAACTCAAACTATAAATGAACTCAAGATACCCATACGATCAACATGATCCTTGAATTTGTTTGCCGGCAATGCTTTAGTCATAGGATCAGCGACCATCATCTCAGTCCCAATGTGTTTGATATCCACCATATTTTTCTTGTTGTATTCTTTCACAGCAAGAAACTTTATATCGATGTGCTTGCTGCGATATGTAATCCGACTATTCTTAGCAAAGAACACTGCAGCAGAGTTGTCACAATGAATCTTGATGGGCCTTGCAATAGAGTCGACAACTCTTAAATCTGAGATAAAATTTCTCAGCCAAAAAGCCTGTGACGAAGTCTCATAGCAAGCGATGAACTCCGTCTCCATAGTGGATGTAGCAACTGTATCCTGCTTGGTGCTCCTCCAAGATATAGCACCGTGAGCAAGAAAGAAAATATATCCCGAAGTGGATTTTCTAGAATCCACACATCCAGCAAAATCGAAGTCCGAATAACCAACCACCTCAAGTTGGTCAGAATGTCTGTAGGTGAGCATATAGTCCTTTGTTCCTTGTAAATATCTCATAACCTTTTTCGTAGCTTTCCAGTGATCAAGACCAGGGTTGCTCTAGTATCTGCCCAGCATCCCTACTGCATGCGCTATATCAGGCTTGGTACAGACCTGCGCATACATCAAGCTCCCTACTGCAGAGGCATAGGGTATGCTCTTCATATGCTCTTGCTCTAAATCATTCTGTGGACACTGTTTCTGATTGAATTTATCACCTTTCACAATAGGTGCAGCTGTAGGTGCACAATTTGCCATATTAAATCTTTCTAAAATTCTTTCGATGTAGGCTTTCTGAGATAGACCCAAAATTCTTCGAGATCTGTTTCTGTGAATCTTTATGCCAATGACATAAGAAGCTTCACCCATATCCTTCATCTCAAAATTCTTAGAAAGAAAATATTTGGTCTCTTTAAGCAAATTTAAATCACTACTTGCAAGCAGAATATCATCGACATACAGGACTAAGAAAATATATTTACTCCCACTGACCTTAAGGTATATACACTGATCCACGATATTTTCTACGAAACCAAATGTAGTAATTATATCATGAAATTTGATATACCACTGACGGGAGGCCTGTTTTAGTCCGTATATAGACTTCTTTAGTCTGCAAACAAGGTAACTGTTCTCATCTGTGCTAAAACCTTCGGGCTGTTGCATGTAGATTATTTCCTCTATTCCCTATTTAGAAATGTCGTTTTCACATCCATTTGATGTAGCTCCAAATCAAAATGAGCTACCAAAGCCATGATAATTCTTAATGAATCCTTCTTAGATACCGGAGAGAAGGTTTCATGATAATCAATGCCTTCTTTCTGAGTGAAACTTTTGACAACAAGTCTGGCCTTATATCACTCTATGTTACCTAAAGAGTCCCTTTTGGTCTTGAAGACCTACTTACAACCAACGGCTTTGACTCCTTGTGGTAACACACCGAGATCCCAAACTCTATTTGTTGCCATAGATTTCATCTCTTCCTTCATGGCATCATACCAAAAGGAGGATTTATCCCCCTGCATGGCCTCTGAAAACATCCATAGGTCTTTATGGTGCCCAACATCATAATCAGACTCCTGGAGATAGACTACATAATCATCAGGAATTGCCGTCTCTTTTGCCTTGAGGATCTTCTTAACCCAACCATTCCCTCTAGGTTTTCATTATGCTGTGCAGCTGGCTCTATAATTATCTGTTCCTCTTGGAAAAGCTCTTCATGGGGAGGTTCAACTGAGCATTTTCATGCTCTATGATTGGTTGGTCTCCAATATGGTCATATTGATCTCTTAGAATAGCAACTAAATCATCATCTCTTGATGGATAACCAGTTGAATCCCTTATTTCCTCAAAATCCATCTTTTGAGGAACAATATTCCCACTAGCTTCCTAATCCTCAAGAAACTTGGCATTCCTTGCCTCAACTATCTTGGATGAGTGATTTGAACAATAAAATCTGAATCCCTTGGAGTTTACCGCATAGCCAATGAAATATCCACTGACTGTTCGGGAGTCCAACTTCTTTATATGTGGGTTATAAACCCTCACCTCGGTTGGACATTCCCATACACGCAGGTGATTTAAATTATGCTTTCACCCTTTCCATAACTCAAAAGGAGTTTTGGAAACAGCTTTCGATGGAATCCTATTTAAAACATACACTGCTGTCTTTAATGCTTCGCTCCAAAGAGATGATGGAATACAAGAGTTGTTAATCATACTCCTTACCATATCCATAAGTGTTCTATTCCTCCTTTCGGCAACGCCATTTTGTTGGGGCGTGCCAGGCATCGTATATTGTGCAATGATGCCTTCACTTTTGAGAAATTGAGCAAATGGACCGGTCATTTGACCCTTATCCGTATGTCTTCCATAGTGCTCACCCTGTAGAGTACCGAAACTTTGTAGAGTGCACCGACCTTGCAAGATGGCGTGGTGCGGAGAAATCACCTTGGGCGTGTTCCATTTGTGTTTACAGATGAGTTCGGAGTGTTTCGGATCGGAAGCCTCTGGGTTGAAAAGTGAATTAGCGGCATTGAGCTTGGAAGCCCAGTTGAATCAGCGATTTTGAGGCATTGAGTACTTGTAGAGTACTGGATGGGATATAGTGCCGACTCCGCCGTGGTGCGCGGAAAATTGGAAAGTGTTGGAACTTGTGTGATTTCGGGTTACAGCGGAGATCGGGAGGTTTCAGTTTGATGCGGAGGCCCCGAAGGCGAAAAGTGAGTTGGAGTTGGCAATTAAAGGATTAATTAATTGGCTCGGTAATCGATTATAACCTGCCTTGGGGTTAAGAAAAGAAATGAGAAAAGAATCCAAGTAAGGATTTCTTGCGAGAGCACCGGATTGTTGGATTGAGCACACCGACTCCACAGTGGAGCTTTTTGAGTGGGAAAAGCTTAGGTCATGTGTACTTTATGTTTACAGTGGGGTTCGGGAGATTTCAGACTGATGCGGAAGCTTCCGGGGCATAAAGTGAGTTGTCGACGAGGATTATGGAGCTTCAGAGTTCGGTTTTGGCTTTGGAGGCTTGAGTTCCGGAACACAAGCTTGAGTTCCGAAACTGAGCATTGTGTTCTGGAACACAAGCTTGAGTTCCGGAACTAAATGGTTTAGTACCGGTACCGGTACCCAGTTTGGGGTACCGGTACTCAGCACCTCTGGGAGCCTAATTAAGCAGATTTGGATATTTTTGAGTGAGGGCACTTTGGACTTTTCACCTCCCATGAGTTTTACCCCTCGCCACCCTCTATATATGAGCCCTCCTGCCTTCTTCTCCACGACAGAGAGAAAGAAAAGAGAGAAAGCAAGGAAAAGAAAAGAGAAGAAGAGGATGAGAGTGTGAGAGATTGAGAGAGTGAGTTGAGAGGGTGTGGCTGTGGATTTTAGGAGGAGTTGTTCTTCGCGCCGAGGTTTCGTATACCGATCGTGAGCGCGTTGGAGAGCGCGGCTGATTTGAGGAGAGCTCGCAGGGAGCTCGCGCGCGCGCGGACACCGTTCGGAGGTTAGTATTGTGCGTTCCGAGTTTTTGGTTTTCGGCTTTTCCGCGGATTTTCGGATTCGAACAAAGTTGGATTTCGAGCTTAGGAAATGGATTACTTCCATCTTTTTCTTCTTCCCTGTGATGAGAGGGTGCGGCGGAGTGCTGTCCAGGCCGCGTGGAGCGCGCGCGAGGACCCTACGCACTGTGCGGAGCCGCGGCGTAGCACGGGCAGTGTGCGCAGGTGAGCCGGCAGTTTGGATTTTTCTTGTTGACCGCGGGTTGACCGAGCGCTGTTGGAGCATCCTAGAGGCCACTGGGGGGTGCGGTTAGCTTTCGGGATTTTTCTGGACACCCGGCAGAGATGCGCGCGACCGAGCGCCGAGGTGCAATTTCCGGTGGATTTTAGACAGGGAGAGGCGCGGCGCTTCATCGACTTCAGCGTTTGCCTGCGGAATGCATTTGAGGTGGGTTGGAATTTCTTCAAGATGTATGGAATGCCTTCTAAAGCTATTGTATGCATCTTGATCATGTTTAGCTCATTATTTGCATAGCTGGTAATCTGATAGTTGCCTAGAAAACTATAGAAAGATATTTATGTGCCCCAGATATTTTTAGCATGATCTAGGGATGATTGGACACTAGACTGCATGATTAGTTGGCATTAGATTGGCATCTGAACCGTTTTAAAAATCGTCGGACCGGTTTTGATGAAAGCTGAGATTAAAAATGGTTTTAAAATATTGTGAGCTTTCAGAGGGATTGAGTAGGTTCAGGATGCATATGTTCTCGTGCCGGGGGGCCGAGTGGACTTTTAGAGCCTTGTGTGTTGACTTCTAGTGTCATGTGAGATTGAGACTCCTTGCCGAGATTATTCTAGATCATGGATTTGTATTTCTGATTTTGTAGTGGAGATGGTTCTCCGACTTAGCTTTGAGAGTTTGGACTCTGGCAGATCGAGTCGTGGAGGTTTCCCGACTTAGCCATGGGTTGTGCATTGTCAGATTGAGTCGTGGAGGGTTCTCCGACATAGCTGAGAAAGTGCTTGGGCATTCCTGATCGAGTCGTGGATGGTTCCCGACAGAGTTGTGTCATTTGAGCATTGAGTTTCCGATCTGATTGATCGTGGATCATAGCCTGCATGTGCCGCTTATGAGACTGATGAGATACTTGAGCTCGGTGGGGTCGCTCCCCTCGAGTTACGCTCCGGATGCGTGATGATGATGATTGAGATAGATAGACTAGGTCGCCCCACGTGGAGTGGGCAGGTGCGTTCCTAGTAGTCAGTAGGATGCCCCACGTGGAGTGGGCAGGTGCGTTCCTAGTAGTCAGTAGGACGCCCCACGTGGAGTGGGCAGGTGCGTTCCTAGACGACAGGCGCGGGCTTGACCGAGCCAGTTTTGGGCAGTCATTGAGATTTGGGTATTGTGAGCACCTCGTGTGTGAGTGGTGCATAGCATGTTCTTAGACGAGTTTTCCTTTGAGCATGTTACTTGTGGCATTTAGTAGTGAGGGTGTATGCATAGCAGGTTCATAGTAGAGATTTCCTGGAGCATGATGTTATGACATATTAGCTGTAGCTCATTTCCTGCTTTCATATCTATATATCTATCTGCATACCTATCTGTTTGCCTCCAGTAGACCTAGTGGGCATACCGTGGATATTGGTGACGGTACCCACTGGGAACTACCTTCTGCAGTAGTTCTCACACCCGCTGCGGTGACAGGTTCCTGAGGTTGTTGTTCCGGCTTAGCTCGAGCGGAGACAGCTGGTCGATGTGAGGACGTGGCCGATTAGTTCCTTATCAGCTTTGAGAGTCAGAGGTAGATGTACCCTGTATATTTTCATGTTTCCACTTTTGTACTGGACAGTCTGAGTGATTGGTGAGGGTTGTATTTGTATCTTTATAGCTGGGAGACTTTGTATTGAGATTTTATGTTTATCAGATGTTCAGTGGATTTCTATAGCTATTAGTTTTATTTCAGCTCTGATACATGTTTAGCTATAGATCTGACTTGCAGGGTAGACGCTTCGTCTGTGCGGCAGTTTCCGTACAGATAGCGGATCTGTTGGCGAGCCCGGGTCGCAGTTTCGACCCCGGGGCGTGACAGATTAGGGTGGTATCAGAGCCTAGGAATGGACTCAGTGCGTTGAATGGATCCCGAGTGTTTTCGCATACCCCCGTCGAATTTTGGAAGGAGCTTTGTGCAAAATGGAGGCCGTATTTGGATTCAGCACGGAAAAACGATAAAAAATGACTATTTACTTGTATTTTTCTGAGTCCGGACGCCCAAAAACGGAGACCCGGAAGTTTCTGGTGCATTTTGGTACATGGGGGAGCCGTGGACCGCCGACCGGGACACGTGGCAGCTTCGGATTGGCCGGCGCACGCTTCTCGGTCCACGGGGTGAGGCGCTGGTGTAGTGGACCAGGCAGGATGACACGTGGCAGCGCCGAATTGGCGGGCGCAGCGCGCTCGGTTCACTGTAGAGCGCGCGGGTGTACGGTGGACCGGCGGGGACACATGGCAACTCTTCATTGGTTCGGTGTTGTGGGCGCGGCGCACGCGAGGGTGCGCGGGCAGGCCGGGCAGGCCAGGCAAGTGTGCAGGCAGGTGCGGGGGTGCAGGCTGGTGGTGTGCCACGTGGCGGTTTCCTATTGGTTGAGAGGTGGACACGTGGCATTTGGTGGTTCGTCGGGTGCATGGAGTGTGTGCACCGGGTGCAGCGAGCGCGGGAGCCTGACACGTGGCGCGCGGGGATTGGGTGCGTCACTGTGCGCGTACGGGGGGCAGGTGGCGTGACAGGCGGCGGTTGGCAGGGTGGCGGCTGGCGTGGCGGCCACGGCGCCGACGTGGCGCACGCGTGCACCACGTGGCGGCCCGCCATTGGCGGGCGCCACCCACCCCATTGACTGGAGCGGGCCACGCGGCAGGACGGGAGCGGCTGGATCGGCTGTCCGCTATTCGGGGACACGTGGCGCAATCTGGTGAATTTGGGCGCTGGATGAACGGCCCGATCGGCGCACTGTTTGCGCACGAAACGTTTCGGGCGCCCGGAACTTGGGACACAGAGGGAATTAATTGAATTGTTTGGAATGGGCTATAAATACTCCATTTGGGCTGCTCTTTTGGGCCTTTTCCCGAGCTCCTCTCGGGTTGGAGCCTTAAGGGAATTTGTTCATCACCTTGTCCCCTACTTCTTGATGGATTTCCGGATTTTTTGGAGGCCTCGGCATCGGCGTTATCTGCGATTTGGCGCACTGCGACGATTCTCTTACAGTGGGCTTTTCCGTCACAGTTCAGTCTGAGAGCTCCCATGGGCCACCCTGTTGGAATTTTTGGGCGATTTTCACGGCAGCGTGTTCTAGAGAGGTAACTCTTTATTTTCTGTGTTGATCATTTCACCTCATTTTGGGTTTTTAGCATAGTTCCAGAGGCACCTTTTGACCCTATTTTTCTGTGATGAATTCTAGACAGCACCGGCTTGTTAGATTTATATCTCGGCCTAGGGTCATCGGAACAGGGCGAATAAGTACTCGATTTGGATCTGCTCGTCGCGAGCAACACAGTGGTGATTTTTCTGGGATTTTTGGAGGTTGCTGCGAAGGTGATAATCCCACTTTTCTGGACAGAATGCTACATGATTTTTGTTTGTGGGAAGTTTTGAGCATGCAGTGATGTTTTATTTTTATCTTGGCCTACAAGTATCGGATTTGAACGTGCGAGTACTCGTTTCGATCGGCTCGACACGACGATCGCAGCGGCTATTTTTCCGGATTTTTCTGAGTTCATCTCACAGGTGAAATTTAGCCATTTCGGGAGTGATTGTTGGACAGCGGGTAATTATGCATTTTTGGATTAATTGTACGTCGTTTGGATTACCGTGCAGTGTGCCATGTTTACCTGAAGTGAGGGCGTATTTGGGCTGTGCTTCGCGTGCTCTGCAATCGAGGTGGGTGGTTGTTGCATACCTCAACTTCTGACTTGCTCACTAAGTTTATTATAGAAGCCCTCTATTGGACATATTGATTGATTACCATGCATGATTAATGATATAAATGTGAGCCTATCATTTGAGATTAATTTTGTGGACATAGCATGTTGGGAATATTATTGGGATAATATTATTGTGGAAACATGATTGCGGGGACATTTTTAATAGTGATAATTAACATGCCATGTTAGCACATAGATTTTATTAAAGTTGGTTAAATGGATTAATTGTTGGGATATGATGACATACCTATGTGCGGGTACCACTTTGGTGATTTATTATGGATCAGGGATTATGTACATGTGTAGTTGGCTGATGATTTTAGCATGATGGTTATATCTGTGCGGACTGATTATTCGATGCACATGTGGAACTGTTATTTGATTCACTTTCTTTCATCTTGCATGAGGACTTTTGCATGCTTGTATGGACATCTAGATAGGCCACTATTTATTGCTACACTATCATATTGGGATTTGACTTAGGAGAAACCATGATTGTTTCCTTTCTCCTTCTTATTTATACTTTTGAGTCATGTTGCTCGGGTTCGAGCAGGGGTTTGGGATAGTGTAGCCGGGACCTTAGGGTCGGAGACGGGTTGTTGGGCTTGATGTTGGATTGTGGGTTATTGCGGCAACCGCGGACAGTAGGCGGTTGACCGGATATTGATTATTTACCCGATTGTGGATTGTGGGTTATTGTGGTAAACGCGGACATTAGGCGGTTAGCCAGATATTGATTACTTTATCAGATTTTGGTCTTGTGGGGTGTTGAGGCGACCGCGGACATTGGGCGGTTAACCAGATGTTTACTTATGCATCAGATTGGGTATCAGATTTCTTTAGTGGATGGATTTTCCCACTTTGATCATAGTCATGATCCAGTCCTGCTATATTGAGATACTTGACAGAGATACTTGTGATACTGGTGACAAAGATACTTTACTCGTGTGGGTCGCTCCCCTCGAGTGCCACTCCGGAGTAGGCTTTAGACCGTGACGGGTACCAGTCCATCTGATTGGGATTTAGAGCCTTGTGTGCTGGTCCCCTACTGAGTTCTTGAGTTTTTTCCATCACATCGGCGCGGTTATTGCCCGATGATGAAGGCGACAGCAGGCAGTACCAGTTTTTACTGGTGGCTAGATTGGGTTTATTCAGGCAGGCATGTTAGATACTGATGCATACATACAGTCATTCCTTTTGGCACTGCATTTAGAGGCATGCTAGTGGTGGTTTCCCTTTATTCAGCAGTTCTGTTTACAGCTTTACCACTTATTCCTTTTCTTCCCTCTGGTAGTCTTAGTGGGTACGCCGGAGTTTGAGGCTTTACCCACAGGGGGAGGCTACTGGTTTACTAGTGGTTCTCACCCCCATTGTTGTTTCCCTTTTTTCTTCCTCCTGTTTTGAAGAGTCTTCTGCGGGGGTTGCTGATCTTTCGGTCGTTGTTCGAGGCGAGGGAGTCACGAGCTAGATCCTTACTGCCCGAGGAGTGTAGCTGTATCCCCTGGTTGGAGATTCCTTGTAGCTGTCAGCTGGTTTTTATTGTTTACTTTGAGAGGGAACTTTTGTATTTGGAAAGACTGATGTACTATAGTTTTAGTTTATCTCCCTTTTATAGTTGAGAGATGCTGTACTGAGGACATTGTATGATGATTATCTGTATTTGAGGAGATGGATGTTGTACTTTATTTCGTGTTGTACAGTGATTGGATTTTATTTTACAGCATTTTATTTCTGCTCTGATATTTGCGTAGTTATAGTACTATCTTTTGCAGGTTAGACGCTTCGCCTATGCGGGATTTTGCATAGGTGGCGGATCTGTTGGCTAGCCCGGGTCGCAGTTTCGACCCCGGGGCGTGACAGATTAGGTTAGTATCAGAGCTTAGGGATAGGTCAGTTGGGACTGTAGAAACCCTAGGCTGATGTTTGGACCCTAGGATGACTTCGTGAGAGACGTGACTTTTGGCGAGAGTTCTGATTGGGTCTCATACCTCTCCCAAGTGACGGGATGAGTGATTGGCATGTTTATTCTCCTAAGCAATTATGTTGGCTGCAGACAACATAATGCGGTGGAACGGTTGACATGCTCTAGACTTTCGCCGGATTGGGTCGAGTTTTGTTTTGTGCTGTGGTGCAGTTTGTCGTGGTGAGCGGTGTCTCCCCGACGCGTTGTGCTGATTGGTGTGCACTCGTCGCAGCAGTGGAGTTTGAGCGGATTGTTTTTGGGCCGGATACCCGGATTGAGGTCAGAGAGCTCCGGACCCAGATGACAGGAATGTCAGAGGCTTATCAGCGGCAGAGTGAGCAGCTGGTCTGGGTGACACAGTTGTCAGAGCAGTGGGCAGCCCGACAGTGCTTTTCTCCTGAGACCACCTGGTTGCAGTATCCTCAGCGGCAGTGATTTCTGTGGCGCCGATGGAGCGAGTAGCCCCCTCCGTGCCAATATTTAGTGCCAAGGCACCGAGGCGAGGTAGATAGCTGACAGCTGATGAGCTGTGGGACATCATCGATCGATGGAGCCGGTTTTGGCAGATGAACCACCCCGATTTGTGGAATTGAGTTAGAGCCTTTGAAGGCAGAATCGTGGTTGGTGGTGATGGAGAGACTATTCGAGAGCCTCCATGGGCCAAAGGTTTTATGCAGTTGTTGAACTGCGCGCTCCAGGTTTCGAGGGACGAGGCGCATAGTATATGTGTGACTGGGAGTGGATTGCGCCAGGATACCTTTCAGTTTATTCGGTTCGTCCTGTACAGATTTTGGATGCCGCGATGTAGTAGGCGTTGTTTATGGAGCGTGGCGTTGCGGTTCCCTTGGATAAGGATCTGCCGCCAGAGGCGAGTTCTGGACGAGGCGCTTGGCACTAGGTGATGGAGGACAGATCGGCTGGCAGAGGCATTCTCGATTTCCTTCTCCAGGATCGTGGATTTCTGAGACATCAGAGGTCGGGTGGGCCCCGATGGTAGCGCAGTGGTAGCGTGGATTTGTTGTCTATGGAGGACCATATTCGTCTCCTCAGTGTGAGTAGAGGCAGAGATCGTGCTCTCTATGTGGGTAGTTTTGATATTTTCAGGCAGACTGAGCGACGACCACCTGCATCGAGCGGATGAGACTGTGCTGCCTGGTCGGAGGGCGCCAAGGCAGTGGATCGGGTCGTCGCAGGTGTGATTCCATCACAGCAGTCGGAGTTAGAGCACTCTGCATTCCTGCATGGACTAGAGGCAGAGTGGTTACCACGTGCACTAGAGGTACAGGTTCCGGTTGGTGTGGTGCATGTGGAGGAGGCTTGTGGATCATGTCCAGTGCAGTTGAGACCTTGAGTTATATCGGCAAACTTATTGGTATTTGTGTCAGTTCGGTGTTTTGACCCAGTGCTTGGGATTGGTTGGCACAGTGCAACATGATGTTTGACTGCGGAGAGAGAAGGCTATGACCTTCTGTGAGGCAGACAAGGGAGGCTTGTTTCTTGAGACAGTTAGAGCACACAGGATGCAGCGACAGTGCGAAAGGTGCCTACGGCGGCACCGGGACTCAAGGATATTCGTGTTGCCCGTGAGATCCCGGGTGTGATTCCACCTGAGCTGATGATGATGCCGCCGGTTAGGGAGATTGAGATTGTCACGCCCCGGGGTCGAAACTGCGACCCGGGCTCGCCAACAGATCCGCCGCCCATACGGGAAGCCCCGTATAGACGTAGCGCCTAACCTGCAAAAGATCATCTACACTATACAGATATCAGAGCTGAAAGGAACATGCAGAAATAAAGTAAATATAACTCCAATATATACAACCCAAGTCCTCACCAAAAATACATAAGTCTCTCAATAACAGTAAAAGAAAAGTACAACTCTATACCTCACTACAAAGGTCTCACAACATGAACTCTCAAAAAGTAAAGGGGTACATCTACTCTTTGGACGACGACTGGTAGGGATCTATCTCGCAACTCCCTTACCTCGATCAGCCGGATCAGCAACTGGAGCAGCAGGAACAGGAGTAGAAGTCCCTGGGGAAAAGACACCACGGCGGGTGTGAGAACTATATCCCACAGTAGTTCTCAGTGGGTGCCGCCAACAAGTCCGACGGTCTGCCCACTAAGTCTACTAGAGGCATAAGGTAATAATGCAGTGCTGGAAGGAAAAGCTGGAAAAATATAACTCTACAGCTACTATGCCTCTATCTAGATGCTCAAGAAGTGGAACAGAAGAAATATGGTGCATCTACTAACTCTCAACTCAGATCACCCAATTTATACTGACTGCCACATCGGGTCCAGTCAAACCTGCGCCTACCTACTGCCGTTACACCCACGGAGGATCGGACTTATGTAGGGCATCCGTGACTGCCAAAACTGGCCCAGCCAGAGGGAGTGCGTCGACAAGTCGCGATAGCAAGTAACAAGCCCAACTCCGGAATGGCTCTCGAGGGGCGCGACCCCACCGAGGAAAGTATCCGCACATCTCTGTCGAGCTCAAATGTGGCTCATGCAGGCTATAATCCAAATCCTCGATCAACAAGATCGGCTGTAACCAACAAAACACTGTCTCACTCACAGGCTGGAAAACTACACAGCCGAGACCCACTGTCACTCAGACGGCTCCCAAAAGAAACACTGATCTATAGACTGCTATCAGACTCCACTCGGTCCCCAGACACGAGTGTAAAATGCATCCCACAACAACCCGACCTCTCGGCCCACTGCCCGGGCGAAGGAAACTCTAAGTCCAGGAGGAAACAGTAAATAGTGGTGTGGGGGTGTCTAAAGCAATAATAACCTAGCCCAAATTGGAGTTTTCTACAAGTCTGGTTGAACATGCTGCATATGGCGGGGGTGCTAGGTCAAGTTCCAAGATAACAATAATTAACAGCTTGTAGGAAACAATAAATCACATGATCATCTGACAATATTAGGAACATCAATTCCTATATTCTAGCATGCTATACAAAATACATTTACAATATGCAAGTTCCTACACTAATAGAATTAATGCACAGTCCATAGGTCTTGAAGACGAGGCAACCCACCTGAAGAGCTGAACTGTCCAAGGTCTCACAGCTGAAAATACCAGGAAATCAATAACTCCATATCCAACGGGTCCAGCAATACCCACAAACCCTCCTGGGTACAACACAAGGTCCACAGTTACACTTTATTCCCAAAAATTAACCAAGTATACACAACCTGTAGAACAGTCCCAAAGATGCGATATTTTCAGCTAAAGAAATGGCTCTGAAAAATCGGACAAAAATACTGCTGTGATCGTCGCGTCGAGACCTTCGAAACGGGTACCTGCACGTCCAAATCCGAGCCCTGTAGGCCGAGTTACAAATTCAACAACACAGGGTGCGCAAAACCTCACAATCACACAACTGTAATCCCATGCACAGATAAAGGGAGAAAATATACCTCCGGGCAAGCCTCAGAAAAATAACGGAAACATACGGAAATAATCCTCACGACGATTAGATGCAAAAAGTGTATAGGCTCGTCTCGATCCGACGCTCGAGCGCGAAGGAATCCTCAAAACATCCTGCTGTCCCTGAAATCCTCATAGCAAATAATGGGTCCTAGTAAGCATGGAAAAACTCCAAGAAAAACTCGAAACTAGGGGATGCTGAAAATACCAAGATCATAGTCCTACCAGTCGCGGATCCAACGGCGAAAGAATCGCTCGAAAACGTGGTCGGAGTAGGCTGGGGGGAGCTCGCGCACCGAAACGCGTCGGGAGGAAACACCGGCGAAGGAACGTCGCGACGCGCCAAGAAAATGGAAATCTCGAAAAGCGTGCCACGTAAAATCACAGAAATCCACAGATGGAAGAAGCACAGCACGGGGATCAACTCCTCTGAAGAAACCGAAGTGAGAAAAGTCCCGGAAATGCGAAAAAACGCAAGGTGAATGCGGCTCGGGCTATATATAGGCCCACTAAACAAATCAGAAAATGGCCAATGTATCCCCGGTTTCGGGCGCTGGACCAGGATTCGGGCGCCCGAAACCGGCGGAACACTATACCGAGGAGAAGCGCCCGAATCGTCTTCGAGCCGCCACGTGTCCCGCACAGCAAACAGCTGTGCGGGGCGCACCTGGAGTGGCCACGTGGCCCTCCCGGAGACCGACGCGTGTCCCGCACAGCAAACAGCTGTGCGGGGCGCGCGCAGTGCCGCCGCGTGGCGTCCCCCGGTCAAACGGGTAGGAGGCGCCCGCGAATGGCGGGGCGCCACCTGTCCCGCTCACTGTCGCGGTCACACGTGCGGGCAGGCGCCGCCTAGCCGCCTGCCACGCACATGCCCCGAGGCGCTCGCCCGCATCCTCATGCGCCGCGCCTCGTGGGCCCGCGAATGGCATGCTGACACGTTTCCCCTGCACCCGGTCCACGCACCCTACTTCGGGTTCCGTGGACCGCGCCGCGTGTAACGACCAACCGGGGACTGCCACGTGTCCCCGCCCTGGTCCATGCACCGCCGCGCCAACTCTGTAGACCGCGCGCCATGAGCCCGCCAACCAGGCGGCGCCACGTGTCCCTGCGCCGGGTCTGTGCACCCAGCCGTGACGCTCTGTGGACCGAGCGCTGTAAACCGGCCAATGACAGGCCGCCACGTGGCATGCCGACGGTCCACGGCCCCTCCCATGCACCGAAATCCAATAAAAACTTCCGAGAGTCCGTTTTTGGGCCTCCGGACTCATAATCGAACAAGCAAATAGCCGTTTTCAAACGTTTTTCCGCGCTGAATCCATTTCCAACCTATGTTTGACCAAAAACCTTATCAAAATTTTGGCAAATGTAGCCGAAGGCCAATACAGCTAAAGACACCTCACGGGGTCCATCTGTGGCATCCCTTTGATGCACTATGGGCCAGATACACCAACACTAGGTGTTCTACACAATGGATTCACTTGAAAAGTTGCATGGGATTTCTGGACCACTACATCCTCCCCCACTAAAAGGAAGCTTCGTCCTCGAAACAAAGAAAACAAAACAGACGTACCTCAACCGGAAGCCTCTAACAGAAAGGGATAGGTATCTCTCATCACCGTCTCTATCTCCAAAGCAGCCTCACGCTCCTCGTGATTGCTCCACGAGATCTTCACATACGGAATGGCCCGGTTGCGCAATTCCTTCACCTCACGAGCAAGAATTCGCAACGGGTGCTCCTCATATCCAAGGTCCTCGCCGATCTCCAAAGAAGTGAAGTCAATCACGTTGTAGGTTTTTATAATATATGAGGATCCACACGGATCTAAATAGGTACTATCAAACAACTAGAGGGGGGGTGAATAGGTGTAATACCTATAAAACCAATCTCAGTGCAAAATAAAAACCAATGCGGAAAATAAAAATAGCACACCGAGATTTACGTGGAAACTCCAATCCAGGAGAAAAACCACGGGACCAACACGCAATAACAATCCACTAAGAAAAGAAGAATAACAAGGTGATTACCGACTCCACGGACTCCAACCCCTCCTTCAACTTCTTCGGAGCTTGCGCTCCACCGATTGCACGTCCACGCAATAACAATCCACTAAAAAAAGAAGAATAACAAGGTGATTACCGACTCCACGGATTCAACCCCTCCTTCAACTTCTTCAGACCTTGCGCTCCACTGATTGCACGTCCACTGCACACATTCGAATCCACGAATGCCACTCTAATCCACGAGCACACGTTTCGAATCCACGAAACGCCTTTAACACACCGAATCCACGATGCCACGTCGAATCCACGACGCAAACTTAGCCGATAGAAATATTGGTTTCGATGGTGATCCTTTGCTTAGATTATCATTGAAGAACCGTAGAAGGAATCTCTAAGCAAAGACTAGATCAATTCGACAAAAGATAGATCTTGGAAGAATCGTCGAATTGACCTAAAAGAGGCTATAAAGAAGAACGATAAAAACCTAGCCTCTAGGGTTGCTCTCAAGTGTTTTATAAAATAATCTGTAGTTCTTGAGAAACCCTAAGTGTCTATTTATAGTTTAGAAACCTTTGGAAAGAGATAAGCATCAAAAACTGACTTAACAGAAATTTTCCCGCACGACGATCCGGATCGGATTTACGGCGATCCTGACTGTCGTCTTTTTTCAGCAATTCCTGAAAAAACAAGGTTCGGGATCCGGACTGGAATTCTGATCCGGATCGGTTCAGGATCAGAATTCTGATCCGGACTCTGAACATCCAATTTGTCCAGTTTTTAATTTTTAAGCAATGAAAACTTATCCAAGTGTTTCTAAACTACACAAATGTATTCGGATCACCAAAATTATTTAGTTAAACGTACCTGATCATTCCGAATCCATTTTCCTTTAAGATTGATGTATATGATCCACAATTCTTCAACTTCAATCTTCAAGACTCAAAACACTGAGTGTCAACTTGAGATCTTGTTGAATCTTCTCTGAGTCTTCAATTGCTGATTGACAATTTGATCACTTCAAGACTCCGACTCAACTCACGAAATATGCCAACACAAAAAGCCGTAACAATCTCCCCCTTTGGCAATTTCGTGACAAAACCTAAAAATACATAAAACGCTCAAGACACTCATCTCAAACCAAAAAATCGAAACTCAATGTCATCACCAAAACATTGACTTTCTTTGCGTGAAAGATCCAATAAACAAAAATTACATTTGAACCAGTCTTAGAACAAACTCTATGACTTAGGACTTGGAGTCTTAAAGTGATGTAGATCCTGCAAAACAAAACTCCAAACAAATCAAAAGTCAGTTGTCAGAAATAAAATGTAAATCCTACATTTGATTCGTCCTTTTAGTTCTTTTTGTTTTTCGGCTCCTTTTTCATCATCTCCCCCTATCTCGATGATCTCATCTCCGTCTCCCCCTATCTCGATGATCTCTTCTCCGTCTCCCCCTATCTCGATGATCTCTTCTCCCCCATTTCTCTTCTCCCCCTTTTTGTCACAAATTGTCAAACAGTGAACATACTAGACAAAAGGAAATCACTAACAGCATTAGTTCATAGAGAAAGAGAGATAAAAGCTCAGTTCTGGTATATAACAAAAACATAGATTGAATGACATCTATGTGATCTCATATTATTTTCAAGCACTTAAATTATTTTCTTGATGGAATGCAAATCGATAATTCAAATATTTCAAAATCTGGATTTGTTTCAAGAAATTATTTGATTTTTGCTTTCGAGTACCGGTCATGAAAAACAAAGATAAGACATTATAAACCATTTTTCATATTATATACGTCAAACACAAGTCATCAAAAATAATCTTGAGATCCAAAGTCTATCAAGATGTAACGGATTTACAAAGATGACTTACAGAGATTTCCAAATGACATCAATTTTGAATTTTACCCTTTCAAATTTGAGATAAGCATTAAAATACCTAAGGGTGGCTCTTTGAGCATCTTTCAACTATCCCACCTTATACCAACCAGGAGATTGTTCAAAATATGAACTTTGAATTTAAATCTCCGAATGCTTCATCTAAAAAATTTTAAAAATATTTTTCTAGCATCCAAAACATGTGGTAGCTTCACACACTAACCGGACGACCGGGGTGGCAGCTCTTTCCAACATATGGTGGTAGTTTTCACACTCCTTTCGGATGTAACTCTTTCCACATCTTTTGCAAATCATTTCATTACCCTTGTAAGAAAAATACAATCTCTTATGTGAAAGAATTAAATCCCAAATTTTAGTCGATCAGTTGTCTCATGTTTATCACAAAGAACTCACACAACCGAGATAGATTAATCATCTAAAGATCACACATGATTACTAAAATTTGATGAATATAATTATCAAAAACTCCTATAATGAAGTATCTTCAAGAATTATGATTATAGAGTAAAGTAGATAATTCATATAAAATTAAATTGGAGTGATTGACAGTGAAACCCTTTTTATCCAATGCACTTGTTCGTTAAAATCCTTTTGTTTAAAAACAAAACATAAAAACGAAGAGCATTGAAAACATGTAATGCAGAGATTCAGAAAAATATGAAAGGAAAACCAATCAAAGCATTACATACAGTCATAAGCTATTTAGAACTTAAGAGAAGGAAAGATATCACCTTTCCGAATCCAAAATCGTCGAATTTTGGGTTGTCTTGATTCACTGTGGTCGGGAGTTGATAGCTTTGACTGTTGATCCACCTTAGGTCTTTGCCTCGCAGTGATCCACTTGAATGATTGATGTTGTGGCTCGGACCTTTGGTGGGTTGAGTGAACTCCTTTGACTTGATGAGTCTTTTGATTCCGTTGAGTTCGCTCCGTAGATGAAGTTGTCGAAGAATTCCTCTTTCTCTTTTTCGGGCACGACTTCATCAAGTATCCTTCAAGTCCACATTGGTGACAAGTTCTTCCTTTCAATTTAGTTGTGGAACTTGAAGCCTTTACAGTTTGGTTCTTTTTAAATCCCAAACCAACCTTGCTTGTTTGACCTAATCCGGATATACAATCAAATTTCTTGAAACCGGTTGAAAGCCTTTGTATGTCGGATTTAAGTTGATGAACTTGCTTGGTCAAAGCTTGGTTGGTGACATGAATTTCCTCAAACTGTTTTTCTAGAAAATCAATCTTGTTAATGTGGGAATTAACGACCGTTTCCGATTGATTTATCTTTTCTTGGAGGATTTTATTACTATCCAATAAAAGCTCTCGTTCCTCCTCGAGATCATGAAGTTTGATCTTTAAAGCATGATTCTCGTCTTGAATATCAAGTCGTTGCTTCCTCAACTTCTTAATATGTTAGGCCATCTTCTTTGATTCCGTAAGAAGTTGTTGATATGCCTCAACGAGTTCTTCTTCGTCCGACTCCCCCTCACTTGATGACTCTCCGCCGGATGTTGATGTTTCATGCAAAATCAAAGTAATAGAGTCAGTGATTAAAGATGATAAACAAATATTAGAAGAGGGAATATGAGAGGCATGTAAGGCAATGACTTTTTCCTCTTTACTTGAGGTCGATTCATTAGAAGTAGAATCGTCCCAAGTTTTCGCTTGCAAAGCCTTCTTTATATATGATTTCGGAGAAGGACAATCCGTTGAAATATGGTCGTAGCCTTTGCATCTATAACATTGGATTTCCCCTTCGAATTCATCTTTTTCCTTAGAAGGTTTTGCAGAGCTTTTGAGGTTAGAGGATTTAGAACCCGATGATCCTTTAATTGGTTTCGAGGATGAAGATCCATCGGTTCGATTCTTCCAAAATTTCCGACGAAAGTTCTTTACGATCCGCGCAAATTGTTCTTCAAAATCGGCAAAAGAGATTTCATCGTCGGAAGTTGATTCGCTATCTTCTTCCTTTGTTGATTTGAATGCAATACCTGTAAGCTTAGAAGAAGACTTGGAAGAAACTTGATTAGTAGGAAAAGTCATTTCATAAGTTTGCAAAGCACCTACTAATTCCTCTACTCTCATCTCATCCGGATGACTAACGGTTTCAATGGCGGTAACCTTTGCCCTAAACCGTTCCGGAAGAGTCCGAAGTATCTTTCTTACAATTCTCAACTCCGGGATCTTTTCTCCTAAATTAGCACAAGTATTGATCACATCTTGAAGTCTAGTGTAATAATCTGTAAACAATTCATGCTCATCCATATGAATAGAGTCAAATTGACTTGTAAGCATCTGAAGCTTTTGAATTTTTACTAGATTAGCACCCTCATGTGTAATTTTGAGAATATCCCAAATTTCCTTCGCGGTTTCACATGCGGAAATTCGTGTGAACTCAGTCGAGGAAAGAGAATTAAATAAAGCGTTCATACCCTTCCCATTGTAAGAAGAACTTTCGAATTCCTCTTGGGACCATCTAGAGCGAGGTTTTGGGGTAGTAGAATTTCCTACTTCCTCAACAGGATGCACCAAACCGTATTCCATGGATTGCCATACCCGCTCATCAATTGCGATGAGAAAAGCTCTCATCCGCACTTTCCAATAAGCATAATTAGTCCCATTAAAAAGAGGAGGTCTATAAATATTACCACTTCCACCCAACATGATAGATAAACCTAAAACCCGCTCTGATACCACTTGTAGCTTTTATAATATATGAGGATCCACATGGATCTAAATAGGTACTATCAAACAACTAGAGGGGGGGTGAATAGGTGTAATACTTATAAAACCAATCTCAGTGCAAAATAAAAACCAATGCGGAAAATAAAAACAGCACACCGAGATTTACGTGGAAACTCCAATCCAGGAGAAAAACCACGGGACCAACACGCAATAACAATCCACTAAGAAAAGAAAAATAACAAGGTGATTACCGACTCCACGGACTCCAACCCCTCCTTCAACTTCTTCGGATCTTGCGCTCCACCGATTGCACGTCCACGCAATAACAATCCACTAAGAAAAGAAGAATAACAAGGTGATTACCGACTCCACGGATTCAACCCCTCCTTCAACTTCTTCGGACCTTGCGCTCCACCGATTGCACGTCCACTACACACGTTCGAATCAACGAACGCCACTCGAATCCACGAGCACACGTTTCGAATCCACGAAACGCCTTTAACACACCGAATCCACGATGCCACGTCGAATCCACGACGCAAACTTAGCCGATAGAAATATTGGTTTCGATGGTGATCCTTTGCTTAGATTATCATTGAAGAACCATAGAAGGAATCTCTAAGCAAAGACTAGATCAATTCGACAAAAGATAGATCTTGGAAGAACCGTCGAATTGACCTAAAAGAGGCTATAAAGAAGAACGATAAAAACCTAGCCTCTAGGGTTTCTCTCAAGTGTTTTATAAAATAATCGGTAGTTCTTGAGAAACCCTAAGTGTCTATTTACAGTTTAGAAACCTTTGGAAAGAGATAAGCATCAAAAACTGACTTAACAGAAATTTTCCCGCACGACGATCCGGATCGGATTTACGGCGATCCTGACTATCATCTTTTTTCAGCAATTCCTGAAAAAATAAGGTTCGGGATCCGGACTGGAATTCTGATCCGGATCGGAATTCTGATCCAGATCGGTTCAGGATCAAAATTCTGATCCGGACTCTGAACATCCAATTTGTCCAGTTTTTGATTTTTAAGCAATGAAAAATTATCCAAGTGTTTCTAAACTACACAAATGTATTCGGATCACCAAAATTATTTAGTTAAACGTACCTGATCATTCCGAATCCATTTTCCTTTAAGATTGATGTATATGATCCACAATTCTTCAACTTCAATCTTCAAGACTCAAAACACTGAGTGTCAACTTGAGATCTTGTTGAATCTTCTCTGAGTCTTCAATTGCTGATTGACAATTTGATCACTTCAAGACTCCGACTCAACTCACGAAATATGCCAACACAAAAAGCCGTAACACACGTGCGAAGGGTCGAAAACATATCTCGTCAGAGCCGAGACGTGGAAAACATCATGAACTCCGGCCAGGCGTGGAGGAAGGGCAACTCTGTAAGCCACAGGGCCTACTCTCTCAAGTACCTCAAAGGGTCCAATAAAGCGGGGACTTAGCTTCCCACGAACTCCAAATCTCCGGACCACTTTCGAAGGACAGACCTTCAAAAAGACATGATCACCAATCTGAAACTCTAGGTCTCGCCGTCGAGTATCAGCGTAGCTCCTCTGACGACTCTGGGCTACCTCAGGATGTCGGCGAACTAATCTGGCTTTCTCCTCTGCCTCCAGCAGTAAATCAGGTCCCAAAGTCCTCCTCTCACCCACGTCACTCCAATACAAGGGCGACCGACACTTGCGTCCATACAACGCCTCAAACGGAGCCATCTGAATGCTCGCCTGATAGCTGTTGTTGTACGCAAACTCAACCAATGCTAAGTGCCGGTACCACCCTCCTCCAAAATCCATAACGCACGCTCTCAACATGTCCTCGAGGGTCTGTATGGTGCGCTCGGACTGTCCGTCAGTGTGTGGGTGGAATGCTGTGCTAAACCGAAGCTGGGTCCCCAAGGCTGACTGTAGACTCCCCCAAAAATGCGATACAAACCTCGGGTCCCTATCTGATACAATTGAGGCGAGTACACCGTTTAGCCTCACCACCTCATCCAAATACAACTGTGCAAGACGCTCCAACGGCCAAGTCATCTGTACAGGCAAGAAGTGTGCAGACTTGGTGAGTCTATACACGATAACCCAAATCGCGTCGGCTCCACTCTGCGCCCTCGGCAGTCTTGTGACGAAATCCATAGTGATGTGTTCCCACTTCCACTCGGGAATTGGAAGACTCTGCAACTTGCCAGCAGGAACCCGGTGCTCTGCCTTCACCTGCTGGCAAGTTAAACAGTGAGCCACAAATCTTCCAATGTCCCGCTTCATTCCGGACCACCATAAGTGTGCCTTGAGGTCCTTATACATCTTAGTACCACCAGGATGAATGGTATAAGGTGTATAATGGGCCTCTCTCAAAATCTGGTCTCTGATCTCAGGATCCGTAGGCACACACACTCGGTCCCTGTACCGCAGTACTCCCGAGCTATCCACCGCAAAATCCCCTATCTGATCTGCCTGAATCTGTGATCTGATCCTCGTCAATTGGGGGTCGTCACTCTGTGTCTCCCTAATCCTGTCCAACAGAGTGGGCTGCAAGACCATAGACATGAGTCTTGGAGAGACCCCAGGGGATACCACCTCAATCTGTAACCGCCTCAACTGCTCCACTAGCGGTGCCAGCTGCGTGATCAACATGCTCAAACTCTGCACTGACCTCCTGCTCAAAGCATCTACTACCACATTGGTCTTGCCGGGATGATAAAGGATGCTCACATCATAGTCCTTTAATAGCTCCAACCACCGGCGTTGCCTCAAATTCAGCTCCTTTTGAGTAAACAAGTACTTCAAACTCTTATGATCAGTGTAAATCTCACAGTGTTCTCCGTAGAGGTAATGCCGCCATAACTTCAAAGTGAACACCACAGCTGCAAGCTCCAAATCATGAGTAGGGTAATTCTTCTCATAATCCTTTAATTGCCGCGAAGCATAAGCAATTACCCTACCATGCTGCATCAAAACACATCCCAAACCGCTGTGAGAGGCGTCACTATAAATCACGAATCCATCGCCCATCACTGGCAATGCTAGGACTGGTGCCGAAATCAATCTCCTCTTCAGCTCCTCAAAGCTCTGTTGGCACTGCTCAGTCCAAATAAACTTTATCCCCTTCCTAGTCAAACTGGTCAGGGGGGTAGAGAGCTTGGCAAAGCCCTCCACAAACCGACGATAATAGCCTGCCAAGCCCAAAAAGCTCCGAACCTCGGTAACCGTCGTCGGTCTCGGCCAATCCCGAACAGTATCAATCTTCGTCGGGTCTACTACCACTCCTGCGGTTGATACGATGTGGCCTAAAAATGCAACCTCCCGAAGCCAAAATTCGTACTTTTTAAACTTGGCATACAGCTTCTTCTCTCGCAGAAGCTGCAGCACTATCCTCAAGTGCTCCTCATGCTCTATATCACTCCGGGAGTAAATCAAAATGTCGTCTATGAACACAACCACAAACTGGTCCAAGTACGGCTGAAATACCCGGTTCATCAAATCGATAAATGCAGTAGGGGCATTAGTCAAACCAAAAGGCATAACAGTGAACTCATAATGCCCGTACCGGGATTTAAAAGCCGTCTTGGGGATGTCCTCCGCCCTCACCCTCAGCTGGTGGTAACCTGACTGGAGATCAATCTTCGAGAATACTAACGCTCCCTGTAGCTGATCGAACAGATCATCAATCCGTGGTAGAGGATACTTGTTCCGGATGGTCACTTTATTCAGCTCCCTGTAATCCACACACAATCGAAGCGACCCATCCTTCTTCTTCACAAACAATACCGGCGCTCCCCATGGAGATAAACTGGGCCTAACAAAACCCCTGTCCATCAAACCCTGTAACTGGGCCTTCAACTCCCTCAGCTCTGCAGGTGCCATCCTATAAGGTGCCTTTGAGATTGGTGCGGTTCCTGTAACCACATCAAACACAAACTCTATCTCCCTCTCCGGCGGCATAATCGTCTACTCCGGGGGAAACACATATGGGAACTCGCGGACAATAGGGATATCCTCGAGCCCCAGTGCCGCCGTAGACACCTCTACAATCGTCGCCAAGAAAGCGGTGCAGCCTCTACTCATCATCCGCCTAGCCCTCGCCGAAGAAATAGTCACCGCAAACAAGGAGCTCTGGCAGCCTCTGAAGACAAACTCCTCCTGTCCGAGCTCGCGGAGGGTCACCGTCCACTCTCTGCAGTCTATGGTAGCAAAATACTGCGACAACCAATCCATGCCGAGTACAACATCGAAATCCTGGAGCTGCCGCAAAACAAGCAAGTCTGCCGGCAAGATCCAGGGTCCCAACTGTACAGGGCAATCCCTACAATACTCCTCGACATGCAAGACATGATCTGGAATCTGAACCTCTAATGCATGCGATAAAGAAACTACCTCTATACCTTATAGGGATGCAAATGCTCTAGTAATGAATGAGTGCGATGCGCCGGTATCAAAAAGAGCTCGAGTATGAACTGCAGAAATCAAAATAATACATGCGACGACATGGTCAGCCGCTGTAGCATCCTCAACCTAAGTGGCATAAACTCGCCCGCTCGGCGCTGGGGGTCGTCGCTCTAGCTGTCGCGAGGAGGATGAAGCATGATCGGGCCTACCGTAGGCCACAGAAGGTCCTGCCGTCTGATGAGGAACAGAGGGTGCTGAAGCCGAGGAAGGAACTGGATGACCCGCTCTAGGGCACGAACTCTAGAAGTGACCGATCTGCCCGCAACGGAAGCAACGGCCCTGCCTCTGAGGACACTGGATCGGTGAGTGCGGCCCTCCACAAATAACACATCAGTCCGGGCGTGGCTGCCGCGAGGTCTGCTGCTGCTGCGAAGGCTGCTGCTGTCGAGGCGGTCGACGCTGCTGCTGCTACTACTGAGACTGACGAGATGCTCCTGATCTCTGGCGCCCCTGATACCCACGACCCTGAGGATGGAATCGTGGAGGTCTCAGGGGTCCCTGCCGACTCGACTGCCCCTCATCCATCGGTGCTGGGCGCTTCGACCCTGGAATCACTGCGGGGGCTGGAGCCACCTCCTCCATCACCGCCTCCCTGCGCTCAACATAGAGTGCCTGCTCCATAGAGGCCTCCAGAGTCTGTAATCTGAGTGAACGAACAAACTGGTAAATGTCCCGGCGCAACCCTCGCTCAAACATGTAGATCCGATGCGCCTCATCCCTGGCCACGTGAGGTACACAAGCCAACAGCTGGTTGAAATCTGTAATGTACTCATGCATGGGCCGATCTCCCTGGCGGAGATTCTTCAGCTGCTCCTCCAACCTCTGACGAACGCTCTCCGGAAAGAAAGCCCCAAGAAGAAGTCTGCGGTACTCTGCCCAAGTAAGAAACTGCGTGCCAGGCGGACCAGCAGGTCGCACACGCCGCCACCAAGCCTCGACGTTGCTCTCCAAAAAGTTTGTCGCCAAAAGGACCCAAAACCGCTCCTCAATGAAAAAGCTCTCAAAATGTCGCTCCATAGCCGTGATCCACGACTCAGCCTCCCACGGCTCCGCACTCAGTCCCGAAAAATGAGGCGGATCGAACTGACGGAACCTCATCAACAGATCAACCACCTCACGCTGCTCAGCTGGGGTCAAAGGTCCCGTCGACCCACACGGTGGTCTACTGGAAACCGGCTCAACAGGAACTGCAGGTGCTGTTTGAACAATATGGGGTGCCACAACTGGCGAAGAGGGTACAGGTGAACTCTCTGGGGGTGCTACAACTGGCTGTGCCCTCTGCTCCAACATAAGCAACATCCGACCCAAGGTCTCCTCCTGGCGCCGAACAGCCTCCTCCTGGCGCTGTGAAGTCTCCTCCTGGCGCTGTGAAGTCTCCTCCTGGCGCCGAACAGCCTCAGACATCTGTGCCATCTGAGCACGGAGCTCCTGCACCTCACTCTGCTATCCCTGTCCCGAGTCCTCCTGCTCGGGCTCAGAGGAAGAAGGCTGCGAACGCGTCGACATCCTGCGTCGCGGAGGCATCACTCACCTGAGGAAAAAGAAGAGAGCAATCAGAACCCAAAGCAACACTCGACCCAATTTAGTGAAAGTCAAAGGCATGTCCCCCTTCCTGTAGTACTATGTTGTCTGCAGCCAACATAGTTGCCACCGAAGGAAGATATGTCGATCACTCATCCCATCCCTTGGGAGAGTTTGGAACCCAATTGGGACTCTCGCTAAAAATTACGGCTCTCTTGTAAGTCATCCTAGGGTCCAACAACAAGCCTTGGGTTTCTAAGTCCTCAATGACCTACATCCTAGGATCTGATACAACTCTAATCTGTCACGCCCCGGGGTCGAAACTGCAATCCGGGCTCGCCAACAGATCCGCCGCCCATACGGGAAGCCCCGTATAGACGTAGCGCCTAACCTGCAAAAGATCATCTACACTATACAGATATCAGAGCTGAAAGGTACATGCTGAAATAAAGTAAATATAACTCCAACATATACAACCCAAGTCCTCACCAAAATACATAAGTCTCTCAATAACAGTAAAAGAAAAGTACAACTCTATACCTCACTACAAAGGTCTCTCAACATGAACTCACAAAAAGTAAGGGGGTACATCTACTCTCTGGATGACGACTGGTAGGGATCTACCTCGCGACTCCATTACCTCGATCAGCCGGATCAGCAACTGGAGCAGCAGGAACAGGAGTAGAAGTCCCTCGGGAAAAGACACCACGGCGGGTGTGAGAACTACATCCCACAGTAGTTCTCAGTGGGTGCCGCCAACAAGCCCGACGGTCTGCCCACTAAGTCTACTAGAGGCATAAGGTAATAATGCAGTGCTGGAAGGAAAAGCTGGAAAAATATAACTCTACAGCTACTATGCCTCTATCTAGATGGTCAAGAAGTGGAACAGAAGAAATATGGTGCATCTACTAACTCTCAACTCAGATCACCCAATCTATACTGACTGCCACATCGGGTCCAGTCAAACCTGCGCCTACCTACTACCGTAACATCCATGGAGGACCGGACTTACGTAGGGCGTCCGTGACTGCCAAAACTGGCCCAGCCAGAGGGACTGCGTCGACAAGTCGCGATAGCAAGTAACAAGCCCAACTCCGGAGTGGCACTCGAGGGGCGCGACCCCACCGAGGAAAGTATCCACGCATCTCTGTCGAGCTCAAATGTGGTTCATGCAGGCTATAATCCAAATCCTCGATCAACAAGATCGGCTGTAACCAACAAAACACTGTCTCACTCACAGGCTGGAAAACTACACAGCCGAGACCCACTGTCACTCAGACGGCTCCCAAAAGAATCACTGATCTACAGACTGCTATCAGACTCCACTCGGTCCCCAGACACGAGTGTAAAATGCATCCCACAACAACCTGACCTCTCGGCCCACTGCCCGGGCGAAGGACACTCTAAGTCCAGGAGGAAACATTAAATAGTGGTGTGGGGATGTCTAAAGCAATAATAACCTAGCCCAAGTTGGAGTTTTCTACAAGTCTGGTTGAACATGCTGCATATGGCGGGGATGCTAGGTCAAGTTCCAACATAACAATAATTAACAGCTTGTAGGAAACAATAAATCACATGATCTTCTAACAACATCATGAACATCAATTCCTATATTCTAGCATGCTATACAAAATACATTTACAATATGCAAGTTCCTACACTAATAGAATTAATGCACAGTCCATAGGTCTTGAAGACGAGGCAACCCACCTGAAGAGCTGAACTGTCCAAGGTCCCACAGGTGAAACTACCAGGAAATCAACAACTCCAGATCCAATGGGTCCAGCAATACCCGCAAACCCTCCTGGGTACAACACAAGGTCCACAGTTACACTTTATTCCCAAAAATTAACCAAGTATACACAACCTGTAGAACAGTCCCAAAGATGCGATATTTTCACCTGCAGAAAGGGCTCCAAAAAATCCGACAAAAATACTGCTGTGATCGTCGCGTCGAGTCCTTCGAAACGGGTACCTGTACGTCCAAATCCGAGCCCCGTAGGCCGACTTACAAATTCCACAACACAGGGTGCGCAAAACCTCACAATCACACAACTGTAATCCCATGCACAGATAAAGGGAGAAAATATACCTCCGGGCAAGCCTTAGAAAAATCCCAGAAAAATACGGCAATAATCCTCGCGACGAGTAGATGCAAAAAGTGTATAGGCTCGTCTCGATCCGACGCTCGAGCGCAGAGGAATCCTCAAAACATCCTGCTGTCCCCGAAATCCTCCCAGCAAACAAAGGGTCCCAGTAAGCATGGAAAAACTCCAAGAAAAACTCGAAACCACGGGATGCTGAAAATACCAAGATCATAGCCCTACCTGTCGTGGATCCAACGGCGAAAGAATCGCTCGAAAAGGTGGTCGGAGTAGGCCGGGGGGACCTCGCGCACCGAAACGCGATGGGAGGAAACACCGGCGAAGGAACGTGGCAACGCGCCAAGAAAATGGAAATCTCGAAAAGCGTGCAACGTAAAATCCCAGAAATCCACAGATAGAAGAAGCACCGCACGGGGATCAACTCCTCTGAAGAAACCGAAGTGAGAAAAGGCCCCGAAATGTGAAAAAACCCAAGGTGAATGCGGCTCGGGCTATATATAGGCCCACTAAACAAATCAGAAAATGACCAATGTATCCCCGGTTTCGGGCGCTGGACCAGGATTCGGGCGCCCGAAACCGGCGGAACAATATACCGAGGAGAAGCGCCCGAATTGTCCTCGAGCCGCCACGTGTCCCGCACAGCAAACAGCTGTGCGGGGCGCGCCGGGAGTGGCCACGTGGCCCTCCCGGAGACCGGCGAGTGTCCCGCACAGCAAACAGCTGTGCGGGGTGCGCGCGGTGCCGCCGCGTGGCGTCCCCCGGTAAAACGGGTAGGTGGCGCCCGCGATTGGCGGGGCGACACACTGTCGCGGTCACACGTGCGGGCAGGCACCGCCTGGCCGCCTGCCACGCACGCGCCCCGAGGCGCTCGCCCGCGTCCCCGTGCGCCGCGCCTCGTGTGTGACGCCCCACTTCCCAGGGGGTCACCCATCCTAGAACTACTCTAGCTCTAGCACGCTTAACTCTCATGTTCCTCTTGGATTTCGCTACCATCCAAAATGCTATAGCCGAGTTAGAGATTTAGTCCTATTATATCATTTATATAGAGGACTAATCTAAATTCCGGGGGTGTCACATTCTTCCCCCCTTGAAGCCCTGACGTCAACGTCAGGCTCAAGCACACTCACAAGCACTAGGCGATGTGAGACTCGTCTCGCTAGCCTTAGCCGACCTTGTGAGGAGCTGCACTCCACTCACAACGGTCATTAGCCGGGGAGCCTCACTCTACCCGCTATATAACCCTGGCTCAGCCGAGACTCATCTCACATTTCCGGCTGGTGAATGTCTCTGATACCAACTGTGACGCCCCACTTCCCAGGGGGTCACCCATCCTAGAACTACTCTAGCTCTAGCACGCTTAACTCTCATGTTCCTCTTGAATTTTGCTACCATCCAAAATGCTATAGCCGGGTTAGAGATTTAGTCCTATTATATCATTTATATAGACGACTAATCTAAATTCCGAGGGTGTCACATCGTGAGCCCGTGAATGGCATGGTGACACGTGTCCCCTGCACCCGGTCCACGCACCATACTTCGGGTTCCGTGGACCGTGCCGCGTGCACTGACCAACCGGGGACTGCCACGTGTCCCCGCCCTAGTCCATGCACCGTCGCGCAAACTCTGTAGACCACGCGCCATGAGCCCGCCAACCAGGTGGCGCCACGTGTCCCTGCGTCGGGTCTGTGCACCCAGCCGCGACGCTCTGTGGACCCAGCGCTGTAAACCGGCCAATGACAGGCCGCCACGTTGCTTGCCGGCGGTCCACGGCCCCTCCCATGCACCGAAATCCAATAAAAACTTCCGGGAGTCCGTTTTTGGGCCTCCGGACTCAGAATCGAACAAACAAATAGCTGTTTTCAAGCATTTTTCCGCGCTAAATGCTATTCCAACCTCTATTTGGCCAAAAACCTTATCAAAATTTTGGCAAATGTAGCCGAAGGCCAATACAGCTAAAGATACCTCACAGGGTCCATCTGTGGCATCCCTTTGATGCACTATGGGCCAGATACACCAACACTAGGTGTTCTCCACAATGGATTCACTGGAAAAGTTGCATGGGATTTCTGGACCACTACATCCTCCCCCACTAAAAGGAAGTTTCGTCCCCGAATCGAAGAAAACAAAACAGACGTACCTCAACCGGAAGCCTCGAACAGAAAGGGATAGGTATCTCTCATCACCGTCTCTAGCTCCCAAGTAGCCTCACGCTCCTCGTGATTGCTCCACAAGATCTTCACATACGGAATGGCCCGGTTGCGCAATTCCCTCACCTCACGAGCAAGAATTCGCAACGGGCGCTCCAAATATCCAAGGTCCTCGCCGATCTCCAAAGAAGTGAAGTCAATCACGTGCAAAGGGTCAAAAACATATCTCGACAGAGCCGAGACGTGGAAAACATCATGAACACCGGCTAGGCGTGGAGGAAGGGCAACTCTGTAAGCCACAGGGCCTACTCTCTCAAGTACCTTGAAGGGTCCAATAAAGCGGGGACTGAGCTTCCCACGAACTCTAAATCTCCGGACCCCTTTCGAATGCGAGACCTTCAAAAAGACATGATCACCAATCTGAAACTCTAGGTCTCGCCGTCGAGTATCAGCATAGCTCCTCTGACGACATTGGGCTACCTCAAGATGTCGGCAAACTAATCTGACTTTCTCCTCTGCCTCCAGCAGTAAATCAGGTCCCAAAGTCCTCCTCTCACCCACGTCACTCCAATACAAGTGCGACCGACACTTGCGTCCATACAACTCCTCAAACGGAGCCATCTGAATGCTCGCCTGATAGCTGTTGTTGTACGCAAACTCAACCAATGCTAAGTGCCGGTACAACCCTCCTCCAAAATCCATAACGCACGCTCTCAACATGTCCTCGAGGGTCTGTATGGTGCGCTCGGACTGTCCGTCAGTGTGTGGGTGGAATGATGTGCTAAACCGAAGTTGGGTCCCCAAGGCTGACTGTAGACTCCCCCAAAAATGCGATACAAACCTGGGTCCCTATCTGATACAATCGAGGCGGGTACACCGTGTAGCCTCACCACCTCATCCAAATACAACTGTGCAAGACGCTCCAACGGCCAAGTCATCTGTATAGGCAAGAAGTGTGCAGACTTGGTGAGTCAATCCACGATGACCCAAATCGCGTCGGCTCCACTCTGCGCCCTCGGCAGTCCTGTGACGAAATCCATAGTGTTGTGGTCCCACTTCCACTCGGGAATTGGAAGACTCTGCAACTTGCCAGCAGGAACCCGGTGCTCTGCCTTCACCTGCTGGCAAGTTAAACAGTGAGCCACAAATCTTCCAATGTCCCGCTTCATTCCGGACCACCAAAAGTGTGCCTTGAGGTCCTTATACATCTTAGTACCACCAGGATGAATGGTATAAGGTGTATAATGGGCCTCTCTCAAAATCTGGTTTCTGATCTCAGGATCCGTAGGCACACACACTCGGTCCCTGTACCGCAGTACTCCCGAGCTATCCACTACAAAATCCCCTATCTGATCTGCCTGAATCTGTGATCTGAACCTCGTCAAGTGGGGGTCGTCACTCTGTGTCTCCCTAATCCTGTCCAACAGAGTGGGCTGCAAGACCATAGACATGAGTCTAGCAGAGACCCCAGGGGATACCACCTCAATCTGTAACCGCCTCAACTGCTCCACTAGCGGTGCCTGCTGCGTGATCAACATGCTCAAACTCTGCATTGACCTCCTACTCAAAGCATCTACTACCACATTGGTCTTGCCGGGATGATAAAGGATGCTCACATCATAGTCCTTTAATAACTCCAACCACCGGCATTGCCTCAAATTCAGCTCCTTTTGAGTAAACAAGTACTTCAAACTCTTATGATCAGTGTAAATCTCACAGTGTTCTCCGTAGAGGTAATGCCGCCATAACTTCAAAGTGAACACCACAGCTGCAAGCTCCAAATCATGAGTTGGGTAATTCTTCTCATAATCCTTTAATTGCCGCGAAGCATAAGCAATTACCCTACCATGCTGCATCAAAACACATCCCAAACCGCTGTGAGAGGCGTCACTATAAATCACGAATCCATCGCCCATCACTGGCAATGCTAGGACTGGTGCCGAAATCAATCTCCTCTTCAGCTCCTCAAAGCTCTGTTGGAACTTCTCAGTCCAAATAAACTTTATCCCCTTCCTAGTCAAACTGGTCAGGGGGGTAGAGAGCTTGGCAAAGCCCTCCACAAACCGACGATAATAGCCTGCTAAGCCCAAAAAGCTCCGAACCTCGGTAACCGTCGTCGGTCTCGGCCAATCCCGAACAGTATCAATCTTCGTCGGGTCTACTGCCACTCCTGCGGTTGATATGATGTGGCCTAAAAATGCAACCTCCCGAAGCCAAAATTCGCACTTTTTAAACTTGGCATACAGCTTCTTCTCTCGCAGAAGCTGCAGCACTATCCTCAAGTGCTCCTCATGCTCTATATCACTCCGGGAGTAAATCAAAATGTCGTCTATGAACACAACCACAAACTGGTCCAAGTACGGCTGAAATACCCGGTTCATCAAATCGATAAATGCAGTAGGGGCATTAGTCAAACAAAAAGGCATAACAGTGAACTCATAATGCCCGTAGCGGGATCTAAAAGCCGTCTTGGGGATGTCCTCCGCCCTCACCCTCAGCTGGTGGTAACCTGACTGGAGATCAATCTTCGAGAATGCTGACGCTCCCTGTAGCTGATCGAACAGATCATCAATCCGTGGTAGAGGATACTTGTTCCAGATGGTCACTTTATTCAGCTCCCAGTAATCCACACACAATCGAAGCGACCCATCCTTCTTCTTCACAAACAATACCGGCGCTCCCCATGGAGATAAACAGTGAACTCATAATGCTCTTACCGGGATCTAAAAGCCGTCTTGGGGATGTCCTTTGCTTAGATTATCATTGAAGAACCATAGAAGGAATCTCTAAGCAAAGACTAGATCAATTCGACAAAAGATAGATCTTGGAAGAACCGTCGAATTGACCTAAAAGAGGCTATAAAGAAGAACGATAAAAACCTAGCCTCTAGGGTTGCTCTCAAGTGTTTTATAAAATAATCGGTAGTTCTTGAGAAACCCTAAGTGTCTATTTATAGTTTAGAAACCTTTGGAAAGAGATAAGCATCAAAAACTGACTTAACAGAAATTTTCCCGCACGACGATCCGGATCGGATTTACGGCGATCCTGACTGTCGTCTTTTTTCAGCAATTCCTGAAAAAACAAGGTTCGGGATCCGGACTGGAATTCTGATCCGGATCGGAATTCTGATCCGGATCAGTTCAGGATCAGAGTTCTGATCCGGACTCTGAACATCCAATTTGTTCAGTTTTTGATTTTTAAGCAATGAAAACTTATCCAAGTGTTTCTATACTACACAAATGTATTCGGATCACCAAAATTATTTAGTTAAACGTACCTGATCATTCCGAATCCATTTTCCTTTAAGATTGATGTATATGATCCACAATTCTTCAACTTCAATCTTCAAGACTCAAAACACTGAGTGTCAACTTGAGATCTTGTTGAATCTTCTCTTAGTCTTCAATTGCTGATTGACAATTTGATCACTTCAAGACTCCGACTCAACTCACGAAATATGCCAACACAAAAAGCCGTAACACATGTGCGAAGGGTCGAAAACATATCTCGTCAGAGCCGAGACGTGGAAAACATCATGAACTCCGGCCAGGCGTGGAGGAAGGGCAACTCTGTAAGCCACAGGGCCTACTCTCTCAAGTACCTCGAAGGGTCCAATAAAGCGGGGACTGAGCTTCCCACGAACTCCAAATCTCCGGACCCCTTTCGAAGGCGAGACCTTCAAAAAGACATGATCACCAATCTGAAACTCTAGGTCTCGCCGTCGAGTATCAGCGTAGCTCCTCTGATGACTCTGGGCTACCTCAGGATGTCGGCGAACTAATCTGACTTTCTCCTCTTCCTCCAGCAGTAAATCTGGTCCCAAAGTCCTCCTCTCACCCACGTCACTCCAATACAAGGGCGACCGACACTTGCGTCCATACAACGCCTCAAACGGAGCCATCTGAATGCTCGCCTGATAGCTGTTGTTGTACGCAAACTCAACCAATGGTAAGTGCCGGTACCACCCTCCTCCAAAATCCATAACGCACGCTCTCAACATGTCCTCGAGGGTCTGTATGGTGCGCTCGGACTGTCCGTCAGTGTGTGGGTGGAATGCTGTGCTAAACCGAAGCTGGGTCCCCAAGGCTGACTGTAGACTCCCCCAAAAATGCGACACAAACCTCGGGTCCCTATCTGATACAATCGAGGCGGGTACACCATGTAGCCTCACCACCTCATCCAAATACAACTGTGCAACACGCTCCAACGACCAAGTCATCTGTACAGGCAAGAAGTGTGCAGACTTGGTGAGTCTATCCACGATAACCCAAATCGCGTCGGCTCCACTCTGCGCCCTCGGCAGTCTTGTGACGAAATCCATAGTGATGTGTTCCCACTTCCACTTGGGAATTGGAAGACACTGCAACTTGCCAGCAGGAACCCGGTGCTCTGCCTTCACCTGGTGGCAAGTTAAACTGTGAGCCACAAATCTTCCAATGTCCCGCTTCATTCCGGACCACCAAAAGTGTGCCTTGAGGTCCTTATACATCTTAGTACCACCAGGATGAATGGTATAAGGTGTATAATGGGCCTCTCTCAAAATCTGGTCTCTGATCTCAGGATCCGTAGGCACACACACTCGGTCCCTGTACTGCAGTACCCCCGAGATATCCACTGAAACATCCCCTATCTGATCTGCCTGAATCTGTGATCTGATCCTCGTCAAGTGGGGGTCCTCACTCTGTGTCTCCCTAATCCTGTCCAACAAAGTGGGCTGCAAGACCATAGACATGAGTCTAGGAGAGACCCCAGGGGATACCACCTCAATCTGTAACCGCCTCAACTGCTCCACTAGCGGTGCCTGCTGCGTGATCAACATGCTCAAACTCTGCACTGACCTCCTGCTGAAAGCATCTGCTACCACATTAGTCTTGCCGGGATGATAAAGGATGCTCACATCATAGTTCTTTAGTAACTCCAACCACCGGCGTTGCCTCTAATTCAGCTCCTTTTGAGTAAACAAGTACTTCAAACTCTTATGATCAGTGTAAATCTCACAGTGTTCTCCGTAGAGGTAATGCCGCCACAACTTCAAAGCGAACACCACAGCTGCAAGCTCCAAATCATGAGTAGGGTAATTCTTCTTATAATCCTTTAATTGCCGTGAAGCATAAGCAATTACCCTACCATGCTACATCAAAACACATCCCAAACCGCTGTGAGAGGCGTCACTATAAATCACGAATCCATCGCCTATCACTGGCAATGCTAGTACTGGTGCCAAAATCAATTCCTCTTCAGCTCCTCAAAGCTCTGCTGGCACTGCTCAGTCCAAACAAACTTTATCCCCTTCCTAGTCAAACTGGTCAGGGGGTTAGAGAGCTTCGCAAAGCCCTCCACAAACCGACGATAATAGCCTGCCAAGCCCAAAAAGCTCTGAACCTCGGTAACCGTCGTCGGTCTCGGCCAATCCCGAACAGTATCAATCTTCGTTGGGTCTGCTGCCACTCCTGCGGCTGATACGATGTGGCCTAAAAATGCAACCTCCCGAAGCCAAAATTCGCTCTTTTTAAACTTGGCATACAGCTTCTTCTCTCGCAGAAGCTGCAGCACTATCCTCAAGTGCTCCTCATGCTCTATATCACTCCGGGAGTAAATCAAAATGTCGTCTATGAACACAACCACAAACTGGTCCAAGTACGGCTGAAATACCCGGTTCATCAAATCGATAAATGTAGCAGGGGCATTAGTCAAACCAAAAGGCATAACAGTGAACTCATAATGCTCGTACCGGGATCTAAAAGCCGTCTTGGGGATGTCCTCGGCCCTCACCCTCGGCTGGTGGTAACCTGACTGGAGATCAATCTTCGAGAATACTGATGCTCCCTGTAGCTGATCGAACATATCATCAATCCGTGGTAGAGGATATTTGTTCTGGATGGTCACTTTATTCAGCTCCCTGTAATCCACACACAATCGAAGCGACCCATCCTTCTTCTTCACAAACAATACCGGCGCTCCCCACGGAGATACACTGGGCCTAATAAAACCCCTGTCCATCAAATCCTGTAACTGGGCCTTCAACTCCCTCAGCTCGGCAGGTGCCATCCTATAAGGTGCCTTTGAGATTGGTGCGGTTCCTGGAACAACATCAATCACAAACTCTATCTCCCTCTCCGGCGGCATAATCGTCAACTCCAGGGGAAACACATCTGCTAACTCGCGGACAATAGGGATATCCTCGAGCCCCAATGCCGCCGTAGACACCTCTACAATCGTCGCCAAGAAAGCGGTGCAGCCTCTACCAATATTCCGCCTAGTCCTCACCGAAGAAATAGTCACCGCAAACAAGGAGCTCTGGCAGCCTCTGAAGACAAACTCCTCCTGTCCGGGCTCGCGGAGGGTCACCGTCCTCTCTCTGCAGTCTATGGTAGCAAAATACCGCGACAACCAATCCATGCCGAGTACAACATCGAAATCCTGGAGCTGCCGCAAGACAAGCAAGACTGCCGGCAAGATCTAGGGTCCCAACTGTACAGGGCAATCCCTACAATACTCCTCGACATGCAAGACATGATTTGGAATCTGAACCTCTAATGCATGCGATAAAGAAACTACCTGTCACGCCCCGGCGTCGAAACTGCGACCCGGGCTCGCCAACAGATCCGCCGCCCATTCGGGAAGCCCCGTATAGACGAAGCGACAACCTGCAAAAGATGATCTATACTATACAGATATCAGAGCTGAAAGTAAAACTGCTAGAAATAAAACAATATACAAACCAAGACCTCACCAAAATACAAAAGTCTCTCGAGCAGTAAAAATAAATACAACTCTATACCTCACTACAAAGTTCTCTCAACATGAACTCTCAAAAGTAATAAGGGTACATCTACTCTCTGGACGACGACTGGTAGGGATCTAGCTCGCGACTCCCTTACCTCGATCAGAAGAAGCAACAACAGGAGCAACTGGAACAGGAGTAGAAGTCCCTGTGGGGAAAGACACCACGACGGGTGTGAGAACTACGTCCTATGTAGTTCTCAGTGGGTGCCGCCTACAAGCCCGACGGTCTGCCCACTAAGTCTACTAGAGGCATAAAGTAACAATATAAAACTGAAATGAAAGGGCTGTGTGAGGACCTGGATCCCCACAACGAGATTACTGGTTCATCTACAGCTCCCGGAGTCCTATGTGGCGTGTTGGTGGGATTTGTGCCCCAATTGGACATTAGTGTTGGGCTCAGTGTGTTAAATGGATCACGTGGGTGATCGGTGGACTCCGTCGGAGCTCCAGAAGTGGTTTCGCGCGTCATGGATATTAAAATTGGACCCAGCGCGAGGTTTGGATCAAGGAACATCTTCCCGGATGCCTTCGGTAATTTTTAGAGTTGGAATTTGGCAAATTGGACTTCGGATTTGGATTCAGCGCGCGAAAATGATGAAAATGGACTATTCACTTGCTTTTTCCGGAGTCCGGGTGATTCGGCACGTTTTTCGAGGCAAGGGTACTGTTCCGGCAGCGGCGGCGGCGGCGCGCGGCGGCCGGCAGCGGCGGAGCGCGGCGGAGCAGGCTCTGGCGGGTGCGCGGTCCACCGCGGAGGCGTGCACCGGTCGCGGGCCAGGTGGCGGTTCCCGGTTGGGCCGGCGCAGCGGGCGCGGTCCACGGGAAAGGCGGGTGTACGGTGGACCGGTGGGGGGACACGTGGCGCACACCGGTTGGCCGATCCACGTGCACCCGGTCCACAGTGCACCTGCGGGCGCCTCGGGAAGCGTGCGCGCAGAGGCGCAGGCGGCGGGCGCAGAGCGCACGTGGGCGCGTTGACGGGCGGTTCCCGCGCTTGGGGCGGCCACGTGTCGGCGTCTGGGGGGCGCCACGTGTCGCGCGGGGAGCGACGGGGGTTGCTGTCGCCTGTTTGGCGGGCGACGTGGAGGCCCAGGGTGGATTCGGGCGGCTACAGTGCGCGCGCGCGGGGATTTCGGGCTGCTACAGTACGCGCCCGAAAGTTCCCTGCGCCCGGAAATTGGGACATATCCGGTATTTCTTCAATTGTTTCTGCAGCCTATAAAAGCGATCCGAGCCTCCTTCTTTCCCCTTTTTCCGCCATTTTCGAGCCTCCTCTCGCCTGGGTGCCTTCAGCAAAGATGATCCCCGAGTTTGGCTGCATCCTTCTGCAAAGTTTTGGGATTTTTGGTGGCACGCTTATCGAGGTTTCTATTTTTACGGCGCGGCGCGACGCTCGTCCTTTTGGGTTCCCCTTCGTCGCGTTTCGGTGCGCGAGCTCCCCCGGCCTACTCCGACCACCTTTTCGAGTGATTTCTTCGCCGCTGGATTCGCGACGGACAGATCTACGATCTTGGTATTTTCATCTTTCCCTCATTTCGCGCTTTTCGAGGTGTTTGTTCGAGCTTACTGTGACCCCATTTCTGTGAAGGAGATTTGGACAGCGGCATGGTATTTCGGCGTTATCTCCGCAACCGGGCATCGTTTGACGACGTGCTTATACACTTTTTTCATCTACTCGGCGCAAGGAATATCACAGTATTTTTATTGGATTTTTCTGAGTTTTGCCCGAAGGTATTTGTTCTTCCCCTTATCTGTAAATGGAATTACAGTTATGTTGCTGTGTGGTTTTGCGCACCTGTACTGTGGAATTTGTAACTCGGCCTACGGGGCTCGGAATTGGACGTGCAGGTACTCGTTTCGAAGGTATCGACGCGAGGATTACTGTGGTATTTTTATTGGATTTTTCTGGGCACTTTCGGCAGGTGAATTAAGCACGGCTTTGGGACTGATTTTCTGACTGTGTATTCTTGGTTAATTTTGGAATAAAAGTGTAATGTTGAGCCTTATTGTTGTACCCAGGGGTGTTTTCAGTTGTTTGGAGCCAAGGCTTGCGCGACTTGTACCGAGGGTGTTATGTTGGCAGATTTTGGACCCTGGGCGTCTACCCACTTCACCGACTTCAGGTTTGCCTTGGTTTAAGCGCTTCAGGTGGGTAAGCTTAATAGCAGTAACTATTTAAGGCATTGAGTATGTTGTGGCAAATATAAGCACACTTGTGGGGATGTCACCCCTCTATGACTGATGCATGCATGTTTAGGGTACATGGTTTATGTTGGTAAGTAGGTAAGCTTGATAATGATATTTGTATAATGATTGCAAGAATAGTATTTATGAGGTATACTGAGAACTTGCATGACTTGGACATCTATGTGATGACTAGTGTAAGCTTACCTAGGATAAAGTTACCCTATGAGATTATGTAACATGCCATGTTAGCACATAGCCTTTCATGTGGTTGGTTTATGCTTTGGGACAGGGTTTCGTAGCTATGTGCGGATTTGTACTCTGAGGAGTTATTATAATCATTCTGTTGATGGACCCTGGATTGTGGACAGGTCTAGTTTTGGGATTCCGGCATGTTGTTTATTCCTAAAGGAACTATTATTATGCTTTACCCCCCCCCTTTATTTCCTTGAGGACATTTGCATGCTTGTATGGTCATGTAGTTAGGCCATCTTTTACTGCTGCACTACTTATGGGAACTTGACTTAGGAGAAACCATGCTTTTTCTTTCTCCGCCTTTGCTAGTCAAGTGGTCAGTGTTGCTCGGGTTCGAGCAAGGGTCTGGATAGGGTAGTCAGGACTTCGTGTCTGGGACAGGTTGGCTTAGTTGTGGGGCTTTACGGCAACCGCGGATATTGGGCGGTTGACCGGATGTTTCTCTATGCACCTGATTGGGTATCAGTTTTCTTTAGTGGATGGAGTTTCCCACTTATTGTTTAGTGCATCCGATTGAGGTCGGGTCTTTCCTTGGTGGTTGAGTTTTCCCACTTTGATCAGATTGATGATCAAGTCCTGCTGTTTAGAGATACTGATGATATTGATGACAGAGATGCTTTACTCGTGTGGGTAGCTCCCCTCGAGTGCCGCTCCGGAGTAGGCTTCAGACCGTGTTGGGTTCCGGTCAGACCGTGTTGGGTTCCGGTCAGACCGTGTCGGGTGCCGGTCAGACCGTGTTGGGTTCCGATCATTTGGACAGTGGACATACTGAGTTCGGGAGATTGGTGACAGAGCAGGCAGTACCGGGTTTTATACCGGTTCATTCGATTGAGTTTTTTTCGGTCAAATACTTTTATTGTTACACTCGTGCCTGGGGGCCGAGTGCAGACTGGTAGTTGAGTTTAGATCAGTGCTAGTATTGTTGAGAGCCGTCTGGTTGACGGTGGTCCCGTGTTGTTGCGAGTACTTTGACCGCTGTATGAGAGGTTGAGCATCATGATTCTATCCGTTCTGAGAGAGAGCGTGGATTTTGACCATAGCCTGCATGATCCTCTACTCGATAGCGAGCTAGTCCGTTTGGACGCCCTACGTAATTCCTGCCCGTCAGCGGGAGGTGGTTGTAGGTGGGCGCAGGTTTGACTGGACCAGATGTGGCAGTCAGCTCGATTGGGTCGATGGTGCACTTCATGTGCTAGTGGTTGCATACCACTGTTTGGTTCTCCCCCTTTTAGCCTTTAGTTAGGGGCAGGGTAGCTGTTGAGAGTCTCCAGCTTACTCATTTCAGTCTTATGACTTGGGTTAGTTTTTGTCTCTTGAGGACTTGGTGGGCAGACCGTCGGGTCTGGCGGTGGTACCCACTGAGAACTCCCTTTTTGGTGTAGTTCTCACACCCTTTGGGGGTTTCCCCCCTCTTTTTCTCTCCTCTCCTTTGTTTTGCAGAGTCTTAGCGGGTGTTGCCGACTCTGCGATTGTTGATCGTGGCGAGGGAGTCGCGAGCTAGATCCCTACCCGTCGTTGGAGAGTAGCGGTACCCTTCAGAGGAGATCATCAGTAGATTAGTTGTTTCTTTTTCCTCTTTTGAGAGACTGTTGTAGTGAGGATATTTTGTATTGAGAGACTGTACACTGTTGTATATTTTGGAGTTACCTCCCAGTTGGGTTTAGAGCTTATAGTTGAGGATATTGTTTTATTATTATTTTTGGGAGGCGGACTGTGTTGTTTTATTTCCAGTTGTACAGTGATTGATTTTAGTTACAGCAGATTTTTATTTATAGCTCTGATATCTGTTTAGTTGTAGTACTTTTCTTGCAGGTAGGACGCTTCGCCTATGCAGGTTGGCATAGGTGGCGGATCTGTTGGCGGGCCCGGGTCGCAGTTTCGACCCCGGGGCGTGACAGGCTGGAAAAGTAACTCTACAGCTACTATGCCTCTATCTAGATGCTCAAGAAAAAGGAACAGATGGAACATGATGCATCTACTAACACACAGTAAACTCACCAAATCTAAACTGACTGCCTCAAAGGGTCCAGTCAAACCTGCGCCCACCTACTGCCGCACATCCTCAACAGGACGGGTCTACTGTAGGGTGTCCGTGACTGCCACTAACTGGCCCAGTCAGAGGGACGGCGTCGACAAGTCGCGATAGCAAGTAACAGGCCCAACTCCGGAGTGGCACTCATGGGGCGCGACCCCAACGAGGAAAGTATCAGCGCATCTCTGTCGAGCTCAAATATGGCTCATGCAGGCTATAGTCCAAACCACGATCAACAAGATCGACCAACAACACCAACTCTCAACCACGAGCTGGAAACCACACAGCTGGGGCCACCGTCCACCAGACGGCTCCCACAACAGAACACTAAACTCTCAGGAAAGACCGACACCATAAGGGTTCGGAAACCCGATACACCGGTGCTAAGAACCCTATCAAACAAGAACAGACTCTAGGCTCCGCCTATCGAAGTTCCCAATCCCCTTATAGTTTGGGAAAGCAATAATTACAGTACAACACGCAGAAGACAACAACAGGGCCCGAAAGCCCCGGGAGACCTCCACCTACAACCCTATCAAACAAGAATAGGTTCCAGGCTCGGCTCCCGTGGCTTTCGTCCCGACAGAGGAACGGCCCCTAGAACCCAGATCACTCGAATCCTTTCGAGTGGGGAGATTTACAAGAAAAATGTGACATTTGTTATTGAAAATCATTTTGATCTGGAAGAAATCCATATTTAATGATTTTAGTTCTTTTTAGAAAAACAGTTAGAAAAATAAGTGTTTTACCCAAACCCCGAAGGGCTGATGCCTTTGTCCAATCAAACAAGAACAGACTCCAGCGGCCCTTCGATGCTTGGAAGAAAATATTGGTAGACTAAAATCATGTGTATGTCGAAAAGGTTTCTGGGTTCAAGGTCCGGCTAACACAAGTAAACTACTGCCACTAACACAGTGGCGACAACCCCAAACAGGGGAAAACAAGATCTCTTGGGTCCACCGTTTACCCCAAATGGTTCCCGAAACAGACAAGCGATCCACTACATCTACCAGACCCCACTCTGCTCCCAAGCACGAGTGCAAATGCATCCCACACTAAAAAGAAGTCCCGACCGCTCGGCCCACTACCCGGGCGAGGATAACACTAAGTCCTGGAATGAAGCATAAAGTGTGGATGTCTAAACATAAATAACCCTAGCCCAAGTGAGGGTTTTCTACTGGTCTGGTTACACATGCAACATATGACGGGGGTACTAGGTCAGGTTCCAAGAGAACAAATATTTAACAGGTAGCAGGAAGCAGAAGAGATCATAGGGTCATCAGATAAATACAAGGAATAATAACACTCAAATTCTAGCATGCTACCAAGTCCAATCCTTATCATGCATGATTCTATATTAATAGAATTAGCGCACAGTCCATAGATCCTGAAAGCAAAGCCACCCACCTGAAAACGCTAACTGTCCGGAGTCGTACAGCTGAGAAAACCAGGAAAAATAACCACTCTATGTCCAACAGGTCCAGCACAGTCCACAATCCCTCCTGGGTACAACATAAAGCGACAGTTATACTTTAATCCCAAAATCTGCCAAGAAATACAACACTAAAATTTCAGCCGCAAAGATGAGATTATTCCACCTGCTGAATGTGCTCGAAAAATTCCAAATAAAATATCCCTGCGATCCCCGTGTCGATAGCTTCGAAACAAGTACCTGCACGCCCAATTCCGAGCACCGTAGGCCATGTTACAAATTCCACAGTATCGGTGCGCAAAATCCCAAAACCATTCAACTGTAAACTCTTGTACAGATAAAAGGAAAAGTGTATACCTTCGGGAAGGACTCCAAAAATTCCAAGAAAAATACCACAATGATCCTCGCATCGAGTACATGAAAAAAGTCTATAAGCACGTCCTGAACCGAGACTCGTGCGCGGAGATCTCCTCAAAAGAATGTGCTGCCCTCACCAAAATCTCACAGCAAAAAGGGTCCCAGTGAGCACGAGAAAACTCCTCAAAAAACACGCAACCAGAAAATGTGGAATAAACTAAAAATGTAGCCTCACCTATCGCGGATCCAGCAGCGAAGGAATCGCTCAAAAATATGGTCGGAGTAGGTCGGGGGAGCCCGTGCACCGAAGAGCGACGAAAGAAACACCGAAGAAAGGGTGTCGCACCGCGCCAAGAAAATGAGAATCTTGAAAAGCGTGCCCCTAAAAATCCCCAAACTCGGCAGATAGAAGCTTCATAGTGTGAGGATCAACTTTGGTGAAGGACTCTCCTCGGTTTGAAGCTCAGAAATGCCCAAAAGATGCAAAAGAACGCCGCTCGGGCTTTAAATAGGCCGCAGAAAACAAATGGGGAAATTCCCATTAAGTCCCAAGATTCGGGCGCACCCGAACTTTCGGGCGCCCGAATCCGGGCGCAAGGTCCATTTACTGTAGCCGCCCAGAAATTCCTGGTGCGGCCACGTCACCCGCACAGCAAACAGCTGTGCGGGACGCGCCGGGAGTGGCCGCGTGGCACTCCCGGTGACCGACACGTGTCCCGCACAGCAAACAGCTGTGCGGGGAGCGTGTGGTGCCGCCGCGTGGCACCTACCCGGTCAAACGGGTAGGTGGCGCCCGCCAGTGGCAGGGCGACACGCGTCCCTGCCACTGTCGCGGTCACACGTGCGGGCAGGCGCCGCCTGACCGCCTGCCACGCACGCGCCCCGAGGCGCACGCCCGCGACCCCGTGCGCCGCGCCTCGTGAGCCCGCGAGTAGCACGCCGACACGTGTCCCCTGCACCCGGTCCACGCACCCTACTTCGGGTTCCGTGGACCGCGCCGCGTACACCGACCAATCGGGAACTGCCACGTGTCCACCCGCCTTGGTCCATGCACCGCCGCGCCTCCCAGTAGACCGCGCATCACGAGCCCGCCAATCAGGCGGCGCCACGTGTCATGCGCCGGGTCCGTGCACCCAGCCGCGCCCCTCTGTGGACCGAGCGCTGCGGACCGGCCCAATCACAAGCCGCCACGTGGCAGCCGACGGTCCACGACCCCTCCCATGCACCGAAATTCAGCGAAAACTTCCGGGAGTCCGTTTTTGGGCATCCGGACTCAGAATTCAACAAGCAAATAGCCGTTTTCAAGCGTTTTTCCGCGCTGAATCCAAATCCAACCTCTGTTTGCCCCAAAACCATTTCAAAAATTCAGAAAATGCAGCCAAAGGCCAATCCAGCTGTGGATATCACACAGGGTCCATCTGTGGCATCCCTTTGATGCACTATGGACCAGATACACCAACACTAGGTGTTCTACACCACGGTTCATGGGAGAAGCTACACGGGGATCAGGGTCACCACATCCTCCCCCACTAATAGGAAGTTTCGTCCCCGAAACAAAACACACCACAACCACAAAACTAAAACATTCAAAACAACCAAGAACGCAACACTAAACTAACAAGAAAGGTACGGCTCCACCAGCAGGAAAGTCATCAACCCCAACCCTCGATTTAGAAAACAGCTGAAATTAGCGAAAAGTCCAAAAATTTCGAAAGATCAGTTCCTTCACCCCAATCAAACAAGAACAGGTTCGGGCACTGTCTCCATTACTGGAGCAATCTTTCGAAATTTTCGTCATGTTCGTAAATTTCAGCACAAAGGCGAGAAAAGGGAGAGAAGTGTTGGTGCCGTTCCTGCTGTGGCTACCAAAACGAACGCTACTACTAGCCGAGACCCCTAAGGACACAACCTATAGTCCTAAACATCACAACTGCTCCCGAGGTGGCGTCTGTCCACAGTCGCTGAAGCCCATGCTGTTGGAAGGATATGCCGGCATCCCGAGAAAAATGAACTCCTCCAGTCCAACTCGCAGAAGGGTAGCTATTCTCATTCCATTATCAGTCGTAGCACGGCACCGCACCAACCAGTCCAACTTGTGTGCTCAATCCAAGTCCTGGAGCTGTCATTGAATCGCTACATCGGCAGGTGAAGTCCCAAGTCTTGACTGCACTGATCATACACCGCGATCCTCCTCTACTCATAGGATACAGGGAAGAATCCAATCGCTAAAACATGTAGCAGAAATTCCTAACCCATACCCATGCAAAGATGCTGATGCAGATACTCAACTAATAATGCAGAAGAATGCAGCGGTAATGAAATGCTCAACTCAGCTAACAGAAATAAAATCATACCTGCTGCGACATGATCCGCTGCCAGGGTGTCCTCTACCAGGGCTGCATAAACCCGTCCACTGGGTGCCACAGATCGTCGTCCCGTCTGTCCCGACGTCGTGGCCCACTCTGTCTGCTGGTGTGCCGGAGGGGTTCCCGCTGCATGGATGGGCAAGGGGGGTGCTGTCGCAATCGGCCGCACTGACAAAATGGCCTAGGGGCAAGCTGCGCGGAAATGTCCCAACTCTCCACAGAGGAAACACCGCCCCTGTCTCTGATCACACTGTGACGGTGGATGAGGCCCGCCACAAATGACACACCGCTCCTGTCGCTGCTGCCGATACTGCTGCTGCTGCGGGGGCCCACCAGATCTCCGGCGCCTACGAAACCCACGACCCTCTGGATGAGATCGTGGAGGTCTCGGAGGTCCCTGCCGGCTCGTCTGACCCTCATCCTCCGGTGCTGGGCGCTTCGCCCCCGAAATCCCTGCGGGAGCTGGGGCCACCTCTGCCATCACTGTCTCTCCACACTCAACATATAAAGCCTGCTCCATCGAAGCCTCTAAAGTCTGCAATCTGTGGGAGCGAACAAGCTGATAAATGTCCCGGCGCAATCCTCGCTCAAACATGTAAATCTGGTGAGCCTCATCCCTGGCCACGTGAGGCATACATGCCAACAGCTGATTGAAGTCAGCAATGTACACATGCACGAGCCTATCTCCCTGGCGGAGATTCCTCAGCTGCTCCTCCAGTCTCTGACGAACACTCTCAGGAAAGAAGGCCCCTAGAAGAAGACTGCGGAACTCCGCCCAAGGGAGAAGCTGCGTCCCAGGCGGACCCGCAGGTCGTACACGCCGCCACCAAGCCGCGGTGTGACACCCCCGGAATTTGGATTAGTCCTATATATAAAAGATATAATAGGACTAAATCTCTAACCCGGCTATAGCATTTTGGATGGTAGCAAGATCCAAGAGGAACATGAGAGTTAAGCGTGCTAGAGCTAGAGTAGTTCTAGGATGGGTGACCCCCTGGGAAGTGGGGCGTCACAGTTGGTATCAGAGACATTCACCAGCCGGAAATGTGAGATGAGTCTCGGCTGAGCCAGGGTTATATAGCGGGTAGAGCGAGGCTCCCCGGCTAATGACCGTTGTGAGTGGAGTGCAGCTCCTCACAAGGTCGGCTAAGGCTAGCGAGACGAGTCTCACATCGCCTGGTGCTTGTGAGTGTGCTTGAGCCTGACGTGGACGTCAGGGCTTAAAGGGGGGAAGAATGTGACACCCCCGGAATTTGGATTAGTCCTATATATAAATGATATAATAGGACTAAATCTCTAACCCGGCTATAGCATTTTGGATGGTAGCAAGATCCAAGAGGAACATGAGAGTTAAGCGTGCTAGAGCTAGAGTAGTTCTAGGATGGGTGACCCCCTTGGAAGTGGGGCGTCACACGCGGCGTTGCCCTCCAAGAAGTGTGTAGCCAAGAAGACCAGAAACTGATCCACAATGAACATACTCTCAAAATGGCGCTCCATGGCCGTGATCCAAGACTCGGCCTCCCACGGCTCAGCACTCATACCAGAAAAACGGGGGGGATCGAACCGGCGGAACCTCATCAACAGCTCCACCACCGCATGCTGCTCAGCTGAAGTCAAAGGTCCCATCGACCCAAGCGGTGGTATGCTAGAAACCGGCTCGACAGATATAGCCGGCGCTGACGGAACCACAGGGGGCGCCACAGCTGGCGAAGAAGGCACAGGCGAACACTCAGGGGGTGCTACCACTGGCTGCGTCCTCTGCTCTAAAAGAAGCATCATCCGACCAAAGGCCTCCTCCTGGCGCCGAGAAGCCTCCTCCTGGTGCTGAGAAGCCTCCTCCTGGCGCTGTAAAGCCTCCTCCCGGCGCTGAGATGTCTCCTCCTGGCGCCGCACCGCCTCAGACAACTGTGCCACCTGGGCACGGAGCTCCAGAACCTCCCTCTACTGTCCCTGCCCCGAGTCCTCCTGCTCGGGCTCATCGGAGGGGAAAGGCTGAGAACGCGTCTGTACCCTGCGTCGGGGAGGCATCGTGCCTACCTGCAACACACAAGCAACCATCAGGACAGTACCAAACAACACTCCACCCAATCCAGCGAAAGTCTAGGACATGTCATCCATTCCCTAACATTATGTTGTCTGCAGCCAACATAATCGCTTAGGAGAATAAACATGCCAATCACTCATCCCATCCTTTGGGAGAGGTAAAAACTCAATCAGGACTCTCGCTAAATTCACGACTCTCACGTAGTCACCCTAATGTCCAACCACAAGCCTAGGGTTTCTAAGTCCACATGACCTACAACCTAGGCTCTGATACCACCTAATCTGTCACGCCCCGGCGTCGAAACTGCGACCCGGGCTCGCCAACAGATCCGCCGCCCATACGGGAAGCCCCGTATAGACGAAGCGACAACCTGCAAAAGATGATCTATACTATACAGATATCAGAGCTGAAAGTAAAACTACTAGAAATAAAATAATATACAAACCAAGACCTCACCAAAATACAAAAGTCTCTCGAGCAGTAAAAATAAATACAACTCTATACCACACTACAAAGTTCTCTCAACATGAACTCTCAAAAGTAATAAGGGTACATCTACTCTCAGGACGACGACTGGTAGGGATCTAGCTCGCGACTCCCTTACCTCGATCGGAAGAAGCAGCAACAGGAGCAACTGGAACAGGAGTAGAAGTCCCTGTGGGAAAAGACACCACGACGGGTGTGAGAACTACGTCCCAAGTAGTTCTCAGTAGGTACCGCCAACAAGCCCGATGGTCTGCCCACTAAGTCTACTAGAGGCATAAAGTAACAATATAAAACTGAAATGAAAGGGCTGGAAAAGTAACTCTACAGCTACTATGCCTCTATCTAGATGCTCAAGAAAAAGGAACAGATGGAACATGATGCATCTACTAACACACAGTAAACTCACCAAATCTAAACTGACTGCCTCAAAGGGTCCAGTCAAACCTGCGCCCACCTACTGCCGCACATCCTCAACAGGATGGGTCTACCGTAGGGTGTCCGTGACTGCCACTAACTGGCCCAGTCAGAGGGACGGCGTCGACAAGTCGCGATAGCAAGTAACAGGCCCAACTCCGGAGTGGCACTCGTGGGGCGCGACCCCAACGAGGAAAGTATCAGCGCATCTCTGTCGAGCTCAAATATGGCTCATGCAGGCTATAGTCCAAACCACGATCAACAAGATCGACCAACAACACCAACTCTCAACCACGAGCTGGAAACCACACAGCTGGGGCCACCGTCCACCAGACGGCTCCCACAACAGAACACTAAACTCTCAGGAAAGACCGACACCATAAGGGTTCGGAAACCCGATAGACCGGTGCTAAGAACCCTATCAAACAAGAACAGACTCTAGGCTCCGCCTATCGAACTTCCCGATCCCCTTATAGTTCGGGAAAGCAATAATCACAGTACAACACGCAGAAGACAACAACAGGGCCCGAAAACCCCGGGAGACCTACACCTACAACCCTATCAAACAAGAATAGGTTCCAGGCTCGGCCCCCGTGGCTTTCATCCCGACAGAGGAACGACCCCTAGAACCCAAATCACTCGAATCCTTTCGAGTGGGGAGATTTACAAGAAAAATGTGACATTTGTTATTGAAAATCATTTTGATCTGGAAGAAATCCATATTTAATGATTTTAGTTCTTTTTAGAAAAACAGTTAGAAAAATAAGTGTTTTACCCAAACCCCGAAGGGCTGATGCCTTTGTCCAATCAAACAAGAACAGACTCCAGCGGCCCTTCGATGCTTGGAAGAAAATGTTGGTAGACTAAAATCATGTGTATGTCGAAAAGGGTTCTGGGTTCAAGGTCCGGCTAACACTAGTAAACTACTGCCACTAACACAGTGGCGACAACCCCAAACAGGGGAAAACAAGATCTCTTGGGTCCACCGTTTACCCCAAACGGTTCCCGATACAGACAAGCGATCCACTACATCTACCAGACCCCACTCTGCTCCCAAGCACGAGTGCAAATGCATCCCACACTAAAAAGAAGTCCCGACCGCTCGGCCCACTACCCGGGCGAGGATAACACAAAGTCCAGGAATGAAGCATAAAGTGTGGATGTCTAAACATAAATAACCCTAGCCCAAGTGAGGGTTTTCTACTGGTCTGGTTACACATGCAACATATGACGGGGGTGCTAGGTCAGGTTCCAAGAGAACAAATATTTAACAGGTAGCAGGAAGCAGAAGAGATCATAGGGTCATCAGATAAATACAAGGAATAATAACACTCAAATTCTAGCATGCTACCAAGTCCAATCCTTATTATGCATGATTCTATATTAATAGAATTAGCACACAGTCCATAGATCCTGAAAGCAAAGCCACCCACCTGAAAACGCTAACTGTCCGGAGTCGTACAGCTAAGAAAACCAGGAAAAATAACAATTCTATGTCCAACAGGTCCAGCACAGTCCACAATCCCTCCTGGGTACAACATAAGGCTACAGTTATACTTTAATCCCAAAATCTGCCAAGAAATACAACACTAAAATTTCAGCCGCAAATATGAGATTAATCCACCTGCTGAATTTGCTCGAAAAATTCCAAATAAAATATCCCTGCGATCCTCGTGTCGATAGCTTCGAAACAAGTACCTGCACGCCCAATTCCGAGCACCGTAGGCCAAGTTACAAATTCCACAGTATCGATGCGCAAAATCCCAAAACCATTCAACTGTAAACTCTTGTACAGATAAAAGGAAAAGTGTATACCTTCGGGAAGGTCTCCAAAAATTCCAAGAAAAATACCACGATGATCCTCGCGTCGAGTAGATGAAAAAAGTCTATAAGCACGTCCTGAACCGAGACTCGTGCGCGGAGATCTCCTCAAAAGAAGGTGCTGCCCTCACCAAAATCTCACAGCAAAAAGGGTCCCAGTGAGCACGAGAAAACTCCTCGAAAAACGCACAACCAGTAAATGTGGAAGAAACCAAAAATGTATCCTCACCTGTCTCGGATCCAGCAGCGAAGGAATCGCTCGAAAATATGGTCGGAGTAGGTCGGGGGAGCCCGTGCACCGAAGAGCGACGGAAGAAACACCGAAGAAAGAGCGTCGCGCCGCGCCAAGAAAATGAGAATCTCGAAAAGCATGCCCCCAAAAATCCCCAAACTCTGCAGATGGAAGCTTCATATTGTGAGGATCAACTTTGGTGAAGGACTCTCCTCGGTTTGAAGCTCAGAAATGCCAAAAAGATGCAAAAGAACGCGGCTCGGGCTTTAAATAGGCCGCAGAAAACAAATGGGGAAATTCCCATTAAGTCCCAAGATTCGGGCGCACCCGAACTTTCGGGCGCCCGAATCCGGGCGCAAGGCCCATTTACTGTAGCCGCCCGGAAATTCCTGGTGCGGCCACGTCACCCGCACAGCAAACAGCTGTGCGGGGCGCGCCGGGAGTGGCCACGTGGCACTCCCGGTGACCGACACGTGTCCCGCACAGCAAACAGCTGTGCGGGGCGCGTGTGGTGCCGCCGCGTGGCACCTACCCGGTCAAACGGGTAGGTGGCGCCCGCCAGTGGCAGGGCGACACGCGTCCCTGCCACTGTCGCGGTCACACGTGCGGGCAGGCGCCGCCTGACCGCCTGCCACGCACGCGCCCCGAGGCGCACGCCCGCGACCCCGTGCGCCGCGCCTCGTGAGCCCGCGAGTAGCACGCCGACACGTGTCCCCTGCACCCGGCCCACGCACCCTACTTCGGGTTCCGTGGACCGCGCCGCGTGCCCCGACCAATCGGGGACTGCCACGTGTCCACCCGCCTTGGTCCATGCACCGCCGCGCCTCCCAGTAGACCGCGCATCACGAGCCCGCCAATCAGGCGGCGCCACGTGTCATGCGCCGGGTCCGTGCACCCAGCCGCGCCCCTCTATGGACCGAGCGCTGCAGACCGGCCCAATCACAAGCCGCCACGTGGCAGCCGGCGGTCCACGGCCCCTCCCATGCACCGAAATTCAACGAAAACTTCCGGGAGTCCGGTTTTGGGCATCCGGACTCAGAATTCAACAAGCAAATAGCCGTTTTCAAGCGTTTTTCCGCGCTGAATCCAAATCCAACCTCTGTTTGGCCCAAAACCATTTCAAAAATTCAGCAAATGCAGCCGAAGGCCAATCCAGCTGTGGATATCACACAGGGTCCATCTGTGGCATCCCTTTGATGCACTATGGACCAGATACACCAACACTAGGTGTGCTACACCACGGTTCATGGGAGAAGCTAAACGGGGATCAGGGTCACCACACTACCTCTATACCATGTAGGGATGCAAATGCTCTACTAATGAATGAGTGCAATGCGCCGGTATCAAAAAGAGCTCGAGTATGAACTGCAAAAATCAAAATAATACCTGCGACGACATGGTCAGCCGCTGTAGCATCCTCAACCTGACTGGCATAAACTCGCCCGCTCGGCGCTGGGGGTCATCGCTCTGGCTGTCGCGAGGAGGATGAAGCATGATCGGGCCTACCGTAGGCCGCAGAAGGTCCTGCCGTCTGATGAGGAACAGAGGGTGCTGAAGCCGAGGAAGGAACTGGATGACCCGCTCTAGGACACGAACTCTGGAAGTGACCGGTCTGCCCTCAACGGAAGCAACGGCCCTGCCTCTGAGGACACTGGATCGGTGAGTGCGGCCCACCACAAATAACACATCGGTCCAGGCGTAGCTGCCACGAGGTCTGCTGCTGCTGCGAAGGCTGCTGCTGCCGAGGCGGTCGACGCTGCTGCTGTTGCTGCTGAGACTGACGAGATGCTCCTGATCTCTGGCGCCCCTGATACCCACGAGCCTGAGGATGGAATCGTGGAGGTCTCGGGGGTCCCTGCCGACTCGACTGCCCCTCATCCATCGGTGCTGGGCGCTTCATCTCTGGAATCACTGCGGGGGTGGAGCCACCTCCTCCATCACCGCCTCCCGGCGCTCAACATAGAGTGCCTGCTCCATACAGGCCTCCAGAGTCTGTAATCTGAGTGAACGAACAAACTGGTAAATATCCCGGCGCAACCCTCGCTCAAACATGTAGATCCGATGCCCCTCATCCCTGGCCACATGAGGTACCCAAGCCAACAGCTGGTTGAAATCTGCAATGTACTCATGCACGGGCCGATCTCCCTGGCGGAGATTCTTCAGCTGCTCCTCCAACCTCTGACGAACGCTCTCCGGAAAGAAAGCCCCAAGAAGAAGACTGCGGAACTCTGCCCGAGTAAGAAGCTGCGTCCCAGGCGGACCAGCAGGTCGCACACGCTGCCACCAAGCCTCGGCGTTGCGCTCAATAAAGTTTGTCACCAAAAGGACCCGAAACCGCTCCTCAATGAACAAGCTCTCAAAATGTCGCTCCATAGCCGTGATCCACGACTCAGCCTCCCACGGCTCCGCACTCAGTCCCAAAAAACAAGGCGGATCAAACTGACGAAACCTCATCAACAGATCAACCACCTCACGCTGCTCAGCTGGGGTCAAAGGTCCCGTCGACCCAGACGGTGGTCTGCTGGAAACCGGCTCAACAGGAACTGCCGGTGCTGTCTGAACAATAGGGGGTGCCACAACTGGCGAAGAGGGTACAGGTGAACTCTCTGGGGGTGCTACAACTGGCTGCACCCTCTGCTCCAACATAAGCAACATTCGACCCAAGGTCTCCTCCTGGCGCCGTGAAGCCTCCTCCTGGCGCCGAACAGCCTCCTCCTGGCGCTGTGAAGTCTCCTCCTGGCGCCGAACAGCCTCAGACATCTGTGCCATCTGAGCACGGAGCTCCTGCACCTCACTCTGCTGTCCCTGTCCCGAGTCCTCCTGCTCGGGCTCAGAGGAAGAAGGCTGCGAACGCGTCGACATCCTGCGTCGCGGAGGCATCACTCACCTGAGGAAAAAGAAGAGAGCAATCAGAACCCAAAACAACACTCGACCCAATCTAGCGAAAGTCAAAGGCATGTCCCCCTTCCTGTAGTACTATGTTGTCTGCAGCCAACATAGTTGCCACCGAAGGAAGACATGTCGGTCACTCATCCCATCCCTTGGGAGAGTTTGGAACCCAATTGGGACTCTCGCTAAAAATTACGGCTCTCACGTAAGTCATCCTAGGGTCCAACCACAAGCCTAGAGTTTCTAAGTCCTCAATGACCTACATCCTAGTCTCTGATACCACTCTAATTTGTCATGCCCCGGGGTCGAAACTGCGACCCGGGCTCGCCAACAGATCCGCCGCCCATACGGGAAGCCCCGTATAGACGTAGCGCCTAACCTGCAAAAGATCATCTACACTATACAGATATCAGAGCTGAAAGGTACATGCTGAAATAAAGTAAATATAACTGCAACATATACAACCCAAGTCCTCACCAAAATACATAAGTCTCTCAATAACAGTAAAAGAAAAGTACAACTCTATACCTCACTACAAAGGTCTCTCAACATGAACTCTCAAAAAGTAAGGGGGTACATCTACTCTCTGGACGACGACTGGTAGGGATCTATCTCGCGACTCCCTTACCTCGATCAGCCGGATCAGCAACTGGAGTAGCAGGAACAGGAGTAGAAGTCCCTGGGGAAAAGACACCACGGCGGGTGTGAGAACTACATCCCACAGTAGTTCTCAGTGGGTGCCGCCAACAAGCCCGACGGTCTGCCCACTAAGTCTACTAGAGGCATAAGGTAATAATGCAGTGCTGGAAGGAAAAGCTGGAAAAATATAACTCTACATGTCACGCCCCGGGGATTTTTAGGTAAAGATAAGCGGAAAAAGCGTATATACTTTTTTTTCTGACCTTCCCCCAGTGCGTGTCAGACCCGCCACATATACAAATTCACTCTTCAATCGGGGCAGAGTCTCCTTTGTATATGCATGGCGTCACCATTACAACAATAACACAACAACATTCTTTAACCACACAGTCTCAGTGAACATACAAAGGAAAGAGAGATTCATTCAATCACATCAAGAGATAAACTACGGGTTTTGCAAACGGTGCCCACCCGACACCCAGTTTTTTGAAAACATTTACACATTCATACTAAAGCGGCCATGTCTTTTTGAAAGGATAAATCCAGGGGTTTTACCAAGATCGTGCCCACACGGCACTTAGTTTTGGAAAGCATTTTCGAAACCATTTTGTCTGTTGTAACTATGCCGCATAAAAGTCCATAAAGGTATATCAAATCCACATTGCTAACTAATTGACTATCCAACATCCCACATGATCCACATCCAAGCAAATTAAACTAGAGTCATGCTGAAAAGAGAAAAGAGATAACTAAAAAGGAAAAAGCGGGACAAAGCCTCATACGGCTAAGGTTCCCTCGACGCTGTCTCACCACCGTCCCAGCTATTACACCTAGTCGGACCTGTCACAGTGTGGGAAGTCAGTGACAAATAAAGTAGATGTTTCAACAATTTACAATAACTTTAAGAATAAAACAAGCACACCATAACCTTTCACTTTTCCACCTCATATGTCCACCTCACTTGATTTAATTACAACTGGTACCTGTCGAGGAGTCGACGATCTCCCCTCGTGCACAATCACTTTACTTACATAATGCTTTTAACCCCTTCACGGAGCTAGTGCGGCACTTTTAAATGTCGTGAAGGGGTCCCCACTGGCACCTACACAAATCGTGGGGCACACGGGTCATTCAGACCACTTCTCCGGAAAAGTACACCCATGCGGAGGCCAATCCGCCTGTGTACGTGCAGCATCCAACAACAAGGTTTGCCGAAGTCGGCGTGTATCAAGCACCGCGACCCTCAGTCGCCACAATTTAATAATGAAAGATCAATATATATTCATGCAAAAGGTTTAACAGTTCATCTACTTTATTAGACAGATTATTAAGTCTTTTACGATGATATGGTGCACTTAATGCACTCGTTGCACTTATTGCAAGGGTACCCACCGGGTTGCGGGAAGATCGGAGCACTTGGATCTTTTAACACACTCCCGCTGCACACCTGGACCTAAAGAAGTCCCCAAAAGCGATAGTTAATAAAACACACTAGCACTGCGGAAACGGAAATCCGAAACTAACCCCGCGAAGAAAAACCCAAAACTGCACAATTACGACACCTGACGGGTCCCCGCGCGGACGCCGCCGCCCGCGAATGCCCCGCGCGGCCCGAAACCGCGCGGTGTGCATCCGCGGGTGGCGCCCGCGCGGCGCCCGCCTGCCTCGCGGGTGCCCCGTGTGGCGCAAGACCGCGCGGCGTGCGCCCGGGGCGGCGCCCGTGCGGCACCCGCGCGGCGCAGCCCGCCCGCAGGCGCCCCGCGCGGCGCAAGGCCGTGCGGTTGCGCGCCCGGGGCGGCGCCCGCGGGGCACCCGGGCGGCGCAGCCCGCCTGCAGGCGCCCCGCGCGGCGCAAGGCCGCGCGGTTGCGCGCCCGGGGCGGCGCCCGCGCGGCACCCGCGCGGCGCCGCCCGCCCGCGAGCGCCCCGCGCGGCGCAAGGCCGCGCGGTTGCGCGCCCGGGGGCGGCGCCCTCGCGGCGCCCTAGCGGCGCCGGCGTAGTCCGCCCGTCCGCGCGGTGCCCTAGCGGCACCGCGCGTCGTCCGCCCGCCCACTCCGCGCCCTAGGTCGCGCGGTGGTGGCGGCGGCGGGGTCGGCAATGACGTCGGGGATGGCGACGGCGATGAAGACACGAAGAAGACACCGAAAAACCCCAGTAACGCAACAAAACGAAATCTACTTACCGAAAGTTCCGACGGGGAAACCGACCGAACGCTCTTCTAATTCCGGTACGTTGTTCAGGGTGATCGGAGTCCTCCGTCTCCTTCCTCTTTCCTTCTTTCTCCTCCTCCGGTTAGGGTTCCGTCTTTTCCTTCTCTTTTTCTCCCTCGTTCTCTCCGGCTAGGGTTTCTCTTTTTGCAAAAAGTGAGATTTCCCTTTTCGTACGTACAAATAAATCCCGCCTTTTAATTTCTGTCACCAATTAATTAATTCTTTAATTAATTAATCCTACGGGATAACCGACCTTTTAATACCCGCAACCGAATAACTAATTCTCTAACTAATTAATCGCACGAGATAAACCCACCTTTTCCTCGGAAAACGTGCGGGATATTTTACACAGATTTCGATGCACGTTAAGTCGCCGCAACTCTAAAAACCCTGTTCCGGGAGATTCCTACATCGGATTTCAGATCCGATTGCACCGTCGGTCATCATTTTTCGTGCTCTTTCACAGAAAAATACTCATGCAACACACCGACCGACTTACAGAAACTCGATAATTTCGATTCACTCAAAGGGTTACTTTATTAGAAGGAGGGTAAAATATTACTAAAAAGTCGTGTCATTACACTACAGCTACTATGCCTCTATTTAGAGGCTCAAGAAGTGGAACGGAAGAAATATGGTGCATCTACTAACTCTCAACTCAGATCACCCAATCTATACTAACTGCCACATCGGGTCCAGTCAAACCTGCGCCTACCTACTGCCGTTACACCCACGGAGGACCGGACTTATGTAGGGCGTCCATGTGAGGTCCCGGAATCCCCCGCGTTGGGTTTGCTGGTTGTTTGGCAGCTTTTGGTGGCCTTTGGGAGTGTTTGTGCTCATGTCGGGCCCAAGAAATGGGTTTGTGGTGCAATTTGGAATTTAGTTGGCATCACTGGAGGCCTACGTGGTGTGTCGGTGGTGTTTGTGCGCAATTTGGACACAAGTGTTGGACTTCAGGCTTAAAAAGGAGACCACGTGGGTAATTGGGGACCCGTCGAGTGTTTAGAAGTGGTTTCGCGCGGCGCAGATGTCAAATTTGGACTCCGGGCGAAGTTTGGATAAAAGATCACCTCTCCGATTGCCTTCGGAAATTTTTTTGAGTTGAAATTTGGCAAATCGGACTTCAGAAATGGACCCGGCGCGGAAATTGGATCAAGTTGGCTATCCGGGGGCATTCGGCAAATTTTCGGATGAGAATTTGGAGAAATGGACATCATTTTTGGATTCAGCGCGCGAAAACGCTAGGAATGGACTATTTATTTGTTGGTTTTGGAGTCCGGTAGGCGTGCGCGTTTTTCGAGGCGACGCGGCACGCAAACCGAGGCATTGGCGCGGCGCGGATCTCGAGGCATGGCGCGCGGGGCTCGAGGGCGTACGGACGCACGTGGGGGCGCGGGGGCACGCGCGCCCGTGTGGCGAGCGCGTGTCCCGCGCCTGGGGTGGTGCGGTGTAACGCGCCGGTGTGGCGGGCGCGTTGCCGCACGCCACCTGGCGCACGGGGCGCGTGCGTGGACCCGGTGCACGCGCCCCGGCCTCGTGGACCACCAGGCAGCTGGGCCCCCTCTTTGTGCGGTGCACCGTGGACCGGCAGCGTGGACCTTCTCTCTCTCTCTCCTTCTTTTCTTCTTCTTCTTCCTCCCCCGCACCCCATTTCTTCCCTTCCTTTTCTTTCTTCTTCAACCGAGCGAGAGGGAGATTGAGGGAGGAGATGGTGGGTGGTGCAGCGGTGCGTCGTGGGCTTCGTGGAGCGCGCAAGGTTTTCCAACGGAGCGTTTCGGTGGCGGCGGCGCAGTCGGGTAGGTCCCGTACTTATTTTTACGGTATTTTTGGCACAGTTTTAGAGCGATCTTTTGGACAGTTAATTGACCTTCTTGCTCTTATCTGTGTTGGAGACCGTGTTTTTCTGCACCGTTTTGCGTGCGGACCCCGACGGTGTGCTCCGTTTTGCGTGCAGACTCCGTTTTGCGTGCAAATTCTGGCACCGTGCTCCGTTTTGCGTGCGGGTTTCGGCACCGTGCTCCGTTTTGCGTGCAGACTCCGTTTTGTGTGCAGATTCTGGCACCGTGCTCCGTTTTGCGTGCGGGTTTCGGTACCGTGCACCGCTTTGCATGCGGACTCTATTTTGCACGCGGATTTCGGCACCGTGCTCCGTTTTGCGTGCGGACTCCATTTTGCGTGCGGACTCCGGCACCGTGCTCCGTTTTGCGTGCGGACTCCGTTTTGCGTGCGGACTCCGGCAGCGGGCATCGTTTCGCGGGCGGATCGCGTGGAGGCCAATTGCAAGTGTCTACGAGCAATTGGTGGCAAACCGAGGTGGGTGGCCTTATCTCCAAGTTTTTTGGACTGTACAGTAATTCTACTGATGTAGGACTATGCATGATACTTTATTTCCTGTATAGCATGCCAGTTTGTAGGAATCGTTATTCCTTTTATCATGTTTAATTATAGTTATCTTGGAACTTGACCTAGCACCCCCGTCATATGTTGCATGTGTAACCAGACCAGTAGAAAACCCTCACTTGGGCTAGGGTTATTTATGTTTAGACGTCCACACTGTTCTTTCATTCCTGGACATAGTGTTATCCTCGCCCGGGTAGTGGGCCGAGAGGTCGGGACTTTCTTTTAGCTGTAGAGATATCCTTTTCCAGCTCTTTTCTTTCCGTATACTTTGTTACTTTATGCCTCTAGTAGACTTAGTGGGCAGACCGTTGGGCTTGTTGACGGCACCCACTGAGAACTACTATGGGAAGTAGTTCTCACACCCGTCGTGGTGTCTTTTTCCCCAGGGGCTTCTACTCCTGTTCCTGTGCTTCAGTTGCTGATCCTTCTGACCGGTTTCGAGGGAGTCGCGAGCTAGTTCCCTACCCGTCGTTGGAGTGTAGCGGTACCCCCTTCAGAGGAGAGCTTCAGTAGCTTAGTTTACTTCTTTTCCCTCTGTTGAGAGACCTTTGTTGTGAGGTATAGAGTTGTATTTTATTTTACAGTTTGAGAGACTTTTGTAGTGAGGATATTTTTGTATTGAGAGCTTGTACACTGATTATTTATTGGAGATATCTCCCTTTTGGGTTTTGTATCAGAGGACTTTTTATACGATCGTATTTGGGGAGATGGATATTGTATTATTTTCAGTTGTACAGTGATTGGATTTCAGTTTTTAGTACCTTACTTTCAGCTCTGATATCTGTATACTGTAGTTGATTCTTTTTGCAGGTTAGTCGCTTCGTCTGTACGGCAGTTTCCGTACAGATGGCGGATCTGTTAGCGAGCCCGGGTCGCAGTTTCGACCCCGGGGCGTGACAGATTAGAGTGGTATCAGAGCCTAGGTTGTAGGTCGTGGTGGACTTAGAAACCCTAGGCTAGTGGTTGGACATTAGGATGACTACGTGAGAGTCGTGACTTTTAGCGAGAGTCCTGATTGAGTTTTATACCTCTCCCAAGAGACGGGATGAGTGATTGGCATGTTTATTCTCCTAAGCGATTATGTTGGCTGCAGACAACATAATGCTATGGAATGGATGGCATGTCTTAGACTTTCGCTGGATTGGGTCGTTTGGTTGTTGTGTCCTGATGTTTGTTATTGTGCAGTGGATTGCGATACCCCTGAGACGTCGTGTTGTGAAGAGGACACGCACCCCGCATCTGATGAGTACCCGAGCAGCGGGAGGCAGAGCTATCAGAGCCGAGCGAGACCCAAGAGTTATGGAACCAGATGGCACCGATATCGAAGGCTGTCAGATGCCAGTAGGAGGCCATGGAATGTTTGATGCGCCTGTTGGAGCAGAGAGCACAGCTAGTTGCAGTACCGCTTGAGAGTCCTCCAGCACCTTCTTCCTATGCAGTGGCATATTCAGTTGTATCAGTAGCACCGATTGAGCGAGCAGCCCCCTCCGTGTCGACGGGTAGTGCCGAGGCACCGAGGTAGGGTGGATGGCGGATAGTAGATGAACTTTGGGGCATCATCGATAGATTGAGCCAGTCCCGGCAGTCTGATCCACCCCGATTGACAGGATTGAGCTTGGAGCCGTGGGAGGCTGAAAACTGGATAGCGGCAATGGAGAAGCATCAGGTGCACTTGGCTACGCCCTTTTTGGAAAGGGACGCTGAGATTTGATGGCGTCGAGTTTGTCCTGTTGGACCACCGAGAGCGCAGTTGTTGACTTGGAACCAGTTTCGTGCTTTGCTGCTCAGGGCCTTCTTTCCTGACAGTGTAAGCGGAAACTAGAAAGGGATCTTAGACGCTTGCAGCAGGGGAGTCGACCTCTTCAGGAGTATGTTCGCGAGTTTTGCGACGGTTGAGCGGTGTACCCTTGTCGCCTGGATCAGGCCCAGAAAGTTGAGCTAGTTGAGAGAGGACTGCATCGGAATATCTATCACTTGGTGTATTCTCGGCGAGTGCCAACGTTAGATGCAGCGATTGAGCATGCTTAGCGGGTTGACCGAGGATCAGTGATCATGTCAGAGAGAGACGGACGCCAGGGACCAGCTCCGGGAGAGGCATCCAGTGCCGCCTGAGTTTGGACAGTCGAGTGGATCGAGACCCCCGGGGGCAGCCACGATCCCAGTCTGAGGGTCGTGAGTCTCAGAGGAGACAGAGACCAGGAGGTTCTCCACAGCCGATGTATCAACAGCAGCAGCGAGATGACGGAGTCAGCTGTGGTGGGCCGTTTTCTGCGCCGCAGTGTGACCACAGGCGGGGGCGATGTTTTCATGTGGATTGTTGGGACATTTTCAGGCAGCATGCCCTCGAGCAGTACTTACGGCAATACCTCTTGCGACGGCACCCCGCTACCTCTTCGGGATGAAGGAGCTCCTCCGATTACCGCCAGGCAGATAGGGACACGACGTCGGGGCAGACTGAGCGACGACCATCTACATCGAGCGGATGAGTCTGTACCGCCCGGTTGGAGGGCGCTACGGCAGTGGACCAGGTTGTCACGGGCATGATTTCCTTACAGCAGTTTGAGTTGAGTGTTGTTGGCTTTCCTGTCTGGACTGGAGGTAGAGTTGTTACCACGTGCACTAGAGGTACAGATTTCTGTTGGTGTTGTGCATGTGGGGGAGGCTTGTGGATTGTGTCCAGTACAGTTGAGACTTGGAATTATACCGGCAGGTGTTACAGTTTAGGGGCAGCTCCACGACTCAGATTGAGCACACATGATGGACCAGTTGGTGTGACACCCCCGAAATTTGGATTAGTCCTCTATATAAATGATATAATAGGACTAAATCTCTAACCCGGCTATAGCATTTTGGATGGTAGCAAGATCCAAGAGGAACATGAGAGTTAAGCGTGCTAAAGCTAGAGTAGTTCTAGGATGGGTGACCCCCTGGGAAGTGGGGCGTCACAGTTGGTATCAGAGCCATTCACCAGCCGGAAATGTGAGATGAGTCTCGGCTGAGCCAGGGTTATATAGCGGGTAGAGCGAGGCTCCCCGGCTAATGACCGTTGTGAGTGGAGTGCAGCTCCTCACAAGGTCGGCTAAGGCTAGCGAGACGAGCCTCACATCGCCTGGTGCTTGTGAGTGTGCTTGAGCCTGACGTGGACGTCAGGGCTTAAAGGGGGGAAGAATGTGACACCCCCGAAATTTGGATTAGTCCTCTATATAAATGATATAATAGGACTAAATCTCTAACCCGGCTATAGCATTTTGGATGGTAGCAAGATCCAAGAGGAACATGAGAGTTAAGCGTGCTAAAGCTAGAGTAGTTCTAGGATGGGTGACCCCCTGGGAAGTGGGGCGTCACAAGTTGGTGCGGTATCGTGCAGCGGCTGATTGTGGAATGAGATCAGTTACCCTTCCGAGAGTTGGACTAGAGGAGTTCATTTTCACAGATCACCGGGGTATCCTTCCTGCAGCTGTGGCTTCAGCGGTTTGCGGCTTAGTGCTACTTTTGGATCGTTGGTGACGATTAGGACTAAAGGTTGTGTCCTTAGGGGTCACGGTTAGATCGTAGCTTTCGTTTTGTAGCCACGGCAGGAACGACTTCAACACTTCTCTCCCTTTTTCTCGTCTGTGTGCTAAAATTTTCGAACGGGACGAAAACTTCGAAAGACTGCTCCAGAAATGGAGATGGTGCCCGAACCTGTTCTTGTTTGATTGGGGCAAGGGCACTGGTCCTTTCGGAATTTTCGGACTTTTCATTAATTTTAGCCGTTTTCTAAATGGAGAGTTGGGGTTGACGACTTTCCTGCTGGTGGGGCCTTTTCCTTTCTTGCTGTTTGTGTTGGCGTAATTCGCGTAGTTTTGGACGAGTAGAGTTGGTCGTTCCTTCTTGCCCTCTGTCCTTTGGAACTCTTGGGGTTTTTCCAGATTTTTGACTCCTAACCGTGTGGGCTCGCTTCGCGGAGTGTGCGTAGCGACTGGGGAGATGGAGACGGTGTTGATGGATACTTACCTTTGGCTTTGGAAACTCCCCTTTTGAGCGGAGTTAGTTTCGAGGACGAAACTTTCTTTTAGTGGGGGAGAGTGTGAGGTCCCGGAATCCCCCGTGTTGGGTTTGCTGGTTGTTTGGCAGCTTTTGGTGGCCTTTGGGAGTGTTTGTGCGCATGTCGGGCCCAAGAAATGGGTTTGTGGTGCAATTTGGAATTTAGTTGGCATCACTGGAGGCCTACGTGGTGTGTCGGTGGTGTTTGTGCGCAATTTGGACACAAGTGCTGGCCTTCGGGCTTAAAAAGGAGACCACGTGGGTAATTGGGGACCCGTCGAGTGTTTAGAAGTGGTTTCGCGCGGCGCAGATGTCAAATTTGGACTCCGGGCGAAGTTTGGATAAAAGATCACCTCTCCGATTGCCTTCGGAAATTTTTTTGAGTTGAAATTTGGCAAATCGGACTTCAGAAATGGACCCGGCGCGGAAATCGAATCAAGTTGGCTATCCGGGGGCATTCGGCAAATTTTCGGATGAGAATTTGGAGATATGGACATCATTTTTGGATTCAGCACGCGAAATCGCTAGGAATGGACTATTTATTTGTTGGTTTTGGAGTCCGGTAGGCGTGCGCATTTTTCGAGGCGACGCGGCACGCAAACCGAGGCGTTGGCGCGGCGCGGATCTCGAGGCGTGGCGCGCGGGGCTCGAGGGCGTACGGACGCACGTGGGCGCTGACGCGCCTTCGGCGCGGGTCGCGCGGGGGCCGCCACGTGGCGGGCCCCCGTTGGCGCCCGCGCGGGCGCGGGGGCACGCGCGCCCGTGTGGCGGGCGCGTGTCCCGCGCCTGGGGTGGTGCGGTGTAACGCGCCCGTGTGGCGGGCGCGTTGCCGCACGCCACCTGGCGCACGGGGCGCGTGCGTGGACCCGGTGCACGCGCCCCGGCCTCGTGGACCACCCGGCAACTGGGCCCCCTCTTTGTGCGGTGCACCGTGGACCGGCAGCGTGGACCTTCTCTCTCTCTCTCTACTTCTTTTATTCTTCTTCTTCCTCCCCCGCACCCCATTTCTTCCCTTCCTTTTCTTTCTTCTTCAACCGAGCGAGAGGAAGATTGAGGGAGGAGATGGTGGGTGGTGCAGCGGTGCGTCGTGGGCTTCGTGGAGCGCGCAAGGTTTTCCAACGGAGCGTTTCGGCGGCGGCGGCGCAGTCGGGTAGGTCCCGTACTTATTTTTACGGTATTTTTGGCACAGTTTTAGAGCTATCTTTTGGACAGTTAATTGACCTTCTTGCTCTTATCTGTGTTAGGGACCGTGTTTTCCTGCACCGTTTTGCATGCGGACCCCGACGGTGTGCTCCGTTTTGCGTGCAGACTCTGTTTTGTGTGCAGATTCTGGCACCATGCTCCGTTTTGCGTGCGAGTTTCGACACCGTGCTCCGTTTTGCGTGCAGACTCCGTTTTGTGTGCAGATTCTGGCACCGTGCTCCGTTTTGCGTGCGGGTTTTGGTACCGTGCTCCGTTTTGCGTGCGGACTCTATTTTGTGCGCAGATTTTGGCACCGTGCTCCGTTTTGCGTGCGGACTCCGTTTTGCGTGCGGACTCCGGCAGCGGGCATCGTTTCGCGGGCGGATCGCGTGGAGGCCAATTGCAAGTGTCTACGAGCAATTGGTGGCAAACCGAGGTGGGTGGCCTTATCTCCAAGTTTTTTGGACTGTACAGTAATTCTACTGATGTAGGACTATGCATGATACTTTATTTCCTGTATAGCATGCCAGTTTGTAGGAATCGTTATTCCTTTTATCATGTTTAATTATAGTTATCTTGGAACTTGACCTAGCACCCCCGTCATATGTTGCATGTGTAACCAGACCAGTAGAAAACCCTCACTTGGGCTAGGGTTATTTATGTTTAGACGTCCACACTGTTCTTTCATTCCTGGACATAGTGTTATCCTCGCCCGGGTAGTGGGCCGAGAGGTCGGGACTTTCTTTTAGTGTGGGATGCATTTGCACTCGTGCTTGGGAGCAGAGTGGAGTCTGGTAGTTGTAGTGGGTCGCTTTTCTGTGCCGGGAGCCGTTTGGGTAAACGGTAGTCCCGGGAGGTCTTCTATCCCTGTTGTGTTGTCGCCACTGTGTTGGTGGCAGTTGTGTGCTTGTTTTAGTTGGACCTAGAACCCAGAACCTTTTTTGACATACACATGATTTTTAGTTTATCGATGTTTTCTTCCAAGCATCGAAGGGCCGCTGAAGTCTGTTCTTGTTTGATTGGACAAAAGCATCAGCCCTTCGGGGTTTGGGTAAATCCTTGTTTTCTAACTGATTTTCCTAAAAGAACTAAAAATCATTAAAATGGGTTTCTCCTCAAATCAAGATGGTTTTTCAAAATGGGAACTACTTTTAGTCCTCACCCGCGTGGGTTGAGCGAAAATGGTTTTCAGTAATTAATGTCACCCCGTTTTCGTGTAAACTTCCCCACTTGTAAGGATTCGAGTGGTCTGGGTTCTAGGGGTCATTCCTTGTCGGGACGAAAGCCACGGGGGCCGAGCCTGGAACCTGTTCTTGTTTGATAGGGTTGTAGGTGTAGGCCTCCCGGAACTTTCGGGCCCTAGTTGGTATCTTCTGCGTGATATACCGAGGTTGTGGTTTCCCGAACTGTAAGGGGGCCGGGAACTTCGATAGGCGGAGCCTAGAGTCTGTTCTTGTTTGATAGGGTTCTTAGCACCGACCTATCGGGTTTTCCAAACCCTTATGGTGTTGGCCCTTTCTGAGTTATCAGTGTGGTTGGTGTTCTGTTGTGGGAGCCGTTTGGAGCGATGGCGGTCCCAGCTGTGTGGTACTTTCTTTAGTGAGTAGTGTGGTGAGTTGAGTCGTTGAGGGTTCTCCGACATAGCCATGAGAGTGTTTGGGCTTTTCATATTTGAGTCGAGGTTCTTTTCCGACTGAGTTGTGTTTCGAGCTTTGAGATACCGATCTGTTTGATCGTGGATTATAGCCTGCTGAGCCTGGCATTTCATGCCAGTTATGAGATACTTGTGATACTTGAGTTCGTTGGGGTCGCTCCCCTCGAGCTACGCCCTGGGTGCGATGATGATTCCGAGCCTGACGAGGCTGCGATGATGCGACTAGTTGATACACTAGAGTTCGCTTGAGATGAGATAGTCCTTGAGGGACACCCTACGTAAGACTAAGTCCTGTTTGGGCGTAGTGGCAGTAGTTGAGCGCAGGTTTGTTGACTGGTCCAAAGTGGGACAGTCATCTGAGATTGGGTGACTTTGAGAGAGTGATGGCATAGCATGTGTCATAGTAGAGTTTTCTTGAGCATAGTACTTGTGACATATCGTCAGTAGTGAGTAGATGCATCATTTTATCTTTTGTCCCACTTTTTGAGCATCTAGATAGAGGCATAGTAGCTGTAGAGATATCCTTTTACAGCTCTTTTCTTTCCGTATACTTTGTTACTTTATGCCTCTAGTAGACTTAGTGGGCAGACCGTTGGGCTTGTTGACGGCACCCACTGAGAACTACTGTGGGAAGTAGTTCTTACACCCGTCGTGGTGTCTTTTTCCCCAGGGGCTTCTACTCCTGTTCCTGTGCTTCAGTTGCTGATCCTTCTGACCGGTTTCGAGGGAGTCGCGAGCTAGTTCCCTACCCGTCGTTGGAGTGTAGCGGTACCCCCTTCAGAGGAGAGCTTCAGTAGCTTAGTTTACTTCTTTTCCCTCTGTTGAGAGACCTTTGTTGTGAGGTATAGAGTTGTATTTTATTTTACAGTTTGAGAGACTGTTGTAGTGAGGATATTTTTGTATTGAGAGCTTGTACACTGATTATTTATTGGAGATATCTCCCTTTTGGGTTTTGTATCAAAGGACTTTTTATACGATCGTATTTGGGGAGATGGATATTGTATTATTTTCAGTTGTACAGTGATTGGATTTCAGTTTTTAGTAGCTTACTTTCAGCTCTGATATCTGTATACTGTAGTTGATTCTTTTTGCAGGTTAGTCGCTTTGTCTGTACGGCAGTTTCCGTACAGATGGCGGATCTGTTAGCGAGCCCGGGTCGCAGTTTCGACCCCGGGGCGTGACAGTCCGTGACTGCCAAAACTGGCCCAGCCAGAGGGACTGCGTCGACAAGTCGCGATAGCAAGTAACAAGCCCAACTCCGGAGTGGCACTCGAGGGGCGCGACCCCACCGAGGAAAGTATCCGCGCATCTCTGTCGAGCTCAAATGTGGCTCATGCAGGCTATAATCCAAATCCTCGATCAACAAGATCGGATGTAACCAACAAAACACTGTCTCACTCACAGGCTGGAAAACTACACAGCTGAGACCCACTGTCACTCAGACGGCTCCCAAAAGAAACACTGATCTATAGACTGCTATCGGACTCCACTCGGTCCCCAGACACGAGTGTAAAATGCATCCCACAACAACCCGACCTCTCGGCCCACTGCCCGAGCGAAGGAAACTCTAAGTCCAGGAGGAAACAGTAAATAGTGGTGTGGGGATGTCTAAAGCAATAATAACCTAGCCCAAGTTGGAGTTTTCTACAAGTCTGGTTGAACATGCTGCATATGGCGGGGGTGCTAGGTCAAGTTCCAAGATAACAATAATTAACAGCTTGTAGGAAACAATAAATCACATGATCATCTGACAACATCAGGAACATCAATTCCTATATTCTAGCATGGTATACAAAATATATTTACAATATGCAAGTTCCTACACTGATAGAATTAATGCGCAGTCCATAGGTCTTGACGAGGCAACCCACCTGAAGAGCTGAACTGTCCAAGGTCCCACAGCTGAAAATACCAAGAAATCAATAACTCCAGATCCAACGGGTCCAGCAATACCCGCAAACCCTCCTAGGTACAACACAAGGTCCACAGTTACACTTTATTCCCAAAAATTAACGAAGTATACACAACCTATAGAACAGTCCCAAAGATGCGATATTTTCACCTGCAGAAAGGGCTCCGAAAAATCTGACAAAAATACTGCTGTGATCGTCGGGTCGAGTCCTTCGAAACGGGTACCTACACGTCCAAATCCGAGCCCCGTAGGCCGACTTACAAATTCCACAACACAGGGTGCGCAAAACCTCACAATCACACAACTGTAATCCCATGCACAGATAAAGGGAGAAAATATACCTCCGGGCAAGCCTCAGAAAAATAATAGAAAAATACGACAATAATCCTCGCGACGAGTAAATGCAAAAAGTGTATAGGCTCGTCATGATCCGACGGTCGAGCGCGGAGGAATCCTCAAAACATCCTGCTGTCCCCGAAATCCTCACAGCAAACAAAGGGTCCCAGTAAGCATGGAAAAACTCCAAGTAAAACTCAAAACTAGGGGATGCTGAAAATACCAAGATCATAGTCCTACCTGTCGCAGATCCAACGGCGAAAGAATCGCTCGAAAAGGTGGTCGGAGTAGGCCGGGGGGAGATCGCGCACCGAAACGCGATGGGAGGAAACACCGGCGAAGGAACGTCGCGATGCGCCAAGAAAATAGAAATCTCGAAAAGTGTGCCACTTAAAATACCAAAAATCCACAGATGGAAGCAGCACAGCACGGGGATCAACTCCTCTGAAGAAACCGAAGTGAGAAAAGGCCCGGAAATGAGAAAAAACCCAAGGTGAATGCGGCTCGGGCTATATATAGGCCCACTAAACAAATCAGAAAATGACCAATGTATCCCAGGTTTCGGGCGCTGGTCTAGGATTCGGGCGCCCGAAACCGGCGGAACACTATACCGAGGAGAAGCGCCCGAATCATCCTCGAGCCGCCATGTGTCCCGCACAGCAAACAGCTGTGCGGGGCGCGCCGGGAGTGCCACGTGGCCCTCCCGGAGACCGACGCGTGTCCCGCACAGCAAACAGCTGTGCGGGGCGCGCGCGGTGCCGCCGCGTGGCTTCCCCCGGTCAAACGGGTAAGTGGCACCTACGAATAGCGGGGCGCCACCTGTCCCGCTCACTGTCGCGGTCACACGTGCGGGCAGGCGCCGCCTGGCCGCCTGCCACGCACGCGTCCCGAGGCGCTCGCCCGCGTCCCCGTGCGCCGCGCCTCGTGAGCCCGCGAATGGCACGCTGACACGTGACCCCTGCACTCAGTCCACGCACCCTAGTTCAGGTTCCGTGGACCGCGCCGCGTGCACCGACCAACCGGGGACTGCCACGTGTCCCCGCCCTGGTCCATGCACCGCCGCGCCAACTCTATAGACCGCGCGCCATGAGCCCGCCAACCAGGCGGCGCCACGTGTCCCTGCGCCGCGTCTTTGCACCCATCCGCGATGCTCTGTGGACCGAGCGCTGTAAACCGGCCAATGACAGGCCGCCACGTGGCATGCCGGCGGTCCATGGCCCCTCCCATGCACCGAAATCCAATAAAAACTTCCGGGAGTCCGTTTTTGGGCCTCCGGACTCAGAATCGAACAAGCAAATAACCGTTTTCAAGCATTTTTTCGTGCTGAATCCAATTCCAACCTTTGTTTGGCCAAAAACCTTATCAAAATTTCGACAAATGTAGCCGAAGGCCAATACAGCTAAAAATACCTCACAGGGTCCATCTGTGGCATCCCTTTGATGCACTATGGGCCAGATACACCAACACTAGGTGTTCTACACAATGGATTCACTGGAAAAGTTGCATGGGATTTCTGGACAACTACAGAGATTGCAATTGACGTGCCGCGCCAACCTCGACAGCACCTCATTGGATATCACCTGTAGAGCTGAGAGAGCTAATGGCGCAGTCGCAGGATCTGATGGATCGAGGGTCTGTTCGACCTAGTGCCACACCGTTGATACACTGTGGTGATGCCACGCCGTTGATACACGGTGGTGATGCCACGTCGTTGATACACGGCGGTGAGGGTTCTTGTGTGGTGTGACCGCAGGCAGGTCCGGGTATTATTTAGAACCTTTTGATGGAGTTATACTCTGGCAGTTGTTTGCTTCTGATTCATGTATCTATTTGGAATCATACAGCTGAGTATTTCGCCAAGAAGGTGTTCAGGACACGGTAGGGGCATTATGAGTACAGTGAGGCCAGATGGAATGACTAGTGCCCTGTCGCCTTTAAGATTTGAGGAATTGTGTGTTTCAGCTGCACTTGGAAGGATTATTGGCGATATTCTCCCAGGATATTTTGATTTTTACCCCCCTCCCTGTGTGATTTAGAGCTTGTGGAGCACTTGTAGATGGTGTGACAAGGTCTGTGAGGAAGAAGTTATATGCCAAGTTGTTGTGGTACAAGTTTTAGCTTTGAGGGCATATCTTCTTGGATTACATATTCTAGCCACAGGGGCGGCGGTGGAAATCTGGCCAAAATGGATGCTATTTGAGACTGGCCGAGACCGACAGTTATTGTTGAGGTGAGGAGCTTTTGAACCGGATAGTGCCAGCAGAGCTTGACGAATGGGTGATGAGACTGATACCAGTGCCGATTTTAGCATCGCCAGTGATGGGAGATGGATTTGTGAGATACAGTGATGCCTCCCATAGTGGTTATAGAGTTACAGTTGGATTATTGATGAGCATCCAATATCACCCCGACAGGGCCACTGTGGTGGCGGATACCTGGAGCAGGAGAGCTATTTGGTGTTGAGTTTGATGATTCCGTAGCTGGCGCTATGTGGGACCGTTGAGGTGAACAGGGCTCGAGGTTGTGTCCCTGGGAGTTTCTTTTGATGGTAGACTGCGGTGGAGCAGTCCACTCGGATGGTCAGGATTTGAGAGTGACCGAGTGAGGACCCCGGCTTGTTAAGGCTTCTTCCCTTCTTGGATGATCGCGTGGGGGTGTTTTGGGTTGCACTGGTCGAGTTGGCACCAGGGTGTGGTGTTGATGTGTGTTGTACTGTTCTTCTTCCCTTTTTCCCCCAGCCTTTTGTTGGAGTCTCCGAGGTTTTTCCACGTCTCAGCACGGGAGTGATGTGCTCCTCGCCCGTGATTGACTCGCTCCATTTGAGATCTGTGAATGTTTGGAGTACGAGGGACGCCCGTTGCGAATTCTGGCTCGTGAGATGAGAGAATTGCACAATCGGGCCATGCCGTACTGGTTGTTGTTATTATTGTTGAGGAGTAATCACGGGGAGTGAGTAGTGACTTGGGAGTTGGAGACGGTGTTGATGGATACCTACCATAGTTTTGAGACTCCCTTTTGAGTTGTTTTAGTTTCGAGGACAAAACTTTCTTTTGGTGGGGGAGGATGTGATGACCCGGATCTTCATTGGGGGTTTATGGCTTGATCAGTGGCTTCTGGAGGACTATCTTGGGAGATGGAAGTGTTTGGGTGTGTATCGGACTCAAGAAATGGACTCAGTGCGTTGAATAGATCCCGAGTGTTTTCGGATACCCCCGTCGAATTTTGGAAGGAGCTTTGTGCAAAACGGAGGCCGTATTTGGATTCAGCACGGAAAAACGATAAAAAACGGCTATTTACTTGTATTTTTCTGAGTCCGGACGCTCAAAAACGAAGACCCGAAAGTTTCTGGTGCATTTTGGTGCATGGGGGAGCCGTGGACCGCCGGCCGGGACACGTGGCAGCTTCGGATTGGCCGGCGCACGCTTTTCGGTCCACGGGGTGAGGCGCTGGTGCAGTGGACCAGGCGGGATGACACGTGGCAGCGCCGGATTGGCGGGCGCAGCGCGCTCGGTTCACTGTAGAGCGCGCGGGTGTACGGTGGACCGGCGGGGACACGTGGCAACTCTTCATTGGTTCAGTGTTGTGGGCGCGGTGCACGCGAGGGTGCGCGGGCAGGCCGGGCAGGTGTGCGGGCAGGCGCGGGGGTGCAGGCTGGTGGTGTGCCACGTGGCGGTTTCCTATTGGTTGAGAGGTGGACACGTGGCATTTGGTGGTTCGTCGGGTGCACGGAGTGTGTGCACCGGGTGCAGCGAGCGGGGGAGCCTGACACGTGGCGCGCGGGGATTGGGCGCGTCACTGTGCGCGTACGGGGGGGCAGGTGATGTGGCAGGTGGCAGTTGGCAGGGTGGCGGCTGGCATGGCGGCCACGGTGCCGACGTGGCGCACGTATGCTCCACGTGGCGGCCCGCCATTGGCCGGCGCCACCCACCCCGTTGACTGGAGAGGGCCACGCGACAGGACGGGAGCGGCTGGATCAGTTGTCCGCTGTTCGGGGACACGTGGCGCAATCTAGTGAATTCGGGCGCTGGATGAACGGCCCGATCGGCGCACTGTTTGCGCCCGAAACGTTTCGGGCGCCCGGAACTTGGGACACAGAGGGAATTAATTGAATTGTTTGGAATGGGCTATAAATACTCCATTTGGGCTGCTCTTTTGGGCCTTTTCCCGAGCTTCTCTCGGGTTGGAGCCTTAAGGGAATTTGTTCATCACCTTGTCCCCTACTTCTTGATGGATTCCCGGAATTTTTGGAGGCCTCGGCATCGGCGTTATCTGCGATTTGGCGCACTGCGACGATTCTCTTACAGTGGGCTTTTCCGTCACAGTTCAGTCTGAGAGCTCCCCTGGGCCACCCCGATGGAATTTTTGGGCTATTTTTACGGCAGCGTGTTCTAGAGAGGTAAGGCTTCGTTTTCGGTGTTGATCGTTTCACCTCATTTTCGATTTTTGGCACAATTCCCGAGGCACCTTTTGACCCTATTTTTCTATGATGAATTCTGGACAGCACCGGCTTGTTCGATTTATATCTCGGCCTACGAGCATCGGAACAGGGTGAATAAGTACTCGATTTGGATCTACTCATCGCGAGGAACACAGTGGTGATTTTTCTCGGATTTTTGGAGGTTTCTACGAAGGTGACAATCCCACTTTTCTAGACAGAATGCTACAGGATTTTTGTTTGTGGGAAGTTTTGAGCATGCAACGATGTTTTATTTTTATCTTGGCCTACAAGTATCGGAATGGAATGTCCGAGTACTCGTTTCGATCGGCTCGACGCGATGATCGCAGCAGCTATTTTTTCGGATTTTTCCGAGTTCATCTCGCAGGTGAAATTTAGCCATTTTCGAGACTGACTATTGGACAGCGGGTAATTGTGCATTTTTGGATTAATTGTACGTCGTTTGGATTACCGTGTAGTGTGCCGTGTTTACCTGAAGTGAGGGCGTATTTGGGCTGTGCTTCCCGTGCTCTGCAATCGAGGTAGGTGGTTGTTGCATACCTCAACTTCTGACTTGCTCACTAAGTTTATTAGAGAAGCCCTCTATTGGACATATTGATTGATTACCATGCATGATTAATGATATAAATTTGAGCCTATCATTTGAGATTAATTTTGTGGACATAGCATGTTGGGAATATTATTGGGATAATATTATTGTGGAAACATGATTGCTGGGACATTTTTAATAGTGATAATTAACATGCCATGTTAGCACATAGATTTTATGAAAGTTGGTTAAATGAATTAATTGTTGGGACATGATGACATATCTATGTGCGGGTACCACTTTGGTGATTTATTATGGATCAGGGATTATGTACATGTGTAGTTGGCTGATGATTTTAGCATGATGGTTATATCTGTGCGGACTGATTATTCGATGCACATGTGGAACTGTTATTTGATTCATTTTCTTTCATCTCGCATGAGGACTTTTGCATGCTTGTATGGACATCTAGATAGGCCAATATTTATTGCTACACTATTATATTGGGATTTGACTTAGGAGAAACCATGATTGTTTTCTTTCTCCTTCTTATTTAGACTTTTGAGTCATGTTGCTCGGGTTCGAGCAGGGGTTTGGGTTAGTGTAGCCGGGACCTTAGGGTCGGAGACGGGTTGTTGGGCTTGATGTTGGATTGTGGGTTATTGCGGCATCCGCGGACAGTAGGCGGTTGACCGGATATTGATTATTTTACCCGATTGTGGGTTATTGTGGTAACCGCGGACATTAGGCGGTTAGCCAGATGTTGATTACTTTATCAGATTTTGGTCTTGTGGGGTGTTGCGGCGACTGCGGACATTGGGCGGTTGACCGGATATTTACTTATGCATCAGATTGGGTATCAGATTTCTTTAGTGGATGGATTTTCCCACTTTGATCATAGTCATGATCCAGTCCTACTATATTGAGATACTTGACAGAGATACTTGTGATACTGGTGACAGAGATACTTTACTCGTGTGGGTCGCTCCCCTCGAGTGCCACTCCGGAGTAGGCTTTAGACCGTGACGGGTACCGGTCCATCTGATTGGGATTTCGAGCCTTGTGTGCTGGTCCCCTACTGAGTTCTTGAGTTTTTGCCATCACATCGACGCGGATATTGCCCGATGATGAGGGTGACAGCAGGCAGTACCAGTTTTTACTGGTGGCTAGATTGGGTTTATTCAGGCAGGCATGTTAGATACTGATGTATACATACAGTCATTCCTTTTGGTACTGCATTTAGAGGCATGCTAGTGGTGGTTTCCCTTTATTCAGCAGTTCTGTTTACAGCTTTACCACTTATTTCTTTTCTTGCCTCTGGTAGACTTAGTGGGCACACCGGAGTTTGAGGCTTTACCCATAGGGGGAGGCTACTGGTTTACTAGTGGTTCCCACCCCCATTGTTGTTTCCCTCTTTTCTTCCTCCTGTTTTGCAGAATCTTCTGCGGGAGTTGCTGATCTTTCGGTCGTTGTTCGAGGCGAGGGAGTCACGAGCTAGATCCTTACCGCCCGAGGAGTGTAGCTGTATCCCATGGTTGGAGATTCCTTGTAGCTGTCAGCTGGTTTTTATTGTTTACTTTGAGAGGGATCTTTTGTATTTGGAGAGACTGATGTACTATAGTTTTAGTTTATCTCCCTTTTATAGTTGAGAGATGTTGTACTGAGGACATTGTATGATGATTATTTGTATTTGAGGAGATGGATGTTGTACTTTGTTTCGTGTTGTACAGTGATTGGATTTTATTTTACATCATTTTATTTTCGCTCTGATATTTGTGTAGCTATAGTACTATCTTTTGCAGGTTAGACGCTTCGCCTATGCGGGATTTTGCATAGGTGGCGGATCTGTTGGCGAGCCCGGGTCGCAGTTTCGACCCCGGGGCGTGACAATTGGTTGGACAGTAGGATGACTGTCGTGAGAGACGTGACTTTAGCGAGAGTCCTGATTGAGTTTGTACCTCCCCGCGAGGGATTGGGGCGAGTGATTTTACATGTTTATTCTCTAAAGTGATTATGTTGGCTGCAGACAACATAATGCTTTAGAATGGTTAACATGTTTTAGCCTTTCGCTTGATTGGGTCGAGAGTGTTTGTGGTCTTGTTGTTGGTTGTGGCAGTTGTCCTTGTTGCCTCTGAGATGTCGTGCAGCGGCGAGGGCGTGTTTGACCTTGGATGAGGAGCCCGAACAGCGGGAGGCTGAATGGATAGAGCAGAGTGAGGTCCGTGAGTTGTGAGCCAGGTGTAATATCACAACTTTTCATGTAATGTTTTACCCTCCTGCTAATAGAGTATAAGTTAGAGAAAACCGAATTATCGAGTTCTCTTGAGTTGACTGACACACGGTGCGGGTATTTTTCGGTAATAGAGCTCGAAAAACGATGAACGGCGGTGCAATCGGATCTAAAATCCGACTTACGGATCCCCCGGAATGGGGTTTTGAAGGTCGCGGTAACCGTAGTGTGCATCGGAATCCGTGCTAAAGATCGGGCGCGCTTTTCGAGAAATTGTCGAATTATCTCATGGGAATAGATATTTATTGTTAAATAATAAATATCCGGATATGGGGATTTTCCTTTTTACGTACGTTCGAAAAGGAGAAATAAAAGGAAATAAATAAATAATAAGATTTATTTATTTCCCGTTTACCGAAAGGCAAACCCTAGTTTTAAAAGATCGCCTCCTCAAATCTTTCCCTTTTGTGCGTGCCGGAAATCAAACAAACCCTAGTTCGGAGAGAGAAAAGAGAAAAGAAGAGAAAACCCTAATTGGAGGAGAAAATAAGGAAAGAAGGAGAAAGCGAAGGGACCCGATCGCCCCGATCGACGTGCCGGAGACCGGAGAACGAGACGACATCATCTACGAGGAGCGGATTCGGATCCCTAGCGCCGCGAGGGACAATATCAGATCTTTGTTCCCGATAGATTGAGGTTAGTGATCGTTATTTCTCTTTCGTCGGTTTGATCGTGGATTTTTCGTGTTCTTTTGAGGTCGATTTATTCGGTAAATTGATCACGGTTTTTGTTTGGTTTTGATCGCTGATTTGTTCGTGTTCTTGACCGGGTTTTGATCGATGGTTTTTAATCGGTCTTGATCGGAGGTTTGATCGGGTTTCCGATCGATGTTTCGTTTGGTCTCCGATCAATGGTTTTATCGTTGGAGTTGTCGTGGTTTCGTTTGGATTAATTAGGTGTTCCGTCGGATTTAACGGGAAGCCGCCGCCGCCGTTGTTAAACGGGAGGCCGCTGCCGCCGTTCTCATGTTCATGAGGTCGTCGCCGTAGCCGCCGTGGACGCGTGGTCGCAACCGGAGCCGGAAAAGACGAAGAAAAACGAAAAATAAAGCAAAAGCCGTCGCGCGGTCCACGGGACCGGCGTGCACCCGGTGCAGGAAACGGCGTCCCGGAGTCATGCACCCGGTGCGCTTCAGCCATGCGCTGGCCCGGCCCGGTAGCGCGGTGCACGCACTGGGCGTGCGCCCGGTGCGCGCCGCTGCGTCCCGCGGGCGTTAGCCCGGTGAGCGCCTCGCGTGCACCAGCCCGGCCCGCTTAGCGTGGTGCACGCCTTCAGCGTGCACCCGGTGCGCACCGCCGCGCCCTGCGGCCGTGAGCCCGGTACGCGCTTTGCCCGTGCACCGGCCTGGGCCAAACCGCTTGGTGCACGCGTCTGGGGTGAGCCGGGTCTACGCCGCCGCCTCCACTGCGCTGTAAACCCGGTCCACGCCTGGTCCGTGCACATTCCGTCAGCCCGGAAGCCCGGTAGCTCCGTTTTGGTCCGTTTTTCACCGTTTTGAGCGTCGTTTTCACCGTTGGATCACCGTTTCCGCCGTTTTTCTCAGCATGGCCACCCGGGGTCATTTAGGCCATCGTTTCGCCATAACATGTGCCAGTTTCGCCGTCGCTCCGCGCCTTGACAAAATCGTCGGGGTCGCGCCGTCGGCCCTTTTTCTCATCGTTTTCGCCGTCAGGGTTTTCTCGGCTTGACCGTTGACGTCCCGAGTTGGCTACCGGTTGAGAAATTGGGTTTTGTTGGATTTCCGTTAGCGGATTTGGGTTTCGATGGAGTTCGCGATGATATAGTCGCGGTCCGGTTGTTGATAACCATCGGTTTCACCGTCAGAGATCCGGTTTGATCTGAGTTTTACGGTTTTGCTTGATAGTTTTGACTCGACGGTTTTTGATTGACGACGCGGTCCGCTTGGCACAGTGATTTTAGTTTTTCATTGCTTTATTATTTTGGGATGGAAGGGATTCATGTTACAGTGGTCGGGACCACTGATTTTGCCTGTTTAGGGTAAAGTGTTAAATTGTGCTTTTGGTTATTTTATTAGGCCGCGTGAAGTTCTGATTGCTTAGGAGGGTCACGGGCGCGGTCGTTTATCTTCATTTCAGGTGGGTACCCTTGTTGTGTTTTGAAGTGTGTTTTCATTTCGTAATATGTGAGAGTAGAGTAGAGGTGCAGATTGTTATTGTCTAACCCTTTTTCGCATTAATATCCCTCTTTTTACTATCTGTTGCGACTGAGCGTCGCGGTGCTCTATGTTACACAATGGCTGCGGTCATTCTGCTCAAGGTTTGCTTACACGTACAGAGGCGGTTTGGCCACCGCATGGGTGTACTTTTTCGGAGAAGTGGTCTGATTGACCCGTGTACCTGAGGTCCCCGGACATGGCAGGCATTCGTAGCCTGGGGTCCCCGGACATGGCAGGCGTTCTTTTCCTGAGGTCCCCGGACATGGCAGGCATTCGTAGCCTGGGGTCCCCGGACATGGCAGGCATTCTTTTCCTGAGGTCCCCGGACATGGCAGGCATTCTTGGCCTGAGGTCCTCGGACATGGCAGGCGCTTGGTTTCGATTTACAGGGAATGCGAGGGATTCACGAGGGAAAGTTGGATGCTCGGGTTTATCAGTTTGCTTTTATTTACCGCTTTGTATTTGATTACATCTACTCTTTTGTCACTGACTTCCCACATGGTGACAGGTTAGGTCGAGATAGGACCCGGGACGATGGCGAGGCTGCGACTAGAGGGTTTTAGCCCGTGTGGGGCTAGTGACATTTCCTTTTTCTTACGTTTGATTATCCTGGTTATTTGGTTAGTGAGTTTTGTGATTGCCTTTATTGTGGGACTATGTGGATGTTGGATTGAATTCTGGTCTTAGTGTTGAACCATCTTTAATAGGATTCTATTAGTATTGCATGCGGCATGTTTTCACGTGGAAAAATGATTACGAAAATGGTTTCAAAACTGAGTGTCGTGTGGACACCGATTTGGCAAACTTATTGTCACGCCCCGGGGTCGAAACTGCGATCCGGGCTCGCTAACAGATCCGCCGCCCATACGGTGAACCCCGTATAGACGAAGCGTCTAACCTGCAAAAGATAGATACTATACTAAAGAGATATCAGAGCTGAAAGTAAGCTGCTAGAAATAAAAACAATAAAAACAAGTCCAATTGATACAATCCAAGTCCTCACCAAAAAACAAGTCTCTCTCAGCAATAAAGGAAAGTACAACTCTATATCCCACTACAAAGGTCTCTCAAACAAGAAACTCTCAAAATAATAAGGGTACATCTACTCTCTGGACTACGACTGGTAGGGATCTAGCTCGCGACTCCCTTACCTCGAACAGAAGGAGCAGCAACTGGAGCAGCAGGAACAGGAGCAGACGTCCCTGGGGAAAAATACACCACGACGGGTGTGCATCCCACAGTAGTTCTCTGTGGGTGCCGTCAACAAGCCCAACGGTCTGCCCACTAAGTCTACTAGAGGCATAATGTAACAAATGAAATACTGTAGGAAAGAGCTGGAAATGAAAAACCCTACAGCTACTATGCCCCTATCTAGATGCTCAAAAAGTGGAACAGATGATAACATGGTGCATCTACTATCCCTCAACTCAGATCACCCAATGTACCTGACTGCCTCCTCGGGTCCAGTCAAACCTGCGCCTACCTACTGCCGTTACATCCCGGAGGACCGGACTTACGTAGGGCGTCCATAACTGCCAAAACTGGCTCAGCCAGAGGGACGGTATCCGTGACTGCCAAAACTGGCTCAGCCTGAGGGACAAATGTGTCGACAAGTCGTGATAGAAGAGCTCAATCTCACACCGGTACAACAACCCGGTATATAGCTCAATCTCAACGCCGGTACAACAACCCGGTCCAAGTATCACTCTCAATGCCGGTACAACAACCCGGTCCAAGTATCACTCTCAATGCCGGTACAACAACCCGGTCCAAGTATCACTCTCAATGCCGGTACAACAACCCGGTCCAAGTATCACTCTCAATGCCGGTACAACAACCCGGTCTCGCCTACTACGGAGTGGCACTCGAGGGGCGCGACCCCACCGAGCAAAGTATACGCGCATCTCTGTCGAGCTCAAATGTGACTCATGCAGGCTAAGATCCACGATCAAATAGATCGGAAACACGGTGAACAGAGGACTCACACTCATGTCAAGGTTGGAGTAAACTCCACGACTCAATCTGAAGTGATCACATAGAACCCCCAATGACACTAGTAAATCTCTAACAACTCATAGCACAAGGTCGCATCCACTGTGAGAAACTATCTCAACAGGCCAAACAGGCCGAGCATCACATCCACTGCGAACAACTGCCTCAACAGGCCAGACATCGCATCCACTGCGAACAACTGCCTCAACAGGCCAACATCGCATCCACTGCGAACAACTGCCTCAACAGGCCAAACATCGCATCCACTGCGAGAAACTGTCTCAACGGGCCAAACAGGCCGAACATCGCATCCACTGCGAACCACTGCCTCAACAGACCGAACATCGCATCCACTGCGAACAACTGCCTCAACAGGCCAACATCGCATCCACTGCGAGAAACTGTCTCAACAGGCCGAACATCGCATCCACTGCGAACAACTGCCTCAACAGTCCGCAATATCCCAACATGCAGACTCACTGACAGGATAAACTCCACCACAGACACAATGAAGGGTCCGGGAACCCCGAAAGACTAGAACCTACAACCCAAATCAAACAAGAACAGGCTCTAGGCATAGCCTCTCGTTGTTCTCGTCCCAAGAAGAAGGCAGACCTTAGAACCCAGACTACTCGAATCATCTCGGGTGGTTAATTTATAGGAAAAAGGTGACATTTCTTACTGGAAGCCATTTGATCTGGAAGAAATCCATATTTAATGATTTTTAGTTCTTTTTAGGAAAACAGTTGAAACCAAGTTTTATATTCAAGCCTCGAAGGGCTAATGCCTTCGTCCAATCAAACAAGAACAGACTCAGGCGACCCTACGATGCTTGGAAGAAAACATTTGGTTGACAAAAATCATATGTGTTGGGTTATATCAATAATAGGATCTAAATAGGGAAAAAAACACCTAGAGGGGGGTGAATAGGTGTAAACCAAAAACACTCAAAAATCTTTGCGATATAAAAACCCAATGCGGAAAAATAAATAACACGCAGAGATTTTTACGTGGAAAACTCCAAACCGGAGTAAAAAACCACGGGACCGATAACACGGTGAAATCCACTAGAATTAAACACGTACAATCTCAATAACCAAGCCTCCTCTCGTCTGCCTCGCATAAGATCAACGTCCTCTTTCTCCTTAGTCAAAATATCCTGTGGCATTGTGCCAAACAATCTCAAGCATAGGGTCAAAATACCAAACTGCCACAATTATAAATAAATCTGTCGGTAACTCGTAGTCTCAGCTGCACTGGACATGACCCACAAGCCTCCTCCACATGCACAACACTAACATGAACCTGTACCTCATGTGCACGTGGTAACAAATCTGCCTCTAGTCCATGCAGGAATGCAATATGCTCTAACTCCGACTGCTGTGATGAAATCACACCTGCGACGACTCAATCCACTACCGTGGCGCCCTCCAACCGGGCGGCACAGATTCATCCGCTCGATACAAATGGTCATCGCTCAGTCTGCCAGAAAAATCACGACTAATCACAAAGGGAGCACGACCTCTGTCTCTGCTCACACTGAGGCGACTGATACGGTCCTCCGCAGATAACAAATCCACTCTACCGCTGCGCTACTCTAATATAGATGCTGATACTGCCATCGGGGTCTACCCGATCTCTGGCGTCTCGGGAACTCGTTATCGAGGAAAAAGAAATCAGAAATGCCTCTGCCGGCCAATCTGTCCCCCAAAGGCTCCGACTCAATCTTACGAGTCGGGGTGGTTCATCTGCCAAATCTGGCTGAATAGATCGATCATGTCCCCTCAGCTCACCAGCTGTCAACTATCCACCCTGCCTCGGTGCCTCGACACTAAACATTGGCACAGAGGGGGCTACTCGCTCCATCGGTGCCACAGAAATCCCTACCACTGAGGATACTGCAACCGGGTGGTCTCAGAAGGAAGCACTGTCGAGCTGCCTGCTCCGACAACTGTATCATCCTATCCGCTGCTCACTCTGCCGCTGATATGCCACTGCCAATCCTGTCATCTGGGTCTGGAGCTCTCTGACCTCAATCTGGGTATCCGGCCCGAAACTGCCTATCCTGGCCCACAAGCTGCAATAGGGTGCACACGGGTCAGAACTCTGCGTCAGGGCGACATCGCTCACTGCGACAAACCACACAACAGAACACACAACAAGCACTCGACCCAATCCAGCGAAAGTCTAAGACATGTCACCCATTCCATAACATTATGTTGTCTGCAGCCAACATAATCGCTTAGGAGAATAAACATGCCAGTCGCTCGTCCCGTCCCTTGGGAGAGGTATAAAACTCAATCAGGACTCTCGCTATAAGTCACGACTCTCTCGTAGTCATCCTAAGGTCCAACCACAAGCCTAGGGTTTCTATGTCCATAATGACCTACATCCTAGGCTCCGATACCACTCTAATCTGTCACGCCCCGGGGGTCGAAACTGCGACCCGGGCTCGCCAACAGATCCGCCACCTATGCGGAACCCCGTATAAGCGAAGCGTCCAACCTGCAAAGTACCATCTAACGACTAAACAGATATCAGAGCTGAAGAAAAACTGCTGTAATAAAAACCTGAATCACTGTACAACTGAAAAATAAAAGTACAATATCAATCTCCCAAAAATAATAATACAATAATCTGATCCACCGAAACTGTAATACAAGTAAAAGCCACCTATACAACATCTACCAATCCAAAAAGGGAGATAACTAAAATAATAAAATACAACTGAGTACAGTGAAACCCACAATCCGGGTTGGTACAACTATCCCACTATAGGAATCAACACTGGTAGGGATCTATCTCGCGACTCCCTCGCCTCGGACCGTCAACCGAAGATCCGCAACTCCCGCAGCAGACACTGCAAAACAAAGGGAGGAAAGGGGAAAAACAACAATGGGGGTGAGAACCACTAGTAAAACCAGTAGCCTCCCCCTGTGGGTAAAGCCTCAAACCCCGACGTACCCACAAGTCTACCAGAGGCAAGAAAAAGAATAAGAGAGGTGGTAAGCTATAAACAGAACTACTGATAAAAGAGAGCTACCACTAAAATGCCTCTAAAATGCCCAGCTAAAAGAATAGCTAAAAGTATGCCTGAGAAAGTCAAAGCCTGCCTGACCAAACCCAATCAATACACCAGTAAACACTGGTACTGCCTGCTCTGTCATCAATCTCACGAACTCAGTGTCTCCACTGTCCAAATTACCGGAACCCAACACGGTCTGACCGGCACCCAACACGGTCTAAAGCCTACTCCGGAGTGGCACTCGAGGGGAGCGACCCACACGAGTAAAGTATCTCAGTATCCAGTAACATAAGTATCATAAATCAGCAGGACTAGATCAAGACTCTAAGTAAGTGGGAAAAACCATCCACTAAGGAAGCCCGATCCCTCACCTCCAATCTGATGTAATAATAATAACCCGGTCAACCGCCCACAGTTCGCGGTTGCCGCAATCCCTGCCATCAGGCCCTGCCTGTCCCAAATCCCCAGAAACCTGACTACACTATCCCAAACTCCCTGCTCGCACCCGAGCCACAAATACCCAGAGTCTAAAATGAAATGGAGAAAAGTATAAAGCATGGTTTCTCCTAAGTCAAGTCCAACATGATAGTGTAGCAGAAAAAGGTGGCCTATCTAGATGACCATACAAGCATGAAGATGTCCCAAGATGATGTAAAGTAAACAGGTGTCGATGTTCTTACATTTATTAGAGCATGCTATCCAAATTACATAATCAATCTCATAAAAGGATTGGATGTTAACATAGCATACATCAAGTCTACACAAGTATGCACCTTTCACATTTGGAAATAAAGTGAGAATAGTATCCAACATGCTTTGCACCAAACATGAATCAGGAGATAAATGACAATCATTACTTTCATAAAGAGTGAATCTCACATAGATAGATCAAGATTAATGTAGTCAGTTATTCTCACACAAACCACTAACCACCCTCAAATGAAACATCCATTCACATATAGACTTGCCAAAGATCATTTAACATTACTTGAATATGGTCATTCAATCCACTATCACCAATGAATAGACTAAGGTTCAACAACTTTTATTGTTCTCACATAGGATGCACATAGAATCCACCAACAACATTTATTTCCACATAGGCTAAATCGCCGACCATTCACAATACACAATCTCACGCAAAATAGTCTAAGGATCAACCATTATGGTAAATATCACAAGATGTAGAAGGAAAATCTACCGGGTCAATTATTCTCACGTAGGTAAGTCAAGAATCATTTATTAAGATCACCCTCACTTACCTTGGATAGCCCTTCACACCTAGGCCATATGACATTCACATAAAGTCATAACAATCCCTTCCTACATAGCAACCATATCCTTCACATAAATCAACTAAAATCATTTACATATAACTATCACCATCATTCACCATAATTAGGTTAACCATTCATCACAAAGTGTAGGCTAAAGATTAATTTCCCAATTACCCTCACATAACATAGGTTAAAGGATGATCACTTATAATCAACTTCATATGAGATAATACAACATCAATCAAACTATTCATTCACTCATGTATACACTGAGAATCAATTAACTTAATCTAAACATGGATATCCAAGCATATTATACCGAGGAGAAGAGAACATCAACCACAATGCCATGAGGGAAACCAATAGCCCGAGTGGGTAAATCGATGTTTTCGGCAAAGCACAACCACCCACCTGAAACTTGATGATCCGCTGCCCGCTGTAGCTGAAATTTTGCATGAGTAATCCTTATCCTCCCAGGAGACCGATGCCGCGAAAATCATCCAAATCCGCCTCACGGATTGGGCGCAATCACTGAAACAATGCACACTGCGCACTCAAAATCCAGAATTTCAGCAAGTGCAACAAGATTAAATAAAAGGTATGTGCAACCTCAAATACCTCAAGATGAAGTCTCCAACAGTAAAACAAAGATCTCCTCTTTCATACAAATGTCTTCAAGTCCCCAAAAATCCACCATTAATTTTCCTTAACATTCAAACGAAGCAAAATTCACAATGCTGCCCAAAAACTGTTAACATAAACTTGCTAGCATTTCCAAGCTTAATTAGAGGCTTTTCCAAAGGAATTTATCCACAGATCGCAAAAGAGAATTTGCTCACCTTGAAGTTAAGAAGAAGTCCCAACTTAAATTTCTGAAAAAGACCTTGTATCCAGAAAGTTATCTGCATTCCAAGGAGCATTGCTCAAATCCAAATTAAAACAGGGACTGCAGTAATCCATAAAATAGCACTTGAAAAGATCATTAATTTTACCTAACCAAACGTACTCCAAATCCTGCAAGAGAGGTACCATTGGATTCCCTGTCGAGAGTAGATACAAATTGAGTTAAATAACTCCAATTTTCATGCTCGGATGAAGGAGAAAACCCATAAATACTTTGAACTATCCACCAAGTTCCATCTGTACACGAATGCAGCAAGGTTCTCCAAAGATCATGCATAAACCCTAATAAAAACTCAGATCTGGGGAAAATGGTACATACCAATATTGTAGATCTTCGAGTTGTGGAAATGTTCCCGCAAAAATCATCCAAATATTCCCATCCTACTGCCCAGAAAGGCCAAAACACTGAGAACTGTTCAGGATTCCAGACTGAAATGAAGGGTTCCAAAGATGGCCTTAAAACTCTGTCAAAACATGAGATCTGAGGGGAGAGTTGAATACAAAAATTGTAGCCTTACCTCTTGTGAGAATGTAGAACCAAAAATGATTTCACAATTCCAAGAAATGAGTCCTTGGGAATTTTCGCACTGAAATGCGACGGGAAGGTCCACCAATCAGCAACAATGGTGGTACTTGCCTCATGGAGAAGATGATGGTGATGAAGCCCCTTTTGTCCATCTCTTTGCTGATGAAGATGAAGGAGGTGATGAAGATGCTCTGCCTGTGAAGTCCTCCAAAAAAAACCAAGCTCAAAGAAGGAGGAAGGAGGAAGAAGAAGAAGAAGAAGAGAAGAAGAAGAAGAAGAGAAGTGAATAAATCCCCTCTCTCTCCCTCTCTCTCTCTCCCTCGGACAGTCAACAGGGGGGGACCCGGACACGTGGCGGCCATCCGGGCCGCCACGTCGCCCGGTTGGGCCGCCCGGATCAAGCCACGCGGCTTGATCCGGGTGGCCACGGCGCTGCCCAGTGGGCGCGCGCCGCGTGTCCCCACGCGGGGACCGCACTGCGGCGCCCACGTGCGCGCGGTGGCGGGCCAATTGCGGCCCGCCACGCGTCCCGCTGGCGCGCCCCATGGGCCGGGTGTCCTGCGCCGGCCCAATGGGGTGCCAACACGTGGCACCCCGGTCCACAGCCCGCCACGCACCCGAAAGTATCCCCGAAACTTCCGGTTGCCCGTTTTCCCTCGTCCGGACTCCGAAAAAAACAACCAAGCAGCCGATTTCCAGCGTTTTTCCGCGCTGAATCCAAATACGAAGTCCATTTTGCAAGAATCCATTTCTAAAAATTTACGGGGGCATCCGAACACACCAACTCGATCCATTTTTCGCGCTGAGTCCGGTTTTGAAGTCTGATTTGCGCGCAAAGCCTCCACACTCAACAAAAGGCTTCCAGAAGCTGCCAAACAAACAGTAATCCTTATGTGGGAATTTCGGGTCCTCACATCCTCCCCCACTAAAAGAAAGTTTCGTCCTCGAAACTAACACAACTCAAAAGGAGTCTCAAAAACCAAGGGTAGGTACCCAACGACACCGTCTCCTGCTCCCAAGTCGCCACTCACTCCCCGTGATTACTCCTCTACAACAACAACAACAACCACAACCAGTACGGCATGGCCCAAATTGCGCAATCCTCTCATCTCACGAGCCAGAATTCGCAACGGGCGTCCCTCGTACTCCAAACACACACACATCTCAAACAGAGCGAGTCAATCACGGGCGAGGGAATCCAACAGCAAAGCACTCCTGAGCTGAGATGCGGAAAACCTCAGGGACTCCACAAAGGCTGGGGAAAGGGAAGAACAACCAGTGCCACACGCACCAACACCACACCCCGAGTGTCAACTCAACCAGGCGACCCAAAACACACCCACACGATCAACCAAGAGGGAGAGAATCCAACAAGCTGGGGTCCTCACTCGGTCACTCCCGAATCTTGACCATCCGAGTGCACTACTCAGCCGCGATCTATCATCCAAAGGAACCCTCCGGGGCACAACCACAAGCCATGTTCGCCTCAACAGTCCACACAGCACCAACTGTGGAATCATCCAACTCGACCCCAGACAGCTTTCCTGCTCCAGGTATCCGCCAACACAGTGGCCCTGTCGGGGTGATCCAGGATGCTCAAAAGTAAACCAACGGTAACTCCACCGCCATCATGGGAGGCATCGCTATAACTCGCAAGTCCATCACCCCGCACTAACAATGCAAAAGGCGACGCTGATATCAGTGTTATTATCCATTAGTTATGCTCTCCTGGCACTGCCAAATCCAAGAAGCTCCTCACCTTGACCATAATCGTCGACCTCGGCCAATTCCCAAATGGTATCCATATTGGCCGGATTTCCACCGCCGCCCCTACGGCTAACACAATGTGACCCACGAAGATAAGCTTAAGAAGCTAAAACTTGTATCTCAATAACTTGGCATACAGCTTCATCCACACAGGCATGGTAGCACATCCCCAAGTGTCCCTCCTGCTCCAAGTCGCTCTGGGAGTAAATCAAATATCCTCGGGGAACATCACTCCCAAGCTGTCCAAGTACATCTGGAACACACAATTCCTCAGATCTTGAAGACAACAGGGCATTAATTATTCCATTTGGTCCACTGTGCGCTCATAATGCCTCTACCAGATCCTGAATGCCATCTAGGCAAAGTTCTTGGCCGTCTGATTCCAAGTAGGTACTCGCATCTTACATTGACTGTCAGAGTATGACTCCAACACAAGGCTCTAGATACCACCCGGACCTGTGTACACTCGAACCATAAAAGGATCCTCACAGTCGTGTATCAACGACGTGGCATCACCACCGCGTACCAACGGCGTGGAACTAGGTCAAACAGAACCCTCGATCCATCAGATCCTGCAACTGCGCCATCAGCTCTCTCAGCTCTACTGGTGATATCCAATGAGGTGCTGTCAAGGGTGGCGCGGTTCCCCGAACCACGTCAAACGCAATCTCTATCTCCCTAACCGGCGCCATTATCAACAGCTCAGGTGAAATCACACCCGGGATTTTATGGGCAACAGAGATATCCTTGAGTCCCGGTGCCGCCGTAAGCACCTCTCACACTGTCGCTAAAACCTGTGTGCTCTAACAATCTCAATAACCAAGCCTCCTCTCGTCTGCCTCGCATAAGATCAACGTCCTCTTTCTCCTTAGTCAAAATATCCTGTGGCATTGTGCCAAACAATCTCAAGCACAGGGTCAAAATACCAAACTGCCACAATTACAAATAAATCTGTCGGTAACTCGTAGTCTCAGCTGCACTGGACATGACCCACAAGCCTCCTCCACATGCACAACACTAACATGAACCTGTACCTCATGTGCACGTGGTAACAAATCTGCCTCTAGTCCATGCAGGAATGCAATATGCTCTAACTCCGACTGCTGTGATGAAATCACACCTGCGACGACTCAATCCACTACCGTGGCGCCCTCCAACCGGGCGGCACAGATTCATCCGCTCGATACAAATGGTCATCGCTCAGTCTGCCAGAAAAATCACGACTAATCACAAAGGGAGCACGACCTCTGTCTCTGCTCACACTGAGGCGACTGATACGGTCCTCCGCAGATAACAAATCCACTCTACCGCTGCGCTACTCTAATATAGATGCTGATACTGCCATCGGGGTCTACCCGATCTCTGGCGTCTCGGGAACTCGTTATCGAGGAAAAAGAAATCAGAAATGCGTCTGCCGGCCAATCTGTCCCCCAAAGGCTCCGACTCAATCTTACGAGTCGGGGTGGTTCATCTGCCAAATCTGGCTGAATAGATCGATCATGTCCCCTCAGCTCACCAGCTGTCAACTATCCACCCTGCCTCGGTGCCTCGACACTAAACATTGGCACAGAGGGGGCTACTCGCTCCATCGGTGCCACAGAAATCCCTACCACTGAGGATACTGCAACCGGGTGGTCTCAGAAGGAAGCACTGTCGAGCTGCCTGCTCCGACAACTGTATCATCCTATCCGCTGCTCACTCTGCCGCTGATATGCCACTGCCAATCCTGTCATCTGGGTCTGGAGCTCTCTGACCTCAATCTGGGTATCCGGCCCGAAACTGCCTATCCTGGCCCACAAGCTGCAATAGGGTGCACACGGGTCAGAACTCTGCGTCAGGGCGACATCGCTCACTGCGACAAACCACACAACAGAACACACAACAAGCACTCGACCCAATCCAGCGAAAGTCTAAGACATGTCACCCATTCCATAACATTATGTTGTCTGCAGCCAACATAATCGCTTAGGAGAATAAACATGCCAGTCGCTCGTCCCGTCCCTTGGGAGAGGTATAAAACTCAATCAGGACTCTCGCTATAAGTCACGACTCTCTCGTAGTCATCCTAAGGTCCAACCACAAGCCTAGGGTTTCTATGTCCATAATGACCTACATCCTAGGCTCTGATACCACTCTAATCTGTCACGCCCCGGGGGTCGAAACTGCGACCCGGGCTCGCCAACAGATCCGCCACCTATGCGGAACCCCGTATAAGCGAAGCGTCCAACCTGCAAAGTACCATCTAACGACTAAACAGATATCAGAGCTGAAGAAAAACTGATGTAATAAAAACCTGAATCACTGTACAACTGAAAAATAAAAGTACAATATCAATCTCCCAAAAATAATAATACAATAATCTGATCCACCGAAACTGTAATACAAGTAAAAGCCACCTATACAACATCTACCAATCCAAAAAGGGAGATAACTAAAATAATAAAATACAACTGAGTACAGTGAAACCCACAATCCGGGTTGGTACAACTATCCCACTATAGGAATCAACACTGGTAGGGATCTATCTCGCGACTCCCTCGCCTCGGACCGTCAACCGAAGATCCGCAACTCCCGCAGCAGACACTGCAAAACAAAGGGAGGAAAGGGGAAAAACAACAATGGGGGTGAGAACCACTAGTAAAACCAGTAGCCTCCCCCTGTGGGTAAAGCCTCAAACCCCGACGTACCCACAAGTCTACCAGAGGCAAGAAAAAGAATAAGAGAGGTGGTAAACTATAAACAGAACTACTGATAAAAGAGAGCTACCACTAAAATGCCTCTAAAATGCCCAGCTAAAAGAATAGCTAAAAGTATGCCTGAGAAAGTCAAAGCCTGCCTGACCAAACCCAATCAATACACCAGTAAACACTGGTACTGCCTGCTCTGTCATCAATCTCACGAACTCAGTGTCTCCACTGTCCAAATGACCGGAACCCAACACGGTCTGACCGGCACCCAACACGGTCTAAAGCCTACTCCGGAGTGGCACTCGAGGGGAGCGACCCACACGAGTAAAGTATCTCAGTATCCAGTAACATAAGTATCATAAATCAGCAGGACTGGATCAAGACTCTAAGTAAGTGGAAAAAACCATCCACTAAGGAAGCCCGATCCCTCACCTCCAATCTGATGTAATAATAATAACCCGGTCAACCGCCCACAGTTCGCGGTTGCCGCAATCCCTGCCATCAGGCCCTGCCTGTCCCAAATCCCCAGAAACCTGACTACACTATCCCAAACTCCCTGCTCGCACCCGAGCCACAAATACCCAGAGTCTAAAATGAAAAGGAGAAAAGTATAAAGCATGGTTTCTCCTAAGTCAAGTCCAACATGATAGTGTAGCAGAAAAAGGTGGCCTATCTAGATGACCATACAAGCATGAAGATGTCCCAAGATGATGTAAAGTAAACAGGTGTCGATGTTCTTACATTTATTAGAGCATGCTATCCAAATTACATAATCAATCTCATAAAAGGATTGGATGTTAACATAGCATACATCAAGTCTACACAAGTATGCACCTTTCACATTTGGAAATAAAGTGAGAATAGTATCCAACATGCTTTGCACCAAACATGAATCAGGAGATAAATGACAATCATTACTTTCATAAAGAGTGAATCTCACATAGATAGATCAAGATTAATGTAGTCAGTTATTCTCACACAAACCACTAACCACCCTCAAATGAAACATCCATTCACATATAGACTTGCCAAAGATCATTTAACATTACTTGAATATGGTCATTCAATCCACTATCACCAATGAATAGACTAAGGTTCAACAACTTTTATTGTTCTCACATAGGATGCACATAGAATCCACCAACAACATTTATTTCCACATAGGCTAAATCGCCGACCATTCACAATACACAATCTCACGCAAAATAGTCTAAGGATCAACCATTATGGTAAATATCACAAGATGTAGAAGGAAAATCTACCGGGTCAATTATTCTCACGTAGATAAGTCAAGAATCATTTAATAAGATCACCCTCACTTACCTTGGATAGCCCTTCACACCTAGGCCATATGACATTCACATAAAGTCATAACAATCCCTTCCTACATAGCAACCATATCCTTCACATAAATCAACTAAAATCATTTACATATAACTATCACCATCATTCACCATAATTAGGTTAACCATTCATCACAAAGTGTAGGCTAAAGATTAATTTCCCAATTACCCTCACATAACATAGGTTAAAGGATGATCACTTATAATCAACTTCATATGAGATAATACAACATCAATCAAACTATTCATTCACTCATGTATACACTGAGAATCAATTAACTTAATCTAAACATGGATATCCAAGCATATTATACCGAGGAGAAGAGAACATCAACCACAATGCCATGAGGGAAACCAATAGCCCGAGTGGGTAAATCGATGTTTTCGGCAAAGCACAACCACCCACCTGAAACATGATGATCCGCTGCCCGCTGTAGCTGAAATTTTGCGTGAGTAATCCTTATCCTCCCAGGAGACCGATGCCGCGAAAATCATCCAAATCTGCCTCACGGATTGGGCGCAATCACTGAAACAATGCACACTGCGCAATCAAAATCCAGAATTTCAGCAAGTGCAACAAGATTAAATAAAAGGTATGTGCAACCTCAAATACCTCAAGATGAAGTCTCCAACAGTAAAACAAAGATCTCCTCTTTCATACAAATGTCTTCAAGTCCCCAAAAATCCACCATTAATTTCCCTTAACATTCAAACGAAGCAAAATTCACAATGCTGCCCAAAAACTGTTAACATAAACTTGCTAGCATTTCCAAGCTTAATTAGAGGCTTTTCCAAAGGAATTTATCCACAGATCGCAAAAGAGAATTTGCACACCTTGAAGTTAAGAAGAAGTCCCAACTTAAATTTCTGAAAAAGACCTTGTATCCAGAAAGTTATCTGCATTCCAAGGAGCATTGCTCAAATCCAAATTAAAACAGGGACTGCAGTAATCCATAAAATAGCACTTGAAAAGATCATTACTTTTACCTAACCAAACTTACTCCAAATCCTGCAAGAGAGGTACCATTGGATTCCCTGTCGAGAGTAGATACAAATTGAGTTAAAGAACTCCAATTTTCATTCTCGGATGAAGGAGAAAACCCATAAATACTTTGAACTATCCACCAAGTTCCATCTGTACACGAATGCAGCAAGGTGCTCCAAAGATCATGCATAAACCCTAATAAAAACTCATATCTGGGGAAAATGGTACATACCAATATTGTAGATCTTCGAGTTCTGGAAATTTTCCCGCAAAAATAATCCAAATATTCCCATCCTACTGCCCTGAAAGGCCAAAACACTGAGAACTGTTCAGGATTCCAGACTGAAATGAAGGGTTCCAAAGATGGCCTTAAAACTCTGTCAAAACATGAGATCTGAGGGGAGAGTTGAATACAAAAATTGTGGCCTTACCTCTTGTGAGAATGAAGAACCAAAAATGATCTCAAAATTCCAAGAAATGAGTCCTGGGGAATTTTCGCACTGAAATGCGACGGGAAGGTCCACCAATCAGCAACAATGGTGGTACTTGCCTCATGGAGAAGATGATGGTGATGAAGCCCCTTTTGTCCATCTCTTTGCTGATGAAGATGAAGGAGGTGATGAAGATGCTCTGCCTGTGAAGTCCTCCAAAAAAAACCAAGCTCAAAGAAGGAGAAAGGAGGAAGAAGAAGAAGAAGAAGAGAAGAAGAAGAAGAGAAGTGAATAAATCCCCTCTCTCTCCCTCTCTCTCTCTCCCTCGGACAGTCAACAGGGGGGGACCCGAACACGTGGCGGCCATCCGGGCCGCCACGTCGCCCGGATCAAGCCACGCGGCTTGATCCGGGTGGCCACGGCGCTGCCCAGTGGGCGCGCGCCGCGTGTCCCCACGCGGGGACCGCACTGCGGCGCCCACGTGCGCGCGGTGGCGGGCCAATTGCGGCCCGCCACGCGTCCCGCTGGCGCGCCCCATGGGCCGGGTGTCCTGCGCCGGCCCAATGGGGTGCCGACACGTGGCACCCTGGTCCACAGCCCGCCACGCACCCGAAAGTATCCCCGAAACTTCCGGTTGCCCGTTTTCCCTCGTCCGGACTCCGAAAAAAACAACCAAGCAGCCGATTTCCAACGTTTTTCCGCGCTGAAACCAACTACGAAGTCCATTTTGCAAGAATCCATTTCTAAAAATTTACGGGGGCATCCAAACACACCAACTCGATCCATTTTTCGCGCTGAGTCCGGTTTTGAAGTCTGATTTGCGCGCAAAGCCTCCACACTCAACAAAAGGCTTCCAGAAGCTGCCAAACAAACAGTAATCCTTACGTGAGAATTTTGGGTCCTCACAGTGTCCCAATCTTCTTCGTCTTCAGATTCAGTGTCAATTTGAGAGATATTCTTTGGATTCTCTTGATATGGTTCATTTATTTCAATACCTCGAGCTCGTCCAGGTCGTCGAGCGAGTCTCTTTCTTTTTAAGAATATGGATGAAGAGGTCATTGGTGCTTTTCCTTTTTCCGTAGCAGTGGGCGGAGCCTTTTCCTTTGATGTCTCCGCAGGTGCTTTTCCCTTCGAAGCAGTGGGAACTGTTGCTTCAACTTGAAGCTCATCCCAATCGATCGATTCTGTTTCAGATTCTGTATCGGAATCATCCTTAGCTTTCTTCGCTTTCTTAGCCCTCTTGGGCTTGACGGTGTCTCTCGTATGTACCATAGCAGCCAGAAGGAGAATGATCCACGTGATCACCATTGCTATTGGTTTCTTGTGAAAAGAAATCCTGTGAGCAACACCTCAAGAACACGAAAAAATTGTTAATTTTCAAAAATTAGAAAAATTGTACCCAAACAATCATTATCGTGTAGAGAGACTAAGAATCAAATTAGTTTTGTAAAAGGAAATTTAAAAATAGATCAATTGCATGATTTTGGAAAATTCCCATTATATGCCCTAAAACGGAAATTTTTGAAATCGAAGACCAAAAATCCGTTTATCTTGAGAATACCTAGCATATAATCAAAACTAATCTACCCAAAGTTCTTATTTCAAAAGAAATTTGATCAAAAACCATCCACAAATGAAATTGATACAAGAAATTCATCACGTTTTGAGGAAGAATAAGAAAAACTGTGAAAAACCGAGATTTTGATCAATAAAACTTACTTGAAATTGAAGAACTTGAGTTTGAAAGCTTCCAAGATGGATGAAATCTAGAGAGAGAAGCTCTGGAAACTTTGGAACAAAAGATTGGAGTAAAAGAAATCAAAACCCTTTTGTTCTATATAAAACCCTAGCCGCGATCCGGATCAGTTCGTGATTACGATCCGGATAGGCTACCCGCAGTGAAAAACTGCGTTCGGGATCCGGATCGGCAGGTCCAATCCGGATCGACTGCCCGCAGAAGAATATCTGCGTTCGGGATCCGGATCGGCAGGTCCAATCCGGATCGGCTCCAACTTTTTCTTTAGAAAATTTCAGAGAAATTCTAGAAAAACCAGAAAAAGATTGTAAGCACTTTTGTGTATCAACTTTAAACGAAAATCATCGTTTCATACAACAAGAAATAGATTATACCAAATCTATCAATAACATCCAACAAATGAAACGAAAATTTATAAAAATTAAATCCCTTAAAGTTGAACAACTTCAATTACATCTAACTTGATCTTATGAGTAATGCCTTTATGAAATCATCAATTCGGTAAAGAAAATGAAATACAAAGATCAATAGATGTCTAACATCCCAGATAAATTAGATAATATATCTAGTCAATTTATTGAAGAGAGTGGCTCTTTGAGCATCTTTCATCAAAAATCCCACCTTATACCAACCTTGAAATTTTGACAGAGTCAAGTATTTCAACATGCAATTTAATTAATCAAACTTGAAAAACCTTGCTTGGTATACATGTGGTAGCTGCACACAGTACTCGGACGACCGAGGTGGTAGCTCTTTCCTCCATGTGGTGGTAGTTTTCACACTCCTCATTGGGATGTAACTCTTTCCACATCTTTTGAGCATAATACTTTTTCTTTGACTCCCCCTCAATTGGCTATCAATTATTTAAGATATAAAGTATTCAGCCAAATATTGATCTCGATTTCATACTCGACTAAACAGTCAAATAAGATAAAAACTATACCAAGAGATCATCGAGAGAGAAATTGACTTTGATCAAAACAAAGATGATTTAATTGACATAAATGATCATTGCATCAAATGAAATATTATGATATCTAAAGCATAATAGATTTCTAAATATATAAAAGGATGCAGTCAAAGTCGATAAAACTAATGCTCAATTAATATTCTATGTCTAAGCATAGATAATGAACAAAAACACAAAAACAAAACCTAACCTAAACAAGAGTTTCAAAAAGGGTTTATTTCAAGGAAAGCATTCCAATTGCTTTACGCAAATGAATAAAACGTTTTTGATCCAAATGTTTTGTTAAAATGTCAGCTAATTGATCTTCAGTTGAAATGTAGGAAATTTGAAGAATATTTGATTCAACTAGCTCTCTAAGAAAATGATATCTAAGTTCAATGTGTTTTGTTCTAGAGTGCAACACAGGATTTTTTGAAATGTTTATAGCACTTGTGTTGTCACATAAAACAGTTACCGAAGTTGCTGAAATCCGGAAGTCGCTCAACACGCTTTTCATCCAAATAAGTTGAGTTGAACAACTACCCGCTGAGATGTATTCCGCTTCGGCAGTCGAGAGTGCAATGCAGTTTTGCTTTTTACTATGCCATGCAACAAGACAATGGCCAAGATAAAAACATGCACCACTCGTACTTTTCCGATCATCCACAGATCCTGCCCAATCGGCATCTGAGTATCCAATAATATCTAAACTTGTTCCCATAGGATACCAAATTCCGAAGTTTACAGTTCCTTTGACGTACCGGATGATCCGTTTCACCGCTTTCAGGTGAACCTCCTTTGGTGCTGATTGATATCTCGCGCAAATCCCAACACTAAAGGATATATCCGGGCGACTAGCTGTGAGGTAAAGTAGACTTCCAATCATGCTGCGATAGAGTTTCTCGTCTACATTATCACTAAGAGATTCACTTCCTAATCCCTTATTGCTAGTTCCCATAGGAGTAGGAAAATCTTTAGAATCTTCTAATCCGAATTTCTTTACCAACTCCTTTGCGTACTTGGATTGACACCGATGGATGCCTTCATCATTTTGTTTCACTTGCAATCCAAGAAAGTATGTCAGTTCACCCATCGTAGACATCTCAAATTCGCTTTCCATGGTTTCTGCGAATTTAGAAGCATCATTTTCTTTGTTGCTCCAAACACAATGTCATCGACATAGATTTGTGCAACAATGAAGTTATTTTGATAATGCTTCACAAAGAGAGTCCGATCTGCTCCCCCCCGAGTATAGCCTTTCTCCAAAAGGTGCTTTGTCAACCTTTCGTACCATGCTCGCGGTGCTTGTTTTAAACCGTAAAGAGCCTTTTTCAAACGAAAAACATGGTTAGGTAGTTTATAGTCTACAAAACCTTTCGGTTGAGCCACATAAACTTCCTCATTTAAAAACCCATTTAAAAACGCGCTCTTAACGTCCATTTGAAAGAGTTTTATATTGAAGTGACAAGCAATAGCGAATAAGATACGAATGGACTCGAGTCTAGCTACAGGGGCGAACGTTTCATCAAAGTCTATACCTTCCATTTGAGAGTAGCCTTGAGCAACTAAACGTGCTTTGTTCCTGATGATGGTACCATCCTCATTTTTCTTGTTCTTGAAAATCCATTTAGTACCAATCACATTGTGTTGCTTCGGAGGCGTCGTTAATTCCCAGACTTTGTTGCATTCAAACTGATGGAGCTCTTCCTGCATTGCTTCAATCCAGTAGTCATCCTGAAGAGCTTCATCGATGTTCTTTGGTTCGATCATGGAAACGTAACAGGCAAATCCACAAACCAACTGTCTCCGAGTTTTGACTCCTTCTTGTGGGTCTCCAATGATGTTTGATTCAGGATGATCCTTGGAGATGCGTAACGTTTGTTGTAATGGAGTACTCGGAGGTATATGAGATGATTCCTGCACATCAGATAAACTTGAAGAACCATTAGATGCATCATTAATATTGGAAGTATTATCATGAGAAGATGCACTTACAGGAGTATCATCATCAAGAGAGATATCAGGGGTAGATTTATCAGATGCAAAGTGGAAAGCTTCATCTACTTTAACATTTATAGATTCTACGATCGTCTTAGATTCCAAGTTAAATACCCGATATGCTCTACTATTCGTAGAATACCCCAAGAAAATCCCTTCGTCACTTCGAGAGTCAAACTTTCCAAGATTTTCGCGGTCACGTAAAATGTAACATCGACTCCCGAAGATACGAAAATATTTGATGTTGGGTTTTCTACAACACCATAGTTCATATGGTGTATTTAACGTTCCCGGGCGCAAATAAACTCGATTAATAACATAGATTGCAGTGTTCACAGCTTCAGCCCAAAAATGTAGCGGTAAATTCCGACTATGAAGCATAACACGTGCCATCTCTTGAACAACCCTGTTTTTGCGCTCGACAACACCATTCTGTTGAGGTGTATAGGGTGCTGAGAATTCATGCTTAATGCCGTTGGAAGTACAAAAATCAATGAATTTAGAATTTATGAATTCTCCACCTCTATCACTTCTAACACGAATGATCTTTTCATTCTTTTCAATCATAATACGAAGGCAAATCTCGTGAAAAGAATCAAAAGTATCAGCTTTCTCTTTTAAAAATGCTACCCATGAATACCGAGAGAAATCATCAACCAATAAGAAAATATACCATTTACCTCCCAAGGATGGTTGACGTGTTGGCCCCATAAGATCCATATGCAATAATTCCAAGGGCCGTTTGGTACCGACGTGATTCAAGTTCTTGTGTGCAGTCCTAGATTGTTTTCCCTTTTGACAACCACCACACACAATGTTTTGATTAAGTGAAAGTTTAGGAACCCCCTTGACCACGTCTTTGTTCGAAATTCTAGCAAGTTCCTTAAAATTTATGTGTCCTAGCCTTTCATGCCAAAGTGTTTCATTATTCAAAGAGGCTAAGTTACAATTTTCAGAAATTTTATTGGGAACAACATAACAATTGTTTTCAGATCTAACCCCTTTTAAAAAGAAAACATGATCTTTATCAGTTACAATGCATTCAACAGATGAAAAGTTAACAGAAAAACCATTGTCGCAAAGTTGACTGATACTAATGAGGTTAGTCTTAAGCCCATCAACAAATAATACATTATTCAGAATCGGGCCATCTGGAATAGCTACCGTTCCTTTTCCAACAATTTTGGAAGACTGACCGTCTCCGAAAACCACAAGTCCTCCGGAGACTTTCTCAAAATTTTGAAAGCAGTTTTTGTCACCGGTCATGTGACGGGAACAGCCGCTATCCAGATACCAAGACGAATTATCATATGCATGCAAGGAAATATTTGTAACAAGACAAGGGAAAACTTCACCTTTGCGTACCCAAACCTTTCGAGTTTTGGTGTACGTCGGAAGTGATTGTGAGGTTGATACCTTTGGTGAAAGCGTCTTGTTTGATCCATCGCTTTTCCTTGACGTCGTCGTCTTGTTTGATGAACTACCGAGGCTTTTTCCTTTCGAATAATTTGCATTTGCTTTCTGAGGAATTACCCTTTTGGTAGTCGTTGCAAGAAGTGCTTGAGTTGAGCGTTTGGCTCCCATCTTGCAATTTCTCCTTATGTGCCCTGCAAAATTACAACGAAAACATACCTTAGTGCTTGACGATCCCGAGGAGGGTGAAGTTGGCTTGTTGTCGTTGCTTGTCGTGAATTCCGGTGTCGGAGGAGGAGATACCGACTGAGGCACGAAAACTGTCCCAACCGAGCTAAAATCGTCTTTAGTTCGATTGTATCCGAGGCCGAACTTGTTTGATTGACCAAGACCAAGAAGCTTATCCAACTTACTCCTTCCTGATGAAAATCGCTGCAAGTCATCCTTGAGTTGGAGAATGGTCTCTCTCATTTCCAATTTTTCCTTTCGAGCCTCGCCGTTGAGCTTCAAGAAGTAATTCGCTTTGTTCACCATATCTATATAATTCTTCTCGAATTGCTCATTGGACTCTTAAAGGGAAACATTTGCTTTTATCAGATTATCCCTTTCCACTTCAAGATCGGTCGAGAGAGAAGTTACCCTTTTTAGTTCTTCTTCGAGATCCTGCAATCTCCCTCTCAACCCCTTGTTTTGCTTAGTCAGTTTCTTTGAATCCCTCAAAAGTCTATGGTAGGCTAGAGCAAAATCTTCACCTTCCGAATCATCCGATTCATTGTCCGTTGCATTCTTTTCAACAGTGGAGTTGGACAATGACTTGGATGTACTTGCCATTAAGCACATAAAGGGTGAAGATGTGGACGCGTGGAACGCAGTTGCGTTGTCTTCTTCATCACTTGACGATGACTCATTTGACGATGAGGTGTCATCCCAAGTGACGGCTTGCATCGCCTTCTTCTTAGACGGATTCTTAGTTGGACATTCCGTTGAGATATGGCCGTACCCTCGGCACTTGAAGCATTGGACTTGTCCTTCTGTGCTTTTCTTATCCTTAGAAAAGCCTTCTTGCTTTCTTGACTTGTAACTTGAAGAACCCTTGCCTTTCTTCCACTTTCCGAAGGATGGAGTTTTGCTTGAATTACCCCTTCGAAAATTTCGGCGAAACTTCCTTGTCAAGAGAGCGAGCTGCTTCTCAAAGTCCTCCATAGATAAGTTCTCGTCATCGCCTGAGGAGGATGAATCCGCGTCTTCTTCTTTTGTTGTTTTCAAAGCATAACCTGAAGACTTAGAAGAGGATGCCTTTCCCGAAGAATAGTTAGTAGGAAATGTCATTTCATAAGTTTGTAAAGAACCAACTAATTCTTCTACACGGATTTCGTCCGGGTGTTTAATAGTTTCAATGGCTGTAACCTTGGAACGAAATCTTTTAGGAAGAGTTCTTAAGATCTTTCTTACAATTTTATATTCTGGAATCTTCTCTCCCAAGTTAGCACATGAGTTTACGATGTCTTACAATCGTGTGTAATAGTCAGTGAACGATTCATTTTCTGCCATGAAAATAGAGTCAAACTTGCTCGTAAGCATTTGCAGTTTCTGAATCTTCACAAGGTTAGTTCCCTCATGCGTAACTTGAAGAACATCCCAGATTTCTTTCGCAGTCTCACATGCCGAGACGCGAGAGAACTCTGTTTGTGATAAGGCATTAAATAAAGCATTTATTCCCTTGCCATTGTAAGAAGATATATCAATCTCTTCCTTGGTCCATTTCGACCTAGGTTTGATGGTGCGAACATCACCAATAAATTCAGTTGGATTAGACCATCCTAATTCAATTAATTGCCACACCCGTTCGTCGATGGAAATTAAAAAGGCTTTCATCCGTACTTTCTAGTACGCATAATTTGTTCCATCGAAGAACGGGGGTCTGTTGATGTTTCCACCTTCAACCATTGTTTACAACCCTATTCCCGCTCCGATACCACTTGTTGGGTTATATCAATAATAGGATCTAAATAGGGGAAAAAACACCTAGAGGGGGGTGAATAGGTGTAAACCAAAAACACTCAAAAATCTTTGCGATATAAAAACCCAATGCGGAAAAATAAATAACACGCAGAGATTTTTACTTGGAAAACTCCAAACCGGAGTAAAAAACCACGGGACCGATAACACGGTGAAATCCACTAGAATTAAACACGTACAAGGTGATATACCGTACTCAAAGACGACTCAACCTTTTCCATACGCTCCTAGTTGATCTTCTCCGCTCGCTCCACGACGCTTCTCGAATCCACGATATGCGTCCAACGCCGAATCCACGGCGTCCAACGTCGAGTCCACGACGTCCGACCGAATCCACGGTCTTCACCCAGTAGCACGCTTCGAATCCACGAACGTACCTCGCTCCGAATCCACGAGAGCGGTTGCACCTTGAATCCACAAGGTCACGCGAGTCCACGCGCCGATTTTGGGGTAAATCGTTGTTTTTTGGGTGGTGATGATCAGCCGAATACTTAGATTAGAAATAGATCGAAAATACCATCTAAGTATTCATTGATTTGATTCAACTCAAAATGTGAGTATGAAAACCTAGAATCAAATCAATCAATATAGATGAAGAAACATAAGATAGAATCTATGATTTCCTTTCTTCTCTATATGTGGATCTTAGGCCGTATAAAAGATGACGGCTACTTTTTGGACTTATGTGGATTACCCTAGAAAAAGAATCATAGGGTCTATTTATAGGTTAGAAACCCTTGGAAGAAGATAAGGATCAAAAACTATCTTTTTCTGGAAATTTTCATGACGACGATCTGGATCGGAGATCGGCGATCCGGATTGCAGTAGCGAGAAAAACAGATTCCAGAAAAACGAAGGTTCGGGATCCGGATCGAAGTGCTTGATCCAGATCGTTCATACAGTTTACCAAACATCAACGTTCGGGATCCGGATTGCAGTAGCCTGATCCGGATCGTTCAAATAAAATGGTAAACTCAGTGTTCGGGATCCGGATCAAGGGAAGCTACGATCCGGATTGAACTGGTGTATGAACGAACCACCTTCGGGATCCGGATCGAACAGTCTGATCCGGATCCTGAACATGTCCCATGTCTAGTTTTTGATATTTATGCAATAACAAATCCATCCAAGTGTTTCTACGCTATAAGAAGTATTCGGATCACCAAAGATATTAAGTTAAACATACCTGATCCTTTTGAATTCTTCTTTCTTGAGATTGAGTTATATGATCCAACTTCCTTTTCCTTCAATCTTCAAGACTTAACCGAATTCACGAAATACGCCAACTCAAATTCCGTAACAATATGTGTGTCCAAAAAGGTTCTGGGTTTAAGGTCCTGCTAACACTGGTATACAACTGCCACTAACACAGTGGCGACAAATAAAACATCTCGGGACCGCCGTTTACCCAAACGGCTCCCGCCACTGATAAACGATCAACTGCATCTACCAGACTCCACTCTGCTCCCAAGCACGAGTGTAACATGCATCCCACACTAAAAGAATGCCGACCACTCGGCCCACTACCCGGGCGAGTAACACTATGTCCAGGAAAGAAAAGAAGTGTGGATGTCTAAAGCAGAATAAACCTAGCCCAAGTTGGAGTTTTCTACTGGTCTGGCTACACATGCAGCATAGGACGGGGGTGCTAGGTCAAGTTCCAAGATAACAATAATTTACATAGGGTAGAAAGCAAGGAGATGACAAAATCATCAGGTAATGCTAGGAATAGCAATTCCTACATTCTAGCATGCTGCACAAGAATTTCACTATCATGCATAGTCCACTATAGCAGATTTAATAAACATTCCATCAATCTTGGAGACAGGGCCACCCACCTGAAAAAGCTAACTGTCCAAGGTTCCACAGCTGAAAACACCAGGAGCAACAATCTCTACTAATCCACAGCCCCGATGGTCCAAAGACACTGAACAAATCCTCCTGGTACAAACACACGACTAACAGTTACACTTAATTCCACAATTTACCCAAATAAGTTACAATTTGAAAATCAGTCCCAAAGATGTCATTATTTCACCTACTGAAAGTGCCCGGAAAATTCCAATAAAAATACAACGGCGATCGTCGCGTCGAGACCTTCGAAACGGGTACCTGCACGTCCAAATCCGAGCCCCGTAGGCCGAGTTACAAATTCCACAGTACAGGTGCACAAACACTCACAACCACACAATTGTAAACTCAAACACAGATAAAAGGGGAATAGTATACCTCCGGAAAGGTCTCAGAAAAATCCAAGAAAAATACGGCGAGGATCCTCGCGACGTGTAGATGAAAAAAGTGTAAGGGCTCATCTCGATCCGACGCTCGAGCACGAAGAATAAAATCCGGCAAGGTGCTGCTATCAAAGAGAAATCCTGTAGCAATGGGGGTTAAAAATGTACCAGGAACCACCATTAAAGCTCAGATCTGAGGAAGGTGGTCAAAATGAAAAACATAGGCCTACCTCTCGAGAATCGAACGCCGTGAAAATCGTCCAAAAATACAGTCGAGGTAGCTCTGTAGACCTCTCAGACTGAAGGGTGACGAAAACGGGCCTCCAACAGTATATCGTCGCTCTGCGCTACGATGCCGAAGTCGTCGACGCCGCGGCTTCCAAAAATTCCGGGCCTCTGCCAGAAGATGTGCAACACGAAGATCTCCAACTTTGCTGAAGAGTCCAAGGGCAGGGGTGTCACGCCCCGAGGTCGAAACTGCGACCCGGGCTCGCCAACAGATCCGCCACCTATGCCAAACTCCGAATAGGCGAAGCATCCTACCTGCAAAAAATGTGCTACAGCTAACAGATATCAGAGCTATAAGATAAAACTGCTGTAAAAATGAAATCAACCACTGTACAACTGGAAAATAATGCCACAATGTCCATCTCCCAAAAATGATAATCGTACAATATCCTCAGATACAGAACTCATAGCTCAACAGGGAGGTATCTCCAATAAATACAACAGTGTACAGGCTCTCTCAATACATATCATCCTCACTACAACAGTCTCTCAAAAGAGGAAAAATAAAATAACTAATCTAATGAAGATCTCCTCTGAAGGGGGGGGTACCGCTACTCTCCAACGACGGGTAGGGATTTAGCTCGCGACTCCCTCGCCTCGATCAACAACCGCAGAATCAGCAACACCCGCTAAGACTCTGCAACACAAAGGAGAGGAAGGAAAAAGGAGGGGGAAAAACCCCCAAATGGTGTGAGAGCTACACCAAAAAGGAAGTTCTCAGTGGGTACCACCATCAGGCCCGACGGTCTGCCCACCAAGTCCTCAAGAGACAAAAACTAACCAAAGCCGTAAAGACTGAAATAGGGAAGCTGGAGCCTCTCAACAGCTATCATGCCTCTATCTAAATGCCCAAACGGGGAGAACCAAAGAATGGTATGCAACCACTAGCACATGAAGTGCACAATCGACCCAATCGATAGACCAGTAATCACTGGCACTGCCTGCTATGCCTGCCATGCCTGCTATGCCTGCTATGCCTGCCATGCCTGCTATACCTGCCATGCCTGCCATACTTGCCATGCCTGCTATGCCTGCCATGCCTGCTATGCCTGCCATGCCTGCCATGCCTGCCATGCCTGCCATGCCTGCTATGCCAGCCATGCCTATAATGCCTGCTATGCCTGCCATGCCTACTATGCCTGCTATCGAACTCAAGAACTCATCTGCGGGAATACTGACCGACTACTGACCGGTACGGTCGCATCCCAAAATATGTGACAGACCGACTACTGACCGGCACGGTCGCACACTAAATAAGTGACAGACCGACTCCTGACCGGCACGGTGGCACACTAAATGAATGACAGACTGGCTCCTGACCGGCACGGTCGCACACTAAATGAATGACAGACCGGCTCCTGACCGGCACGGTCGCACACTAAATGAATGACAGACCGGCTCCTGACCGGCACGGTCGCACACTAAATAAGTAGGAAACTCCGCCCACTAGAGAAATCTAATAACCAATCTGGTGCATAAATAAATGTCCGGTCAACCGCCCAATATCCGCGGTTGCCGCAATACCCTGCCGTCTGTAATCCAGCACAGCCCGTCCCTGACACCAATGTCCTGGCTACACTACCCCAGACCCCTGCTGGCCCCCGAGCAACATAGACCGCCTGACTAACAAAGGAGGAGAAAAGGGAAAAGCATGGTTTCTCCTAAGTCAAGTTCCAATAAGTAGTGTAGCAGTAAAAGATGGCCTAACTAGATGACCATACAAGCATACAAATGTCCTTCACATAGGGTAAGTCCCTTAGGTAAGCATTTACAATTCATCATCATGAATATATGAATGCTGCAAGTTCTCGATAATATTTAATATGAATATTAATCTTGCAATTCCCTTTATACAATCATCCTTCCTAGCTTACCTCCCAATAACATACAATTATTGTACCTTAAACATGCGTGCATTCTAATATAAGAATTAAAGAACCGTCCATCGGTTCTGGGTACAGAGCACCCACCTGAAGTGCTCAAACCAAGGCAAACCTGGGGTCGGCGAAGAGCGTGGCCACTTGCACGCACAATCCGCTGAACCCGTAACCACGGTACATGTCGCGCAAACCTCGGCTCCTAGCAGTGTTCCAAAAATACTCGCGAACCCTCCTGGGTACAAAAAAAGGTCCTAAGTTACACTTTATGCTAAAATATCCAAGTATACACCATCTGCTGAAACCAGTCCCGAAGATGTGCAATTTTCACCTGCATAACGGACTCTGAAAAATCCACCAAAAATACGGACGCGATCGTCGCGTCGAGCCCTTCGAAACGAGTACCTGCCTGTCAAAATCCGAGTCCCGGAGGCCGAGTTACAAATTCCACAACGCGGTGAGCGCGAAAGTCCACAACAAACACAACTGTAATACTCCGCACAGTAAAGGGGAAAGAAGTATACCTTTGGGCGAATCTCAGAAAATTCCCCGAAAACATGACGGTAATCCTTGCGACGCGTAGATGCAAAAAGTGTAAGGGCACGCCTCAATCCGAGTCTCGTACACCAAGTTGCACGCAAAACGGTGCACACTCACGAGTCCGCGCGCAAAACGATGCGCGGCAACCAAACCTGCACGCAAAACGATGCACGCCATTAAAAACCCGCACGCAAACCGGTGCGCGCCAACACGACCTGCACGCGAAACGGTGAACGTACCTCGAATCTGCACGCAAAACGGAGCATGCTTTCCTTAAGGTTGCACGCAAAACGAGGCGTGTCCAAAACGCCAGCAACAGTCCGCGCAGTAAAACGGCACAGTAAAACACGGTCCCTAACACGCAAGAAGGCGTGGGGTCAAATCCAAAATCCAAAAAGGAATACTCAAAACTGTGCCAAAATACCGCAAAACTACAAACGGGACCTACCTCGACCCGTCGTGCCGTCCAAAGCGTCAAACCGGCTCCTTAGAACACCTTGTGCACTCCACGGGGTCCACGGCGCGCTCGTACGCCCTCGAAAACCCCGCCACGGAATCGCCCTCTCCCTCTCCTGGTACGCTCGGGCGAAGCCAAAAAGGGAAAAAGGAGGAAAAAAGGGGCCTTTCGGGCCCTTATAGGCCAAAACCCGACTTTCGGGCGCACCTTTCGGGCGCCCGAAAAGATTCCGGCGGCTACAGTAACCGCCCAGCCGCGGTCCACGCGCCCGAGCCGCGCCAGCGAGTTGCCACCTCACCATCGCTCGGCCAATGGTGAGGCGACACGTGTCCCTGGACCCGTGCACCGCAACCACGGACCAGTGGCAGCCAATCAGGGGCTGCCACGTGGACCGCACCCACGCCTGCTCTGACGCCGGCCGCAGCGACGCGTCGCATCAGCGCGTCGCGTCGCGCTGACCGACAAGTGGGAGGCCAACACGTGGCCTCCCCGCTGACACCGCGCCAGAGGGCCAGCGCGCCTTCCCCGCGCGGGTCTGCGCCTCTGCCAGGCACGCGCCCTGAGGCGAGCCACACCAGTTCGGTGCACCGAGCGCGCTACACCGCACCTACCGCAGGCCGCCACGTGTCCACCCTCCGGTGCACGCCGGCGCCGTGGACCGCGCGCCCGCGCGCCTGCCCGCGCCCCCGCGCCTGCCCGCGGCCGCTCCGCCGCCTGCCCGAGCCCGCACCGCCGCGCTCCGCCGCCGCCGACGCTGCCCCCGGTTGCCGGAACAGTGTCCATTGCCTCGAAAACCGTGGGCCTCAACCGGGCTCCGAAAAATACAAGTAGGTAGTCCATTTTCATCGTTTTCGCACGCTGAATCCAATTCTGCCATCCGTTTTGCCAAATTCCACTTCTAAAATTTGCCGAAGGTATCCAGAGAAGTGTTCTTAACCCAAATTTCGCGCTGAGTCAAATTTTAATATCCATTGCGCGTGAAACCACTTCTAAACATTCGACGGGGTCATCTGACTACTCTCGTGATCCATTAACACACTAAGTCCATCACTAGTGTCCAATTGGTGCACAAATGCCACCGACACGCCACATAGGCCTCCAGGAGCTACTAGTCAACCAGTAATCTCGTCGTGGGGATCCAGGTCCTCACATCCTCCCCCACTAAAGAAAGTTTCATCCACGAAACTAGCTCAATTCCACCAGGAGTCACAAATACCAAGGGTAAATACTCAACATCATCATCTCCAGCTCCTAAGTCACCACTCACTCCCCGTGATTACTCCACAACAACAACAACAGCAACATCCAGTACGGCATAGCCCGATTGCGCAATTCCCTCATCTCACGAGCCAGAATTCGCAATGGGCGTCCCTCGTACTCCAAACACTCATAGATCTCAAATGGAGCGAGTCAATCACGGGCGAGGGATCCAAAAGCAAAACACTCCTGAGCTGAGACATGAAACACAACAGGGGTTCCATCAAAAGTTGGGAGAAACAAGATAACCGCCAGTGCAACACGCACCAAACCACAACCTGTGTCAACTCAACCAAGGCAACCCGAAGCACACCCACACGATTATCCAATAAGGAAAAGAGCCCTAACAAGGAGGGGTCCTCACTCGGTCACTCCCGAATCTTGACCATCCGAGTGAACTACTCAGCCGCAGTCTATCATCCAAAGGAACCCTCAGGGACACAACCACAAGCCATGTTTGCCTCAACAGTCCACACAGCGCCAGCTGTGGAATCATCAAACTCCACCCCCGACAGCTCTCATGCTCCAGGTATCTGCCATCACAGTGGCCTTGTCGGGGTAATCCAGAATGCTCAACAATAACCCAATCGGTAACTCCACAGTCACTATGGGAGGCATCACTATAACTCGCAGATCCTTCTCCCAACACTGGTAATACTAGCCTCGGCGCTGGTATCAGTTTCATTATCCATTAGCCATGCTCTCCTGGCACTGCCCAGTCCAAGAAGCTCCTTACCTTGACCATCATTATCGACCTCGGCCAATTCCCAAATGGTATCCATATTGGCCGGATTTCCACCGCCGCTCCTACGGCTCGAACAAAGTGACCCAAGGAGGTAGGCTTCTGAAGCTTCAACTTGTACCTCAATAACTTGGCATACAGCTTCATCCACACGGGCATGGTATCACATCCATAAGTGCTCCTCGTGTTCCAAGTCGCTCAGGGAGTAAATCAAAATATCCTCGGGAAACACCACTCCCAGTTCGTCCAAGTACAACTGGGACATACAATTCCTCAGATCTTGAAGATCTTGAAGTCACAGGGCATTAGTCATTCCATTTGGCCTCACTATGCTCTCATAATGCCCTTACCGGATTCTGAATGCCCTCTAGGCCAAGTCCTCGGCTGTCTGATTCCAAGTAGGTACTCGCATCATACAATAACTGCTGGAGTATAGCTCCATCAAAAGGTCCTAGATACCACCCGGACCTGTCTACACTCGAACCATAAAAGGACCCTTACAGTCGTGTATCAACGATGTGGCATCACCATTGTGTATCAATGGCGTGGCATTAGGTCAAACAGACGCCTCGATCCATCAGATCCTGCATGTGACGCCCCACTTCCCAGGGGGTCACCCATCCTAGAACTACTCTAGCTCTAGCACGCTTAACTCTCATGTTCCTCTTGGATCTTGCTACCATCCAAAATGCTATAGCCGGGTTAGAGATTTAGTCCTATTATATCATTTATATAGAGGACTAATCCAAATTCCGGGGGTGTCACATTCTTCCCCCCTTTAAGCCCTGACGTCCACGTCAGGCTCAAGCACATTCACAAGCACCAGGCGATGTGAGACTCGTCTCGCTAGCCTTAGCCGACCTTGTGAGGAGCTGCACTCCACTCACAACGGTCATTAGCCGGGGAGCCTCGCTCTACCCGCTAAATAACCCTGGCTCAGCCGAGACTCATCTCACATTTTCGGCTGGTGAATGGCTCTGATACCAACTGTGACGCCCCACTTCCCAGGGGGTCACCCATCCTAGAACTACTCTAGCTCTAGCACGCTTAACTCTCATGTTCCTCTTGGATCTTGCTACCATCCAAAATGCTATAGCCGGGTTAGAGATTTAGTCCTATTATATCATTTATATAGAGGACTAATCCAAATTTCGGGGGTGTCACACTGCAACTGCGGCATCAGCTCTCTCAGCTCTACAGGTGATATCCAATGAGGTGCTATCAAGGGTGGCACGGTTACCCGAACCACGTCAAACGCAATCTCTATCTCCCTAACCGGCGGCATCGTCAACAGCTCAGGTGAAATCACACCCGGGATCTCATGGGCAACAGAGATATCCTTGAATCCCGGTGCCGCCAAAAAGCATCTCTCACACTGTCGCTAAAGCCTGTGTGCTCTAACAGTTTTAACAACTAAACCTCCTCTGGTTTGCCTCGCAGAAAATAGACGTCCTCTCACTCCTCAGCCAAAACATCCTGTGGCGTTGTGCCAATCACTCTCAAGCACATGGTCAAGATACCGAACTGCCACAATTACCATTAAGTCTGCCGGTAACTCGCAGTCTCAGCTGCACTGGACATGATCCAAAAGTCTCCTCCACATGCACAACAACAACAAAAACCTGTACCTCTAGTGCACGTGGTAATAATTCTGCCTCTAGTCCATGCAGGAATGCAACATGCTCTAACTCCGGCTGCTGTGATGAAATCACACTTGCAACAACTCCATCCACTGCCGTGGTGCCCTCCAACCGGGCGGCACAGATTCATCCATTCGATGCCGGCGGTTGTCGCTCAATCTGCAAGGAAAAAATCTAGACCAAACACAAAGGGAGCACGACCTCTGTCTCTGCTCACACTGAGGCAACGAATAAGGTCCTCCGCAGATAGCAAATCCACGCTACCGCTGCGCCACTCTGATATAGATGCTGATGCTGCCATCGGGGTCCACCCGATCTCTGGCATCTCAGGAACCCGTCATCCTGGAAAAGAAATCAAAGATGCCTCTACCGGCCGATCTGTCCTCCATCACCCGGCGCCAAGCGCCAATATCCAGAACTCACCTCTGGCAGCAGATCCCTATCCAAAGGAACTGTAGTGCCAAGCTCCATACGCAACGCCTACTCTATCGAGGCATCAAAGATCCAAGACCTGTACAGGAGGGACCAAAAAAACTGAAAGGTATCCTGGCGCAACCCATTCCCAGACACACCTATCCTATGCGCCTCGTCCCTCGAAATCTAGAGCGCGCAGTTCGACAACTGCAAAAACTCTCTAGCACAGGGAGGCTCTCAAGTAGTCACTCCATTACCACCAACCACGACTCTGCCTCGAAATGCTCCAAACTCAATCTTACTAGTCGGGGTGCTTCATCTGCCAAATCTGGCTCGATAGATCGATCATGTCCCCTCAGCTCACCAGCTGTCAACTATCCATCCTGCCTTGGTGCCTCGACACTAAACATTGGCACAGAGGAGGCTACTCACTCCATTGGTGCCACAAAAATCCCCGCCACTTAGGATACTACAACCGGGTGGTCTTAGAAGGAATCACTGTCGAGCTGCCCGCTGCTCCGACAACTGCGTCACTAAAACCAGCTGCTCGCTCACTCTGCCGCTGATAAGCCTCTAACAATCCTGTCATCTGGGTCCGGAGCGCTCTGACCTCAATCCGGGTATCCGGCCCAAAACCAACCGCTCAAGCTCAACTACTATGACAGGATACACACGGGTCAAAACCCAGCGTCGGGGAGACACAGCTCGCCACGACGAAACAGCAAATCAGCACACAAAAGCCACTTGACCCAATCCAGCAAAAGTCTAGAGCATGTCACCCGTTCCACAGCATTATGTTGTCTGCAGCCAACATAATCGCTTAGGAGAATAAACATGCCAATCACTCTTCCCGTCCCTTGGGAGATGTATAAAACTCAATCAGGACTCTCGCTATAAATCACGAGTCTCATGAAGTCAACCAAGGGTCAAACCATAAGCCGAGGGTTTCTAAGTCCACCATGACCTACAACCTAGGCTCTGATACCAACCTAATCTGTCACGCCCCGGGGTCGAAACTGCGACCCGGGCTCGCCAACAGATCCGCCACTTATGCCAAACTCCGCATAGGCGAAGCGTCCTACCTGCAAGAAATGTGCTACAGCTAACAGATGTCAGAGCTATAAGATAAAACTGTTGTAAAAATGAAATCAACCACTGTACAACTGGAAAATAATGCCACAATGTCCACCTCCCAAAAATGATAATCGAACAATATCCTCAGATACAGAACTCATAGCTCAACAGGGAGGTATCTCCAATAAATACAACAGTGTACAGGCTCTCAATACATATCATCCTCACTACAACAGTCTCTCAAAAGAGGAAAAATAAAATAACTAATCTAATGCAGATCTCCTCTGAAGGGGGGGTACCGCTACTCTCCAACGACGGGTAGGGATTTAGCTCGCGACTCCCTCGCCTCGATCAAGAACCGCAGAATCAGCAACACCTGCTAAGACTCTGCAACACAAAGGAGAGGAAGGAAAAAGGAGGGGGAAAAACCCCAAAGGGTGTGAGAGCTACACCAAAAAGGGAGTTCTCAGTGGGTACCACCGTCAGGCCCGACGGTCTGCCCACCAAGTCCTCAAGAGACAAAAACTAACCAAAGTCGTAAAGATTGAAATAAGGAAGCTGGAGCCTCTCAACAGCTATCATGCCTCTATCTAAATGCCCAAACGGGGAGAACCAAAGAATGGTATGCAACCACTAGCACATGAAGTGCACAATCGACCCAATAGATAGACCAGTAATCACTGGCACTGCCTGCTATACCTGCTATGCCTGCCATGCCTGCCATGCCTGCCATGCCTGCTATGTCTGCCATGCCTACTATGCCTGTTGCCGAACTCAAGAACTCATCTGCGGGAATACTGACCGACTACTGACCGGTACGGTCGCATCCCAAAATAGGTGACAGACCGACTACTGACCGGCACGGTCGCACACTAAATAAGTGACAGACCGGCTCCTGACCGGCACGGTCGCACACTAAATGAATGACAGACCGGCTCCTAACCGGCACGGTCGCACACTAAATGAATGACAGACCGGCTCCTGACCGGCACGGTCGCACACTAAATGAATGACAGACCGGCTCCTGACCGGCACGGTCGCACACTAAATAAGTAGGAAACTCCGCCCACTAGAGAAATCTAATAACCAATCTGGTGCATAAATAAATGTCCGGTCAACCGCCCAATATCCGCGATTGCCATAATACCCTGCCGTCTGTAATCCAGCACAACCCGTCCCTGACACCAATGTCCTGGCTACACTACCCCAGACCCCAGCTGGCCCCCGAGCAACATAGACCGCCTGACTAACAAAGGAGGAGAAAAGGGAAAAGCATGGTTTCTCCTAAGTCAAGTTCCAATAAGTAGTGTAGCAGTAAAAGATGGCCTAACTAGATGACCATACAAGCATGCAAATGTCCTTCACATAGGGTAAGTCCCTTAGGTAAGCATTTACAATTCATCATCATGAATATATGAATGCTGCAAGTTCTCGATAATATTTAATATGAATATTAATCTTGCAATTCCCTTTATACAATCATCCTTCCTAGCTTACCTCCCAATAACATACAATTATTGTACCTTAAACATGCGTGCATTCTAATATAAGAATTAAAGAACCGTCCATCGGTTTTGGGAACATAGCACCCACCTGAAGTGCTCAAACCAAGGCAAACCTGGGGTCGGCGAAGAGCGTGGCCACTTGCACGCACAATCCGCTGAACCCGTAACCACGGTACATGTCGCGCAAACCTCGGCTCCTAGCAGTGTTCCAAAAATACTCGCGAACCCTCCTGGGTACAACAAAAGGTCCAAAGTTACACTTTATGCTAAAATATCCAAGTATACACCATCTGCTGAAACCAGTCCCGAAGATGTACAATTTTCACCTGCATAACGGACTCTGAAAAATCCACCAAAAATACGGACGCGATCGTCGCGTCGAGCCCTTCGAAACGAGTACCTGCACGTCAAAATCATAGTCCCGGAGGCCGAGTTACAAATTCCACAACGCGGTGAGCGCGAAAGTCCACAACAAACACAACTGTAATACTCCGCACAGTAAAGGGGAAAGAAGTATACCTTCGGGCGAATCTCAGAAAATTCCCCGAAAACACGACGGTAATCCTTGCGACGCATAGATGCAAAAATGTAAAGGCACGCCTCAATTCGAGTCTCATACACCAAGTTGCACGCAAAACGGTGCACACTCACGAGTCCGCGCGCAAAACGATGCGCGGCCACCAAACCTGCACGCAAAACGGTGCACGCTATTAAAAACCCGCACGCAAACCGGTGCGCGCCAACACGACTTGCACGCGAAACGGTGCACGTACCTTGAATCTGCACGCAAAACGGAGCATGCTTCCCTTATAATTGCACGCAAAAGGAGGTGCGTCCAAAACGCCAGCAACAGTCCGCGCAGTAAAACGGCACAGTAAAACACGGTCCCTAACAAGCAAGAAGGCGTGGGGTCAAATCCAAAATCCAGAAAGGAAAACTCAAAACTGTGCGGAAATACCTCAAAACTACAAACGGGACCTACCTCGACCCGTCGCGCCGTCCAAAGCGTCAAACCGGCTCCTTGGAACACCTTGTGCGCTCCACGGAGTCCACGGCGCGCTCGTGCGCCCTCGAAAACCCCGCCACGGAATCGCCCTCTCCCTCTCCTGGTACGCTCGGGCGAAGCCAAAAAGGGAAAAAGGAGGAAAAAAGGGGCCTTTCGGGCCCTTATAGGCCAAAACCCGACTTTCGGGCGCACCTTTCGGGCGCCCGAAAAGATTCCGGCGGCTACAGTAACCGCCCAGCCGCGGTCCACGCGCCCGCGCCGCGCCAGCGAGGCGCCACCTCACCATCGCTCGGCCAATGGTGAGGCGACACGTGTCCCTGGACCCGTGCACCGCAACCACGGACTAGTGGCAGCCAATCAGGGGCTGCCACGTGGACCGCACCCACGCCTGCTCTGACGCCGGCCGCAGCGACGCGTCGCGTCAGCGCGTCGCGTCGCGGTGACCGACCAGTGGGAGGCCAACACGTGGCCTCCCCGCTGACACCGCGCCAGAGGGCGGTTCTGCGCCTCTGCCAAGCACGCGCCCCGAGGCGAGCCGCACCAGTTCGGTGCACCGAGCGCGCTACACCGCACCTACCGCAGGCCGCCACATGTCCACCCTTCGGTGCACGCCGGCGCCATGGACGGCGCTCCTGCCCGCGGCCGCTCCGCCGCCTGCCCGAGCCCGCGCCGCCGCGCTCCGCCGCTGCCCGCCGCCGCCGACGCTGCCCCCGGCCGCCGGAACAGTGTCCATTGCCTCGAAAACAGTGCGTGTCAACCGGACTCCGAAAAATACAAGTAGGTAGTCCATTTTTATCATTTTTGCGCGTTGAATCCAAATCCGCCATCTGTTTTGCCAAATTCCACTTCTAAAATTTGCCGAAGGTATCCAGAGAAGTGTTCTTAACCCAAATTTCGCGCCGAGTCCAATTTTAATATCCATTGCACGCGAAACCACTTCTAAACATTCGACGGGGTCATCTGACTACTCTCGTGATCCATTAACACACTGAGTCCATCACTAGTGTCCAATTGGTGCACAAATGCCACCGACACGCCACATAGGCCTCCAGGAGCTACTGGTCAACCAGTAATCTCGTCATGGGGATCCAGGTCCTCACAAGGGGAGCTCGAGAAAAGGGGCAAAAAGTCCAAGCAAAGTGCCTATTTATAGGCCTAGCCCGAAAGATCCAGCATTTGGACTTTTGGCCCAAAATCGAGCGCCCGAAAACATTCGGGCTACTACAGTAACGGGCCCGGTCGGTTACTGTGCACGCCCGAAAACACCACAGGCCACCACGTGGCCCAGCCACGCTCCCCGCGCCCGGCGCGCGCGCCAGCGAACTGCGCGGCGCCGCGTGTCCCGACAGCCAGGCGTGCGCGGCTGCACCCGGCCAACAGCGGGGCGCCACGTGGCGCCCCCACGTCGCCCTGCAGCGCCCACGTCGCGCCCACGTGCGCAGCCGCGCCGCCCGCGGCCCCGTGTCGGGCATGCACCCCGAGGCTGCCGCCGCCCGTCACGTGGACCGCGCGCACCAGGACCCGCCAACCAAAAGCCGCCGCGTGTCCACCCCGGTCCACCGTGCAGCCGCGCCAAGTCCGTGGACCGCGCCTACAGAACCGGCCACTCACAAGATGCCACGTGTCCCGCGCCCGGTGCACGCCTCTGCGGTGGACCGCGCGGCTGCGCCTCCGCCCGCCGCCAGCCGCCGCCGCCGCCGCCTCTCCGACCGCCGGATCAGTACCACCGAACCTCGAAATCCGTGCCAGGTCATCCGGGCTCCAAAAAATTCAAGTAAATAGCCCGTTTCGATCGTTTTCGCACGCTGAATCCAAATCCGAAGTCCGTTTGGCCCAATTCCGCTTCTAAAATTTTCCAAAGGTCTCCGGTTACGCAAACTTGCTCCCAATTAACACCGGGAATCCATTTCTTGGGCCCGACATGCGCACGAACACTCCCAGAAGCCACTAATCCATCAATAAACCTTTAAGTGGGGATTCGGGTCCTCACACTTATGGCTTTATCCTAGTTTAATATCGTGATGGTGTTAATAGTTGTTATGAATTGTATTTCCCCTTTAACTCTCAACGTGACTGTGTGATTAAAGTGTGTATTGTGGTTGTGACGCCGTGCATATACAAAGGAGACTCCGTCCGTTCGCGGGGTGAATTTGTATATGTGGCGGGTCTGGCACGCACCGGCGGCAAGTTCCTAAAAAGAAAAAAAAATGTACATGCTTTTCCGCTTATGTAGAACCTCCGGGGAGTGACACCAGGTAGCTCAATTGTTTGAGGCGACGCGGCGCCAGGAAGAGAACTTGGAGCGCGTGATGCGCATGCTTGAGCAGAGGGTATCTCCCGGGGTATCGCCAGTAGTACCTCCGGCCGCGACATCGTCGACTTCGACCCAGATCGCACTGTGAGTAGTGCAAGAGCAGCGAGAGTTGCTGACCAGTTGTTGTTTATCCGCCAGTTCCATCCTCTGTAGATTTTGGGGTAGAGTTTGGAGCCTTGGGAGGCCGAGAACTGGAGTGCGGCTATGGAAAGGTTGTTTGAGGATTTGTTCATCCAGGAGAAGCATCAGGTGCACTTGGTTGCGCACCTTTGGATAAGGACGCCGAGAGTTGGTGGCATCGAGTTCGTCCCGTTGGACCACCCGGAGAGTAGTTGAGGGCTTGGAGCGAGTTTCTTCGACAGTTGAGCAGTGTGCCCCATGTTGCCCAGGATGAGGCCCAGAAGATTGATCATGTTTGAGAGGGGACTGCATCGAGATATCTATCACTTTGTGCATTATCGGCGAGTGCCGACTTTAGATGCAGCCATTGTGCATGCTCGATGGATTGACCGAGGATCAGTGATCATGTCCGAGAGGGACAGAGAGCGAGGGACCAGCTCCAGAGAGAGACGTCCAGCATCGTCGGATTTTGGGACAGTAGAGCGGATGGAGGTTGCCATGATCCTAGTCTCAGGGTCATGGGTCTCAGAGGAGACAGAGACCATGGGGTTCTCGACAGTCGAGGCACCAGTAGTAGTATCAGGATGATAGTGTCTTTTGCGGGGGCCGCATTCATCGCCATAGTATGATCTCAGGCGAGGGCGACGCTTTTCATGTGGATAGTGTCACGCCCCGGGGTCGAAACTGCGACCCGGGCTCGCCAACAGATCCGCCACCTATGCCAAACCCGCATAGGCGAAGCGTCCTACCTGCAAGAAAAGTGCTACACTAAACAGATATCAGAGCTAAAAGATAAAACTGCTGTAAAATTAAAACCAATATCTGTACAACTGGAACTAAAGGTACAAAGTCCATCTCCCATAATGATAATCATACAATAACCTAAAATACAAACTCTGGACTCAACAGGGAGGTAATCCTGAATAAATAAATGATACAACAGTGTACAGACTCTCAGTACAAGTCTGATCCTCACAATACATCAGTCTCTCAAAGAGAAAATAAAAACACTAATCTACCGACTGTACTGGAGATCTCCCCTGAAGGGGTCCCGCTACTCTCCAAAGATAGGTAGGGATCTAGCTCGCGACTCCCTCGCCTAGAACAGCAACCGCCGAAACAGCAACACCCGCTAAGACTCTACAAAACAGGGGAGAGAAGGGACAAAAGGGGGGGGAAACCCCCAACGGGTGTGAGAACTACATCAAAAAGGAGTTCTCAGTGGGTGTCGCCACCAGGCCCGACGATCTGCCCACCAAGTCCACAAGAGGTAAAAGATGACCAATGCAATAAAACTGAAAGAAGAAGCTGGAGACACTCTACAGCTACCATGCCTCTATCTAAAAGCTCCAATGGGGAAACTCTGATGAAGATATGCAACACTCGCACACGTGGTGCTCAATCGACCCAATCAAGATGACTGCCACATCGGGTCCAGTCAAACCTGCGCCCACCTACAACCACCTCTCGCTGACGGGCAGGAATTACATAGGGCGTCCAAACGGACTAACTCGCTATCGAGTAGTGGCTCATGCAGGCTATAGTCAAAATCCATGCCCTCTCTCAGAATGGAAAGACTCAAGATCCTCAACATCTCGCGCAATGGTCGCAGTACTCTCAACGACACGGGATCACCGTCAACCCAAACGGCTCCTAACAACACTAGCACTGGCCTAATCACAGCTACTAGACTCCACTCGGCCCCCAGGCACGAGTGCAACAATAAAAGTATCTGCCTGAAATAAACCCAATCAATGGACCAGTAAAAACTGGCACTGCCTGCTCAAACTTCTCAAGTATCTAGTAACAGATCGGCACTCACTGACCGGCACTCAACTGTCCAGTACTCGCTAGCCGCTATGTAAATCGCCTACTCCGGAGTGGCACTCGTGGGGAGCGACCCACACGAGTAAAGTATCACTGTAACAAGTATCACGATATAGCAGGACTGGATCACAACTCAGATCAAAGTGGGAAAACCCATCCACTAAAGGGAAACCCGATCCCCAAACTGATACAATAGTAAACGATAAGTGGAAACTCCATCCACTAGAGGAAAGTCTAATACCCAAATCTGATACATCAATAAATATCCGGTCAACCGCCCAATATCCGCGGTTGCCGCAATACCCTGCCGTCCATAACTAAGTACTATAACCGACCTCCGGTCAACCGCCCAAAGTCCGCGGTCACCGCCAAAACCCTGCCAGCCGCAATCCAGCACAACCCGTCCCTGTCACCAATGTCCCTGCTACACTACCCCAGACCCCTGCTCGCTCCCGAGCAACACAGACCGCCTGACTAACAAGAAGGAGAAAGGAATAACATGGTTTCTCCTAAGTCAAGTTCCAATATGTAGTGCAGCAGTAAAAGATGGCCTAACTATATGTTCATACAAGCATGCATTTGTCCTCAAAGAAGAATAAAGAAAATAAACCTCATGCCAGAATTATCAATGACTATACCTGTCCATAATCCTCGATCCATAATCGCTCCTCAGAGTAGAACCTGCACATAACTACAAAGTCCTATCCCATTGCATAAACCAGCCCCATAAAAAGGTCATGTGCTAACATGGCATGATAATTAATCATATAGGGTAACCTTGCCTTAAGTAAGCTTCCACTAATCATCAACATGAATATCTGATTAACACCATTGTCATAATATGAATAATTAACTTGCCATTCTCATAAGGTTAACATTGTTAAGCTTACCGACCAATCCCAGGTATTGTACTCTACACCTGCACGCAATTCTAACATGTAGAATTAGAGAACCGACCACTGGCTCTCAGAATAAAGCACCCACCTGAAACGCATTCCGCAGGCAAAGCCGAAGTCGGTGAAGTACGCAGCCACACGAAATCCAAAATCTGCCGGATCCGCTCCCTCGGTAAACAGCCGCCCCAACCTCTGTTTCAATCAACAACATCACCAACAATTAATAACCAAATACCACATATTCCCAAAAACAGCACACGCTGTTTTTACCAACCAGCAGAGAGGAGGGGGATTTCCACCTGCATACAATCCTCTAAAAATCCCAGGAAAATCACGGTTGCGATCCTCGTGACGAGCAGCCCCAAATAGACTATTTAAACGCCCTGTTCTGATACCTGTAGGCCAAGAAACAATTCAGACAACATTGGGAGCCATTCCCTCAAGAACACAGTTCTGCTGAAAAGATAGCAGTAAAGAAGCTTAATTTTCACCCTTGAAATGACCTCATAAAAATCCAATAAAAATACGGGTGCATTCCTCTCGAAGAGTAGATATCAATCGAGTCTTTAAACACCTCAATCAGATGTCTATAGGCTGAGAAATAAATCCAACAAGCTCATGCTGTCCAAAATCACCACAGAAAAATAGTGGCTCAGAGATGCTTCAGGAACTGTGCCAAAAACTCGAAATGCGGAGAAGTAATCAACACAAAAAACGAAGCCTTACCTCTCGTGAACGTGCTGCCGCAAAAATCGTCGAAAACGATGGTCTGAGTAAGCCAAGGGAGCCTGCGCACCGAAACGCGACGAAGGGGATCACCGGTGAAGGAAAGTCGCACTGTGCCGAAATGCCGCATACCTCGAAGTGCGTGCCACCAAAAATCCCCAAACTTCTCCACGAGATGGTCCACACAAAGAAGAACAACTTTGCTTAAGGTTGCAAAGAGAGGGGAGCTCGGGAAAAGCCCCAAACTGCAGGCCAAAGGGGGCTATTTATAGCCAAAACTGAACAAATCACAAAATACCCAATGTGTCCAACTTCCGGGCGCCCGAAGTGATTTGGGCGCGCACAGTGCGCCCGAATCTGGCCGTCCATCAGCGCCCGAATCCACCAGATGCTGCCATGTCACCCCAAAACAGCAAACAGCAAACTCAGCCTCCCACGCTGCGCCGCGTGGCCTGCGTCCACAGTGCTGGTGGTTGGCGCCAGCCAACCACGCGCTGACACGTGGCGCACCCACGCACGGGTCCCCCCGCGTCAACGCCTCGGGAACCGTGCCCACCTGCTGCCCGCCTGCCCCGCGTGTACGGCCACCTGCCCCCGGTCACCTGCTCCGCTCCCTGCGTGGACCACGCGCACAACACCGCTCCAATAGCAAGCCGCCACGTGTCCTCCCCTGGTGCACGCCTCGCCCGTGGACCGCGCACCTGCCCGCGCGCCCGTGCGCCTGCCCGCGGCCGCGCGCCGCCTGCCCGAGCCTGCGCCGCCGCCTTCCGCCGCTGCCCGCCGCCGCCGGCGATCGCCGGGAACACTGTTCCGGCCATTGAACAGTAATTTACTGTAGCAACCTCCGAAAAATGCATGTAAATAGTCCATTTTGATCGTTTTCGCGCGCTGAGTCCAAATCCGGTGTCCGATTTGCCAAATTCCCTTCCTTAAAATTGCCGAAGGCATCCGGTGTGACACCCCCGGAATTTGGATTAGTCCTCTATATAAATGATATAATAGGACTAAAATCTCTAACCCGGCTATAGCATTTTGGATGGTAGCAAGATCCAAGAGGAACATGAGAGTTAAGCGTGCTAGAGCTAGAGTAGTTCTAGGATGGGTGACCCCCTGGGAAGTGGGGCGTCACAGTTGGTATCAGAGCCATTCACCAGCCGGAAATGTGAGATGAGTCTCGGCTGAGCCAGGGTTATATAGCGGGTAGAGCGAGGCTCCCCGGCTAATGACCGTTGTTAGTGGAGTGCAGCTCCTCACAAGGTTGGCTAAGGCTAGCGAGACGAGTCTCACATCGCCTGGTGCTTGTGAATGTGCTTGAGCCTGACGTGGACGTCAGGGCTTAAAGGGGGGAAGAATGTGACACCCCCGGAATTTGGATTAGTCCTCTATATAAATGATATAATAGGACTAAAATCTCTAACCCGGCTATAGCATTTTGGATGGTAGCAAGATCCAAGAGGAACATGAGAGTTAAGCGTGCTAGAGCTAGAGTAGTTCTAGGATGGGTGACCCCCTGGGAAGTGGGGCGTCACATCCGGAAAGGTGTTTCTTTGTCCAAACTTCGCGCTGAGTCCAATTTTAATATCCGATTCGTGCGAAATTACTTCTACACAACCAACGGGGTCCTCCGATCACCTATATGATCCATTTACACCCGAAGTCCAACACTTGTGTCCAAATTAGTGCAGAAACACCGCCGACATGCCACATAGGCCTCCAGAAGCTGCTGGTCACACTGTAGAAGCCCTGCAGAGATCCGGGTCACCACATCCTCCCCCACTAAAGGAAAGTTTCGTCCTCGAAACTAAAGCAACTCAAAAGGAGGTCTCCAAAACCAGGGTAGGTACCCAGCAACATCATCTCCAGCTCTCAGGTCACCACTCACTCCCCGTGACTACTCCTCAGCAATAACAACAACCAGTACGGCATGACCCAATTGCGCAATTCTCTCATCTCACGAGCCAGAATTCGCAACGGGCGTCCCTCGTACTACAAATACTCGCAGATTTCAAAGGAAACAAGTCCGTCACGGGCGAGAAATCCACAAGCCTAACACTCCTGAGCTGAGACGTGGAAGAACCATCAAGAGCTCCAACAAAAGGCTGGGGGAAACGAAAGAACAACCAAAGTAGCACGCACCAAAACCGCTCTCTGGTGCCAGCTCAACCAGGCGGTCCGAAACATACCCATACGGTCATCCAAAGAAAGGAAGCCCTACTCGGCTAGGGTCCTCGCTCAATCACTCTCGGGTCACGACTATCCGCATGGACTGCTTTACCGCAGTCTACCGTCAAAAGGGACCCACAGGGACACAACCTCCAACCTGGTACACCATAATGGTCCCACACAGCGCCAGCTGTGGAATTCCAACTCAACCCCAGACAGCTTTCCTGCTCTAGGTATCCGCCAACACAGTGGCCCTATCAGGGTGATCCGGAATGCTCAAAAGTAAACCAACGGTAACTCCATCGCCACCATGGAAGGCATTGCTACAACTCGCCAGTCCATCACCCCGCACTAGCAAAGCAAAAGTCGGCACTGATATCAGTGTCATTATCAATTAGCCATGCTCTCCTGGCACCGCTAGGTCCAAGAAGCTCCTTACCTTGACCATAAATATAGATCTCGGCCAATCCCCATATAGTATCCATATTGGCCGGATTTTCCACCGCCGCCCCTACGGCAAGCACAAAGTGACCCAAGAAGGTAAGCTTCAGAAGCTAAAACTTGTAGTCCAATAACACAGCATACAGCTTCCTCCACCTAAGCGTTATAGCACATCCACAAGTGCTCCTCTTATTCCAGGTCACTCAGGGAGTAAGTCATAATATCCTAGGGGAACACCACCCTCAATCTGTCCAAATACAACTAGAGCACACCATTCCTCAAATCTCAAGGACAATAGGGCATTAATCATTCCATTTGGCCTCACTATGAGCTCATAATGCCCTAGCGTGTCCCGAACGCCATCAGGCGAAACACTCAGCTGTATGATTCCAAAATCTGTACATGCATCAGTCAACAACCGTCGGAGTATAACTCCATCAAAAGGTCCTAAATAATACCCAGACCTGCCTGTGCTCAAACCACAAAAGAGCTCTCACAGTCGTGTATCAACAACGTGTCACGAGGTCAAGCAGACCCTCGATCTATTAGATCCCTGAACCGGTGCCATCAACTCTCCCAGCTCTTACAGATGATACCCATGAGGTGCTATTGAGGTTGGCGCGGTTTTCAGAACCACGTCAATCGCAATCTCAATCTCCCTAACTGGCGGCTTAATCATCGGCTCGAGTGGACTCACACCCGGGATTTTGCAGCAATAGAAATATCCTTTAGTCCCGGTGCCGCCAAAAACTCCTCTCACACTATCGCTAAAACCAGTGTGCTCTAACAGTCTCCCTACAACAGCATCCTTTTGTCTGCCTCGCAGAATGTCACAGTCATCACTACCTCCGCACTTAACCATCCAATGGTATTGTGCCAACCAATCCCAAGCACTGGGTCAAAACACCGAACTGCCACCCATACCAATAGGTTTGCCGGTATAACTCATGGTCTCAACGGCACTGGACATGATCCACAAGCCTCCTTCACATGCTCAACCCGACGGTATCCTGTACCTCTAGTGCACGTGGTAACAACTCTGCCTCTAGTCCATGCCGGAACGCAAAGTGCACTAACTCCGACTGCTGTGATGAAATCACACCCGCAACAACCCAATCCACTACCATGGCGCTCTCTAACCAGGCGTCACAATCTCATCCACATAAAGCAAGCGGTTGTAGCCCAGCCTGCCATAAAATATCCAACCAATCACAAAGGGAGCATGACCGCTGTCTCTGCTCACACTGCGGCGACGGATACGGTCCTCCGTAGACTACAAAACCACGCTACGCTGCGCTACTTGATAGGGATGTTGATGCTGCCATCGGGGTCCACCCGATCTCCGACATCTCAGAAATCCATTATTGCAACCGTCATCTGACAAAACACAAATAACTCACGCCATTCCTTATACAATTATCCTTACTAGCTCACCCCTCAATCACATCTATTATACCCCAAATGCATGCTATCAATCACCAGGGTAACGTTCTCTCGGGTAAGCTTTACATCAACCATCCACAAGGATATCCACCCTCCAGGAAAGCAAAACAAAAATGCCTCTGCCGGCCGATCTGTCCTCCATCACCTAGTGCCAAGCGCCACCGTCCCGAACACGCCTCCAGCGGCAGATCCCCATCCAAAGGAACTGCAGCGCCCAGCTCCAAACACAATGCCTACTCTATCAAGGCATCCACAATCCAAAATCTGTACAGGAGGGACCGAATAAGCTGAAAGGTATCCTGGCGCAATCCACTCCCAGTCTCACATATCCTATGCGCCTCGTCCCTCGAAACCTGGAGCGCGCAGTTCAACAACTGCATAACTCTCTAGCACAGGGAGGCTCCCAGTTGATCACTCCATCACCACCAGCCACGACTCGGCCTCCAAAGGCTCCAAACTCAATCTTACGAGTCGGGGTGATTCACCTGCCAAATCTGGCTCACCTAATCAAACATGCCCCACAGCTCCTCGGCTGTCAAATATCCACCCTGCCTCGGTGCCTCGACACTAAGCATTGGCACGGAGGGGGCCACTCAGTGCTCCGACAACTGTGTCACCCAGACCAGCTGCTCACTCTGCCGCTGATATGCCTCTGACGATCCTGTCATCTGGGTCCGGAGCTCTCTAACCTCAATCCGGGTATCCGGCCCAAAACCAACCGCTCAAGCTCAACTGCCATGACAGGATGCACAAGGGTCCCAAACCCAGCGTCGGGGAGACACCGCTCGCCACGACGAAACCACAAATCAGCACACAACAACGCTCGACCCAATCCAGCGAAAGTCTAGAGCATGTCACCCATTCCACAGCGTTATGTTGTCTGCAGCCAACATAACTACTTAGGAGAATAAACATGCCAATCACTCATCCCGTCCCTCGGGAGAGGTGAAAAACTCAATCAGGACTCTCGCTACAAATCACGACTCTCACGAAGTCATCCTAGGGTCCAACCACAAACCTAGGGTTTCTAAGTCCACCATGACCTACAACCTAGGCTCTGATACCACCTAATCTGTCACGCCCCGGGGTCGAAACTGCGACCCGGGCTCGCCAACAAATTCGCCACCTATGCCAAACCCGCATAGGCGAAGCGTCCTACCTGCAAGAAAAGTGCTACAGCTAAACAGATATCAGAGCTAAAAGATAAAACTGCAGTAAAATTAAAACCAATATCTGTACAACTGGAACTAAAGGTACAAAGTCCATCTCCCATAATGATAATCATACAATAACCTCAAATACAAACTCTGGACTCAACAGGGAGGTAATCCTGAATAAATAAATGATACAACAGTGTACAGACTCTCAGTACAAGTCTGATCCTCACAATACATCAGTCTCTCAAAGAGAAAATAAAAACACTAATCTACCGACTGTACTGGAGATCTCCCCTGAAGGGGTCCCGCTACTCTCCAAAGATAGGTAGGGATCTAGCTCGCGACTCCCTCGCCTCGAACAGCAACCGCCGAAACAGCAACACCCGCTAAGACTCTGCAAAACAGGGGAGAGAAGGGACAAAAGGGGGGGAAACCCCCAACGGGTGTGAGAACTACATCAAAAAGGAGTTCTCAGTGGGTGTCGCCACCAGGCCCGACGATCTGCCCACCAAGTCCACAAGAGGTAAAAGATGACCAATGCAATAAAACTGAAAGAAGAAGCTGGAGACACTCTACAGCTACCATGCCTCTATCTAAAAGCTCCAATGGGGAAACTCTGATAAAGATATGCAACACTCGAACACGTGGTGCTCAATCGACTCAATCAAGCTGACTGCCACATCGGGTCCAGTCAAACCTGCGCCCACCTACAACCACCTCCCGCTGACGGGCAGGAATTACATAGGGCGTCCAAACAGACTAACTCGCTATCGAGTAGTGGCTCATGCAGGCTATAGTCAAAATCCATGCCCTCTCTCAGAATGGAAAGATTCAAGATCCTCAACATCTCGCGCAATGGTCGCAGTACTCTCAACGACACGGGATCACCGTCAACCCAAACGGCTCCTAACAACACTAGCACTGGCCTAATCACAGCTACTAGACTCCACTCGGCCCCCAGGCACGAGTGCAACAATAAAAGTATCTGCCTGAAATAAACCCAATCAATGGACCAGTAAAAACTGGCACTGCCTGCTCAAACTGTCTCAAGTATCTAGTAACAGATCGGCACTCACTGACCGGCACTCAACTGTCCGGTACTCGCTGGCCGCTATGTAAATCGCCTACTCCGGAGTGGCACTCGTGGGGAGCGACCCACACAAGTAAAGTATCACTGTAACAAGTATCACGATATAGCAGGACTGGATCACAACTCTGATCAAAGTGGGAAAACCCATCCACTAAAGGGAAACCCGATCCCCAAACTGATACAACAGTAAACGATAAGTGGAAACTCCATCCACTAGAGGAAAGTCTAATACCCAAATCTGATACATCAATAAATATCCGGTCAACCGCCCAATATCCGCGGTTGCCGCAATACCCTGCCATCCATAACTAAGTACTATAACCGACCTCCGGTCAATCGCCCAAAGTCCACGGTCACCGCCAAAACCCTGCCAGCCGCAATCTAGCACAACCCGTCCCTGTCACCAATGTCCCTGCTACACTACCCCAGACCCCTGCTCGCACCCGAGCAACACAGACCGCCTGACTAACAAGAAGGAGAAAGGAATAACATGGTTTCTCCTAAGTCAAGTTCCAATATGTAGTGCAGCAGTAAAAGATGGCCTAACTATATGTCCATACAAGCATGCATTTGTCCTCAAAGAAGAATAAAGAAAATAAACCTCATGCCAGAATTATCAATGACTATACCTGTCCATAATCCTCGATCCATAATCGCTCCTCAGAGTAGAACCTGCACATAACTACAAAGTCCTATCCCATTGCATAAACCAGCCCCATAAAAAGGTCATGTGCTAACATGGCATGATAATTAATCATATAGGGTAACCTTGCCTTAAGTAAGCTTCCACTAATCATCAACATGAATATCTGATTAACACCATTGTCATAATATGAATAATTAACTTGCCATTCTCATAAGGTTAACATTGTTAAGCTTACCGACCAATCCCAGGTATTGTACTCTACACCTGCACGCAATTCTAACATGTAGAATTAGAGAACCGTCCACTGGTTCTCAGAATAAAGCACCCACCTGAAACGCATTCCGCAGGCAAAGCCGAAGTCGGTGAAGTACGCAGCCACACGAAATCCAAAATCTGCCGGATCTGCTCCCTCGGTAAACAGCCGCCCCAACCTCTGTTCCAATCAACAACATCACCAACAATTAATAACCAAATACCACATATTCCCAAAAATAGCACACGGTGTTTTTACCAACCAGCAGAGAGGAGGGGGGATTTCCACCTGCGTATAGTCCTCTAAAAATCCCAAAAAAATCACGGTTGCGATCCTCGCGACGAGCAGCCCCAAATCGACTATTTAAACGCCCCGTTCTGATACCTGTAGGCCAAGAAACAATTCGGACAACATTGGGAGCCATTCCCTCAAGAACACAGTTCTGCTGAAAAGATAGCAGTAAAGAAGCTTAATTCTCACCCTCGAAATGACCTCATAAAAATCCAATAAAAATACGGGTGCATTCCTCTCGAAGAGTAGATATCAATCGAGTCTTTAAACACCTCAATCAGTGTCACGCCCCGGGTGTAAACCAGAACCCGGGCCCGTCCACAGATCCGCCGTGCACACGGAATTTTCCGTGTACACGAAGCGCTGATAACCTGCTCAGATATAAAACAAATAATGAAAGAGCATAAAACAGAGCTAACTAAAACTAATACAACTCAGACAAATACTGGAAATGAAAGTACAGTAAGCTCTCAAAAATATACAAGTGTCTCTCCCAGCTCACGAAATATATACAACCAGCTGGCCGCAGCCAGACCCAAAATAAAAGGAAAATACAACCGTCTGAGTGTACTGGGGATACATCAAAACTATCAAAAACTCGAACTCGGGGGCAGTGGCTATCTAGTCAGCGATCCTCTTACCTCGGTCCAGGGAAGAGGGTCCCGCAACTCCCGCAGAGAACTCTGCAAAACAAAGGGGAACAGAAAAGAGAAAACAGTGGGGGGGTGAGAACTACTATAAAAACAGTAGCCTCCCCTAGTGGGTAGACCTCAAACTCAGACATGCCCACTAGGACTATCAGAGGCGAAGAAAAATGAAACATAGGTGGTAAGCTACAAGTACACTACTGATGCAAAGCTACCACTAACATGCCTCTACGATGTCTGCTAGAGAATGGCTAAAGGCAAGCACCAGAACGTAAGGACTGACAGACCAACACAATCAAAACACCAGTAAACACTGGTACTGCCTGCTCTGCTGTCAACCTCACAACTCAGTAACTCCCCTGTCCAAAATAGACCGGAACCCAACACGGTCTAGCCGGCACCCAACACGGCCTGACCGGCACCCAACACGGTCGAAATCCTACTCCGGAGTGGCACTCGAGGGGAGCGACCCCACACGAGCATAGTATCACAGTCACTAGTATCATCAGTACCATAATCAGCAGGACGGGGTCACGACCCAGATCCAAGTGGGAAAAACCCATCCACTAAAGGGAAACTCGATCCCCTACCTCAAATCCGATGCAAAAGTAATAATAATAATAATCCGGTCAACCGCCCACAGTCCGCGGTCGCCGCAACACCCAAATCCCGATCCCCGACTGTCCCAACTCTGAACATCTGACTACACAATCCCCTAAGACTAGACGACAGGAGAACGAATACAAGCATGGTTTCTCCTAAGTCAATTCCAATATGTTTGTGTAGCAGAAAAAGATGGCTTAGCTAGATGACCATTCAAGCATGCAAAGTCCTTTATTTGCTATAATTACTCCAATTATTCAAACATATGCAACATTAAGTGTTTGGGTAATCCCGATGTACATGCGATAAGATATATGATACTTAATACATTTTAGATGCACAATTTACTAGCAGATATCCCTTATACAACATTCATTCTAACCACATATCCAACCCTTCCCTTAACTTGCATTATGATGTGGCTATAGCATTCATTCCACTAATTAATTTGCATACCTAAACATAGAAACATCACTTACTAACTTGTAGCTAGCTAACAAGGCAAGTATTAACAAATGAATCATAATCTCATACAAGCATGCTAGATACATTCACATTTAATAACACATGATCGAAGCATTCTAATAGGCCTAGTGACATTCACAAGTAGGAGGTTCACAACATCACCCACCTCAAGCGCTATTCCAATTTCCAAAGGCGAAGTCCAAGACCAGTCCAAACACACCACAATCTGTACAAAATACCCCAAAGAACAACCATAAGCTATTAGTCACCAACTTCTCACAATCTGCCCCCTAACCAGCAGTCCAGAGTTCACTAATTTTCACCTGCGAATAATGTCCAGAAAAATCCAAGGAAAATACTAGCGCGATCCTTGCGACGAGCCCGTCGAATCGAGTACCTGCACGCCCAATTTGGAGTTTCCTACGCTGAGATAAAAATCCGACAAGGGGTACACCCCAAATCCAAACTGCACTAAATTCCTGTAACAAGGAACCACAGAGAAAGGAAATTCTCACCCTCGAGTAAAATTCAGGAAATTCTGAGAAAAATCCAGGAGACTCCTTGCGACGCGTAGATGAAAATTGCCTCTTGAATCACCTCGTTCCGACGTCCGAGCGAAAAGATATGGCAAGAACACCGCGGTGCTGTCCCAAAAGTCCGCGAAGAAAAAGGGTCAAATGGGGGCTAAGAAAACTCCAAGATCAGCACGGAAATCGAGGAACCATAAAACACCGGAGTTGAAGCCCTACCTGTCGTGAGTCCAACGGCGCAAGAATCGGCGAATTCCGAGGTCGGGGTGGGTCGGAGGAGTCCAAACACTGAAAAGGGGCGAAGAGGATCGCCGGAGAACAAGCGTCGCGCCGCGCCGTAAAATGGTGAACCTCGGAAAGCGTGCCTCCAAAAATCTTCAAACTTCTCCAAAGGATCGAGCTCTGAGAGGGGAAGAACTTCTGTGAAGGCGGCCCAGTGAAAAGAGGTCCAAAAAGCCCAAAGAAAGAAAGGGGGAGGCTATTTATAGGCCCAGCCCAAAATGGCTTAAGGCCGGGTTTTCGGGCGCAGTTTCCGGGCGCACTGCGCCCGGAAACCGGGTTGTATGGAACCCGTCCGACGCGCCCGGAAAATTCTGGGACCGCCACGTCGCCCCGAACAGGGGACAGCGGATCCCCGCGCCCGCGAAACGCCACGCGTCTCCCCCGCAGTCAATGGGGTAGGTACGGCCGGCCAATCTCGAGGCGACACGTGTCGCACTCGAGTGCGGCCGACCGCCCCGCCTGCGCCACTGTGCGCGCACGTGCGCGCACAGTACCGAGGCGCCCTCCCCCGCGCACCCGTGGACCGCGCCCACGTGGACCGACGAATCCGGTGCCGCCACGTGCCATGCGCCCGGTCCACCGCAATACCGCAAATCCCATGAGCCGTGCCGCGTGCGCCCGCCTACCAGAGCACGCCACGCGTCCACCCGCCGCGGTCCATGCACCGCCGCGCCACTCCGTGGACCCAGCTGCGTGAGCCGGCCAATAAGAGGCCGCCACGTGGCTCGGGCCGGTCCACGTGTCACTCCCATGCACCGAAAATCCCCCAAAACTTCCGGAAGCCCGCATTTGGTCATCCGGACTCCAAATTCGACAAATAAATAGTCGTTTTCAAGCGTTTTTCCGCGCTGAATCCAAATCCAACCTCAGATTGGCCCAAAACCTTTTCTAAAATTCGTCAATCACAGCCGAAGGCCAAATCATCTATCCAAGTCTCACGAGGTCCATCTGTGGCATCCCTTCGATGCACCATGGGCCAGACACCAACACTAGGTGTTCGACACAGTGGATTCACCGGAAAATTGCATGGGAAAACCAGAACACTACATCCTCCCCTACAAGAAAAAGTTTCGTCCTCGAAACAAAAGTCATACCTCAGGTAGCGGCCTCAAACAAGTGGGGGTGAGCATCCATCATCGCTGACTCCAACTCCCAGGTAGCCTCGCGCTCATCATGACTGCTCCAGAGGACCTTCACATACGGGATGGCCCGACTGCGCAACTCCCTAACCTCACGGTCCAAGATCCTCAACGGCCGCTCAACATAGCTCAGGTCCTCAGCAACCTCCAATGGGGTGAAATCGATGATATGAGACGGGTCATGAACATACCTTCTCAGCGTCGAAACATGAAAAACATTGTGAACACCCGAAAGCCTGGGAGGAAGCGCAAGCCTGTAGGCAACTGGCCCTAAGCGCTCCAACACCTCAAAAGGTCCAATATAACGAGGGCTCAGTTTCCCACGAATACCAAATCTCCGAATCCCCTTCGAAGGCGAGACTTTCAGAAAAACATGGTCACCCACCTGGAACTCTAAGTCTCGCCTTCGAGTATCAGCATAACTCCTCTGTCAACTCTGGGCGGTCTCGAGGTGTCGTCGTATCAATCTGACCTTTTCCTCTGCCTCTAACAGTAGATCAGGACCCAAGGTCTTCTTCTCACCCACGTCACTCTAATAAAGGGGTGACCGACACTTGCGTCCATACAACGCTTCAAACGGAGCCATCTGGATGCTCGCTTGATAGCTGTTGTTGTACGCAAACTCAACTAGTCCCAAGTGTCGGTACCATCCTCCTCCAAAGTCCAGAATGCATGCTCTCAACATATCCTCGAGGGTCTGAATAGTGCGCTCTGACTGCCCATCGGTCTGTGGGTGGAATGCTGTACTGAATCGGAGCTGCGTCCCCAAGGCTGTCTGTAAGCTCCTCCAGAAATGCGAGACAAACCTCGGGTCTCTATCAGATACGATGGAAACAGGTACTCCGTGTAATCTAACCACCTCAGCCAAGTACACCTGTGCGAGTCGCTCCATCGGCCAAGTCATCTGAACCGGCAGAAAGTGAGCGGATTTGGTAAGCCTGTCCACGACTACCCAGATAGCATCCGCTCCCGTCTGTGCTCTCGGCAAACTAGTGACAAAATCCATCGTAACATGTTCCCATTTCCATTCAGGGATTGGGAGACTCTGCAACTTGCCAGCAGGTACACGATGCTCCGCCTTTACTTGCTGACAAGTTAGGCAGTGTGCTACAAATCTCCCAATGTCTCTTTTCATCCCATTCCACCAAAACTGTGCCTTAAGATCCCTATACATCTTAGTCCCACCAGGATGGATGGTATAAGGTGTATAGTGGGCCTCCCTCAAGATCTGCTCTCGAATCTCTGCGTCCATAGGCACACACACGCGGTCCCTGTACCGTAGTACTCCCGCAGCATCGACTGAGAAGTCCCCTATCAAACCAGTCTGCATCTGCTCTCGAATCCTCATCAGGTGGGGGTCCTCACTCTGTCTCTCCCGGATCCTGTCCAACAGAGTGGGCTGCACGACTAGAGACATAAGTCTTGCAGAGACCCCAGGGGACACAACCTCGAGCTCTAACCGCCTCATCTGCTCAAGTAATGGCGCCTGATCGGTGATCATCAAAGATAGACTCTGTACTGCTCTCCTGCTCAGGGCATCAGCAACCACGTTGGCCTTGCCGGGATGGTATAATATGTCCACATCATAATCTTTCAACAATTCCAACCATCTGCGCTGCCTCAAGTTGAGCTCCTTCTGCGTGAACAGGTACTTCAAGCTCTTGTGGTCGGTATAAATCTCGCAGTGCTCCCCATACAGATAATGGCGCCACAACTTTAGTGCAAAAATCACCGCAGCTAGCTCCAAGTCGTGGGTAGGGTAATTCTTCTCATAATCCTTCAGTTGCCGGGAGGCATAAGCGATTACCCTTCCCTCCTGCATCAGCACGCAACCAAGTCCACTGTGCGATGCGTCGCTGTATACCACGTATCCTTTCCCCATAACAGGGAGGGAAAGGACAGGAGCCGACATCAATCTGTTCTTTAATTCCTCAAAGCTCCTCTGACAATCCTCACTCCAAGTAAACTTAATCCCTTTTCGCGTCAAACGAGTGAGGGGCGTGGAAAGTTTCGCAAAACCTTCCACAAATCGACGGTAATATCCTGCTAAGCCCATAAAACTGCGAACCTCTGATACCGTCGTCGGTCGCGGCCAATCCCGGACTGCCTCGATCTTCGCCGGGTCTACTGCCACTCCAGCGGCTGAAATCACGTGGCCCAAAAAGACAACCTCCCGAAGCCAAAATTCACACTTAGATAACTTGGCATACAACTTCCTCTCTCTCAGAAGTTGTAGCACAATCCTCAGATGCTCCTCGTGCTCCGCATCGCTTCGGGAATAAACTAGGATGTCATCAATAAAAACAACGACGAACCGATCCAGGTATGGTCGAAAAATCCTGTTCATTAAATCCATAAAAGCTGCAGGGGCATTTGTCAGTCCAAAAGGCATGACGGTGAACTCATAATGCCCGTACCGCGACCTAATGCCGTCTTCGGGATGTCCTCGGCCTTCACCTTCAATTGGTGGTAACCAGACTGTAAGTCGATCTTGGAGAAGACACAAGTCCCTTGCAGCTGATCAAACAAGTCATCAATGCGCGGCAAAGGGTACTTGTTCTTGATGGTCGCTTTATTCAGCTCCCGATAATCAACGCACAGTCGAAGCGAACCATCCTTCTTCTTCACAAATAGCACCGGCGCTCCCCATGGCGATACACTCGGTCGCACAAAACCCTTATCCATTAAATCCTGGAGTTGCGCCTTTAATTCTCGCAGCTCAGCCGGTGCCATTCGGTAAGGAGCCTTAGAGATTGGCGCAGTTCCTGGGACCACGTCAATCAAAAACTCGACCTCCCTATCCGGCGGCATACTAAACAGCTCTGGAGGGAACACATCCGGGAACTCGCGGGCAATCGGGATATCCGCGAGTCCCGGAGCCGCCGTAGGCTCCTTAACCACAGATGCCATAAAGGCTACGCATCCACTGCGCATCATCTGCCTCGCACGAGAAGTCGAAACCATAGAGGCAAAGAAAGCACTCTGGCACCCCCTAAAAACGAACACCTCCTGGCCTGGCTCGCTAAAAGTAACAGACCTCGCGGCGCAATCAATCGTCGCGAAATAGCGAGCCAGCCATCCATCCCCAGTACAATGTCAAAATCTCGCAGCTGACTAAGGACCATCAGGTCCGCTGGCAAAATCCAAGACTCAAGCTGTACCGGGCACGACCAGCAACACTCCTCTACATACAATATGTGACCGGGAATCTGTACCTCTAAAACATGTGGCAACCGACCTAACTCTAGTCCATGAGATGATGCAAATGCTCTACTGATAATAGAATGTGATGCACCGGTATCAAATAAAGTGCGAGCTCTAATACCAAAAAGTAAAGTGATACCTGCCACCACGTGGTTGGCTGCCGCGGAGTCCCCTACCTGAGCGGCGTAGACTCGCCCGCTCTGAGCTGGTGGTCGGTGGTCTGCAGGGTGGGAGGAAGGAGCCCTGCTCGCAGAAGCATAGGGCCGCTGAGCTGGCGGTCGCTGCTGAGATGAAGGAGAGACTGAGGCCGAAGAAGGCGCCACTGATGCCGAAAAAGGGCATGAAGATCGTATGTGCCCTGCCTGCCCGCAGCCATAACAACGCCCCCACCTCTGATCACAAGTGCCGGGGAAATGCGGACCCCGCAGAAGATACAACTGCCTGGAGCCCGAAACTGCCGTGACTGCTGCTGCTGCTGCTGCCTGTGCGACTGCCGCTGAGATCCCTGCTGTCGCGACTGCGACCTCTGCTGCTGCGAGTGCTGCTGCTGTCGCTGGGGCTGCTGATGCTGTGGGGGGCCTCTGGGATCCCCCAGGCCCTCGCCGCTTCCTAACGCCCCCGGCCCGTAAACTGAGGCGGTGGCGGTCGGGCGGCCTCCAGGAACTGGCCTGTCCCCCCTCATCTGATGCTGGTCGCTTCTTCTCAGAACTCTGAGCGACCGGACCTCCGCGTCTAGAAACAACCTGATCTCCCCTCTCGACCCACTGGGCATGCTCCACTGCCTCTGCTAAAGTCTGAAGCCTCTGGGCGTGTACCATGGTAAAGAGCTCGGGGCGCAAGCCTGTCTCAAACAGCTCCACCTGGTGCAGGCCCATCCCTGGCAACGTAGGGCACGCAGTTGAGCAACTGCGTAAACTCCTGATAATAGTCCCACACCGGGCGATCACCTTGCTGCAGGTTCTTTAAGTCATCTTCTATCTTCTTCTTCACACTCGTGGAGAAGTAAGTGTCAAGGGTCATCCTCCTGAACTCTGACCAGGGCAGCTGCCGGGTGACCTGAAACTCTAGGGGCTCGACCCGACGCCACCAAGCATCTGCATCCCCCTCCAAACAGTGTACTGCCAAATGTGCTCTGAACCTCTGGTCGATGAAGAAGTCCCGAAACATCTTCTCCATCGACGCTAGCCATGATCCAATCTCCCACGGGTGAGTGCTTCCGCCCCGAGAACTTAGGGGGTCCTCGCTTACAGAACTGCGTGAGTTTGTCAGAAACTCCCACTCCTCCTCTGGGGTCAACGGCCTGAACATCCCCTGGGCCCCGCTGCTCGACGACGGCGCCGTAGGGGCAAGTGGAATAGTCCGGTGGTACAACAGGTGGTGCGGGGGCCTCAGCAGTAGTAGGGGGAGGTGCCGCAACCTGGGCCAATAACTTGCTCAAAGACCTCTGCTCCTGTCGGCGGTGGCTCTCCGCCAACTGGGCCATCATGGCCCTCAGCTCACTGATCTCGGAAGGCCCGGACTGCTCCGGCTCCTCCGGGGGTATAGGAGTACCCCTAGTAGGAATCTGCCCGCCGAGGAGGCATCCTGCCACACAAATCCACGGGTCAGTAAACCAAACCACTCTCGACCAATCAAGCGAAAGTCATGGGCATTCCCCTATTTCTGTAACCTTATGTTGTCTGCAGCCAACATAATAGTCCCTCAGAAATAGGCTATGCCAATCCCTCTCCACTCACAGGAAGAGTTAACAACAATTACCGACTTTCGCACAATATCACGTCACTCGCGCTCAGCCTTCCTAGGGTCTGCCAAAAGCCTAGGGTTTCCTAAGTCCCGTCTGACCTATCCCTAAGCTCTGATACCAACTAATCTGTCACGCCCCGGGTGTAACCAGAACCCGGGCCCGTCCACAGATCCGCCGTGCACACGGAATTTTCCGTGTACACGAAGCGCTGATAACCTGCTCAGATATAAAACAAGTAATGAAAGAGCATAAAACAGAGCTAACTAAAACTAATACAACTCAGACAAATACTGGAAATGAAAGTACAGTAAGCTCTCAAAAATATACAAGTGTCTCTCCAAGCTCACGAAATATATACAACCAGCTGGCCGCAGCCAGACCCAAAATAAAGGAAAATACAACCGTCTGAGTGTACTGGGGATACATCAAAACTATCAAAAACTCGAACTCGGGGGCAGTGGCTATCTAGTCAGCGATCCTCTTACCTCGGTCCAGGAAGAGGGTCCCGCAACTCCCGCAGAGAACTCTGCAAAACAAAGGGAACAGAAAAGAGAAAACAGTGGGGGGGGAGAAACTACTATAAAAACAGTAGCCTCCCCTAGTGGGTAGACCTCAAACTCAGACATGCCCACTAGGACTATCAGAGGCGAAGAAAATGAAACATAGGTGGTAAGCTACAAGTACACTACTGATGCAAAGCTACCACTAACATGCCTCTACGATGTCTGCTAGAGAATGGCTAAAGGCAAGCACCAGAACGTAAGGACTGACAGACCAACACAATCAAAACACCAGTAAACACTGGTACTGCCTGCTGCTGCTCGTCAACCTCACAACTCAGTACTCCCCTGTCCAAAATAGACCGGAACCCAACACGGTCTAGCCGGCACCCAACACGGCCTGACCGGCACCCAACACGGTCGAAAATCCTACTCCGGAGTGGCACTCGAGGGGAGCGACCCACACGACATAGTATCACAGTCACTAGTATCATCAGTACCATAATCAGCAGGACGGGGTCACGACCCAGATCCAAGTGGGAAAAACCCATCCACTAAAGGGAAACTCGATCCCCTACCTCAAATCCGATGCAAAAGTAATAATAATAATAATCCGGTCAACCGCCCACAGTCCGCGGTCGCCGCAACACCCAAACCCGATCCCCGACTGTCCCAACTCTGAACATCTGACTACACAATCCCCTAAGACTAGACGACAGAGAACGAATACAAAGCATGGTTTCTCCTAAGTCAATTCCAATATGTTTGTGTAGCAGAAAAAGATGGCTTAGCTAGATGACCATTCAAGCATGCAAAGTCCTTTATTTGCTATAATTACTCCATTATTCAAACATATGCAACATTAAGTGTTTGGGTAATCCCGATGTACATGCGGATAAGATATATGATACTTATACATTTTAGATGCACAATTTACTAGCAAATATCCCTTATACAACATTCATTCTAACCACATATCCAACCCTTCCCTTAACTTGCTTATGATGTGGCTATAGCATTCATTCCACTAATTAATTTGCATACCTAAACATAGAAACATCACTTACTAACTTGTAGCTAGCTAACAAGGCAAGTATTAACAAATGAATCATAATCTCATACAAGCATGCTAGATACATTCCATTTAATAACACATGATCGAAGCATTCTAATAGGCCTAGTGACATTCACAAGTAGGAGGTTCACAACATCACCCACCTCAAGCGCTATTCCAATTTCCAAAGGCGAAGTCCAAGACCAGTCCAAACACACCACAATCTGTACAAAATACCCCAAAGAACAACCATAAGCTATTAGTCACCAACTTCTCACAATCTGCCCCTAACCAGCAGTCCAGAGTTCACTAATTTTCACCTGCGAATAATGTCCAGAAAAATCCAAGGAAAATACTAGCGCGATCCTTGCGACGAGCCCGTCGAATCGAGTACCTGCACGCCCAATTTGGAGTTTCCTACGCTGAGATAAAAATCCGACAAGGGGTACACCCCAAATCCCAAACTGCACTAAATTCCTGTAACAAGGAACCACAGAGAAAGAAATTCTCACCCTCGAGTAAATTCAGGAAATTCTGAGAAAAATCCAGGAGACTCCTTGCGACGCGTAGATGAAATTGCCTCTTGAATCACCTCGTTCCGACGTCCGAGCGAAAAGAAGATGGCAAGAACACCGCGGTGCTGTCCCAAAAGTCCGCGAAGAAAAAGGGTCAAATGGGGGCTAAGAAAACTCCAAGATCAGCACGGAAATCGAGGAACCATAAAACACAGGAGTTGAAGCCCTACCTGTCGTGAGTCCAACGGCGCAAGAATCGGCGAATTCCGAGGTCGGGGTGGTCGGAGGAGTCCAAACACTGAAAAGGGGCGAAGAGGATCGCCGGAGAACAAGCGTCGCGCCGCGCCGTAAAATGGTGAACCTCGGAAAGCGTGCCTCCAAAAAATCTTCAAACTTCTCCAAAGGTATCGAGCACTGAGAGGGGAAGAACTTCTGTGAAGGGGGCCCAGTGAAAAGAGGTCCAAAAAGCCCAAAGAAAGAAAGGGGGAGGCTATTTATTAGGCCCAGCCCAAAATGCTTAAGGCCGGGTTTTTCGGCGCAGTTTCCGGGCTCCGGCGCACTGCGCCCTGACAAACCGGGTTGTATGGAACCCGTCCGAACTCGCACCCGGTAAATTCCTGGGAACCGCCACGTGCGCCCTAACATGGGACAGCGAGTCCCCGCGCCCACGCGAAACGCCATCGTCTCCCCCGCATCAATGGGGTAGGTACGGCCGGCCAATCTCGAGGCGACACTGTCGCACTCGAGTGCGGCCGACCGCCCCGCCTGCGCCACTGTGCGCGCACAGTGCGCGCACATACCCGGGGCGCCCTCCCCCCGCGCACCCGTGGCCCCAGCGCCCACGTGGACCGACGAATCCGGTGCCGCCACGTGCCATGCGCCCGTCCCCGCAATACCGCAAATCCCATGAGCCGTGCCGCGGTGCGGCCCGCCATACCAGAGCACGCCAGCGTCCACCCGCCGCGGTCC
>CM055060.1:36342657-36380979 GCA_029204045.2 Tillandsia leiboldiana
CACTAGGTGTTCTCCACAGTGGATTCACCGAAAATTCATGGGAAAACCAGAACACTAATCCTCCCCTTACAAGACAAAAGTAAGTTTTCGTCCTCGATAACAAGTCATACCTCAGTTATCGGCCTCAAACAAGTGGTGGGGGGTGGAGCAATCCATCTCTGACTCCAACTCCCAGGTAGCCTCGCGCTCATCATGACTTCTCCAGAGACCTTCACATACGGGATTGGCCCGACTGGCGCAACTCCCTACTCTACTCACGGTCCAAGATCCTCAACGGCCGCTCAACATAGCTCAGGGTCCTCAGCAACCTCCAATGGGGTGAAATCGATGATATGAGACGGTCATGAACATACCTCCTCAGTGTCGAAACATGAAAAACATTGGAACACCCGAAAGCCTGGGAGGAGCGCAAGCCTGTAGGCCAACTGGCCCTAAGCGCTCCAACACCTCAAAAGGTTCCAATATAACGAGGGCTCAGTTTCCCACGAATACCAAATCTCCGAATCCCCTTCGAAGGCGAGACTTTCAGAAAAACATGGTCACCACCTGGAACTCTAGTCTCGCCGTCGAGTATCAGCATAACTCCTCTGTCGACCTCTGGGGGGTCCTCGAGTGTGTCCGTCGTATCAATCTGACCTTTTCCTCTGCCTCTAACAGTAGATCAGGACCCAAGTCTCTTCTCACCCACGTCACCCAATAAAGGGTGACCGACACTTGCGTCCATACACCGCTTCAAACGGAGCCATCTGAATGCTCGCTTGATAGCTGTTGTACGCAAACTCACTAATCCCAAGTGTCGGTACCATCCTCCTCCAAAGTCCAAATGCATGCTCTCAACATATCCTCGAGGGTCTGAATAGTGCGCTCTGACTGCCCATCGGTCTGTGGGTGGAATGCTGTTACTGAATCGGAGCTGCGTCCCCAAGGCTGTCTGTAAGCTCCTCCAGAAATGCGAGACAACCTCGGGTCTCTATCTGATACGATGGAAACAGGTACTTCTCGTGTAATCTAACCACCTCAGCCAAGTACACCATTGGAGTCGCGCCAGCGGCCAAGGCATCTGAACCGCAGAAAGTGAGCGGATTTGGTAAGCCTGTCCACGACTACCCAGATAGCATCCGCTCCCCCTCTGTGCTCTCGGCAAACTATGACAAATCCATCGTAACATGTTCCATTTCCATTCAGAGTTGGGAGACCTCAACTTGCCCAGCAGGTACCATGCTGCCGCCTTTACTTGCTGACAATTGCAGTGTCTAGCTAAATCCCCAATGTCTCTTTTCATCCCATTCCACCAAAACTGTGCCTAAGATCCTATACATCTTAGTCCCACAGAGGATGGATGTATAAGGTGTATAGTGGGCCTCCCTCAAGATCTGATCTCGAATCTCTGCGTCCATAGGCACACAACCCGCTTGATCCCTGTACCGTAGTACTCCCGCAGCATCGCTGAGAAGTCCCTATAAACCAGTCTGCATCTGCTCTCGAATCCTCATCAGTGTGGGTCCTCACTCTGTCTCTCTCTCTCACTCAATCCTGATCCACAGAGTGGCTGACGCCGATAGACATAAGTCTTGCAGAGACCCCAGGGGACACAACCTCGAGCTCTAACCAACCGCCTGCATCCTGCTCAAGTAATCGCCCTGATCGGTGATCATCAAAGATAGACGCTGTACTGCTCTCACTGCTCAGGGCATCAGCAACCACGTTGGCCTTGCCGAGATGGTTATAAATATTTCCCGCATCATCTTTCAACAATTCCAACCATCTGCGCTGCCTCAAAGTTGAGCTCCTTCCTTTCGGACAGGTATTTCAACTCGTGTGTCGGTATAAATCCGCAGTGCTTCCCCATACAGATAGTGGCGCCACAACTTTAGTGCAAAAATCACCGCAGCTAGCTCCAAGTCGGGGGGAGGTAATTCTTCTCATATCTTCAGTTGCCGGGAGGCATAACGATTACCCTTCCCTCCTGCATCAGCACGCAACAGTCCACTGTGCGATGCGTCTCTGTATACCACGTATCTTTTCCCCATAAAGGAAGGGAAAGGACAGAGCCGACATCAATCTAGTTCTTTAATTCCCAAAGCTCCCTCTGACAATCCTCACTCCAAGTAAACTTAACCCTTTTCCGCGTCAAATCAGTGAGGGCGTGAAGTTTCGCAAAGACCTTCCACAAATGACTGTAAGATCCTGCTAAGCCCATAACCTGCGAACCTTCTGATACCGTCGTCGTTCGCAGGCCAACCCGACTGCCTCATCTTCGCCGTTTCTACTGCCACTCCAAGCGTGAAATCACGTGCCAAAAAGACACACCGCCCGAGACCAAAATTCACACTTAGATAACTTGCCTACAGACTTCTCTCTCTCAGAATTGAGCACAATCTAGATGCTCCCTTCGTGCTCCGCATCGCTTCGGATAAACCGAGGTTCATCAATAAAAACAAACACGAACATCCGCAGGTATGGGTCGAAAAATCCTGTTCTTAAATCCCATAACAAAGTGCAGTGTCATTTGTCAGTCCAAAAGGCATGCCGGGAACTCATAATGCCGTCCGCGACCGTAAACTGCCAGTCTGCGGGATGTCCTCACGGCCTTCACCGTCATGTGTAACAACTGTAATCCGTACTTGTAGAAGACACAAGTCCCCCTTGCAAACTGATCAAACAAGCATCATGCGCGCAAAGGGTCTTGTTCTTGATGGGTGCTTTATTCAAGCTCTGCCCCGATAATCAACGTCACACAGGCGAAGCGAACTCATCCTTCTTCTTCACAAATACACCGGCGCTTCCGCCATGTCGATACACTCTGTCGCACAAAACCCTTATCCATTAAATCCTGAGTGCTCCTTTAATTCTCGCAGCTCAGCCGGGGCCATTCGGTAATAGCCTTAGAGATTGCGCGTCCCTGGGACCACGTAAATCAACAAACTCGACTCCGTCCGCGGCAAACTAAACGCTCTGGAGGGAAACACAGCCGGGAACTCGCGGGCAATCCGGCTATGCCGCGGTCCCGGAGCCGCCGTAGCTCCTTAACCACAATGCCCATAGGAGGCTACGCATCCACTGCGCAATCATCTGCCTCGCACGAAAGTTCGCAACCATAGAGCAAAGAGAGCCTCCCTCTGGCACCCCCCCCTAAAAACGAACACTCTCCTGGCCTGGCTCGCTAAAAGTACAACGCCCTCGCGGCGCAATAATCGTCGCGAAATAGCGAGCCAGCCAAGCCATCCCCAGTACAATGTCAAAATCTCGCAGCTGACTAAGGACCATCAAGTCCGCTGGCAAAATCCAAGACTCAAGCTGTACCGGCACGACCAGCAACACCCCTCTACAACAATGTGACCGGGATCTGTACCTCTAAAACTTGTGGCAACCGACCTAACTCTAGTCCATGATGATGCAAATGCCTTGCTCTACTGATAATAGAATGTGATGGCACCTGTATCCAATAAAGTGAGCTCTAATACCAAAAAGTAAGTGATACCTGCCACCACGTGGTTGGCTGCCGCGGAGTCCCCTACCTGAGCGCGTAGACTCGCCGCTCTTGAGCTGGTGGTCGTTGGTCTGCAGGGTGGGAGGGAGGCCCTGCCGCAAAGCATAGGGCCGCTGGCTGGCGGTCGCTGCGGAGATGAAGCGAACCTGAGCCGCAAAAGCCCCACTGATGCCGAAAAAGGCATGAAGATCGTATGTGCCCTGCCTGCCCGCAGCCATAACAACGCCCCCACCTCTGATCACAATTGCCGGGGAAATGCGGACCCCCGCAGAAGATACAACTGCCTGGAGCCCGAAACTGCCGTGCCTGCCTGTCTGCTGCTGCCTGTCGACTGCCGCTGAGATCCCTGCTTCGCGACTGCGACCTCTGCTGCTGGCCGAGTGCGCTGCTGTCGCTGGGCTGCTGATGCTGTGGGGCCTCTGGGATCCCCCAGGCCCTCGCCGCTCCGAACGCCCCCGGCCCGTAAACTGAGGCGGTGGCGGTCGGGGCGCCCTCCAGGAACTGGCTGTCCCCCCTCATCTGATGCTGTCGCTTCTTCTCAGAACTCTGAGCGACCGGACCTCCGCGTCTAGAAACAACCTGATCTCCCCTCTCGACCCACTGGCATGCTCCACTGCCTCTGCTAAAGTCTGAAGCCTCTGGGCGTGTACCATGGTAAAGAGCTCGGGGCGCAAGCCTGTCTCAAACAGCTCCACCTGGTGCAGCCCATCCCTGGCAACGTAGGGCACGCAGTTGAGCAACTGCGTAAACTCCTGATAATAGTCCCACACCGGGCGATCACCTTGCTGCAGGTTCTTTAAGTCATCTTCTATCTTCTTCTTCACACTCGTGGAGAAGTAAGTGTCAAGGGTCATCCTCCTGAACTCTGACCAGGGCAGCTGCCGGGTGACCTGAAACTCTAGGGCTCGACCCGACGCCACCAAGCATCTGCATCCCCCTCCAAACAGTGTACTGCCAAATGTGCTCTGAACCTCTGGTCGATGAAGAAGTCCCGAACATCTTCTCCATCGACGCTAGCCATGATCCAATCTCCCACGGGTGAGTGCTCCGCCCCGAGAACTTAGGGGGTCCTCGCTTACAGAACTGCGTGAGTTTGTCAGAAAACTCCCACTCCTCCTCTGGGGTCAACGGCCTGAACATCCCCTGGGCCCCGCTGCTCGACGACGGCGCCGTAGGGGCAAGTGGAATAGTCGGTGGTACAACAGGTGTGCGGGGGCCTCAGCATAGTAGGGGGGAGGTGCCGCAACCTGGGCCAATAACTGCTCAAACCTCTGCTCCTGTCGAGCGTGGCTCTCCGCCAACTGGGCCATCATGGCCCTCAGCTCACTGATCTCGGAAGGCCCGGACTGCTCCGGCTCCCTCCGGGGGTATAGGAGTACCCCTAGTAGGAATCTGCCGCCGAGGAGGCATCCTGCCACACAAATCCACGGGTCAGTAAACCAAACCACTCTCGACCCAATCAAGCGAAAGTCATGGGCATTCCCCTATTTCTGTAACCTTATGTTGTCTGCAGCCAACATAATAGTCCCTCAGAAATAGGCTATGCCAATCCCTCTCCACTCACAGGAAGAGTTAACAACCAATTACCGACTTTCGCACAATATCACGTCACTCGCGCTCAGCCTTCCTAGGGTCTGCCAAAAGCCTAGGGTTTCCTAAGTCCCGTCTGACCTATCCCTAAGCTCTGATACCAACTAAATCTGTCACGCCCCGGGTGTAAACCAGAACCCGGGCCCGTCCACAGATCCGCCGTGCACACGGAATTTTCCGTGTACACGAAGCGCTGATAACCTGCTCAGATATAAAACAAATAATGAAGAGCATAAAACAGAGCTAACTAAAACTAATACAACTCAGACAAATACTGGAAATGAAAAGTACAGTAAGCTCTCAAAAATATACAAGTGTCTCTCCCAGCTCACGAAATATATACAACCAGCTGGCCGCAGCCAGACCCAAAATAAAGGAAAATACAACCGTCTGAGTGTACTGGGGATACATCAAAACTATCAAAAAACTCGAACTCGGGGGCAGTGGCTATCTAGTCAGCGATCCTCTTACCTCGGTCCAGGGAAGAGGGTCCCGCAACTCCCGCAGAGAACTCTGCAAAACAAAGGGGAACAGAAAAGAGAAACAGTGGGGGGGGTGAGAACTACTATAAAAACAGTAGCCTCCCCTAGTGGGTAGACCTCAAACTCAGACATGCCCACTAGGACTATCAGAGGCGAAGAAAAATGAAACATAGGTGGTAAGCTACAAGTACACTACTGATGCAAAGCTACCACTAACATGCCTCTACGATGTCTGCTAGAGAATGGCTAAAGGCAAGCACCAGAACGTAAGGACTGACAGACCAACACAATCAAAACACCAGTAAACACTGGTACTGCCTGCTCTGCTGTCAACCTCACAACTCAGTAACTCCCCTGTCCAAAATAGACCGGAACCCAACACGGTCTAGCCGGCACCCAACACGGCCTGACCGGCACCCAACACGGTCGAAATCCTACTCCGGAGTGGCACTCGAGGGGAGCGACCCACACACGAGCATAGTATCACAGTCACTAGTATCATCAGTACCATAATCAGCAGGACGGGGTCACGACCCAGATCCAAGTGGGAAAAACCCATCCACTAAAGGGAAACTCGATCCCCTACCTCAAATCCGATGCAAAAGTAATAATAATAATAATCCGGTCAACCGCCCACAGTCCGCGGTCGCCGCAACACCCAAATCCCGATCCCCGACTGTCCCAACTCTGAACATCTGACTACACAATCCCCTAAGACTAGACGACAGGAGAACGAATACAAGCATGGTTTCTCCTAAGTCAATTCCAATATGTTTGTGTAGCAGAAAAAGATGGCTTAGCTAGATGACCATTCAAGCATGCAAAGTCCTTTATTTGCTATAATTACTCCAATTATTCAAACATATGCAACATTAAGTGTTTGGGTAATCCCGATGTACATGCGATAAGATATATGATACTTAATACATTTTAGATGCACAATTTACTAGCAGATATCCCTTATACAACATTCATTCTAACCACATATCCAACCCTTCCCTTAACTTGCATTATGATGTGGCTATAGCATTCATTCCACTAATTAATTTGCATACCTAAACATAGAAACATCACTTACTAACTTGTAGCTAGCTAACAAGGCAAGTATTAACAAATGAATCATAATCTCATACAAGCATGCTAGATACATTCACATTTAATAACACATGATCGAAGCATTCTAATAGGCCTAGTGACATTCACAAGTAGGAGGTTCACAACATCACCCACCTCAAGCGCTATTCCAATTTCCAAAGGCGAAGTCCAAGACCAGTCCAAACACACCACAATCTGTACAAAATACCCCAAAGAACAACCATAAGCTATTAGTCACCAACTTCTCACAATCTGCCCCCTAACCAGCAGTCCAGAGTTCACTAATTTTCACCTGCGAATAATGTCCAGAAAAATCCAAGGAAAATACTAGCGCGATCCTTGCGACGAGCCCGTCGAATCGAGTACCTGCACGCCCAATTTGGAGTTTCCTACGCTGAGATAAAAATCCGACAAGGGGTACACCCCAAATCCAAACTGCACTAAATTCCTGTAACAAGGAACCACAGAGAAAGGAAATTCTCACCCTCGAGTAAAATTCAGGAAATTCTGAGAAAAATCCAGGAGACTCCTTGCGACGCGTAGATGAAAATTGCCTCTTGAATCACCTCGTTCCGACGTCCGAGCGAAAAGATATGGCAAGAACACCGCGGTGCTGTCCCAAAAGTCCGCGAAGAAAAAGGGTCAAATGGGGGCTAAGAAAACTCCAAGATCAGCACGGAAATCGAGGAACCATAAAACACCGGAGTTGAAGCCCTACCTGTCGTGAGTCCAACGGCGCAAGAATCGGCGAATTCCGAGGTCGGGGTGGGTCGGAGGAGTCCAAACACTGAAAAGGGGCGAAGAGGATCGCCGGAGACACAAGCGTCGCGCCGCGCCGTTAAAATGGTGAACCTCGGGAAAGCGTGCCTCCAAAAATCTTCAAACTTCTCCAAAGGATCGAGCTCTGAGAGGGGAAGAACTTCTGTGAAGGCGGCCCAGTGAAAAGAGGTCCAAAAAGCCCAAAGAAAGAAAGGGGGAGGCTATTTATAGGCCCAGCCCAAAATGGCTTAAGGCCGGGTTTTTCGGCGGCAGTTTCCGGGCGCACTGCGCCCGGAAACCGGGTTGTATGGAACCCGTCCGACGCGCCCGGGAAAATTCTGGGACCGCCACGTCGCCCCGAACAGGGGACAGCGGATCCCCGCGCCCGCGAAACGCCACGCGTCTCCCCCGCCAGTCAATGGGGTAGGTACGGCACGGCCAATCTCGAGGCGACACGTGTCGCACTCGAGTGCGGCCGACCGCCCCGCCTGCGCCACTGTGCGCGCACGTGCTGCGCACAGTACCGAGGCGCCCTCCCCCGCGCACCCTGTGGACCGAGCCCACGTGGACCGACGAATTCCGGTGCCGCCACGTGCCCATGCGCCCGGTCCACCGCAATACCGCAAATCCATGAGCCGTGCCGCGTGCGCCCGCCTACCAGAGCACGCCACGCGTCCACCCGCCGCGGTCCATGCACCGCCGCGCACTCCGTGGACCCACGCTGCGTGAGCCGGCCAATAAGAGGCCGCCACGTGGCTCGGGCCGGTCCACGTGTCACTCCCATGCACCGAAAATCCCCCAAAACTTCCGGAAGCCCGCATTTGGTCATCCGGAATCCAAATTCGAAAATATAATAGTCGTTTTCAAGCGTTTTTTTCCGCGCTGAATCCAAATCCAACCTCAGATTGGCCCAAAACCTTTTCTAAAATTCGTCAATCACAGCCGAAGGCCAAATCATCTATCCAAGTCTCACGAGGTCCATCTGTGGCATCCCTTCGATGCACCATGGGCCAGACACCAACACTAGGTGTTCAACACAGTGGATTCACCGGAAAATTGCATGGGAAAACCAGAACACTACAATCAGATGTCTGTAGGCTGAGAAATAAATCCAACAAGCTCATGCTGTCCAAAATCACCACAGAAAAACAGTGGCTCAGAGATGCCTCGGGAACTATGCCAAAAACTCGAAATGCGGAGAAGTAATCAACACGAAAAACGAAGCCTTACCTCTCGTGAACGCGCTGCCACAAAAATCATTGAAAACGATGGTCTGAGTAAGCCAAGGGAGCCTGCGCACCGAAACGCGACGAAGGGGATCACCGGTGAAGGAAAGTCGCACTGTGCCGAAATGCCGCATACCTCGAAGTCCGTGCTACCAAAAATCCCCAAACTTCTCCACGAGATGCTCCACACGAAGAAGAACAACTTTGCTTAAGGTTGCAAAGAGAGGGGAGCTCGGGAAAAGCCCCAAACTGCAGGCCAAAGGGGGCTATTTATAGCCAAAACTGAACAAATCACAAAATACCCAATGTGTCCAACTTCCGGGCGCCCGAAGTGATTCGGGCGCGCACAGTGCGCCCGAATCTGGCCGTCCATCAGCGCCCGAATCCACCAGATGCTGCCACGTCACCCCAAAGCAGCGAACAGCAAACTCAGCCTCCCACGCTGCGCCGCGTGGCCTGCGTCCACAGTGCGGGTGGTTGGCGCCAGCCAACCACGCACTGACACGTGGCGCACCCACGCACGGGTCCCCCCGCGTCAACGCCTCGGGAACCGTGCCTACCTGCTGCCCGCCTGCCCCGCGTGTACGGCCACCTGCCCCCGGTCACCTGCTCCGCTCCCTGCGTCGACCGCGCGCACAACACAGCTCCAATAGCAAGCCGCCACGTGTCCTCCCCTGGTGCACGCCTCGGCCGTGGACCGCGCGCCCGCGCCCCTGCCCGCGCGCCCGTGCGCCTGCCCGCGGCCGCGCGCCACCTGCCCGAGCCTCCGCCGCTGCCCGCCGCCGCCGGCGATCGCCGGGAACACTGTTCCGGCCAGTGAACAGTAATTTACTGTAGCAACCTCCGAAAAATGCATGTAAATAGTCCATTTTGATCGTTTTCGCGCGCTGAGTCCAAATCCGGTGTCCGATTTGCCAAATTCCCTTCCTAAAATTTACCGAAGGCATCCGGAAAGGTGTTTCTTGGTCCAAACATCGTGCTGAGTCCAATTTTAATATCCGATTCGCGCGAAATTACTTCTACACAACCAACGGGGTCCTCCGATCACCTATATGATCCATTTACACCCGAAGTCCAACACTTGTGTCCAAATTAGTGCAGAAACACCGCCGACACGCCACATAGGCCTCCAGAAGCTGCTGGTCACACTGTAGAAGCCGTGCAGAGATCCGGGTCACCACAGATAGTCTGGACACTTTCAAGCAGAGTGTCCCAGGGTAGTGCTCATGGTTTTGCCGCTTGCGACAGCACCCCTACTACCCCTTCAGGATGCAGAGGTTCATCCGACTTACCGGTAGGCTGATAGAGTCGTGACGCCGAGGCAGATAGAGCGATGGTCACCAGCATCTAGTGGACGAGATTGTGCAGCCGGTTAGAGGACGCCAGGATAGTGGATCGCGTCTTACCATGTGTGGTTTTCCATGCGGTTGCCAGAGTTAGAGCATGATTGATGCCGACACCGCTTGAGTGTGTTTTAGTAGAGCAGGGATAGCTTCGTGTGGGCTAGAGATGGGATTGTTGGCTTGTGCACGTGAGGATCAGGCTCCAGATCACGCATAGCACACGGATGAGTGTTGCCAATCCCGCCCAGTGCAGTAGGTCCTTGGATTGATCCTTGAGTTGTTAGTCCTGCATCAGCTCCGAGATGTTGATATGAGGTTGGTTGGGATTGGTTATCCCAAGGTTATGCTATCATGGATTGTCGAGAGAGGACAATGGCCCTCCACGGACCTGGTCAGGAGGAGTATACTTATAGAGGATACTAGAGCACGACCGTGGTTGAGTCGTGGTCGTATCGCTTGCTAGCGATTGTAGAGGAGATGCCTACGGCGGCACCGGGACTAAAGATTATCCTTATCGCCCGTGTGATCCCGGATGTGAGTCTACCTGAGCTGATATTGAAGCCGCCGTTGAGTGAGGTTGAGATCGAGATAGTGATCGACGTGGTTTTGGAAACCGTGCCGATTTCGGCAGCACCGCTTGGAGTATCGCCCGTGAGACAAAGAGAGAGAGAGAGAGAGCTGATAGCACAGTTGCGGGATCTTATGGATTGAGAGGTCTGTGTGACCTAGTACCACGTCGTGGGAATAAGCCAGTGAGGATCCGAGAGATTGATACTTGAGTGTGATGCCATGTCGTTGGTACACGGCAGTGATGCCATGTTGTGAGTACACAACGGTGAGGGCTCTTGGATGTTGTGAGTACACAACGGTGAGGGCTCTTGGATGGTTCGAGCACAAACAGGTTTGGTTTGTATTTCGGCAGATGCCCTATTTTGAGAGTGATAGCCTTATGGAACCCTACAGCCGAGGGCCGTGCCCAGATGGTGTTCAGGACCCGGTAGGGGCATTATGAGTTACAGCGCGGTCAAATGGATTGACTAATGCCCTGCCGCCTTTCGGATTTGAGGAATTGTGTGTTCCTACGGTACTTGGACCGGGTTGTATACCGACGCAAGTTTGAGCTCTATACCGAGTGGGCGTACCAGTTGTTGAGATTGAATTATACAGGACTGGCTGATTAGACTATACTTTGGATTTATTTCCGAGGCGACGTAGAGCTGAGGAGCACTCTAGGATAGTGCTGCAACTCCTAAGAGAGAAGAAGTTGTTTGCCATGTCGAGAGAGTTTGCGCTTGACTTTGGAAGGTTCTGTGGTTAGGCCATGTGAATTCAGCTGCAAGAGTGACAGAGGACCCAACGAAGAGTGATGCCGTTGGGATTTAGCCTAGCCTATGTTAGTGACAGAGGTCAGAAGCTTTTGGATTAAGCAAGGCCTGTATAGCTTCGAGGAGTTAAGCTGAGGAGGATACCAGCATTGATGTAGATGGTTGCCAGTGATAGAGAGAATTGAGTTATCCTTAGACCCTTGAACCTGAAGTACTTGGTTACTCAGGAGGATTTTGGTTGAGACAACGCCGGTGCACAGAGTTATTGGAGCTGTAAGGTTGATCTTATAGTGTATCATTATCCCAGCGAGGACATTGTGGTCTGTACACCTTGGCTAGGTGAGCAGTGCAACCTTGGAATGAGAAGTTCGATTTGTGGTTGCCACTTTTGGAAATGGAGAGTAGGGATTTAGCGTTATTCCCGATGTTGGAATCTTTTCCCTGTGGATGGATGTGAGAGCTGTGTTGTGGAACTTGAGTATTTTAGTTGCTAAGGAGCAACGGAGGTTATGTGCCGATTGGAGGCTTGGAGTTTGGCTTTGGAAACCCTGATTTGGGAGGTCACTATCCGCAGGGATACGTGGAACTGAGTTTACGCGGGGAGCTTGGTCCGCGAGTTTTTATCTGGCTGGGAGAAGTGGTTATGATCCCTCGCATGTTTTGGATTCACTTCCTTGGAATTGGACGAGGATTTTGGTTATCAGGAGCAGCCAATGCAGATTCTTGCTTGTGAGGCAGAAGAATTGTGCAATCGAGTTATACCTTGAGTGAAGGTTCAGTGGAGCCATCATGATGAGCGAGAAAGGCCATTCGAGAGCCTGAGGATGAGTTCAGAATTTTGATTCCCATTTGATTGAGATACCCTCCTGAGTTATGGATTTATTCTGGTTTCGAGGATGAAACCTTTTTAAGGAGGGGAGATTGTAAAGTACCGAAACTTTGTAGAGTGCACCGACCTCGCAAGATGGCGTGGTGCGGAGAAATCACCTTGGGCGTGCTCTATTTGTGTTTACAGATGAGTTCGGAGTGTTTCGGATCGACGCGGAAGTCTTTGGGTTGAAAAGTGAATTAGCGGCATCGAGCTTGGAAGCCCAGTTGAATCAGCGATTTTGAGGCATTGAGTACTTGTAGAGTATTGGATGGGATATAGTGCCGACTCCGCCGTGGAGCGCAGAAAATTAGAAAGTGTTGGAACTTGTGTGATTTCGGGTTACAACGGAGATCTGGAGGTTTCAGTTTGATGCGGAGGCCCCGAAGGCGAAAAGTGAGTTGGAGTTGGCAATTAAAGGATTAATTAATTGGCTCGGTAATCGATTATAACCTGCCTTGGGGTTAAGAAAAGAAATGAGAAAAGAATCCAAGTGAGGATTTCTTGCGAGAGCACCGGATTGTTGGATTGAGCACACCGACTCCACAGTGGAGCTTTCTGAGTGGGAAAAGCTTTGGTCATGTGTACTTTATGTTTACAGTGGGGTTCGAGAGATTTCAGAGTGATGAGGAAGCTTCCGGGGCATAAAGTGAGTTGTCGACGAGGATTATGGAGCTTCAGAGTTCGGTTTTGGCTTTGGAGGCTTGAGTTTCGGAACACAAGCTTGAGTTCCGGAACTGAGCATTGTGTTCCGGAACCCGTTCCGGAACCCAAGCTTGAGTTTCGGAACTAAATGGTTTAGTACCGGTACCCAGTTTGGGGTACCGGTACTCAGCACCTCTGGGAGCCTAATTAAGCAGATTTGGATATTTTTGAGTGAGGGCACTTTGGACTTTTCACCTCCCATGAGTTTTACCCCTCGCCACCCTCTATATATGAGCCCCCCTGCCTTCTTCTCCACGACAGAGAGAAAGAAAAGAGAGAAAGCAAGAAAAAGAAAAGAGAAGAATAGGATGAGAGTGTGAGAGATTGAGAGAGTGAGTTGAGAGGGTGTGGCTGTGGATTTTTGGAGGAGTTGTTCTTCGCGCCAAGGTTTGTATACCGATCGTGAGCGCGTTGGAGAGCGCGGCTGATTTGAGGAGAGCTCGCAGGGAGCTCGCGCGCGCGCGGACACCGTTCGGAGGTTAGTATTGTGCGTTCCGAGTTTTTGGTTTTCGGCTTTTCCGCAGATTTTCGGATTCGGACAGAGTTGGATTTCGAGCTTAGGAAATGGATTAATTCCATCTTTTTCTTCTTCCCTGTGATGAGAGGGTGCGGCGGAGTGCTGTCCAGGCCGCGTGGAGCACGCGCGAGGACCTTGCGCACTGTGCGGAGCCGCGGCGTAGCACGGGCAGTGTGCACAGGTGAGCCGGCAGTTTGGATTTTTCTTGTTGACCGCGGGTTGACCGAGCACTGTTGGAGCATCCTAGAGGCCACTGGAGAGTGCGGTTAGCTTTCGGGATTTTTCTGGACACCCGGCAGAGGTGCGCGCGACCGAGCACCGAGGTGCAATTTCCGGCGGATTTTAGACAGGGCGCGGCGCGGCGCTTCATCGACTTCAGCGTTTGCCTGCGGAATGCATTTGAGGTGGGTTGGAATTTCTTCAAGATGTATGGAATGCCTTCTAAAGCTATTGTATGCATGTTGATCATGTTTAGCTCATTATTTGCATAGCTGGTAATCTGATAATTGCCAAGAAAACTATAGAAAGACATTTATGAGCCCGAGATATTTTTAGCTTGATCTAGGGATGATTGGACACTAGACTACATGATTAGTTGACATTAGATTGGCATCTGAACCGTTTTAAAAATCGTCGGACCGGTTTTGATGAAAGCTGAGATTGAAAATAGTTTTAAAATATTGTGAGCTTCCAGAGGGATTGAGTAGGTTCAGGATGCATATGTTCTCGTGCCGGGGGGCCGAGTGGACTTTTAGAGCCTTGTGTGTTGAGTTCTAGTGTTATGTGAGATTGAGACTCCTTGCCGAGATTATTCTAGATCGTGGATTTGTATTTCTGATTTGGTAGTGGAGATGGTTCTCCGACCTAGCTTTGAGAGTTTGGGCTCTGGCAGATCGAGTCGTGGAGGTTTCCCGACTTAGCCATGGGTTGTGCATTATCAGATTGAGTCGTGGAGGGTTCTCCGACATAGCTGAGAGAGTGCTTGGGCATTCCTGATCGAGTCGTGGAGGGTTCCCGACCGAGTTGTGTCATTTGAGCATTGAGTTTCCGATCTGATTGATCGTGGATCATAACCTGCATGTGCCGCTTATGAGACTGATGAGATACTTGAGCTCGGTGGGGTCGCTCCCGTCGAGTTACGCTCCGGATGCGTGATGATGATGATTGAGATAGATAGACTAGGTCGCCCCACGTGGAGTGGGCAGGTGCGTTCCTAGTAGTCAGTAGGACTCCCCACGTGGAGTGGGCAGGTGCGTTCCTAGTAGTCAGTAGGACGCCCCACGTGGAGTGGGCAGGTGGGTTCCTAGACGACATGCGCGGGCTTGACTGAGCCAGTTTTGGGCAGTCATTGAGTTTTGGGTATTGTGAGCACCTCGTGTGTGAGTGGTGCATAGCATGTTCTTAGATGAGTTTTCCTTTGAGCATGTTACTTGCGGCATTTAGTAGTGAGGGTGTATGCATAGCAGGTTCATAGTAGTGATTTCTTGGAGCATGATGTTATGACATATTAGCTGTAGCTCATTTCCTGCTTTCATATATATATCTATCTGCATACCTATCTGTTTGCCTCCAGTAGACTTAGTGGGCATACCGTGGATATTGGTGACGGTACCCACTGGGAACTACCTTCTGCAGTAGTTCTCACACCCGCTGCGGTGACAGGTTCCTGAGGTTGTTGTTCCGGCTTAGCTCGAGCGGAGACAGCTAATCGAGGTGATGACGTGGCCGATTAGTTCCTTACCAGCTTTGAGAGTCAGAGGTAGATGTACCCTGTATATTTTTATGTTTCCACTTTTGTACTGGACAGTCTGAGTGATTGGTGAGGGTTGTACTTGTATCTTTATAACTGGGAGACTTTGTATTGAGATTTTATGTTTATCAGATGTTCAGTGGATTTATGTAGCTATTAGTTTTATTTCAGCTCTGATACATGTTTAGCTATAGATCTGACTTGCAGGGTAGATGCTTCGTCTGTGCGGCAGTTTCCGTACATATGGCGGATCTGTTGGCGAGCCCAGGTCGCAGTTTCGACCCCGGGGCGTGACACACCCTCTCTGTCGGACCTCACAATCTTAATTTTCCTATCCAATTGTTTCTCTACCTCAACCTTATAAGCTTTGAAAGCATTGAGTGCTTCAGCTTTTTCAAATAAGAGATAGAGATACATATATCTAGAGTGTTCATCAATGAATGAGATAAAATATTTCTGACCATTGAAACAAGGAATAGGAAAAGATCCACAGATATCTATATGTATGATCTCAAGAATTTCAAAACTCCTTCTATCACCTTTAGGTCCTGTTTGGTTGGGGGATAAAGGGGGAATAACCCCCTTTATCTCCCAATTCTTGCCAAACAAGAGGAAAAAAAGCATAGGGATAAAAGTTTAAAATATTCTCAGCTTAACGGGTTATTCCAGAATAACCCGTTAATTTCTATTCCACCTCCCCCCTGGAATAAGGTTTATACCTAGGGGCAATGAATGGAATTTTTTTTTTTTTTTTTACTTTAGCTTAGCTTCCTATCTGAGACTATATTAACTAAAATATACTATTTACTAATTATGTTTACTAATTTTATTTAATAAAATATGCTATAAAATATAAAAAAATTATTTTATATTTTATTTACTAATTATGTTTACTAATTTTGTTTACTAATTATTATTTATTAAAATATACTATAAAATATAAAAATTTATTTTATTTAGGTAAGATATAATTTATTAATAATTAAATTATCATTTTAATTAATTTATAATAATTAAAATTAATTTATATATATATATATATATATATATATATATATATATATATATATATATATATATATATATATATATATATATATATATATATATATATATATATAATGTAAGGATAAAATTGGTATTTTGATAAAAAATCTATCATCTTTTTCTACTATTCTCCACTATCCCATAATTTTAACCAAACATAATTTTTTTTATTCCAGAGAATACCAACTTTTGAACCAAACGCAATTTAACTTTTATACTTGATTATCCCGGAATAGCAAACTATCCCAGGTATAAAAAAATTTATACATCTTAAATTTATACCCAAACCAAACGGGGGCCTTAGTGGTATTTGTGTTGGTATGCTTTCCCTTTATGCATTCCACACAAATACCAAAATCGATAAAGTCAAGATCTTTTAGGATCTTTTCTTTCACCAATCATTTTATTCTCTCTAAAGAGATATGAGCTAAACGCTTGTGCCACAACGAAGAGGAGTTTTACTTAAGAATGTTCATTTTAACACCAATGCTATGATTAACATTAAAGTTTTTCTCAAAAGATTGACTCAAATTAAATTTGTACAAATTATCTACCAAACAACCATTGCCAACAATAACATTATCAGAGAAGAAAGTAAAAGATTTATTTTCAAATAAAAATTTAAAACCTTTATTTCTCAGTTTAGAAATAGAAACTAAATTTCTAGAAAATCTAGGAACATAAAATGTATCTTCAAGTTCAAGTACAAAACCAGTGCTAAGTTCTAAAATATAGTTTCCTACGGCTTCAACTTGAGATTTATTTCCTTCTCCACTAAGTAAAATCCTTTCATTTGGCTTCAGCATCTTTAGGTTGTGAAAACCCTGCATGGTATTTCTCTCTCGGTGGTTGAACCTACTGGAAACTTTAAGTAGTTCTCACATCCTTGGGTGACCATTTTCCATGTACCGCGAGCGAGGCGCACGACAGGGGGTAAGGGCCCAGCAGCTTAGCGACCTAGCAGTCTAGAGTCTCCAGTACATATTGGAACGTTTTTTTTTTGAGTGAAATTATATGTGAGGAAAAATATTGTAAATCTTAAATGTTAAAGGTTTCATTTTGAGATATGTAAAAATTATAGTTATAATTCATTTTATATTACAATTTCACTCATGTATCTTTCTTTCATTTTCATTAAATTGCTTGTTGTATGAATGAAAGTTTTATTTATATAGTTTAGTACTCTGATTGATACTCTTCCACTTACACTAATGTGAGGACCCGAATCCCCGCTTAAGGGTTTATTGATGGATTAGTGGCTTCTAGGAGTGTTTGTGCGCGCGTCGGGCCCAAGAAATGGATTCCTGGTGTAAAATGGGAGCAAGTTTGCTTAACCGGAGGCCTTTGGGAAATTTTAGAAGTGGAATTGGGCCAAACGGACATCGGATTTGGATTCGGCGCGCGAAAACGATGAAGATGGACTATTACTTGTATTTTTCGTAGCCCGGATGTGAAAAGACGGATTTCGAGGTGTGTGGGCACTGTTCCGGCGGCCGGAGAGGCGCCGGCGGCGGCGGCTGGAGGCGGAGCGCGACGGCGGGTGGAGGCGCAACCGCTCGGTCCACCGCGGGGGCGTGCACCCGGGCGCTGGACACGTGGCGGCTCCCCGTTGGCCGGCGCAGTAGGCGCGGTCCACGGGAAAGGCGCGGGTGCACGGTGGACCGGAGGGTGGAGACGTGGCGGCTCGTGATTGGCTGGCTCTTGTGCGCGCGGTCCGCGCAGCGATGCGGGCAGGTGGTCGTACGGCAGGCGGTTGGGGGCGACATGGGGGCGCCACGTGGCGCCCCGCGGTTGGCCGGGCGCAGCCATCCCACGCCACGCTGTCGGGCCACGCGGCGCTCCGCGAGTGGCGGGCGCACGTGCGCCGGGCGCGGGGAGGGCTGCGCAGACACGTGTCGGCTAGAGGGGTTTTCGGGCGTGCACAGTGTTGGGCCGGGCCCAACACTGTAGCAGCCCGATTTCCCCGGGCGCCCGGAATTGGGCCCAAAAGGTCCAATTTTGGATTTTTTCGGGTTGAGCCTATTTATACCCCTCTTTCACTCTGAATTAGAGGCTTTTCCCGAGCTCCTCTGCCCTTGGACCCTTTAGCAAAGTTGAAGCTTACCTTGTTGCGCATCTTGTGAAGGATGCCCGGAATTTTTGGAAGCCGCAGCATCGACGACTTCGGCATTGTAGCACAGAGCGACGTTCCTTCATCGGAGGCCCGTTATCGTCGCATTTCGATCTAAGAGGTCCGCAAAGCTACTCCGACAGTATTTTTAGACGATTTTTACGGCGTTGGATTCACGAGAGGTAGACCTATGTTTTTAGTATTGTCCACTTTTCTTGGATTTGAGCTTTTATTGGGGTTTCTGGTATGTTTTTAACCCCCTTTTCTGTTGGTGGAGTTTTTGGACAGCAGCACCTTGTCATATTTTTATCTCTGCTTGTGGGCATCGGAATTTGATGTTTAAGGGCTCTATTGACATCTACACTTCGCAAGGATCTCCATTGTATTTTTATTGGATTTTTTGGAGCATTGTTTATAGGTGAAAAATGCGCATCTTTGGGACTATTCCAGCAGATTGTTTCTACTTGAGTTTTTGGTGGAATAAAGTGTAATCTTGGACCTTTTGTTGTACCCAGGGGTGTTTGCGGGTGTTTTGAACCCGTTGGTGTTGAGGAAAATTGGAGATTGTGGTTCTTGGGTATTTTCAGCTGTGGGACTTTGGACAGTTAGCACCTTCAGGTGGGTGGCCTTGTCTCCAAGATTGATGGACTGGACATTAAATCTGCTATAGTAGGACTATGCATGATAGTGAATTTCTTGTGTAGCATGCTAGAATGTAGGAATTGCTATTCCTTGTACTATCTGATGATCTTGTGATCTCCTTGCTTTCTACCATCTGTTAAATTATAATTATCTTGGAACCTGACCTAGCACCCCCGTCATATGTTGCATGTGTAACCAGACCAGCAGAAAACTCCAACTTGGGCTAGGTTTATTTATGCTTTAGACATCCACACTTCTTATTCTATTCCTGGACATAGTGTTATACTCGCCCGGGTAGTGGGCCGAGTGGTCGGGATTCCTTTTAGTCTGGGATGCATGTTACACTCATGCTTGGGAGCAGAGTGGAGTCTGGTAGATGTGGGTGGTCGTTTCTCTGTGGCGGGAGCCATTTGGGTAAACGGCGGTCCCGAGATGTCTTGTTTCCTTATTTTATTTGTCGCCACTGTGTTAGTGGCAGTTGTATACCAGTGTTAGTAGGACCTAGGACCCAGACTATTTTTAGACACACATGATTTATGTAAACTAATGTTTTTCTTCCAAATTTCGAGGGGTCGCCGGAGCCTGTTCTTGTTTGATGTGGCTGAAGGCAATAGCCCTTCGAGGTTTGGAAAATAAGACTTATTTAAACGGATTTTCTTAAAAGAACTAAAATATATTAAAATGGGTTTCTCAGATTTAAAATAGTTTTCAGTAATAACTGTCATCTATTTATTACAACTTCCTCACCCGAGAGAGTTTGGGTGATCTGGGTCCTAGGGGTCGTTCCTTTTTCGAGACGAAAGCTACGGGGGCTGTGCCTGGAACCTGTTCTTGTTTGATAGGGTTGTAGGTGTTGGTCTCCCGGAACTTTCGGACCCTAGTTGGTGTCTTCCGCATGTTGTACCGAGGTTGTCGTGTTCCCGAACTGTAAGGGGGTCGGGAACCTCGATAGGCGGAGCCTGGAGTCTGTTCTTTTTTGATTGGGGTTCTAGGCGCCGACCTATCGGGGTTTTCGAACCCTTATGGTGTCGGTCCTTTCTGTGTTATCTATGAGTTTGGGTTCTGTTGTGGGAGCCATTGAGTTGACGGTGGTCCCGGCTGTGAGTATTTCCAGCCAGTGAGCTAGAGATGTGATGTCAGATTACTGTCGATCTTGTTGATCGTGGATTTGGACTATAGCCTGCATGAGCCATATCGAGCTCGACAGAGATGCGCGGATACTTTCCTCGGTAGTGTCGCGCCCCTCGAGTGCCACTCCGGAGTTGGGCCTGTTACTTGCTATCGCGACTTGTCGACGCAGTCCCTCTGGCTGGGCCAGTTTTGGCAGTCACGGACACCCTACGGTAGACCCGTCCTTTTGTGGATGTGCGGTAGTAGGTGGGCGCAGGTTTGACTGGACCCTATGGGGCAGTCAGTGTAGATTGGGTGACTATACTTGAGTGTTAGTAGATGCATCATGTTTCCATCTGTTCCACTTTTGAGCATCTAGATAGAGGCATAGTAGCTGTAGAGTTTATTTTTCCAGCTCTTTCCTTTCAGCACTGCATTTGTACTTTATGCCTCTAGTAGACTTAGTGGGCAGACCGTCGGACTTGTTGGCGGCACCTACTGAGAACTACTGTGGGATGTAGTTCTCACATCCGTCGTGGTGTCTTTTTCCCCAGGGACTTCTACTCCTCTTCTTGCTGCTCTAGTTGCTGATTTTGCTGATCGAGGTAAGGGAGTCGTGAGATAGATCCCTACCAGTCGCCCCCTGAGAGAGAGTAGATGTACCCTTTTCTTTTTGAGAGACCTTTGTAGTGAGGTATAGAGTTGTACTTTTCTTTTATTGCTGAGAGACTTATGTTTTTTTTTTGGTGAGGACTTGGGTTGTATTTATTTTTATTTCTAGCTGTTTACTTTTCAGCTCTGATATCTGTATAGTGTAGTATCTTTCTTTTGCAGGCTAGTCGCTTCGTCTATACGGGGCTTCCCATATGGGCGGCGGATCTATTGGCGAGCCCGGGTCGCAGTTTCGACGCCGGGGCGTGATAACTAAACTATGTTGAAATGGATATAACCGTTCCTTTCGGGTGTAGAGAGGTTATGCCCGATCGGTGGGTCTGTTTGCATACCCGAACTGATCAAATTGGTGGTTTCGGAACGTGACAGGCGGAGTCTGGATAGGTTCGGCAGGGTGAGGTTCGGGAGTTACGGACCCAAGTGGTAGGGCCCTAGAACCCCGCGTAGCTTTTTCCCGTGAATCCACTATGTAAAACACCTATTGATGGTGTGTCTGGCCCATAGTGCATCAAAGGGATGCCAGAGATGGACCCTGTGAGTTATTGATAGCTGGATTGGCCTTCGGCTGCTTTTTCCGAATTTTAGAAACGGTTTTGGGCCGAACAGAGGTTGGATTTGGATTCAGCGCGGAAAAACGCTTGAAAACGGCTATTTGCTTGTTTAATTCTGAGCCCGGATGCCCAAAAATGGACTTCCGGAAATTTTCTGTAGTTTTTGGTGCATGGGGTTGACCGTAGACCGCCGAGGAGCCACGTGGCATTGCCCGATTGGCCGGCTCAAGCTTCGCGGTCTACAGAATTAGCGCGGGGTGCATGGACCGGAGCTGGTGGACGCGTGGCGCCTTCGCAGTGGGCGGCGCATGCGGCGCGGTCCACGAAACCCGCGCGGGTCCTGTGGACCAGGCGTTGGGACACGTGGTCGGCCGCTGTTGGTGGGCTCACGTGGGCGCGGTCCACGGTGGCCCAGGCGGGCACCTCGGGCCGCGTGCGCGAGCGGGGGCGCCATGCCGCGCTGTCGCCGCTGGCGCTGTGCGCGCCACGCGGCGCCCGCCGATTGGCGGGCGCCGAATCGGGGTTGACCGCAGTTGGGGACACGTGGCAGCCCCGGGATGGCCTTCTACGGCTGTTTCCTGTTCTGGGGACACAAAGGTAATTTTTCAAATTGTTTTTTTTGGTTTTGCTCTATATAGCAATCCGAGGGGAGTTCATCTGAGGTTTTCTTCCTCTTCGAGCCACCTTCTCACAGAGGGATTAGAAGAAGAATTGTTCTCCAAGTAGAGCAGCTTCTACTTATGGATCCTCGGATTTTTTGATGGCACGCACTTCGAGATTTCCATTTTTCCTGCGCGCGCGCGACGTTTCTTCTTGGGTGTTCTCCTCCGTCGCATTTCGGTGCACGAGCTCCCCCGGCCTACTCCATCTATATTTTCTGGCGATTCTTGCGCCGTTGGCTTCATGACAGGTAGGGGTATGATTATTGTGTTTTGAGCTCCCCCTCTTTTCGAGTTTTTCTTGGAGATTTTTGAGCATATTTATGACCCATTTTCTACTGCGGAGTTTTGGACAGCACCTCGTTGTTTCTGCTATATCTTTGCGCTCGGGCATCGGATGGAGTCCAGCTAATAGTCGTTTTGTATCTACGCGTCGCACGGAACATCATCGTATTTTTCTTGGATTTTTCTGAGTTGTTCCCGAAGGTGAAAATTCCACTTTTTCAGAGCAAAGTTTTACAGATTTTGTATTTGGGATTTTCTAAGGTGGTTACCTTGTCGATTTTGTAACTTGACCTACGAAACTCGGTTTGGGACCTGCAGGTACTCGTTTCGAAGGGCTCGACGCGACGATCGCAACGGTATTTTTGTTGGATTTTTCAGAGCCCCGCTTATAGGTGTAAATCGAGCATCTTCTTGACTGATTTTAGGGACAGCAATTGATTGTGGAATTGTATGTTTATTTGGACATTAGTTGGTATGTTTGCGGTATTATCGCAGTTCTTGTATTGTGGAGATTGTGGGAGATTGAGGATCTTGGCAGCGAGGAATCTCGTTTTGTTGTAGTGCACGCCTTTCGAGGTGGGTGTAGACTGTGAACCTCATTACTTTTGACCTCTCACTAGGCTTATTAGAGTAATCTCTATATTAGAAAGCTAATTACACCCCTTGAACAATATTGGCATGCTTATGTGAGATAAAAAAAAAGGCATATGTTAGTACTTGCTTTCTAATGGCTCTGGTGAATTAAGTGTTAATATCATATGAGAGAGAAGGCTATACTATTATCTTTGTGGGTATTATGCATGTGTATAGGCCGGCATATGACTTACTAGTACATTTGGTACTTAGGCCATCGTGATGAATTGTTGTTAGCATGCTTTATTTAGTGGACAATTGCAATTATTTTGCTAAGTAAAGGACAATTGCATGCTTGTATAGACACCTAGATATGCCACCTTTTTCTACTACACTATTATTGGAATTTGACTTAGGAGAAACCATGTTGACACCTTTTCTCCTTTCATTGAGGTATTTGTGATATTGCTCGGGTTGAGCAGGGTTGTAGGATAGTGTAGCCGGGTTTTGTGAGTGGGTTTGTTGCACCAGATTGTAGTGGTGGGTTATTGCGGCAACCGCGGACATTGGGCGGTTGACCGGGTGTTTACTTTACATCAGATTGGGGATAGGATTCCTCTAGTGGATGGAGTTTCCACTTGTTGAGTTTTATTGCATTAGATTGGGGGATCGGGTTATCTTTAGTGGAGGGGTTTCCCACTTCGATCATTGTCATGATCCAGTCCTGCTACAGTGAGATATTGAGACATGATTTCCTTACTCGTGTGGGTCGCTCCCCTCGAGTGCCACTCCGGAGTGTGCGACCAGACGGATCGAGGCCGGTCTATTATTACTTTAGTGTGTGATCGGACGGACAGAGGTTGATCTGTTACTTACTTTGGGACACGACCGTACCGGGCAGTAGTCGGTCAGTACTCCCACAGATAAGTTTAGCAGGCAGTGCCAGTTTTTACTGGTCGTCAGATTGGGTTTATACAGTCAGGCACATTCACTGATGCATTCTATTAGTTACATCGTTCTGACTCTGCATTTAGAGGCATCGTAGTGGTAGCTTCATTTTCTTATCACCAGTACTGTTTATAGCTTACCACTTCTTCTTTTCTTTTTGCCTCTTGTAGACCTAGTGGGCTCGTCAGAGTTTGAGGCTTAACCCACTAGGGGAGGCTACTGTTTTATAGTAGTTCTCACCCCCATCGTCTTTATCTTTGTTTCTCCCTTTAGTTTGTAGAGTCCTCTGCGGGAGTTGCTGGGCCGTCAGCATCTGATCGAGGTAAGAGGATAGCGGACTAGATAGAGAGTCCACCCGACAGTCGCTAGTTGGACTTTTATTGTACACTATCTTCTCAGACAGTTTCTTTTGTATTTCATTTTGGGTCTGGCTTTAGCCAGCTAGTTGTATATTTGTGGTGAGCTGGGAGAGATATTTGTATTTATTTTTACAATTGTTCTTTACTTATTTCCAGCTTTTGTCTGAGATGCAGTAGTTTTAGTTCAGCTCTGATTTTATGCTCCTTTATTACTATTTCTTATATCTGAGCAGGTTACCGACGCTTCGTGTACGCGGGAAATACCGTGTGCACGGCGGATCTGTAGACGGGCCCGGGTTCTGGTTTACACCCGGGGCGTGACAGATTAGGTGGTATCAGAGCTTAGGGATAGGTCAGTTGGGACTTAGGAAACCTAGGCTTTTGTGCAGACCCTAGGATGATAGGGCGTGAGTGGCGTGATATTTTGCGAAAGTCGGTGATTTATTTTGTTGACTCTTCCAGTGAGGGAAGATGAATCGACAAAGTCTATTTCTGTGGAACAATTATGTTGGCTGCAGACAGCATAAAGTTACAGAAATAGGGGGATGTCTTTTGACTTTCGCTAGATTGGGTCGTGTGGGGTTTTGTTGCTGATGTGTGGTTTCTTGTGGCAGGATGCCTCCCCAACGCCAGATCCCTACCCGGGGTACTCCTATACCCCCGGATGAGCCGGAGCAGTCCAGACCCTCTGAGCTTAGTGAGTTGAGGGCCTTGGTGGCCCAGTTAGCTGAGGGTCAACGCCGACAGGAGCAGAGGATGGACCAGTTTTTTGCCCAGAGAGAGGCACCACCCCCGGCTGTTTCTGAGGCCCCTGTGCCTCCAGTTGTACCTTCTGTGCCGACGGCACCATCGTCTAGTAGCGGGGCTCCGGGAGCTATCCAGCCTTTGACATTGGAGGAGGAGCAGGATATTGCTTACAAACTCACCAAGTTCTGTCAGCGAGGACCGCCTTGATTTTCAGGGCGGGATGCACAGCCCTGGGACGTTGGGATATGGCTTTCTGCGATGGAGAAGCTTTTCAGGGACTTTTTCATAGATCCGAGGTACCGAGTGCATATGGCGGTGAACTGTTTGGATGGTGATGCAGATGCTTGGTGGCATCGGGTAGAGCCTCTAGAGTTCCAGATTACCCGACAGCTACCATGGTCTGAGTTTCGATGGATGATATTGGATACCTACTTTTCGACCAGCGTGAAGAGGAAACTGGAGGATGATCTTAAGAACATTCAGCAGGGTGACCGACTAGTTCAGGCATATTTTCAGGAGTTCATGCAGTTACTCAACTGCGTGCCTTTCGTCGCTCGTGATGGTCCTCACCAGGTAGAGTTATTCGAGGCAGGCCTCCGTACCGAGATATACACCTTAGTGCATGCCCAGAGACTCCAGACTCTCGAGGAGGCCGCGGAGCATGCTCAGTGGGTTGAGCAAGGTGATCACGTGGTAGCCAGACGGGGTGGTATGGTCGCGCTGTGACGCCCCACTTCCCAGGGGGTCACCCATCCTAGAACTACTCTAGCTCTAGCACGCTTAACTCTCACGTTCCTCTTGGATCTTGCTACCATCCAAAATGCTATAGCCGGGTTAGAGATTTAGTCCTATTATATCATTTTATATAGAGGACTAATCCAAATTCCGGGGTGTCACATTCTTCCCCCCTTTAAGCCCTGACGTCCACGTCAGGCTCAAGCACACTCACAAGCACCAGGCGATGTGAGACTCGTCTCGCTAGCCTTAGCCGACCTTGTGAGGAGCTGCACTCCACTCACAACGGTCATTAGCCTGGGAGCCTCGCTCTACCCGCTATATAACCCTGGCTCAGCCGAGACTCATCTCACATTTCCGGCTGGTGAATGTCTCTGATACCAACTGTGACGCCCCACTTCCCAGGGGGTCACCCATCCTAGAACTACTCTAGCTCTAGCACGCTTAACTCTCATGTTCCTCTTGGATCTTGCTACCATCCAAAATGCTATAGCCGGGTTAGAGATCTAGTCCTATTATATCATTTTATATAGAGGACTAATCCAAATTCCGGGGTGTCACACGCGCAGAGCTCCGACAGGAAGCGACCAGCCCCAGATGACGGGGGACAGGCCAGTTCATGGAGACCGCCACGACCGTCGCGGCCCCAATTTTCTGGCCGTGGGCGTTCAGAGAGGCGAGGGCCTGGTGGATCCCAGAGGCCACCGCAGCAGCAGCATCAGCAGCAGAGGTCGCAGCCGAGACAGCAAAGGTCTCAGCAGCAGTTCCCGAGACAGCAGCAGCAACCGAGGCAGACCCAGCCGTCAGATAGGTGTGTTTTCTGTAGGGGGCAGCACCCGTCAGATAAATGTGACTTGAGGTGGGGTCGATGTTTTCAGTGCGGACAACCTGGGCATGTGCGAGCTACTTGCCCCCTTACTACTTCATCGACACCTTCTTCGGCGTCGGCTCCTTATTCACCTCAGCAGCGGCCACCAGCTCAGCGGCCGTATACTTCAGCGAACAGGCCATCTTCTTCCCATCCCATCGATTACCGGCCTCCAGCACAGAGCGGGCGAGTATATGCCGCCCAGTTAGCGGACTCCTCAGCGGCCGACCAGGTGGTGGCAGGTATTATTTTACTTTCTGGCATTAGGACTTGCACCTTGTTTGACACTGGAGCATCTCATTCTTTTATTAGTCGAGCATTTGCATCCCTTCATGGTATAGAGATAGAGTCCTTGTCACATGCATTAGAGGTTCAGATTCCATATCTTGTTTTGCATGTCGAGGAGTATTGTGTGGCTTGCCCGGTACAGTTGGGACCTTGGATCTTGCCGGCAGACTTGCTTGTCTTGCGGCAGCTCCAGGATTTTGACTTGGTGTTAGGGATGGATTGGTTGTCGCGGTATTGTGCCACTATTGACTGCAGAGAGAGGACGGTGACTCTCCGCGAGCCAGGACAGGAGGAGTTTATCTTCAGAGGTTGCCAGAGCACGCTGTTCGCAGCGACTATTTCTTCGGCGAGGGCTAGGCGGATGTTGAGCAGAGGTTGCACTGCCTTTCTGGCCACTATTGTGGAGGTGCCTACGGCGGCACTGGGACTCGAGGACATCCCCATTGTCCGTGAGTTTCCAGATGTGTTTCCCCCCGAGTTGACGACTATGCCGCCGGAGAGGGAGATAGAGTTTGTGATCGACGTGGTCCCGGGAACTACGCCAATCTCGAAGGCACCGTATCGGATGGTGCCTGCCGAGTTGAGAGAGTTGAAGGCGCAACTTCAAGATCTGATGGACAAAGGTTTTGTTAGACCTAGCGTGTCACCGTGGGGAGCGCCTGTTCTATTTGTGAAGAAGAAGGATGGTTCGCTTAGTCTGTGTGTGGATTATAGGGAACTGAACAAAGTGACCATCCGGAACAAGTATCCATTACCGCAGATCGACGATTTGTTTGATCAGCTACGGGGAGCTTCGGTATTTTTGAAGATTGACCTTCAGTCCGGTTTCCACCAGCTGAGGGTGAGGGCCGAGGACATCTCCAAAACGGCATTTAGATCTCGGTACGGGCATTATGAGTTTACGGTGATGCCATTTGCATTGACTAATGCCCCTACCGCATTTATGGACTTGATGAATAGGATATTTCAGCCGTTTTTGGACCGGTTTGTAGTAGTATTTATTGATGATATACTGATTTACTCCCGGAGTGATGTGGAGCATGAGGAGCACTTGAGGACAGTGCTACAGCTTCCGCGAGAGAAGAAGATGTATGCCGAGCTTAAGAAATACGAATTTTGGCTCCGGGAGTGTCACGCCCCGAGTCCGCCAATTTGTACGGTTCGGGCACGCTAACAGACCCGCCAATCGGGTAAGACCTTTTCCTACCCGAAAGGAACGGTAACATCCATAATAACACAACAAGTGTATGCGGAAGCTCAATATCAGGGTATTAAAAATCACTATAAATTTAAAACTTTCATTCGATGACATACAGTTAATGCGGAAATGAAAGCATACAAGAGTGAACCATGCACTACTTTATTACACTTTACATCTCTGAACTTGCAAATAAAATTATTATAATTCTTTTACATAAATTCCTCACCATACAAGGTTCACTCAAGAAATATATAAATGGGATACCTCTTCTAGACCCTCTAGGTCTCTATGCTGCTGGGCCCTTGCCCCTGTCGTATACCTCGCCGTCTGCCTCTGAACCGCCGCGATCGCTGCATCCATACCCGAACCTGTGGGGGGGGGAGTCACCCAAGGGGTGTGAGAACTACGACATAGTTCCCAGTGGGTTCAACCATCGAGAAAAAGTGTCCTACACCACTTGGTCCAATGGAAGCAATAATAATAGTGCTAGGAAACTAAAATCCTCGAAATCAAAATGCAGCTATGCAAAATAATATATCACTGTCTGTATGTACACATCGACCCAGCACTACTCTGTCTAGTCATACTAGGCTACTAAGCACCAACTCGGCTATTATGCCGCTGCATACAGGGTTCAACTAATCCGGCCATCTTGGCCACTCTATTTTCTCTTTATTCTTTAAATTCTGGTGCTTTAGTTCAAGTTAACCCTCGAAAATTCTTATCCAACGGGCCCAAGCCCGGTAGTCCTGCTACCATAAGATAAGATTTCCAAGGTTGCCGATAACACCCGCAAGTGTTACCCCGTCCTACGGAAGAAACGTCCCGAACGGGTCACTGCCCGGGAGAGGGATTACTGCCCGTACCTCCAACCTGGGCTGGTTTCACCGTAGGCCCGCCCGTTTTATTTTTATATTTTCGTTACTCCGTCCTACGGAAGAAACGTCCCGAACGGGTCACTGCCCGGGAGAGGGATTACTGCCCGTACCTCCAACCTGGGCTAGTTTCACCGTAGAATCTTTATATTTTCTTTCTTTTCTTTTTACTTTAGTTCTTAGCCTCTTTGCCTTTGAAAACTTGCTTTCCTTTCTTATTCGAGCTTATGGCTCCCATTTTGCCACTGGCAAATCTCTTTCTCTTTTCTTTGAGAATTTAGCTCTTTACTTTCACTTTAAGCCTTTCGAAAGTACCTCGTCCGACGGGTCACTGCCCAGGGAGTCCTGCTCCGCTTGACGAGTCTTAAATTCGAAGGCGCCATTTACATTCTCTTTATGCTTTTTAGCCACTTTTAGCTTGCTTTTAACTTTAAGCCTTTCGAAAGTACCTCGTCCGACGGGTCACTGCCCAGGGAGTCCTGCTCCACTTGACGAGTCTCAAATTCGAAGGCGCCATTTACATTCTCTTTATCTTAAGCAATTTGCTTGTCTTGCTTATTAACCACTTTTTCATCCCTTACCGTAGGTCTTGCCACACGGGTAACCAGAGTGTCTCCTGGACTCTTACACATTTCACTTTCTTTGTTTAACTCAATTTGAAGTTAAAGTTATTGTCCATTTGCCCAGACACCCTATGACTCTCTAGGGTTATATTTGTTTAATTCTTTAACCTTGGGATCTTATCCCGCTTTTCTGATTCCTTATTGAATCCTAGAGTTAACTTAACTCTATTTTCCTCTTCCACTTTATCTTAGAGTTACACTGACTCTAATATCCTGTCTGTGAATTCAAACTCCACTAGTTCACCTTAGGTTCCCTTTACCTAAGTTCCATGTCATACTTGTCCTAGAGTTCCCTGACTCTATGCTGATCACTAGTTCACCTTAGGTTCTCTTTACCTAAGTTCCATGTCATGCTTGTCCTAGAGTTCCCTGACTCTATGCTGATCACTAGTTCACCTTAGGTTCTCTTTACCTAAGTTCCATGTCATGCTTGTCCTAGAGTTCCTTGACTCTATATTGATCACTCTATCCAATGTCCTTAGGTTATTACCTAAGACCATGCCACTCATCCACCCTAGGATAACTCCTAAGTTGATGTCACTCGTCAAACCCCTATACTAGGTTTTCTCCTAGTCTTACTACCAACAAATGTTGTTCCCTTATGTCACGTGATTCCTAGGGTTATACCCTAACATGATCACAATCATAATAGCTAATCCTTTTTCATGCATGCAATTATTTCCATCTTATTCATAAAATAATAATTATCTCTACGCATGCATCATCATCATATATCTTTGGCAACCAACAGTTGCACTTTTCCTCTGTGTCCCTTTGCACATGCACATCTATTCCTCTATCTCCGGCAACAAACAGTTGCACGTTTTCATCTGAATCCATCTACACATGCAATCTTAATCATAATTACCTAACGCCTCTAACAGGCTAATATCATGCTTCGAATCGAAAAGCAAAGGAGCAAGGGGTGAGGTCACCCATTTTCGACAGAATTCCCCACCTTGAAGTGTCCCCAATTGCTTGTAGACACTTGCAATTGGTCTGCGCGCGATTCCACTTGTTTCCTCGAGCTTGCACGCAAAACGGTGCACCTCCCTTGAGTCCGCACGCAAAATAGTGCACGTCCTACAATCCTGCACGCAAAACGATGCATGTCATTAAAATCCATACGTAGAAATAGTGCACGCCACTTCAGCCGGCACGCAAAATGATGCGCGGCAACACGATCTGCACGCGAAACGGTGCACGTACCTCAAATCTGCATGCAAAACGGTGCACGTCTGACTGTAGGGTTGCACGCAAAACGGTGCATATTTTTCCCTAGCCCTGCACGAAAATGATGCAAACCATCAGATTCTACACGCGAAACTGCGCGCATTGGTCCAACCCGCACGCAAAACGGAGCACCTACCCCGTATTGGCATGCAAAACGGTGCACACTCTAATATAGGGTTGCACGCAAAACAGTGCATATTTTTTCCGGCCCTGCACGCAAAACGAGATGCATTATTAGAGTCTGCACGCAAAACGGTGCCCGTTAGTCCAACCTGCACGCAAAACGAAGTACATACCTTGTATTGGCACGCAAAACGGTGCACATTCCTTTTTCAACTTTGCACGCAAAACGGTGTGTCACGCCCCGGGTGTAAACCAGAACCCGGGCCCGTCTACAGATCCGCCGTGCATGCGGTATTTCCCACATACACGAAGCGTCGGTAACCTGCTCAGATAAGAAATAATAATAAAAGAGCATAATAATCAGAGCTAAACTAAGACTACTGTATCTCAGACAGAAGCTAGAAGTAAAAGAGTACAACAGTGGAATAAAATACAGATGTCTCTCCCAGCTCACCACTAAATACAAACAGCTGGCAAAAGCCAGACCCAAAAAGAAATAAACAAAAGCTGTCTGAGAAGACCAGGTACCCACAAGCTCCAGCTACGTGCTACAACCCTCGGGTGGCTCTCTATCTAGTCTGCAATCCGCTTACCTCGATCAGTTGCTGACGGCCCAGCAACTCCCGCAGAGGACTCTGCAAAACAAAGGGGAAGAAAGAAACAAGAAAAGACAATGGGGGTAAGTACTACTATAAACAGTAGCCTCCCCTAGTGGGTAAAGCCTCAGCTCAAATATGCCCACCAGGTAATCAGAGGCAAAAGGGGAAGAAGAGAAAGGGGGGGTGAAGCTATGAATGACAACTGATGAAGTGCTACCCCTAATATGCCTCTACATGATAAACCAATAAGTATGGAAAAGTAAGCATCAGTATCAAGAAGCCTGTCAAAACGACCCAATCTAACGCCAGTGGACACTGGCACTGCCTGCTAATCTCATCTGTGGGGATACTGACCGACTACTGCCTGATACGGTCATGTCCCCAACGTAAGTAACAGATCGGCCTCGGCCCGTCCGATCAAGCTCTAAAATAATAACAGACCGGCCTCGATCCGTCCGGTCGCACACTCCGGAGTGGCACTCGAGGGGAGCGACCCACACGAGTAAGGAAATCACTGTAACAAGCATCTCTGTAACCACTGTCTCATAATAGCAGGACTGGATCATGACTATGATCAAAGTGGAAAACTCCATCCACTAAAGAAAGCCCGATCCCCAAAACCCCCAATCTGATGCAACAGTAACAACCCGGTCAACCACCCAAGATCCGTGGTCGCCACAACACCCTGTCAAAAGCCCAACCTGTCCCACATCCCCAATACCTGGCTACACTGTCCAACACACGCTCGAACCTGAGCGACTATGCCGCAAGTCTATCGATAATAGGAGAAGAAAAGAATAAATGCATGGTTTCTCCTAAGTCAAGTCCCAAAAGATAGTGTAGCAGTAAAAGATGTCAATATTTAAGTGACCCGTTTAATCATGCATTGTCTCAATATGTTGTCCATTTTCCAAGAGTAATCAGTTCAGAGTGACATAAGCTAAAGTGACAGTCTCATAAGAATATTTAGCAATTTTATAATCCTCAACTATTATTTTAACCCTAAACATGCAGTCCAATAATTTCCACATGGATCAAATAACAATTTATCAAAGATCAATCAACCAATAATTAATTTCCTAGAGCATGCAAGGTTACTAATAATACTTCGGGCCTCAAAAATGAGGGAACACTCTGATGTTCCTAGTGGGCATACCAAAGGAGAGGAGTACAACAACCACCCACCTGAAGTGCTAACTGTCCGGATCCGTACAGCAAGAAAATACCAAAACTCCAAATCCTTGCTCCCACAATTTTAGCACACCCGAAATATTCCTGGTACAATACAAAGCTCACTAATTACACTTAGGCTCCCAATTATTGCTCTTATAACCACATACAACCTCGGATTCAAAACTGTTAAATTATCACCTGCAGAAAGTGCCCAGGAAATTACAAGAAAAATATCACAGCGATCCTCGCGTCGATAGCTTCGCAATGGTACCTTGCACGCCCAAATCTGAGTTCAGTAAGTCAAGATATAAATTCGGCAAGAGGCACACACATACAAAAATCTGTGCTGAAAACTGTGCACTGTTCACTGAGAAAACAGTGATTTTCACCTTGAAATAATCCTCTGGAAAATAAAGAAAATACGAGCGCGTTCCTTGCGATCTGTAGATGAAAAAGTTGTAAAAGCTCGTTTCCGTCTGATGCTCGTGCGCGAAGATACGGCCAAAATACCCCGCTGCTGTCAAGGAAATCCATACAGAAAAAGGGGTCACTGCTTGCCTCGGGATCCGTGCCAAAACCTCGAAACGGGAAGGCGCGACCAAAACGAAAGATGAAGTCCTACCTCTTAGGAGTCTGCTGGCGCAAGAATCACAGCAAAATGATCTTGGGGTAGCCCAGGGGAGCTAAAACACTGTCGCTGCGCCGAAGAAGAACCCAGGAATGCAACGTTGCGCCGCGCCGTAAAATGGGGAACCTCGGGATTCGAGCCTCCTAAAATCTTGAAACTTGGCAGGAAGATCAAGGGTGAAGAGGTGAACAACTTTGCTTAAGGGGGCTCGGGCAGAAGGTGAGAGGGTTGAGAGAAAAAAGGCAACGAAAGGGGCTCGGGTTGCCTTTAAATAGGCTGAGGAAAACATTTGAAGAAATACCCTATGTGTCCCCACTTCCGGGCGCCGCAATTTTTCGGGCGGCTACAGTAATGGGCCCGGCCCATTACTGTTCAAGCCCGAAACGCCGTGGGCCGGCCACGTAGCCCACCGCACCGAGACCTTGGGCCCCGCTGCACCCGGCGCACCTGCGCCAGCCAGTGGCGTCGCGCCACGTGGCCCCGGCAACCCGTGCACCGCGCACGTCGCCCCGTGCACCGCGCACGTCGCGGCTGACCCGGGCCGTACGGCCACCTGCCCTGCCGTACGGCCACCTGCCCCGGTCACCGACTCCACCAATCGCGTGGACCGGGAGCACAACACCGGACCAATCACCTCACGCCACGTGTCCACCCGGTCTACCGTGCACCCATGCCCACAGTCCGTGGACCTCGCGCCGTGGACCAACCAACGGAACAATGCCACGTGGCATCCCGCACTGGCGCACGTCGGTGCCGTGGATCCGCGGCGCCTGCCCGCGCGCCCGGGCGCCTGCCCGCGCCCTGCCCGCGCCTTGTGCCGCCGCCTGCCGCCTGCCCGAGGCTGCGCCGCCGCCCGCCGGCGCTGCCCGCCGCCGCCGGCCGCCGCCGGCGATCGCCGGAGACACTGTTCCGGCATGAACAGTAACCGCAATCTCAAAACTAACAAGTAAAAAGCCCCGTCTTAACCGTTTTCGCGCGCTGATTCCAAAAAACGGTGTCCATTTTTGCCAAATTCCACTCCTATAATTTGCCGGAGGCTCCCGCAAACACCAAAAACTGCCAAAACTTCCGGGAGCCGCTTTTGGGCATCCGGACTCAGAATTAAGCAAACAAAAAGCCATTCTCAAGCGTTTTTTTCCGCGCTGAATCCAAATCCACCCTCTGTTTGGCCAAATTCCTTTTTCTAAAAGTTGGCAAAAGCAGCCGAAGGCCAAAACAGCCAACCAAAGCTCACAGGGTCCATCTGTGGCATCCCTTTGATGCACCATGGGCCAGATACACCATCAACAGGTGTTTGCACAGCAGATTCATGGGAAAAAACTGTAAGGAGTTTAGGGGCCCTACATCCTCCCCACTAAAAAAAAGTTTCGTCCCCGAAACAAAGAAAACAGAACAGACGTACCTCAAATAGAAGTCTCGAATAAGAAAGGGTAGGCATCCCTCATCTCTGTCTCCAGCTCCCAAGTAGCCTCTCGCTCCTCATGATTGCTCCACAGGATCTTCACATATGGAATGGCCCGGTTGCGCAATTCCCTCACCTCACGAGCAAGAATCCGCAACGGGCGCTCCTCGTAGACCAAGTCCTCGCCGATCTCCAACGAAGTGAAGTCAATCACGTGCGACGGGTCAAAACATATCTCCTCAGAGCTGAGACATGGAAGACATCATGAACTCCGGCCAGGCGCGGGGGTAAGCAACTCTGTATGCCACAGGACCAACTCTGTCAAGTACCTCAAAGGGTCCAATAAAGCGGGGACTGAGCTTTCCCTATACTCCAAATCTCCGGACCCCTTTCGAGGGGGAGACCTTCAAAAAGACATGATCACCAACCAGAAACTCCAGGTCTCGCCGTCGAGTGTCGGCGTAGCTCCTCTGACGACTCTGGGCTGTCACAAGGTGTCGGCGAATGACTCTGACCTTTTCCTCAGCCTCCAAAAGCAAATCCGGTCCTAAAGTTCTTCTCTCACCCACGCCTCACTCCAAAATAAGGAGACCGACACTTGCGTCCATACAACGCCTCAAACGGAGCCATCTGGATGCTCGCCTGATAGCTGTTGTTGTACGCGAACTCAACCAACGACAAGTGCCGGTACCACCCTCCCCCAAAATCCATAACGCACGCTCTCAACATATCCTCGAGGGTCTGTATGGTGCGTTCTGACTGTCCATCGGTCTGTGGGTGGAAAGCAGTGCTAAACCTGAGCTGAGTCCCCAATGCAGAATGCAAACTCCCCCAAAAGCGTGATACGAATCTCGGGTCTCGATCTGACACAATCGAGCAGGTATGCCGTGAAGCCTCACTATCTCATCCAGATATAACTGTGCCAAACGCTCCAGTGACCAGGTCATCTGAACCGGTAAGAAGTGCGCCGACTTGGTGAGTCTGTCAACAATAACCCAGATCGCATCAGCCCCGCTCTGCGCCCTCGGCAATCCAACGACGAAATCCATAGTGACGTGGTCCCATTTCCACTCGGAATTGGAAGACTCTGCAACTTACCAGCAGGAACGCGATGCTCTGCTTTCACTTGCTGGCAAGTTAAACAATGAGCTACGAATCTCCCAATGTCCCGCTTCATCCCGGGCCACCAAAACTGTGCCTTGAGGTCCTTATACATCTTAGTACCTCCAGGATGGATGGTATAAGGTGTAAATGGGCCTCCCTCAAAATCTGATCTCTAATCTCCTGATCCATAGGCACACACACTCGGTCCCTGTACGCAGTACTCCCGAGCTATCACAGAAAAATCCCCTGTCTGATCCGCCTGAAGCTGCGTCCTGATCCTCATCAAGTGGGGGTCCTCACTCTGAGTGTCCCTGATCCTCTCCAACAGAGTGGGCTGCAAGACCATAGACATTGAGTCTAGCAGAGACCCGGGGATACTACCATCCAACTGTAACCGGCCTCATCTGCTCGACCAACGGCGCCTGCTGCGAGATCAATAAGCTCAGGACTCGTCCTCCTACTCAAAGCATCTGCCACGTAACATTTGGCCTTGCCTGGATGGAAGGATACTCAGATCGTAATCCTTTAACAACTCCAACCCACCGGCGTTGCCTCAAATTCAGCTCCTTTTGGGTGAACAGATACTTCAAGCTCTGTGATCAGTATATATCTCGCCATGCTCTCCATACAAATAATGCCGCCACAGCTTCAGAGCAAACACCACCGCAGCCAACTCCATTCATGAGTAGGGTAAATTTTCTCATAGTCCTTCAATTGCCGCGAAGCATAGGCAATTACCCTACCATGCTGCATCAACACACACCCTAGACCACTATGTGAGGCATCACTGTAGATCACAAATCTTCCCCCATAACTGGGAGGGCAAGGATTGGAGCGGTCATCAACCTCTGCTTCAGCTCCTCAAAACAGCTCTGGCAAGTCTCGCTCCAAACAAACTTAACCCCCTTTCTGGTCAGACGAGTGAGGGGAGAGGAAAGCTTCGCAAAGCCTTCCACAAAGCGCCGATAGTAGCCCGCCAATCCAAGAAAGCTCCGCACCTCGGTGATGGTCGTCGGCCTCGGCCAATCTCTAATAGCATCCACCTTGGCCGGATCCACCGCCACTCCAGCAGCTGAAACCACATGCCCCAGAAAGGCAACCTCCCGGAGCCAAAACTCGCACTTTTTGAACTTAGCATACAGCTTTTTCTCCGCAGAAGCTGTAGCACGGTCCTCAAGTGCTCCTCGTGCTCCAGATCACTCCGGGAGTAGATCAGAATATCATCGATGAACACCACCCACAAACCGATCCAAAAACGGCTGAAAAATCTTGTTCATCAAGTCCATGAATGCGGCAGGGGCATAGTCAACCCAAAAGGCATCACAGTAAACTCATAATGCCCGTACCGCGATCTGAAAGCCGTCTTGGAGATGTCCTCGGCCCTCACCCTAAGCTGGTGGGTAACCGGACTGCAGATCAATCTTCGAGAACACAGATGCTCCCTGTAACTGATCAAACAAATCATCTATCCGGGGAGGGGATACTTGTTCCGGATGGTCACTTTGTTCAATTCCCTATAATCCACGCCAATCGGAGTGACCCATCCTTTTCTTCTAACAACAAACACAGGCACTCCCCACGGAGAAACACGGGTCGGATGAAGCCCCATCCAAAAGATCCTGAAGCTGGGCTTTCAACTCCCCTTAACTCGGTGGCGCCATCCTATAGGGTGCCTTTGAGATTGGTGCAGTCCCGGGGGGACCACATCAATCACGAACTCAATCTCCCTCTCCGGCGGCATCGCTGTAGCTCTGGGGGAAACACATCTGGGAACTCTCGGACACTAGGGATATCCTCGGGTCCCAAGTCCCAGTGCCGCGTAGGCACCTCACAACCGTGGCAAAAAAGGCAATAGTACATCCTTGCTCACATCCTCCTGCCCCGCGAGGACATGGTCGCCGCGAATAGGCGTGCTCGGCCAGCTCTGAAGATGAACTCCCGGTCCTGGCGCTGCGAAGAGTCATTCCTCTCTTCTGCAGTCGATAGTGGCGGCAGTACCGTGATAGCCAATCATCCCCAAACACCAAGTCAAATCATGGAGCTGCTGCAAGACAAGCAAAGTATGCAGGCAATATCCAAGGCAAAACTGTACCGGGCATGCACACAATGCTCTCGACATGCAATATGATGGAATCCGCAACCTAATGCATGTGATAGGGACTTAACTCTAACAACCTGACAGGGGATGCCAAATGCTCGACCTAATGAAAGAATGAGATGCTCCAGTGGCGCATAAAAGTACGAGTTCCCGAATTCAAAAAGAGGATAATAACTGCCACACCAGGTAATGCCGCTTGGAGACTCCGCCAATGGGCGGCACTCACACCCGCCCGCTCGGTGATGGAGGGCGGGGAATCTGAAGGATATGAGTGTGGACGGCCTGCTCGCTTGAGCCATAAGGCGCTGAGCTGAGGGACGCTGCTGCGAGGGGGATATGGAAGCCGACGCAGAAGAAGGTTGCCGAGGGAGTAGTAAGGGGCAGGTAGCCGCACATGCACTGGCTGTCTCACATCGGAATAGCATAGCCCCATCTATGGTAAAGTATCTGACGGGTGCTGCCACCTGCAGAAAACAAACACTATCTGATGGCCGGATATGCCTCGACTGTGCTGCTGCT
>CM055060.1:36381079-36419328 GCA_029204045.2 Tillandsia leiboldiana
AGGAAACTAAAATCCTCGAAATCAAAATGCAGCTATGCAAAAATATATCACTGTCTGTATGTACACATCGACCCCAGCCCTACTCTTCTAGTCTACTAGGCTACTAAGCACCAACTCGGCTATTATGCCGTCTGCATACAGGGTTCAACTACCGCCATCTTGGCCACTCTATTTTCTCTTTATTCTTTAAATCTGGTGCTTTAGTTCAGATTACCCTCGAAAATTCTTTCCAACGGGCCCAGCCCGGTAGTCCTGCTACCATAATATAAATTTTCCAAGGTTGCCGATAACACCCGCAGATGTTCCCCGTCCCTACGGAAGAAAAGTCCCGAACGGGTCACTGCCCGGGAGAGGGATACTCTCTGCCCGTAGGGGAACCTCCAACCTGGGCTGGTTTCACCGGGGCCCGCCCGTTTTATTTTTTATATTTTCGTTACTCTCCTATAACCCTTTTACGACTACATTCCGACCTACGGAAGAAACGTCCCGAACGGGTCACTGCCCGGAGAGGGATTACTGCCCGTACCTCCAACCTGGGCTATTTCACCGTAGAATCTTTATATTTTCTTTCTTTTCTTTTTACTTTAGTTCTTAGCCTCTTTGCCTTTGAAAACTTGCTTTCCTTTCTTATTCGAGCTTATGGCTCCCATTTTGCCACTGGCAAATCTCTTTCTCTTTTCTTTGAGAATTTAGCTCTTTACTTTCACTTTAAGCCTTTCGAAAGTACCTCGTCCGACGGGTCACTGCCCAGGGAGTCCTGCTCCGCTTGACGAGTCTTAAATTCGAAGGCGCCATTTACATTCTCTTTATGCTTTTTAGCCACTTTTAGCTTGCTTTTAACTTTAAGCCTTTCGAAAGTACCTCGTCCGACGGGTCACTGCCCAGGGAGTCCTGCTCCACTTGACGAGTCTCAAATTCGAAGGCGCCATTTACATTCTCTTTATCTTAAGCAATTTGCTTGTCTTGCTTATTAACCACTTTTCATCCCTTACCGTAGGTCTTGCCACACGGGTAACCAGAGTGTCTCCTGGACTCTTACACATTTCACTTTCTTTGTTAAACTCAATTTGAAGTTAAAGTTATTGTCCATTTGCCCAGACACCCTATGACTCTCTAGGGTTATATTTGTTTAATTCTTTTAACCTTGGGATCTTATCCCGCTTTTCTGATTCCTTATTGAATCCTAGAGTTAACTTAACTCTATTTTCCTCTTCCACTTTATCTTAGAGTTACACTGACTCTAATATCCTGTCTGTGAATTCAAACTCCACTGTTCACCTTAGGTTCCCTTTACCTAAGTTCCATGTCATACTTGTCCTAGAGTTCCCTGACTCTATGCTGATCACTAGTTCACCTTAGGTTCTCTTTACCTAAGTTCCATGTCATGCTTGTCCTAGAGTTCCCTGACTCTTATGCTGATCACTAGTTCACCTTAGGTTCTCTTTACCTAAGTTCCATGTCATGCTTGTCCTAGAGTTCCTTGACTCTATATTGATCACTCTATCCAATGTCCTAGGTTATTACCTAAGACCATGCCACTCATCCACCCTAGGATAACTCCTAAGTTGATGTCACTCGTCAAACCCCTATACTAGGTTTTTCTCCTAGTCTTACTACCAACCAAATGTTGTTCCCTTATGTCACGTGATTCCTAGGGTTATACCCTAACATGATCACAATCATAATAGCTAATCCTTTTTCATGCATGCAATTATTCCATCTTATTCATAAAATAATAATTATCTCTACGCATGCATCATCATCATATATCTTGGCAACCAACAGTTGCACTTTTCCTCTGTGTCCCTTTGCACATGCACATCTATTCCTCTATCTCCGGCAACAAACAGTTGCACGTTTTCATCTGAATCCATCTACACATGCAATCTTAATCATAATTACCTAACGCCTCTAACAGGCTAATATCATGCTTCGAATCGAAAAGCAAAGGAGCAAGGGGTGAGGTCACCCATTTTCGGACAGAATTCCCCACCTTGAAGTGTCCCCAATTGCTTGTAGACACTTGCAATTGGTCTGCGCGCGATTCCACTTGTTTCCTCGAGCTTGCACGCAAAACGGTGCACCTCCCTTGAGTCCGCACGCAAAATAGTGCACGTCCTACAATCCTGCACGCAAAACGATGCATGTCATTAAAATCCATACGTAGAAATAGTGCACGCCACTTCAGCCGGCCAACGCAAAATGATGCGCGGCAACACGATCTGCACGCGAAACGGTGCACGTACGTCAAATCTGCATGCAAAACGGTGCACGTCTGACTGTAGGTTGCACGCAAAACGGTGCATATTTTTCCCTAGCCCTGCACGAAAATGATGCAACCATCAGATTCTACACGCGAAACTGCGCGCATTGGTCCAACCCGCCCGCAAAACGGAAGCACCTCCCCCGTATTGGCATGCAAAAACGGTGCACACTCTAATATAGGGTTGCACGCAAAACAGTGCATATTTTTTCCCCTGGCCCTGCACGCAAAACGAGATGCTTATTAGAGTCTGCACGCAAAACGGTGCCCGTTAGTCCAACCTGCACGCCAAACGAAGTACATACCTTGTATTGGCACGCCAAAACGGTGCACATTCCTTTTTTCACTTTGCACGCAAAACGGTGTGTCACGCCCCGGTGTAAACCAGAACCCGGGCCCGTCTACAGATCCGCCGTGCATGCGGTATTTCCCACATACACGAAGCGTCGGTAACCTGCTCAGATAAGAATAATAATAAAGAGCATAATATCAGAGCTAAACTAAGACTACTGTATCTCAGACAGAAGCTAGAAGTAAAGAGTACAACAGTGGAATAAAATACAGATGTCTCTCCCAGCTCACCACTAAATACAAACAGCTGGCAAAAGCCAGACCCAAAAGAAATAACAAAAGCTGTCTGAGAAGACCAGGTACCCACAAGCTCCACTACGTGCTACAACCCTCGGGTGGCTCTCTATCTAGTCTGCAATCCGCTTACCTCGATCAGTGCTGACGGCCCAGCAACTCCCGCAGAGGACTCTGCAAAACAAAGGGGAAGAAAGAAACAAGAAAAGACAATGGGGGTAAGTACTACTATAAACAGTAGCCTCCCCTAGTGGGTAAGCCTCAGCTCAAATATGCCCACCAGGTAATCAGAGGCAAAAGGGGAAGAAGAGAAAGGGGGGGTGAAGCTATGAATGACAACTGATGAAGTGCTACCCCTAATATGCCTCTACATGATAAACCAATAAGTATGGAAAAGTAAGCATCAGTATCAAGAAGCCTGTCAAAACGACCCAATCTAACGCCAGTGGACACTGGCACTGCCTGCTAATCTCATCTGTGGGGATACTGACCGACTACTGCCTGATACGGTCATGTCCCCAACGTAAGTAACAGATCGGCCTCGGCCCGTCCGATCAAGCTCTAAAATAATAACAGACCGGCCTCGATCCGTCCGGTCGCACACTCCGGAGTGGCACTCGAGGGGAGCGACCCACACGAGTAAGGAAATCACTGTAACAAGCATCTCTGTAACCACTGTCTCATAATAGCAGGACTGGATCATGACTATGATCAAAGTGGAAAACTCCATCCACTAAAGAAAGCCCGATCCCCAAAACCCCAATCTGATGCAACAGTAACAACCCGGTCAACCACCCAAGATCCGTGGTCGCCACAACACCCTGTCAAAAGCCCAACCTGTCCCACATCCCCAATACCTGGCTACACTGTCCAACACACGCTCGAACCTGAGCGACTATGCCGCAAGTCTATCGATAATAGGAGAAGAAAAGAATAAATGCATGGTTTCTCCTAAGTCAAGTCCCAAAAGATAGTGTAGCAGTAAAAGATGTCAATATTTAAGTGACCCGTTTAATCATGCATTGTCTCAATATGTTGTCCATTTTCCAAGAGTAATCAGTTCAGAGTGACATAAGCTAAAGTGACAGTCTCATAAGAATATTTAGCAATTTTATAATCCTCAACTATTATTTTAACCCTAAACATGCAGTCCAATAATTTCCACATGGATCAAATAACAATTTATCAAAGATCAATCAACCAATAATTAATTTCCTAGAGCATGCAAGGTTACTAATAATACTTCGGGCCTCAAAAATGAGGGAACACTCTGATGTTCCTAGTGGGCATACCAAAGGAGAGGAGTACAACAACCACCCACCTGAAGTGCTAACTGTCCGGATCCGTACAGCAAGAAAATACCAAAACTCCAAATCCTTGCTCCCACAATTTTAGCACACCCGAAATATTCCTGGTACAATACAAAGCTCACTAATTACACTTAGGCTCCCAATTATTGCTCTTATAACCACATACAACCTCGGATTCAAAACTGTTAAATTATCACCTGCAGAAAGTGCCCAGGAAATTACAAGAAAAATATCACAGCGATCCTCGCGTCGATAGCTTCGCAATGGTACCTTGCACGCCCAAATCTGAGTTCAGTAAGTCAAGATATAAATTCGGCAAGAGGCACACACATACAAAAATCTGTGCTGAAAACTGTGCACTGTTCACTGAGAAAACAGTGATTTTCACCTTGAAATAATCCTCTGGAAAATAAAAGAAAAATACGAGCGCGTTCCTTGCGATCTGTAGATGAAAAAGTTGTAAAAGCTCGTTTCCGTCTGATGCTCGTGCGCGAAGATACGGCCAAAATACCCCGCTGCTGTCAAGGAAATCCATACAGAAAAAGGGGTCACTGCTTGCCTCGGGATCCGTGCCAAAACCTCGAAACGGGAAGGCGCGACCAAAACGAAAGATGAAGTCCTACCTCTTAGGAGTCTGCTGGCGCAAGAATCACAGCAAAATGATCTTGGGGTAGCCCAGGGGAGCTAAAACACTGTCGCTGCGCCGAAGAAGAACCCAGGAATGCAACGTTGCGCCGCGCCGTAAAATGGGGAACCTCGGGATTCGAGCCTCCTAAAATCTTGAAACTTGGCAGGAAGATCAAGGGTGAAGAGGTGAACAACTTTGCTTAAGGGGGCTCGGGCAGAAGGTGAGAGGGTTGAGAGAAAAAAGGCAACGAAAGGGGCTCGGGTTGCCTTTAAATAGGCTGAGGAAAACATTTGAAGAAATACCCTATGTGTCCCCACTTCCGGGCGCCGCAATTTTTCGGGCGGCTACAGTAATGGGCCCGGCCCATTACTGTTCAAGCCCGAAACGCCGTGGGCCGGCCACGTAGCCCACCGCACCGAGACCTTGGGCCCCGCTGCACCCGGCGCACCTGCGCCAGCCAGTGGCGTCGCGCCACGTGGCCCCGGCAACCCGTGCACCGCGCACGTCGCCCCGTGCACCGCGCACGTCGCGGCTGACCCGGGCCGTACGGCCACCTGCCCTGCCGTACGGCCACCTGCCCCGGTCACCGACTCCACCAATCGCGTGGACCGGGAGCACAACACCGGACCAATCACCTCACGCCACGTGTCCACCCGGTCTACCGTGCACCCATGCCCACAGTCCGTGGACCTCGCGCCGTGGACCAACCAACGGAACAATGCCACGTGGCATCCCGCACTGGCGCACGTCGGTGCCGTGGACCGCGCGCCTGCCCGCGCGCCCGGGCGCCTGCCCGCGCCCTGCCCGCGCCTTGTGCCGCCGCCTGCCGCCTGCCCGAGGCTGCGCCGCCGCCCGCCGGCGCTGCCCGCCGCCGCCGGCCGCCGCCGGCGATCGCCGGAGACACTGTTCCGGCATGAACAGTAACCGCAATCTCAAAACTAACAAGTAAAAAGCCCGTCTTAACCGTTTTCGCGCGCTGATTCCAAAAACGGTGTCCATTTTGCCAAATTCCACTCCTATAATTTGCCGGAGGCTCCCGCAAACACCAAAAACTGCCAAAACTTCCGGGAGCCCGCTTTTGGGCATCCGGACTCAGAATTAAGCAAACAAAAAGCCATTCTCAAGCGTTTTTCCGCGCTGAATCCAAATCCACCCTCTGTTTGGCCAAATTCCTTTTTCTAAAATTTGGCAAAAGCAGCCGAAGGCCAAAACAGCCAACCAAAGCTCACAGGGTCCATCTGTGGCATCCCTTTGATGCACCATGGGCCAGATACACCATCAACAGGTGTTTGCACAGCAGATTCATGGGAAAAAACTGTAAGGAGTTTAGGGGCCCTACATCCTCCCCCACTAAAAAAAGTTTCGTCCCCGAAACAAAGAAAACAGAACAGACGTACCTCAAATAGAAGTCTCGAATAAGAAAGGGTAGGCATCCCTCATCTCTGTCTCCAGCTCCCAAGTAGCCTCTCGCTCCTCATGATTGCTCCACAGGATCTTCACATATGGAATGGCCCGGTTGCGCAATTCCCTCACCTCACGAGCAAGAATCCGCAACGGGCGCTCCTCGTAGACCAAGTCCTCGCCGATCTCCAACGAAGTGAAGTCAATCACGTGCGACGGGTCAAAAACATATCTCCTCAGAGCTGAGACATGGAAGACATCATGAACTCCGGCCAGGCGCGGGGGTAAAGCAACTCTGTATGCCACAGGACCAACTCTGTCAAGTACCTCAAAGGGTCCAATAAAGCGGGGACTGAGCTTTCCCTATACTCCAAATCTCCGGACCCCTTTCGAGGGGGAGACCTTCAAAAAGACATGATCACCAACCAGAAACTCCAGGTCTCGCCGTCGAGTGTCGGCGTAGCTCCTCTGACGACTCTGGGCTGTCACAAGGTGTCGGCGAATGACTCTGACCTTTTCCTCAGCCTCCAAAAGCAAATCCGGTCCTAAAGTTCTTCTCTCACCCACGTCACTCCAAAATAAGGGAGACCGACACTTGCGTCCATACAACGCCTCAAACGGAGCCATCTGGATGCTCGCCTGATAGCTGTTGTTGTACGCGAACTCAACCAACGACAAGTGCCGGTACCACCCTCCCCCAAAATCCATAACGCACGCTCTCAACATATCCTCGAGGGTCTGTATGGTGCGTTCTGACTGTCCATCGGTCTGTGGGTGGAAAGCAGTGCTAAACCTGAGCTGAGTCCCCAATGCAGAATGCAAACTCCCCCAAAAGCGTGATACGAATCTCGGGTCTCGATCTGACACAATCGAAGCAGGTATGCCGTGAAGCCTCACTATCTCATCCAGATATAACTGTGCCAAACGCTCCAGTGACCAGGTCATCTGAACCGGTAAGAAGTGCGCCGACTTGGTGAGTCTGTCAACAATAACCCAGATCGCATCAGCCCCGCTCTGCGCCCTCGGCAATCCAACGACGAAATCCATAGTGACGTGGTCCCATTTCCACTCGGGAATTGGAAGACTCTGCAACTTACCAGCAGGAACGCGATGCTCTGCTTTCACTTGCTGGCAAGTTAAACAATGAGCTACGAATCTCCCAATGTCCCGCTTCATCCCGGGCCACCAAAACTGTGCCTTGAGGTCCTTATACATCTTAGTACCTCCAGGATGGATGGTATAAGGTGTAAAATGGGCCTCCCTCAAAATCTGATCTCTAATCTCCTGATCCATAGGCACACACACTCGGTCCCTGTACCGCAGTACTCCCGAGCTATCCACAGAAAAATCCCCTGTCTGATCCGCCTGAAGCTGCGTCCTGATCCTCATCAAGTGGGGGTCCTCACTCTGAGTGTCCCTGATCCTCTCCAACAGAGTGGGCTGCAAGACCATAGACATGAGTCTAGCAGAGACCCCAGGGGATACTACCTCCAACTGTAACCGCCTCATCTGCTCGACCAACGGCGCCTGCTGCGAGATCAATAAGCTCAGACTCGTCCTCCTACTCAAAGCATCTGCCACGACATTGGCCTTGCCGGGATGGTAAAGGATACTCAGATCGTAATCCTTTAACAACTCCAACCACCGGCGTTGCCTCAAATTCAGCTCCTTTTGGGTGAACAGATACTTCAAGCTCTTGTGATCAGTATATATCTCGCAATGCTCTCCATACAAATAATGCCGCCACAGCTTCAGAGCAAACACCACCGCAGCCAACTCCATATCATGAGTAGGGTAATTTTTCTCATAGTCCTTCAATTGCCGCGAAGCATAGGCAATTACCCTACCATGCTGCATCAACACACACCCTAGACCACTATGTGAGGCATCACTGTAGATCACAAATCCTTCCCCCATAACTGGGAGGGCAAGGATTGGAGCGGTCATCAACCTCTGCTTCAGCTCCTCAAAACAGCTCTGGCAAGTCTCGCTCCAAACAAACTTAACCCCTTTTCTGGTCAGACGAGTGAGGGGAGAGGAAAGCTTCGCAAAGCCTTCCACAAAGCGCCGATAGTAGCCCGCCAATCCAAGAAAGCTCCGCACCTCGGTGATGGTCGTCGGCCTCGGCCAATCTCTAATAGCATCCACCTTGGCCGGATCCACCGCCACTCCAGCAGCTGAAACCACATGCCCCAGAAAGGCAACCTCCCGGAGCCAAAACTCGCACTTTTTGAACTTAGCATACAGCTTTTTCTCTCGCAGAAGCTGTAGCACGGTCCTCAAGTGCTCCTCGTGCTCCAGATCACTCCGGGAGTAGATCAGAATATCATCGATGAACACCACCACAAACCGATCCAAAAACGGCTGAAAAATCTTGTTCATCAAGTCCATGAATGCGGCAGGGGCATTAGTCAACCCAAAAGGCATCACAGTAAACTCATAATGCCCGTACCGCGATCTGAAAGCCGTCTTGGAGATGTCCTCGGCCCTCACCCTAAGCTGGTGGTAACCGGACTGCAGATCAATCTTCGAGAACACAGATGCTCCCTGTAACTGATCAAACAAATCATCTATCCGGGGGAGGGGATACTTGTTCCGGATGGTCACTTTGTTCAATTCCCTATAATCCACGCACAATCGGAGTGACCCATCCTTCTTCTTAACAAACAACACAGGCACTCCCCACGGAGAAACACTGGGTCGGATGAAGCCCCCATCCAAAAGATCCTGAAGCTGGGCTTTCAACTCCCTTAACTCGGCTGGCGCCATCCTATAGGGTGCCTTTGAGATTGGTGCAGTCCCGGGGACCACATCAATCACGAACTCAATCTCCCTCTCCGGCGGCATCGCTGTCAGCTCTGGGGGAAACACATCTGGGAACTCTCGGACAATAGGGATATCCTCGAGTCCCAGTGCCGCCGTAGGCACCTCCACAACCGTGGCCAAAAAGGCAGTACATCCTCTGCTCAACATCCTCCTAGCCCTCGCCGAGGAAATGGTCGCTGCGAATAGCGTGCTCTGGCAGCCTCTGAAGATGAACTCCTCCTGTCCTGGCTCGCGAAGAGTCACCGTCCTCTCTCTGCAGTCGATAGTGGCGGAGTACCGTGATAGCCAATCCATCCCCAACACCAAGTCAAAATCATGGAGCTGCTGCAAGACAAGCAAGTCTGCAGGCAATATCCAAGGCCCCAACTGTACCGGGCATGCCACACAATGCTCCTCGACATGCAAAATATGATCGGGAATCCGCACCTCTAATGCATGTGATAGGGACTCTAACTCTAAACCATGCAGGGATGCAAATGCTCGACTAATGAAAGAATGAGATGCTCCAGTGTCGAATAAAGTACGAGTCCGAATACCAAAGAGTAGAATAATACCTGCCACCACCAGGTCTGCCGCTGGAGAATCCGCCAACTGGGCGGCATACACCCGCCCGCTCGGTGCTGGAGGTCGGGAATCTGTAGGATAGGAGGTGGACGGCCTGCTCGCTGAAGCATAAGGCCGCTGAGCTGATGGCCGCTGCTGCTGAGGGGGATATGGAGCCGACGCAGAAGAAGGTGCCGAGGGAGTAGTAAGGGGGCAGGTAGCTCGCACATGCCCTGGCTGTCCACATCGGAAGCATCGTCCCCATCTCTGGTCACATGTATCTGACGGGTGCTGCCCCCTGCAGAAAACACACCTATCTGATGGCCGGATATGCCTCGACTGCTGCTGCTGCTGCCTCGAGGACTGCTGCTGAGATCTCTGCTGCCTGGGCTGCGATCTCTGCTGCTGGTGCTGCTGCTGATGCTGCTGCGGTCTCTGGGGTCCACCAGGCCCTCTCCTCTCAGATCGCCCACGGCCAAAAGACTGGGACTGCGGCGGCCGTGGCGGTCTCCATGAGCTGGCCTGTCCCCCATCCTCTGGGGCTGGTCGCTTCCTGTCGGAACTCTGCGCGACCGCGGCCCTCTGTCTGGCCACCACCTGATCACCTCTCTCCACCCACTGTGCATGCTCTGCGGCTGCCTCCAGAGTCTGAAATCTCTGAGCATGCACCAGTGTGTAAATCTCTGGACGGAGGCCTCCCTCGAACAACTCAACCTGGTGTGGACCGTCACGAGCGACGAAGGGCACACAGTTCAGCAATTCCATGAACTCCTGAAAATAGAGATGGGCCGATCGATCGCCCTGCTGCAGATTCTTCAAGTCGTCCTCCAACTTCTTCTTCACACTGGTAGAAAAATAGGTGTCCAACACCATCCGTTTGAACTCCTCCCAAGGCAACTGCCGAGTAATCCGGAACTCCAGTGGCTCTACCCGCTGCCACCAAAAATCAGCATCTCCGTCCAAACAGTGCACCGACATGTGCACTCGGTACCTCGGGTCGATGAAGAAGTCCCGAAAAAGCTTCTCCATCGCAGAAAGCCATCTCCCAACAGCCCGGGGCTGAGCATCCCGCCCCGAGAATCTAGGTGGTCCCCGCTTAACAAACGTAGAGAGTTTGTCAGCAAAATCCCGCTCCTCCTCCGCAGTCAAAGGCTGAATAGCTCCAGGAGCCCTGCTACTCGAAGATGGTGCCGACAGCACAAAAGGTGCAACAAGAGGCACAGGGGCCTCAGGAACAGCTGGGGGTGGTGCCTCCCTCTGAGCAAGCAGCTGCTCAATCCTCTGCTCCTGGCGGCGCTGACCCTCCGCCAACTGGGCCACCAAGGCCCTCAACTCAGTAAGCTCGGGGGGTGTAGGCTGCTCTGGCTCAACAGGGGGTGAAGGGACACCCCGCGTGGGAATCCGACGTCGAGGAGGCATCCTGCCACAAGAAACCAATCATCAGCAACCAAACCCCACACGACCCAATCTGGCGAAAGTCAAAAGACATCCTCCTATTTCTGTCACCTTATGTTGTCTGCAGCCAACATAATGGTCCAACAGAAATAGGCTATGTCGATCTCTCTTCACTCACAGGAAGAGTCAACTATAAAATCACCGACTTTCGCAAAATGTTACGCCACTCACGCCCTATCATCCTAGGGTCTGTCCAAAAGCCTAGGGTTTCCTAAGTCCCAACTGACCTATCCCTAAGATCTGATACCAACTTAATCTGTCACGCCCCGGGTGTAAACCAGAACCCGGGCCCGTCTACAGATCCACCGTGCATGCGGTATTTCCCACATACACGAAGCGTCGGTAACCTGCTCAGATAAGAAATAATAATAAAAGAGCATAATAATCAGAGCTAAACTAAGACTACTGTATCTCAGACAGAAGCTGGAAGTAAAAGAGTACAACAGTGGAATAAAATACAGATGTCTCTCCCAGCTCACCACTAAATACAAACAGCTGGCAAAAGCCAGACCCGAAAAGAAATAAACAAAAGCTGTCTGAGAAGACCAGGTACCCACAAGCTCCAGCTACGTGCTACAACCCTCGGGTGGCTCTCTATCTAGTCTGCAATCCGCTTACCTCGATCAGTTGCTGACGGCCCAGCAACTCCCGCAGAGGACTCTGCAAAACAAAGGGGAAGAAAGAAACAAGAAAAGACAATGGGGGTAAGTACTACTATAAACAGTAGCCTCCCCTAGTGGGTAAAGCCTCAGCTCAAATATGCCCACCAGGTAATCAGAGGCAAAAGGGGAAGAAGAGAAAGGGGGGGTGAAGCTATGAATGACAACTGATGAAGTGCTACCCCTAATATGCCTCTACATGATAAACCAATAAGTATGGAAAAGTAAGCATCAGTATCAAGAAGCCTGTCAAAACGACCCAATCTAACGCCAATGGACACTGGCACTGCCTGCTAATCTCATCTGTGGGGATACTGACCGACTACTGCCTGATACGGTCATGTCCCCAACGTAAGTAACAGATCGGCCTCGGCCCGTCCGATCAAGCTCTAAAATAATAACAGACCGGCCTCGATCCGTCCGGTCGCACACTCCGGAGTGGCACTCGAGGGGAGCGACCCACACGAGTAAGGAAATCACTGTAACAAGCATCTCTGTAACCACTGTCTCATAATAGCAGGACTGGATCATGACTATGATCAAAGTGGAAAACTCCATCCACTAAAGAAAGCCCGATCCCCAAAACCCCCAATCTGATGCAACAGTAACAACCCGGTCAACCACCCAAGATCCGTGGTCGCCACAACACCCTGTCAAAAGCCCAACCTGTCCCACATCCCCAATACCTGGCTACACTGTCCAACACACGCTCGAACCTGAGCGACTATGCCGCAAGTCTATCGATAATAGGAGAAGAAAAGAATAAATGCATGGTTTCTCCTAAGTCAAGTCCCAAAAGATAGTGTAGCAGTAAAAGATGTCAATATTTAAGTGACCCGTTTAATCATGCATTGTCTCAATATGTTGTCCATTTTCCAAGAGTAATCAGTTCAGAGTGACATAAGCTAAAGTGACAGTCTCATAAGAATATTTAGCAATTTTATAATCCTCAACTATTATTTTAACCCTAAACATGCAGTCCAATAATTTCCACATGGATCAAATAACAATTTATCAAAGATCAATCAACCAATAATTAATTTCCTAGAGCATGCAAGGTTACTAATAATACTTCGGGCCTCAAAAATGAGGGAACACTCTGATGTTCCTAGTGGGCATACCAAAGGAGAGGAGTACAACAACCACCCACCTGAAGTGCTAACTGTCCGGATCCGTACAGCAAGAAAATACCAAAACTCCAAATCCTTGCTCCCACAATTTTAGCACACCCGAAATATTCCTGGTACAATACAAAGCTCACTAATTACACATAGGCTCCCAATTATTGCTCTTATAACCACATACAACCTCGGATTCAAAACTGTTAAATTATCACCTGCAGAAAGTGCCCAGGAAATTCCAAGAAAAATATCACAGCGATCCTCGCGTCGATAGCTTCGCAATGGTACCTTGCACGCCCAAATCTGAGTTCAGTAAGTCAAGATATAAATTCGGCAAGAGGCACACACATACAAAAATCTGTGCTGAAAACTGTGCACTGTTCACTGAGAAAACAGTGATTTTCACCTCGAAATAATCCTCTGGAAAATCCAAGAAAAATACGTGCGCGTTCCTTGCGATCTGTAGATGAAAAAGTTGTAAAAGCTCGTTTCCGTCTGATGCTCGTGCGCGAAGATACGGCCAAAATACCCCGCTGCTGTCAAGGAAATCCATACAGAAAAAGGGGTCACTGCTTGCCTCGGGATCCGTGCCAAAACCTCGAAACGGGAAGGCGCGACCAAAACGAAAGATGAAGTCCTACCTCTTAGGAGTCTGCTGGCGCAAGAATCACAGCAAAATGATCTTGGGGTAGCCCAGGGGAGCTAAAACACTGTCGCTGCGCCGAAGAAGAACCCAGGAATGCAACGTCGCGCCGCGCCGTAAAATGGGGAACCTCGGGATTCGAGCCTCCTAAAATCTTGAAACTTGGCAGGAAGATCAAGGGTGAAGAGGTGAACAACTTTGCTTAAGGGGGCTCGGGCAGAAGGTGAGAGGGTTGAGAGAAAAAAGGCAACGAAAGGGGCTCGGGTTGCCTTTAAATAGGCTGAGGAAAACATTTGAAGAAATACCCTATGTGTCCCCACTTCCGGGCGCCGCAATTTTTCGGGCGGCTACAGTAATGGGCCCGGCCCATTACTGTTCAAGCCCGAAACGCCGTGGGCCGGCCACGTAGCCCACCGCACCGAGACCTTGGGCCCCGCTGCACCCGGCGCACCTGCGCCAGCCAGTGGCGTCGCGCCACGTGGCCCCGGCAACCCGTGCACCGCGCACGTCGCCCCGTGCACCGCGCACGTCGCGGCTGACCCGGGCCGTACGGCCACCTGCCCTGCCGTACGGCCACCTGCCCCGGTCACCGACTCCACCAATCGCGTGGACCGGGAGCACAACACCGGACCAATCACCTCACGCCACGTGTCCACCCGGTCTACCGTGCACCCATGCCCACAGTCCGTGGACCTCGCGCCGTGGACCAACCAACGGAACAATGCCACGTGGCATCCCGCACTGGCGCACGTCGGTGCCTTGGACCGCGCGCCTGCCCGCGCGCCCGGGCGCCTGCCCGCGCCCTGCCCGCGCCTTGTGCCGCCGCCTGCCGCCTGCCCGAGGCTGCGCCGCCGCCCGCCGGCGCTGCCCGCCGCCGCCGGCCGCCGCCGGCGATCGCCGGAGACACTGTTCCGGCATGAACAGTAACCGCAATCTCAAAACTAACAAGTAAAAAGCCCATCTTAACCGTTTTCGCGCGCTGATTCCAAAAACGGTGTCCATTTTGCCAAATTCCACTCCTATAATTTGCCGGAGGCTCCCGCAAACACCAAAAACTGCCAAAACTTCCGGGAGCCCGCTTTTGGGCATCCGGACTCAGAATTAAGCAAACAAAAAGCCATTCTCAAGCGTTTTTCCGCGCTGAATCCAAATCCACCCTCTGTTTGGCCAAATTCCTTTTTCTAAAATTCGGCAAAAGCAGCCGAAGGCCAAAACAGCCAACCAAAGCTCACAGGGTCCATCTGTGGCATCCCTTTGATGCACCATGGGCCAGATACACCATCAACAGGTGTTTGCACAGCGGATTCATGGGAAAAAACTGTAAGGAGTTTAGGGGCCCTACACGGTGCATATTCTCCGAGCCTATGCCCAAAACGGCGCATACTTGTCGAATCCGCACGCAAAACGGTGCATATCTCCACGAGCGGCACGCAAAACGAGGCGCCCCCAAAATGCCCGCGAAACTCGCGCAGTAAAACGGCACAGTAAAACTTGGTCCCTAACACGCACATAGGCATGGGGGTCAAATCCATAATCCAAAAGGAAATGTAAAAACTGCGACAAAAACAACGCAAAATGGCACACGGGACCTACCTCAACAATGCCGTGATGTCCCACGCTTCCATTCATCTCTTTGGAACACCCTGCGCGCTCCACGGAGTCCACGGCGCGCTCGTGCGCCCTCGAAAACCCTGGGCGAAATCGCCCAGTTCGCCTCCTGGTACGCTCGGGTGAAGCCAACAGGGAGAAAAAGAAGGAAAATGGGGCGATTCGGGCCTAAATAGGCCATTTCCGGACTTTCGGGCGCACCCTTTCGGGCGCCCGAAAACTTTCGGGCGGCTACAGTAACCGCCCCCCCACGCGGTCCACGGTCCACGGCGCGCCAGCTCAGCGCCACATCACCACGCTCGGCCAACCCGAGCGTGACACGTGTCCCTGGACCCGTGCACCGCGACCACGGAACTGCGGCGGCCAATCGTTGGCCGCCACGTGGACTGCACTACCCCCGTGGTGGTTGCGTCTTGTCCCGTCAGCGCGTCACATCGCGCTGACCGCCCAACGGGAGGCCGACACGTGGCCTGTCCCCGCTGACCCGCTACAGTGCCCGCACGCCTTCCCCGTGCACGCCCGATCCCTCGGTCAGGGCGTCCAATGGGGAGACGCCACGTGGCGCTTCCCCACCTACCACGCGCCTCGGGCCGCGCGCCCCCGTGCCTCGCGCGGGAAGGCATGCCTCGGGATTCGCGCCCTTGCCTCGGGATTCGCGCCCGCTGCCTCGGGATCCGTGCCAACTGCCTCGGGATCCGTGCCAACTACCTCGGGATCCGTGCCACTGCCTCAGGATCCGTGCCAACAGTAACTTCCGGGCGCGCTACAGTAACTTCCGGGCGCATCGAAGTCCGGACCGGACTGCTACAGTAACCGGTTTGCTACAGTGCAAAAACCCGGTTCACTGCAGCCCGAAAACTGGCTTGCTACAGTACTTTCCGGGCGCCCGGTTCCCACTTTCGGGCGCCCGAAACTTGGGCCCAAGCCCAGTTTCGCCCGTTTTCGTCCGTTCTTGCCCGTTTCTCGCCCGTTTTCGCTCAAATTTGACGGGCAGCCACAGTTTAACTTAATTTACCTCCTGGTACTTAAACTTTTCAGTTTGGACCCTCTCTGGGTTGCCAAAAGTCCCACTATACTTGAATTCACTGGCGGAGCCCGTTCTCTCTATCCGGGTGTCCGATCAACGCGAAACTCTTACTGTGGCCATGAAAGACATTTACGGAGCTCCCGTAATTTTCTCGGAATTTTCCGAGACTGTGAATTTTCCACTTACAATCTGGGCCCACTTTCTCATATAAGATTCTAGATCTCTTATCTTAATCCCGATTTGGGCCCAATTCACTTCCAGGTCATCCTTTACTTTTCTAAACTCAATAAAAATAGTATTCATACCATTTTTATTTACATTAATCTATATACAAATTTCCGGTTCACTACATTCTACCCCCCTTAAAATAAGTTTCGTCCTCGAAACTTGAGTCACATCTCGACTCCCACTTGATCAAGAGGGGGGGAAATCTTGCCCTCACTACTGGGCTCACTGAACCTCGTGACCGGCATCGCATTGCCTGCTCGCCCACAATTACACGAGCAGCCCATTCCTGGATCCCTATCTCAACTCAGGGACAACTCAGACCTGGTGTCTGGCCACTTTCACCAAGTAGGTGAGGGACACATTTGAGCACTTGCTCTCTCAACTGCCACGAATGACCAAGTCTTTTCTTGCGAAATCTCTCACTTTAATTCCGCCATCATTTTATCTTTCACAAGGAGGTTGCATCTGCAACCAATTACTTTTACCGCATTTTCCGGTCACTCCGCTGCCTAATGTGGAGGGCAAAGGCCAATCCACAAGTCCTCAACTATCTCACACGCTGCTAGCGCTCTAAGTCCACGGGTTTTCAGCTAACCCGATATCTCGGACTACTAATAGGTTCACAGACCACGGTCCAATATGGGCCTATAGCCCAAAACTAGTTCAACACTGTACAATGGCTCTCACTAGCACACAGACCCAATCATCAAACGGGTAGATCCTCACTCAGGATTACTACACCAACACTCCCACTAGGAGCTACAGTACCTCAATCACCACTAGCTCTATGGCCTGGTCATAACACACTCCCAGTGTACTAATAGCCCCAATGCTCACACGTGGCATTCCACGTTCCCGGGTCATCTCTCGGACTACCGCCCTAACCAAATCTCTATCATGCCCCGCCATCAGGTCCCGGGCCGCTGTCTCTCACAGCTGACTGCGCCTGCCCACTGGGCTACAGGCCCACAGTCCACAAACATGGTCCAGGCACGAATCGTCCCCAAGCGAACCCGCTAATCGTCGCCACGCGACCGCTATGCTCACTGAGCAAGATCAACTAACTAGTCGTCAATCCACGACCCAAACTCTCTATCAACTCTGGCCACACTGGGCAAAGGCTAACACGCCACCTAATCAGCTCTCTCTGGCTAAATGATACTTGTGCTCCATGAGCACCCAAACGGTTGGGCGTCCTACGCCCCCACGCTAACTTGCGTAATCCAAAGTGCTAAGCGATTGCTTAAACTCACCCACGGCTCTTATACACCTCTACCAACTGGGTTGAGGCATCACGATAACTGTTCACCAACTCTGGTGATTAACACGCGAACCCTGTGGTGGCAATCCTTGCCATTATACCGATCCATTAGACCGGCGCCACTAAAACTCTCGCTCTATCGAGAGATCCACGCATCCTGAAGCCTACTCTAGGCCTGTAAATCCTTCTTGCCCTAACCCTTAGGACATATTTACTCGGTTCTCGCAACATAGCGATCACCAGCATTCCATGAGTCGGTCTCTCACTGGACCTTTCTAACCACACTTCGCCAGTAAACTAGCTGACACAAGCTTATAACACCCCTTGCTGAAGGTGCGGGGTGCGCCGACAAGAGCTCGGCGGCCACTGCCACTCGTTCTACCATTATCCCTACAAGCGGCGACACCATATACTCATGCGTCATTATACAGCCTCAGCTTGCTGTGCTATCAGCCACTGGAGCCTATTGATCTGCTCCGACCGTCGCCTTGACGCCACTCATAGGCGTCGGAATCTGTCTTCCTGTCGGCGGGGAGTTTCCGCTTAGCGGCAAGAAGCTTGATCTGCTGCTGGACCACACTAATAAGTGCGGCCACCTGCTATCGCAGCTCGTGTACGTCGCTTGACCCCGAGCCCTGTCGTGACTCGAGTCGAAATAGGTGCGCTTCCCAAAGTGGTGTCATCGCCAATACGAAACAACTAGCCCAAACTTAGCCATTTGAGCAACGCGCAGTCTATATACCGACAAAAGGCTTCGTCGACTCAATCATGCGAAAGTATAGGAGGGTACTTCTTTTCATCTCCAACATTACGTTGTCGGCCGCCAACGTAATATCCGAAGAATGAAAGCTCGTCGCCCTCGATCAGTCCCAACATCTTTTTTGGGAACAGCAATAACCAATCAAATACTTTCGCCCAACAATCCACACGTTCTCTCGTGCTAATCCCTAGGGTCTCCCTAAGGTTGCTAACCACCTAGGACTATTCCTAGGCTCTGATACCACTCTTATCTGTCACGCCCCGAGTCCGCCAATTTGTACGGTTCGGGCACGCTAACAGACCCGCCAATCGGGTAAGACCTTTTCCTACCCGAAAGGAACGGTAACATCCATAATAACACAACAAGTGTATGCGGAAGCTCAATATCAGAGTATTAAAAATCACTATAAATTTAAAACTTTCATTCGATAACATACAGTTAATGCGGAAATGAAAGCATACAAGAGTGAACCATGCACTACTTTATTACACTTTACATCTCTGAACTTGCAAATAAAATTATTACAATTCTTTTACATAAATTCCTCACCATACAAGGTTCACTAAAGAAATATATAAATGGGATACCTCTTCTAGACCCTCTAGGTCTCTATGCTGCTGGGCCCTTGCCCCTGTCGTATACCTCGTCGTCTGCCTCTGAACCGCCGCGATCGCTGCATCCATACCCGAACCTGTGGGGGGGGGAGTCACCCAAGGGGTGTGAGAACTACGACATAGTTCCCAGTGGGTTCAACCACCGAGAAAAAGTGTCCTACACCACTTGGTCCAATGGAAGCAATAATAATAGTGCTAGGAAACTAAAATCCTCGAAATCAAAATGTAGCTATGCAAAATAATATATCACAGTCTGTATGTACACATCGACCCAGCACTACTCTGTCTAGTCATACTAGGCTACTAAGCACCAACTCGGCTACTATGCCGCTGCATACAGGGTTCAACTAACCCGGCCATCTTGGCCACTCTATTTTCTCTTTATTCTTTAAATTCTGGTGCTTTAGTTCAAGTTAACCCTCGAAAATTCTTATCCAACGGGCCCAAGCTCGGTAGTCCTGCTACCATAAGATAAGATTTCCAAGGTTGCCGATAACACCCGCAAGTGTTACCCCGTCCTACGGAAGAAACGTCCCAAACGGGTCACTGCCCGGGAGAGGGATTACTGCCCGTACCTCCAACCTGGGCTGGTTTCACCGTAGGCCCGCCCGTTTTATTTTTATATTTTCGTTACTCCGTCCTACGGAAGAAACGTCCCGAACGGGTCACTGCCCGGGAGAGGGATTACTGCCCGTACCTCCAACCTGGGCTGGTTTCACCGTAGAATCTTTATATTTTCTTTCTTTTCTTTTTACTTTAGTTCTTAGCCTCTTTGCCTTTGAAAACTTGCTTTCCTTTCTTATTCGAGCTTATGGCTCCCATTTTGCCACTGGCAAATCTCTTTCTCTTTTCTTTGAGCATTTAGCTCTTTACTTTCACTTTAAGCCTTTCGAAAGTACCTCGTCCGACGGGTCACTGCCCAGGGAGTCCTGCTCCGCTTGACGAGTCTTAAATTCGAAGGCGCCATTTACATTCTCTTTATGCTTTTTAGCCACTTTTAGCTTGCTTTTAACTTTAAGCCTTTCGAAAGTACCTCGTCCGACGGGTCACTGCCCAGGGAGTCCTGCTCCACTTGATGAGTCTCAAATTCGAAGGCGCCATTTACATTCTCTTTATCTTAAGCAATTTGCTTGTCTTGCTTATTAACCACTTTTTCATCCCTTACCCTAGGTCTTGCCACACGGGTAACCAGAGTGTCTCCTGGACTCTTACACATTTCACTTTCTTTGTTTAACTCAATTTGAAGTTAAAGTTATTGTCCATTTGCCCAGACACCCTATGACTCTCTAGGGTTATATTTGTTTAATTCTTTAACCTTGGGATCTTATCCCGCTTTCCTGATTCCTTATTGAATCCTAGAGTTAACTTAACTCTATTTTTCTGTTCCACTTTATCTTAGAGTTACACTGACTCTAATATCCTGTCTGTGAATTCAAACTCCACTAGTTCACCTTAGGTTCCCTTTACCTAAGTTCCATGTCATACTTGTCCTAGAGTTCCCTAACTCTATGCTGATCACTAGTTCACCTTAGGTTCTCTTTACCTAAGTTCCATGTCATGCTTGTCCTAGAGTTCCCTGACTCTATGCTGATCACTAGTTCACCTTAGGTTCTCTTTACCTAAGTTCCATGTCATGCTTGTCCTAGAGTTCCTTTACTCTATATTGATCACTCTATCCAATGTCCTTAGGTTATTACCTAAGACCATGCCACTCATCCACCCTAGGATAACTCCTAAGTTGATGTCACTCGTCAAACCCCTATACTAGGTTTTCTCCTAGTCTTACTACCAACAAATGTTGTTCCCTTATGTCATCACGTGATTCCTAGGGTTATACCCTAACATGATCACAATCATAATAGCTAATCCTTTTTCATGCATGCAATTATTTCCATCTTATTCATAAAATAATAATTATCTCTACGCATGCATCATCATCATATATCTTTGGCAACCAACAGTTGCACTTTTCCTCTGTGTCCCTTTGCACATGCACATCTATTCCTCTATCTCCGGCAACCAACAGTTGCACGTTTTCATCTGAATCCATCTACACATGCAATCTTAATCATAATTACCTAAGGCCTCTAACAGGCTAATATCATGCTTCGAATCGAAAAGCAAAGGAGCAAGGGGAGAGGTCACCCATTTTCGGCAGAATTCTCCACCTTGAAGTGTCCCCAATTGCTTGTAGACACTTGCAATTGGTCTACGCGCGATTCCACTTGTTTCCTCGAGCTTGCACGCAAAACGGTGCACCTCCCTCGAGTCCGCACGCAAAACAGTGCACGTCCTACAATCCTGCACGCAAAACGATGCATGTCATTAAAATCCATATGTAGAAATGGTGCACGCCACTTCAGCCGGCACGCAAAACGATGCGCGGCAACACGATCTGCACGCGAAATGGTGCACGTACCTCAAATCTGCACGCAAAACGGTGCATGTCTGACTGTAGGGTTGCACGCAAAACGGTGCATATTTTTCCCTAGCACTGCACGAAAATGATGCAAACCATCAGATTCTACACGCGAAACTGCGCGCATTGGTCCAACCCGCACGCAAAACGGAGCACCTACCCCGTATTGGCACGCAAAACGGTGCACACTCTATTATAGGGTTGCACGCAAAACGGTGCATATTTTTTTCGGCCCTGCACGCAAAACGAGATGCATTATTAGAGTCTGCACGCAAAACGGTGCCCGTTAGTCCAACCTGCACGCAAAACGGAGTACATACCTTATAGTGGCACGCAAAATGGTGCACGTTCCTTTTTCAACTTTGCACGCAAAACGGTGCATATTCTCCGAGCCTATGCCCAAAACTGCGCATACTTGTCGAATCCGCACGCAAAACGGTGCATATCTCCACGAGCGGCACGCAAAATGAGGCGCCTCCAAAATGCCCGCGAAACTCGCGCAGTAAAACAGCACAGTAAAACTTGGTCCCTAACACGCACATAGGCATGGGGGTCAAATCCATAATCCAAAAGGAAATGTAAAAACTGTGACAAAAATACCGCAAAATGGCACACGGGACCTACCTCAACAATGCCGTGATGTCCCACGCTTCCATTCATCTCTTTGGAACACCCTGCGCGCTCCACGGAGTCCACGGCGCGCTCGTGCGCCCTCGAAAACCCAGGGCGAAATCGCCCGGTTCGCCTCCTGGTACGCTCAGGTGAAGCCAACAGGGAGAAGAAGAAGGAAAAGGGGGCGATTCGGGCCTAAATAGGCCATTTCCGGACTTTCGGGCGCACCCTTTCGGGCGCCCGAAAACTTTCGGGCGGCTACAGTAACCGCCCTCCCCACGCGGTCCACGGTCCACGGCGCGCCAGCTCAGCGCCACGTCACCACGCTCGGCCAACCCGAGCGTGACACGTGTCCCTGGACCCGTGCACCGCGACCACGGAACTGCGGCGGCCAATCGTTGGCCGCCACGTGGACCGCACTACCCCCGTGGTGGTTGCGTCTTGTCCCGTCAGCGCGTCACATCGCGCTGACCGCCCAACGGGAGGCCGACACGTGGCCTGTCCCCGCTGACCCGCTACAGTGCCCGCGCGCCTTCCCCGTGCACGCCCGCTCCCTCGGTCAGGGCGTCAAATGGGGAGACGCCACGTGGCGCTTCCCCACCTACCACGCGCCTCGGGCCGCGCGCCCCCGTGCCTCGCGCGGGAAGGCATGCCTCGGGATTCGCGCCCATGCCTCGGGATTCGTGCCCGCTGCCTTGGGATCCGTGCCAACTGCCTCGGGATCCGTGCCACTGCCTCGGGATCCGTGCCAACAGTAACTTCCGGGCGCGCTACAGTAACTTCCGGGCGCATCGAAGTCCGGACCGGACTGCTACAGTAACCGGTTTGCTACAGTGCAAAAACCCGGTTCACTGCAGCCCGAAAACTGGCTTGCTACAGTACTTTCCGGGCACCCGGTTCCCACTTTCGGGCGCCCGAAACTTGGGCCCAAGCCCAGTTTCGCCCGTTTTCGTCCGTTCTTGCCCGTTTCTCGCCCGTTTTCGCTCAAATTTGACGGGCAGCCACAGTTTAACTTAATTTACCTCCTGGTACTTAAACTTTTCAGTTTGGACCCTCTCTGGGTTGCCAAAAGTCCCACTATACTTGAATTCACTGGCGGAGCCCGTTCTCTCTATCCGGGTGTCCGATCAACGCGAAACTCTTACTGTGGCCATGAAAGACATTTACGGAGCTCCCGTAATTTTCTCGGAATTTTCCGAGACTGTGAATTTTCCACTTACAATCTGGGCCCACTTTCTCATATAAGATTCTGGATCTCTTATCTTAATCCCGATTTGGGCCCAATTCACTTCCAGGTCATCCTTTACTTTTCTAAACTCAATAAAAATAGTATTCATACCATTTTTATTTACATTAATCTATATACAAATTTCTGGTTCACTACAGGGAGGTCCCCTTTTTGGGCCACGTAGTCTCAGCTACAGGAGTGGCGGTTGATCCGGCCAAGGTGGATGCTATTCGAGATTGGCCGAGGTCGACGACTATCACCGAGGTGCGGAGTTTTCTTGGGTTGGCTTGTCACGCCCCGGGTGTAAACCGGAACCCGGGCCCGTCTACAGATCCGCCGTGCACACGGTATTTTCCGCGTACACGAAGTGCCAAACCTGCTCAGATATAAGAGATAATAATAAAAGAGCAATAAAAATATAGCTGAACTAAAAACTAATACATCTCAGATTGAAGCTGGAAATAAAATACAATACATCTATATAAATGATACATCAGTCTCTCCCAGCTCACCAAAAATAAATACAACCTGCTGGCAAAAGCCAGTCCCAAAAGTAAAAGTACAACCGTCTGAGAAAACATGGGTACACCAACAGTCCAACTAACTCGCTCATCCTGCCTCGAGATCTATCTACTCAGCCGTCCTCTCTCCTCGACCCGCCGCTGAAAGCCCAGCAGCACCCGCAGAAGACACTGCAAAATAAGGGAGAAGAAAAAAAGGAAAGAAGAATGGGGGTGAGAACTACTAGTAAACCAGTAGCCTCCCCTAGTGGGTAAAACCTCAAACTCTGACACACCCACTAGGTCTACCAGAGGCAAAAAGGAAAGAAGTGTGGTAAGCAATAATGACTGTTGAAGAAAGGAAACTACCACTACTATGCCTCTAAAATGCAGTCCTAGACTGGAATAACCGTATGCAACAGTAACCAACCGTCCCAGATGAACCCAATCTGTACCGCCCTCATCATCGGGCAAGTAAGCCGCGCCGATGTGATAGCAAAACTCCTGCTGCGGCCCTCATCATCGGGCAAATAAGCCGCGCCGATGTGATAGCAAAACTGTCAATAACTGTCTGGCCCCAGCCTCCGGAGGGGATCTCGAGGGGAGCGACCCACACGAGGAAAGCATCACCGGGCAATAACCGCGCCGGTGTGATATGTTACGGCATTTTGGTGTTGGCATATTTCGTGAGTCAAGTCAGTGAGTTGAGTCGGAGTCTTAAAGGGATCAAATTGTCAATCAGCAATCAAAGACTTAGAGAAGATTCAACAAGAGCTCAAGTTGACACTCAGTGTCTTGAGTCTTGAAGATTGAAGTTGAAGAATTGTGGATCAGTTACATCAATCTCAAGAAGAAAGTATTCAAAAGGATCAGGTATGGTTAACTAAATAATTTTGGTGATCCGAATACTTTCTTATAGTGTAGAAACACTTGGATGAATTTTTAATTGCATAAAAATCAAAAACTGGACATGGGACATGTTCAGGATCCGGATCAGACAGTCCAATCCGGATCCCGAAGGGTGCTTGTTCATTGGCAAATCCGATCCGGATCAAAGGTCATTTCGATCCGGATCCCGAACATGGGTTTTTGCTGGAATATATGAACGATCCGGATCGGGCATTTCAATCCGGATCCCGAACCCTGTTTTTCTGGAATAGCCTGACTCGTTACGACGATCCGGATCACAGTAAATCCGATCCAGATCGCCGTCCTGAAAATTTCCAGATAAGGTAAGTTTTTGATTCTTATCTCTTTCCAAAGGTTTCTAAACTATAAATAGACATTTAGGGTTTCTCAAAAACGTGGGGAGCACGGCCGATCAATTGATAAAACACTTGAGAGCAACCCTAGAGGCTAGGTTTTTATCGTTCTTCTTTATAGCCTCTTTTAGGTCAATTCGACGGTTCTTTCAAGAACATATCTTTTGTCGAATTGATCTAATCTTTGCTTAGAGATTTTTCCCATGGATCTTCATTGATAATCTAAGCAAAGGATCACCATCGAAGCCAATATTCTTACCGGCTGAGTTTGCTCGTGGATTCGAGTGGCGTTCGTGGATTCGAACGTGTGCAGTGGACGTGCAATCGTTGGAGCGCAAGGTCCGAAGAAGTTGAAGGAGGGGTTAAATCCGTGGAGACGGTAATCACCTTGTTATTCTTCTTTTCTTAGTGGATTGTTATTGCGTGGACATCCAATCGGTGAGCGCAAGGTCCGAAGAAGCTGAAGGAGGGGTTTGAGTCCGTGGAGTCGGTAATCACCTTGTTATTCTTCTATTCTTAGTGGATTGTTATTGCGTGTTGGTCCCGTGGTTTTTCTCCTGGATTGGAGTTTCCACGTATATCTCGGTGTACTGTTTTTATTTTCCGCATTGGTTTTTATTTTGCACTGAGATTTGGTTTTATAAGTATTACACCTATTCACCCCCCCTCTAGTTGTTTGATAGTACCTATTTAGATCCTTGTGGATCCTTTATATAAACCTACAATTGGTATCAGAGAGGGTTTTAGGTTTATCTATCATGTTGGGTGAAAGTGGTAATATTTATAGACCTCCTCTTTTTGATGGGACTAATTATGCTTATTGGAAAGTGCGGATGAGAGCTTTTCTCATCGCAATTGATGAGCGGGTATGGCAATCCATGGAATACGGTTGGGTGCATCCTGTTGAGGAAGTAGGAAATTCTACTACCCCAAAACCTCGCTCTAGATGGTCCAAAGAGGAATTTGAAAGATCTTCTTACAATGGGAAAGGTATGAACGCTTTATTTAATTCTCTTTCCTCGACTGAGTTCACACGAATTTCCGCGTGTGAAACCGCGAAGGAAATTTGGGATATTCTCAAAATTACACATGAGGGTACTAATCTTGTAAAAATTCAAAAGCTCCAGATGCTTACAAGTCAATTTGACTCTATTCATATGGAAGAGCTTGAATTGTTTACAGATTATTACACTAGACTTCAAGATGTAATCAATACTTGTGCTAATTTAGGAGAAAAGATCCCGGAGTCGAGAATTGTAAGAAAGATACTTTGGACTCTTCCGGAACGGTTTAGGGCAAAGGTTACCGCCATTGAAACCGTTAGTCATCCGGATGAGATGAGTGTAGAGGAATTAGTAGGCGCTTTGCAAACTTATGAAATGACTTTTCCTACTAATCAAGTTTCTTCCAAGTCTTCTTCTAAGCTTACAGGTATTGCATTCAAATCAAAAAAGGAAGAAAATAGCGAATCGAGTTCCGACGATGAAATCTCTTTTGCCGATTTTGAAGAACAATTGGCGCGGATCACAAAGAAATTTCGTCGGAAGTTTTGGAAGAATCGAACCGATGGATCTTCATCCACGAAACCATCTAAAGGATCATCGGGTTCTAAATCCTCTAACCTCAAAAGCTTTGCAAAACCTTCTAAAGAAAAAGAAAAAGATGATTTCGAAGGGGAAATCCAATGCTATAGATGCAAAGGTTACAGCCATTTTTCAACGGAATGTCCTTCTCCGAAATCATATAAAAAGAAGGCTTTGCAAGCGAAAACTTGGGACGATTCTACTTCTAATGAATCGACCTCAAGTAAAGAGGAAAAAGTCGTTGCCTTACATGCTTCTCAAATTCCCTCTTCTAATGTTTGTTTATCATCTTTAATCACTGACTCTATTCCTTTGATTTTGCATGAAACATCAACATCCAACGGAGAGTCATCAAGTGAGGGGGAGTCGGACGAAGAAGAACTCGTTGAGGCATATCAACAACTTCTTGCGGAATCTAAGAAGATGGCCAAGCATATCAAGAAGTTGAGGAAGCAACGACTTGAGAATCAAGATGAGAATCATGCTTTAAAGATCAAACTTCATGATCTCGAGGAGGAACGAGAGCTTTTATTGGATAATAATAAAATCCTCCAGGAAAAGATAAATCAATCGGAAACGATCGTTAATTCCCATATTAACAAGATTGATTTTCTAGAAAAACAGTTTGAGGAGATTCATGTCACCAACCAAGTTTTGACCAAGCAAGTTCATGAACTCAAATTCGACATACAAAGGCTTTCAACCGGTTCCAAGAAACTAGATTGTATGTCCGGATTAGGTCAAACAAGTAAGGTTGGTTTGGGATTCAAAAAGGACCAAACTGTGCATGCTTCAAGTTCCACAATGAAATTGAAAGGAAGAACTTGTCACTTATGTGGACTTGAAGGACATTTGGTGAAGAATTGCCCGAAAAAAAGAAAGAAGAGTCCTTCGGCAACTTCATCTACGGAGCGAACTCAACGGAATCAAAAGACACATCAAGTCAATGGAGTTCACTCAAACCACCAAAGGTCCGAGCCACAACATCAATCATACAAGTGGATCACTGCGAGGCAAAGACCTAAGGTGGATCAACTGTCACGCCCCGGGTGTAAACCAGAACCCGGGCCCGTCCACAGATCCGCCGTGCACACGGAATTTTCCGTGTACACGAAGCGCTGATAACCTGCTCAGATGTAAAACACGTAATAAAGGAGCATAAAACAGAGCTAAACTAAAAACTAATACAACTCAGACAAATGCTGGAAATGAAAGTACAGTAAGCTCTCAAAAAAAAATACAAGTGTCTCTCCCAGCTCACGAAATATATTCAACCAACTGGCCGCAGCCAGACCCAAAATAAAAGGAAAATACAACCGTCTGAGTGTACTGGGGATACAACAAAACTACCAAAAACTCGAGCTCGGGGTAGCAGCTATCTAGTCGGCGATCCTCTTACCTCGATCCTGGTAGGAAGGCCCCGCAACTCCGGCAGATGACTCTGCAAAACAAAGGGGACAAGAAAAGGGAAAAACAGTGGGGGTCAGTACTACTATAAAGACAGTAGCCTCCCCTAGTGGGTAAACCTCAACACGAACTCCTACCTGCCCACTAGGTCTACCAGAGGCTAAAAGAATAAATGCGGTAACTAAGAGTATGACTCCTGATAAAAGCTACCACTAATATGCCTCTACCTGCCCAGCTAAAGATAGCTAAAAGTATGCATCAGAGAATCGAAGCCTGCCACATCGGGTATGCCAGCCTACGCATAACACCGGTGTGGAATAGGAGTCTCAATGTCTGCCAAATCGGGTATGCCAGCCTACGCATAACACCGGTATGGGACAGGAGTCTCAAGGTCTGCTAAATCGGGTATGCCAGCCTACGCATAGCACCGATAAGGGGTAGGGTTCTCAATGTCTGCCAAATCGGGTATGCCAGCCTACACATAACACCGATATGGGACAGGAGTCCCAGGGTCTCAAGTCTGCAAATCGCGCACTCCGCTCTATAAGGAAAAGTACCGTCTCCCAAAGGAAGCCCAAAAACCCTCTCCCCGAAACCCAAGTATCTGACTACACTAACCCAGCCCCTGCTCCGACCCGAGCATAATATCCCCTATGTCTAAGTGACTGAAGAAAGAATGCAACATGGTTTCTCCTAAGTCAATTCCAGCATGATAGTGTAGCAGAAAAAGGTGGCCTATCTAGGTGACCATTCAAGCATGCAAAAGTCATTAACTTGATAAACCTCTTTTTAATTATTCTAACATATGCAACATTAAATGTTTGGACCCTCCGATGTACACGTGGCATGATATACGATACATGATACAATTTAGATGCACAATTAACTAGCAAGTACCCCTTTCACAACATGCATTCTAACCACATGCCCAAACCTTTCCTTAACACACAATATGATATGGCTATAGCATTCATTCCAACTAATTAAATTGCATATCTAAACATGGAAACACCACTCATTAACTTGTAGCTTGCTAACAATGCAAGTATTAGCGAAAGAACCTTAATATCATGCAAGCATGCTAGATACATTCATATTTAATAACACATAATCGTGGCATTCCAATAGGCCTAGTGACATTCACAAGCAGGAGGTTCTCAACATCACCCACCTCGAGCGCTATTCCAAAATTCCCAAAGGCGAAGTCCAAGATCAGTCCAACACACCACCAATCTGTACAAAATACCCCAAAGGAAAAATACATAAGCTTAACATCCACAATTCCAGAATCTGTCCCCCAAACCAGCAGTCCACAATTCACTAATTTTTACCTGCGAATAATGCCCAGAAAAATCCAAGAAAAATACTATCGCGATCCTTGCGACGAGCCCGTCGAAACGAGTACCTGCACGCCCAATTTGGAGTTTCCTACGCTGAGATAAAAATCCGACAAGGGGTACACCCCAAACCCAAACTGCGCTAAATTCCTGTAACAAGGAACCACAGAGGAAGAAGATTCTCACCCTCGAGTAAAATTCAGAAAATTCTGAGAAAAATCCAGGAGACTCCTTGCGAAGCGTAGATGAAAATTGCCTTTTGAATCGCCTCGTTCCGACGTCCGAGCGAAAAGATATGGCAAGAACACCGCGGTGCTGTCCCAAAAGTCCGCGAAGAAAAAGGGTCAAATGGTTGCTCGGAAAACTCCAATATCAGCACGGAAATCGAGGAACCACAAAACACAGGAGTTGAAGCCCTACCTGTCAAGAGTCCAACGGCGCAAGAATCGGCGAATTCCGAGGTCGGGGTGAGTCGGAGGAGTCCAAACACTGAGAAGGGGTGAAGAGGATCGCCGGAGAACAAGCGTCGCGCCGCGCCGTAAAATGGGGAACCTCGGGAAGCGTGCCTCCAAAAATCTTCAAACTTCTCCAAAGGGTAGTGCACTGAGGGAGGAGAAATTCCTCAGAAGAAAGCCCAGCGAAAATAGAGTCCAAAAAGCCTACAAGACGAATGGGGGGAGCTATTTATAGGCCCAGCCCACTAAGCTTTCGGGCCGGGTTTTCGGGCGCAACTTTCGGGCGCACTGCGCCCGGAAACCCGGTCGCACAGTCCCTGTCCGACGCGCCCGAAACACCCTGGAGCGGCCACGTCACCCCCAAACAGGGGACAGCGGATCCCCGCGGCCCGCCTACGCCACGTGGCCCCCCGCAGTCAATGGGGGTAGGTACGGCCGGCCAATCTCGAGGCGACACGTGTCGCACTCGAGTGCGGCCGACCGCCCCACCTGGCGCCACTGTGCGCGCACGTGCGCGCACAGTACCGAGGCGCCCTCCCCCGCGCACCCGTGGACCGCGCCCACGTGGACCGACGAATCCGAAGCCGCCACGTGTCATGCGCCCGGTCCACCGCCAACCCGCAATTCCCGTGAGCCGTGCCGCGTGCGCCCGCCTACCAGGGCACGCCACGCGTCCACCCGCCGCGGTCCATGCACCGCCGCGCCACTGCATGGACCCAGCCGCGTGAGCCGGCCAATAAAAGGGCGCCACGTGGCGCTGGCCGGTCCACGTGTCACCCCCCGTGCACCGAAAATCCCCCAAATCTTCCGGAAGCCCGCATTTGGTCATCCGGACTCCAAATTCAACAAGCAAATAGCCGTTTTCAAGCGTTTTTCCGCGCTGAATCCAAATCCAACCTCAGATTGGCCCAAAACCTTTTCTAAAATTCGGCAATCACAGCCGAAGGCCAAATCATCTATCCAAGTCTCACGAGGTCCATCTGTGGCATCCTTCGATGCACCATGGGCCAGACACCAACACTAGGTGTTCTACACAGTGGATTCATCGGAAAATCGCAAGGGAAAACCCAGTACACTACATCCTCCCCTACAAGAAAAAGTTTCGTCCTCGAAACAAAAGTCATACCTCAGATAGGAGCCTCAAACAAGTGGGGGTGAGCATCCATCATCGCTGACTCCAACTCCCAGGTAGCCTCGCGCTCGTCGTGACTGCTCCAGAGAACCTTCACATAGGGGATGGCCCGACTGCGCAACTCCCTAACCTCACGATCCAAGATCCTCAACGGCCGCTCAACATAACTCAGGTCCTCAGCAACCTCCAATGGAGTGAAATCGATAATATGAGACGGGTCATGAACATACCTCCTCAGTGTCGAAACATGAAAGACATTGTGAACACCCGAAAGTCTGGGAGGAAGCGCAAGCCTGTAGGCAACTGGCCCTAAGCGCTCCAACACCTCAAAAGGTCCAATATAACGAGGGCTCAGTTTCCCACGAATACCAAATCTCCGAATCCCCTTCGAAGGCGAGACTTTCAGAAAAACATGGTCACCCACCTGAAACTCTAAGTCTCGCCGTCGAGTATCAGCATAACTCCTCTGTCGACTCTGGGCGGTCTCTAGGTGTCGTCGTATCAATCTGACCTTTTCCTCTGCCTCTAACAGTAGATCAGGACCCAAAGTCTTCTTCTCACCCACGTCACTCCAATAAAGGGGTGACCGACACTTGCGTCCATACAACGCTTCAAACGGAGCCATCTGAATGCTCGCTTGATAGCTGTTGTTGTACGCAAACTCAACTAATCCCAAGTGTCGGTACCATCCTCCCCCAAAGTCCAGAATGCATGCTCTCAACATATCCTCGAGGGTCTGAATAGTGCGCTCTGACTGCCCATCGGTCTGTGGGTGGAATGCTGTACTAAATCGGAGCTGCGTCCCCAAGGCTGTCTGTAAACTCCTCCAGAAATGCGAGACAAACCTCGGGTCTCTATCTGATACGATGGAAACGGGTACCCCGTGCAGTCTAACCACCTCAGCCAAGTACACCTGCGCCAGTCGCTCCATCGGCCAAGTCATCTGAACCGGTAAAAAGTGAGCGGATTTGGTAAGCCGGTCCACGACTACCCAGGTAGCATCCGCTCCAGTCTGTGCTCTCGGCAACCCAGTGACAAAATCCATCGTAACATGTTCCCATTTCCATTCAGGGATTGGGAGACTCTGCAACTTGCCAGCAGGTACACGATGCTCAGCCTTTACTTGCTGACAAGTTAAACAGTGCGCTACAAATCTCCCAATGTCTCTTTTCATCCCATTCCACCAAAACTGTGCCTTCAGATCCCTATACATCTTAGTCCCACCAGGGTGGATGGTATAAGGTGTATAGTGGGCCTCCCTCAAGATCTGCTCTCGAATCTCTGCATCCATAGGCACACACGCGCGGTCCCTGTACCGTAGCACTCCCGCAGCATCAACTGAAAAGTCCCCCATCAAACCAGTCTGCATCTGCTCTCGAATCCTCACCAGGTGGGGGTCCTCACTCTGTCTCTCCCGAATCCTGTCCAACAGAGTGGGCTGCACGACTAGAGACATAAGTCTAGCAGAGACCCCAGGGGACACAACCTCGAGCTCTAACCGCCTCATCTGCTCAAGTAATGGCGCCTGATCGGTGATCATCAAAGATAAACTCTGTACTGCTCTCCTGCTTAGGGCATCAGCAACCACGTTGGCCTTGCCAGGGTGGTATAATATGTCTACATCATAATCCTTCAACAATTCCAACCATCTACGTTGCCTCAAGTTGAGCTCCTTCTGTGTGAACAGGTATTTCAAGCTCTTGTGGTCGGTGTAAATCTCGCAGTGTTCCCCATACAGGTAGTGGCGCCACAACTTTAGTGCAAAAATCACTGCAGCTAGCTCCAAATCATGGGTAGGGTAATTCTTTTCATAATCCTTCAGTTGCCGAGAGGCGTAAGCGATTACCCTACCCTCCTGCATCAGCACACAACCAAGTCCACTGTGCGATGCATCACTATAAATCACGTATCCTTTCCCCATAACAGGGAGGGAAAGGATAGGAGCCGACATCAACCTGATCTTTAATTCCTCAAAGCTCCTCTGGCAGTCCTCACTCCAAATAAACTTAATCCCTTTTCGCGTCAAACGAGTGAGGGGTGTGGAAAGTTTCGCAAAACCTTCCACAAACCGACGGTAATATCCTGCTAAGCCCATGAAACTACGGACCTCTGATACCGTCGTCGGTCGGGGCCAATCCCGGACTGCCTCGATCTTCGCCGGGTCTACTGCCACTCCAGCGGCTGAAATCACGTGGCCCAAAAAGGCAACCTCCCGAAGCCAGAAATCACACTTAGATAGCTTGGCATACAACTTTCTCTCTCTCAGAAGTTGTAGCACAATCCTCAGATGCTCCTCGTGCTCCACATCGCTTCGGGAATAAACTAGGATGTCATCAATAAAAACAACGACGAACCGATCCAGGTATGGTCGAAAAATCCTGTTCATCAAATCCATAAAAGCTGCAGGGGCATTTGTCAGTCCAAAAGGCCATGACGGTGAACTCATAATGCCCGTACCGCGACCTGAATGCCGTCTTTGGGCATGTCCTCGCCTTCACCTTCAATTGGTGGTAACCAGACTGTAAATCAATCTTGGAGAAGACACAAGACCCTGCAGCTGGTCGAATAAGTCATCAATGCGCGGCAAAGGGTACTTGTTCTTGATGGTCACTTTATTCAGCTCCCGGTAATCTACACACAGTCGAAAGTGAACCATCCTTCTTCTTCACAAATAGCACCGGCGCTCCCCAAGGTGATACACTCGGCCTCACAAAACCCTTGTCCATTAATCCTGGAGTTGCAGCCTTTAACTCCCGCAGCTCGGCCGGTGCCATTCGGTAAGGAGCCTTAGAGATTAGCGCAGTTCCTGGAACTACGTCAATCAAAAACTCAACCTCCCTATCCGGCGGCATATGAACTAGCTCCGGAGGAAAAACATCCGGGTACTCATGGACAATAGGGATATCCGTGAGTCCCGGTGCCGCCGTAGGCTCCTTAACCACCGATGCCAAAAAGGCACGCATCCACTGCGCATCATCTGCCTCGCACGAGAGGTCGAAACCACAGAGGCAAAGAAAGCACTCTGGCACCCCCTGTAAACGAACACCTCCTGGCCTGGCTCGCTAAAGGTAACAGTCCTCGCGGCGCAATCAATCGTCGCGAAATAGCGAGCCAGCCAATCCATCCCCAGTACAATGTCGTAATCTTGCAGCTCACTAAGGACCATAAGGTCCGCTGGCAAGATCCAGGACTCAATCTGAACAGGGCAAGACCAACAACACTCCTCTACATGCAATGTATGATCAGGAATCTGTACCTCTACTGCATGTGGCAACCGACCTAACACTAGTCCATGAGATGATGCAAATACTCTACTGATAAAAGAATGTGATGCACCGGTATCAAATAAAGTGCGAGCTCTAGTACCAAGAAGTAAAGTGATACTGCCCACCACGTGGTCGGCTGCCGTGGAGTACCCTACCTGGGCGGCGTAGACTCGCACGCTCTGAGTGGTGGTCGGTAATCTGCAGGGTGGGAGGAAGGAGCCCCGCTCGCTGGAGCATAAGGCGCTGCTGGGGCACTGAAGGAGTGATGCTGAAGAAGGAGCCTGCGGTGTAGAGATGAGGGCAAGTAGCTCGAATATGGCCGGACTGTCCACACCGATAACAGCGGCCCTACCCTCTGGTCACAAGTATCGCAGCGTGCTTGTCCCCTACAAAGACGCACCTGACCGCAGATGGGACTGCCTCGATGCTGCTGATGCTGTCCTTGCCGCTGTGACCCCTGCTGTCGCGACTGCGGACCCTCTGCTGACTGCGAGTGATGCTGCTGTCGCTGGGGCCTGCCGCTGCTGCTGCTACTGCTGCTGTGGGGGTCTCTGGGATCCACCAGACCCTCGCCGCTCGAACGCCCACGGCCCGTAAACTGCGGCGGTGGTGGTCGGGGCGGCCTCCAGAACTGGCCTGTCCCCCCTCATCTGGCATTGGCCGCTTCCCTCTCAGAACTCTGAGCGGCCCAAGCCCCCCACGTCTAGCGACGACGTGATCTCCCATCTCGACCCACTGTGCATGATCCACTGCCTCTGATAAGTCTGAAGCCTCTGGGCGTGTACCAAGGTATAGATCTCAGGACGCAAACCCTTGTCTCAAACAGCTCCACCTGGTGCAGCCCATCCCTGGCAACCATAGGGTAGACAGTTGAGCAACTGCGTAAACTCCTGATACATAATCCCATACCGTCCTGTCCCCCTGCTGGAGATTCTTCAAATCATCCTCAAGCTTTTATCTTCACGCTCGTGGAGAAATAAGTGTCAAGGATCAACCGTCTAAACTCCGACCAGGGTAGCTGTCGGGTGATCTGAAACTCCAAGGGCTCGACCCGACGCCACCAAGCATCTGCATCCCCCTCTAGGCAATGTACAGCCATATGCACTCTGAACCTGTGGTCAATGAAGAAGTCTCTGAACAACTTCTCCATTGCTGCCAGCCATGATCCTATCTCCGATGGGTGAGTACTCCTCCCAGAGAACCTAGGTGGTCCTCGCTTACAGAACTTGGCGAGTTTGTCAGCAAACTCCTCCCTCCTCCGCTGGGGTCAACGGCCTAAACTCTCCCGAGCCCCACTGCTCGACGACGGTGCCGTAGGGACTAATGGAATAGCCGGCGGTACAACTGGTGGTACAGGGGCCTCTACAGTAGTAGGGGGAGGTGCCCCAACCTGAGTAAGCAACTGCTCGAACCTCTGCTCCTGTCGGCGGTGGCTCTCCGCCAACTGGGCCACCATGGCCCTCAGCTCACTGATCTCAGAAGGCCCGGACTGCTCCGGCTCCTCCGGGGGCGTAGGAGTACCCCGAGTAGGAATCTGCCGCCTAGGAGGCATCCTGCCACACAAAATCCACGGGTCAGTAAACCAAACCACTCTCGACCCAATCACGCGAAAGTCAGGGCATTCCCCTATTTCTGTAACCTTATGTTGTCTGCAGCCAACATAATAGTCCCCCAGAAATAGGCTATGCCAATCCCTCTCCACTCACAGGAAGAGTTAACAACCAATTACCGACTTTCGCACAATATCACGTCACTCACGCTCTGCCTTCCTAGGGTCTGCCAAAAGCCTAGGGTTTCCTAAGTCCCAACTGACCTATCCCTAAGCTCTGATACCAACTAATCTGTCACGCCCCGGGTGTAAACCAGAACCCGGGCCCGTCCACAGATCCGCCGTGCACACGGAATTTTCCGTGTACACGAAGCGCTGATAACCTGCTCAGATGTAAAACACGTAATAAAGGAGCATAAAACAGAGCTAAACTAAAACTAATACAACTCAGACAAATGCTGGAAATGAAAGTACAGTAAGCTCTCAAAAAAAAATACAAGTGTCTCTCCCAGCTCACGAAATATATACAACCAACTGGCCGCAGCCAGACCCAAAATAAAAGGAAAATACAACCGTCTGAGTGTACTGGGGATACAACAAAACTACCAAAAACTCGAGCTCGGGGTAGCAGCTATCTAGTCGGCGATCCCTTACCTCGATCCTGGTAGGAAGGCCCCGCAACTCCGGCAGATGACTCTGCAAAACAAAGGGGACAAGAAAAGGAGAAAAACAGTGGGGGTCAGTACTACTATAAAGACAGTAGCCTCCCCTAGTGGGTAAACCTCAACACGAACTCCTACCTGCCCACTAGTCTACCAGAGGCTAAAGGAATAAATGCGGTAACTAAGAGTATGACTCCTGATAAAAGCTACCACTAATATGCCCTCTACCTGCCCAGCTAAAGATAGCTAAAAGTATGCATCAGAGAATCGAAGCCTGCCACATCGGGTATGCCAGCCTACGCATAACACCGGTGTGGAATAGGAGTCTCAATGTCTGCCAAATCGGGTATGCCAGCCTACGCATAACACCGGTATGGGACAGGAGTCTCAAGGTCTGCTAAATCGGGTATGCCAGCCTACGCATAGCACCGATAAGGGGTAGGGTTCTCAATGTCTGCCAAATCGGGTATGCCAGCCTACACATAACACCGATATGGGACAGGAGTCCCAGGGTCTCAAGTCTGCAAATCGCGCACTCCGCTCTATAAGGAAAAGTACCGTCTCCCAAAGGAAGCCCAAAACCCTCTCCCCGAAAACCAAGTATCTGACTACACTAACCAGCCCCTGCTCCGACCCGAGCATAAATCCCCTATGTCTAAGTGACTGAAGAAAGAATGCACATGGTTCTCCTAAGTCAATTCCAGCATGATAGTGTAGCAGAAAAGGGTGGCCTATCTAGGTGACCATTCAAGCATGCAAAAGTCATTAACTTGATAAACCTCTTTTAATTATTCTAACATATGCAACATTAAATGTTTGGCCCTCCGATGTACACGTGGCATGATATACGATACACAGATACAATTTAGATGTACAATTAAATAGCAAGTACCCCTTCACAACATGCATTCTAACCACATGCCCAAACCTTTCCTTAACACACAAATGATATGGCTATAGCATTCATTCCAACTAATTAAATTGCATATATAAACATGGAAACACCACTCATTAACTTGTAGCTTGCTAACAATGCAAGTATTAGCAAAAGAACCTAATATCATGCAAGCATGCTAGATACATCATATTAATAAACATAATCGTGGCATTCCAATAGGCCTAGTGACATTCACAAGCAGGAGGTTCTCAACATCACCCACCTCGAGCGCTATTCCAAAATTCCCAAAGGCGAAGTCCAAGATCAGTCCAAAACACCACCAATCTGTACAAAATACCCCAAAGGAAAAATACATAAGCTAACATCCACAATTCCAGAATCTGTCCCCCAAACCAGCAGTCCACAATTCACTAATTTTTACCTGCGAATAATGCCCAGAAAAATCCAAGCAAAAATACTATCGCGATCCTTGCGACGAGCCCGTCGAAACGAGTACCTGCACGCCCAATTTGGAGTTTCCTACGCTGAGATAAAAATCCGAAAGGGGTACACCCCAAACCAAACTGCACTAAATTCCTGTAACAGGAACACAGAGGAAAGAAGATTCTCACCCTCGAGTAAAATCAGAAAATTCTGAGAAAAATCCAGGAGACCCTTTGCGAAGCGTAGATGAAATTGCCTTTTGAATCTCCTCGTTCCGACGTCCGAGCGAAAAGATATGGCAAGAACACCGCGGGTGGCTGTCCCAAAAGTCGCGAAGAGAAAAAAGGGGTCAAATGGTTGCTCGGAAAACTCCATATCAGCACGGAAATCGAGGAACCAAAAACCACAGGAGTTGAAGCCTACCTGTCAAGAGTCCAACGGCGCAAGAAATCGGCGAATTCGAGGTCGGGGTGAGCGGAGGAGTCCAAACACGGAGAAAGGGGTGAAGAGGATCGCCGGAGAGAACAAGCGGAGCGCCAGCGCCGTAAAATGGGGAACCTCGGAAGCGTGCCTCCAAAAATCTT
>CM055060.1:36419428-36610769 GCA_029204045.2 Tillandsia leiboldiana
TTTCCTTTGGATAGGATCTGCCGCCGAGAGGGCGTTTGGATTTTGGCGCTTGGCGCCGGGTGATGGAGGACACCTCGGCCGCAGGGCACTTCTGATTTCCTTATCCAGGATGACAGGGTTCCTGGATGCCAGAGATCGGTGGACCCGATGGTAGCATCAGTATTTTACAGAGTGGCGCAGCGATAGCGTGGATTTGTATCTGCGGAGGACCTATTCGTCGCCTCATTGGATCAGAGACAGAGGTCGTGCTTCCTAGTGATAGCCCTGATTTTCAGGCAGATTGAGCGACAACCACTTGCTTTGAGCGGATGAATCTGTGCCGCCCGGTTGGAGGGCGCCACGGTAGTGGATTGAGTGTCGCAGGTGGGATTTCACCACGGTAGTCGGAGTTAGAGCATGCTCCACTCTTACATGGGTTAGAGGCAGATTTGTTACCACGGCACTAGAGGTACAGGTTCCTGTTGTTGTTGTGCACGTGGAGGAGACTTTGGATCATGTCCAGTGCGGCCGAGACCGCGAGGACACCGGCAGAGTTATTGGAAATTATAGCAATTAGGTGTTTTGACCTTATGCTTGAGATTGTTGGGCACTATGCCACAGGATGTTCGACTGCGGCAAAAGAGGACTTGATCTTCGGCAAGACGGGCAATTGGAGGCTTGCTCGTTGAGGTTGTTAGAGCACTCTGGTTTTAGCGACAGGGTGAGAGGTGCTTACGGCGGCACCGGGACTCAGAGATATCTCTGTTGCCTGTGAGATCCCGGGTGTGATTTCACCTTAGTTGTTGGTAATGCCGCCGGTTAGGGAGATAGAGATTGCGTTTGACGTGGTTCGAGGAACCGCGCCACCCGGGACGGCACCTCAGTTGGATATCGCCGGTAGAGCTGAGAGAGAGCCTTGGCACTGTTGCAGGGTCCGATGGATCGAGGGGTCTGTTTGAACTAGTGCCACGCCGTTGGTGTATAGTGGTGATGCCACATCGTTGATACACGAGTGTGAGGGTCCTTTTATGGTATCTAGGACCTTATGATGGAGTTGTACTCCGGCAGTTGGTGGATGATGCGAGCACCCACTTGGAGTTAGACAGCCGAGGACTTCGCCTAGATGGCGTTTTGGACACGGTGGTGGCATTATGAGTTGTTAGCGAGGCCCAATGGAATGACGAATGCCCTGTGGACTTCAAGATCTGAGGGATTGTATGTCCCAGTTGTACTTGGGCGAACTGGGAGTGGTGTTTTCCGAGGATATTCTGATTTACTCCCAGAGTGACTTGGAGCACGAGGAGCACTTTGTGGATGTGCTACCATGCCCGGGTGGATGAAGTGGTATGCCAAGTTATTGAGGTACAAGTTGTAGCTGCAGAAGCATACCTTCTTGGGTCGCTTTGTTCGAGCCGTAGGGGCGGCGGTGGAACCCGACCTAATGGATGTTATTCAAGTTGACCGAGACCAACTTTCATTTTTGAGGTGAGGAACTTCTAGACTTGGCGGTGCCGAGAGAGCATGGCCAATGGATAATGTGTCTAATATTAGCGCCAATGCTAGTGTTTCCTGTGTTGGGAGATGGAATTGTGTGATTTAGTGATGCCTCCCATTGTGGCGGTGGAGTTACCGTGGGTGGATCTTCGGTCCACACTTTATTAGTCCAACCCTATGAGTGTTGTGGCAGGATGAACCGCTGTTTTGCAGGCAGCTTGGATTCCACGGTTGAGCCTTCAGTACGTCCTTTATTCCCAGCTTGGATTGTTATACCTGGGCGTAGGCCATGCCTGCTTGGCTATCAGTTTTGATTACTCAGCATCTTGAGTGGGATTTTCGCGGATTGTTGTTGCTGGTTTGGGATTTTTGACCGCGAGTTTGGGGCATCCGCATTTTGATCGCCTTTCGAGCCAGTTTTCACTCCCGTTCACTGACGGTTTGGTCCCCGTCAGGGCATCCTTTCGACCCGTGGGTCTGTTGGAGTTATGTTGGCTTGTTGAGTGTCCAACCGTGGCTTGAGATTGTGTCTCTGGAGGATCCCTTTTGAGGGTAGCTCGTGGTTGAGTAGGCCACTCGGGTGATTTTGGATCGGAAGTAACCGAGTGAAGACCCCAGCTTATTGGATCTTTTTCCTCATGGGATGAATCTGTGGGTATACTTCGGGTGGTCCTGGTTGAGTAGACACCAGGAGGTGGTTTAGTGCGTGTTGCGCGGATGGTTATTCTGTTCCCCCGGCTCTTGATGGGGCCTCTGTGTTGTTTCACGTCTCAGCTCAGGATTGTTTTGCTTTTGGATCCCTCGCCCGTGATTGACTTGCCCCTTCTGAGATCTGTGATTGTTGGAGTACGAGGGATGCCCGTTGCGATTTCTGGCTCGAGAGATGAGAAAATCGCATGTCGGGCCATGCCGTACTTGTTGTTGTTGTTGTTGGGAAGTAATCACGGGGAGTGAGCGATGTTTCGGGAGCTGGAGGCGTTATTGATGGATACCTACCCGTGGTATGTGGGACCCTTGGGAGATTTGAGTTAGTTTCGAGGACGAAACTTTTCTTAGTGGGGGAGGATGTGAGGACCTGGATCCCCACGTCGAGATTACTGGATCATCTACAGCTCCCGGAGGCCTATGTGGCGTGTTGGTGGGATTTGTGCCCCAATTGGACATTAGTGTTGGGCTCAGTGTGTTTAATGGATCACGTGGGTGATCATTGGACTCCGTCGGATCGTTAGAAGTGGTTTCGCGCGAAGTGGATATTAAATTTGGACTCAGCGCGAAGTTTGGACCAAGGATTACCTTTCCGGATGCCTTCGGCAAATTTTGGAGTTGGAATTTGGCGAAATGGACATCAAATTCGGATTCAGCGCGCGAAAACGGTTAAAACGGACTACCCACTTGTCATTTTTTGAGCACCGGACACTGTTCACGCCGGAACAGTGTTTCCGGCGGCGGCGGCAGCGGCGGAGCGGCCGCAGGCAAGCGCGGCGGACGGAGGCGCGGGCCGCCCGGTCCACAGCGGCAGGCGTGCGCCGGGGGCTGGACGCGTGGCGGCTCGGGAGTGGGCCGGTCCGCGGGGCGCGGTCTACGGGGGAGTGCGGGGCGCACGGTGGACCGGGGGTGACACGTGGCATCATCCTAGAGGTGGGTTCACGGCGGTTGGTCTACGCAGTATTCGGGATGGCTCATGGTTTACGGTGCACCGGGCTTGGACACGTGGCAGGTTCGTATTGGTTCGGTCCACATGATTTCGTGCACCGGGGTTCACTAGGCAGGAGGCTTGACACGTGGCATTCTCCTATTGGTGGGTCTACTGTGCGCGGCAGGGTGGCAGGCGGCGGCGTCAGGCGGGCGTTGACCGGGGTGCGTGCCACGTGTCGTCGTCCGCGGGTGGCCACGTGGCGCGACGCGTGCGGCGGGTTCGGCTGTCGCCTGTTTGGCGGGCGACGTGGAGGCCCAGGACGATTTCGGGCGGCTACAGTGTTCGGGCGCGGGGATTTCGGGCTGCTACAGTGCGCGCCCGAAAACTCCCAGCGCCCGGAAATCGGGACTTATCCGGTATTTTCCCATTTGTTTTGCAGCCTATAAAAGGCGATCCGAGCCCTCTTCTTCTCCCTTTTCCGCCATTTCCGAGCCTCTTCTCGCCGGGGTGCCTTCAGCAAAGTTGATCCCCGAGTTTGGATGCATCTTTCTACAAAGTTTTGGGATTTTTGGTGGCACGCTTATCGAGGTTTCTATTTTACGGCGCGGCGCGACGCTCGTGTCGTTTGTGGTCTTCTTCGTCGCGTTTTGGTGCGAGGACTCCCCCGGCTTACCCCGAGCACCTTTTTCAGTGATTCTTGCGCCGTTGGCTTCACGACAGGTAGGGCTATGTTTCCCATGTTTACTGGTTTTCCTATTCCGAGCTTTTCATGGGTTTTTCGGATCATCTTGTAACCTCTTTTCTGGGGCGGAGTTCTGGGACAGCGGAGCGGTGTTTTGGTGATATCTTCGCGCACAGGCATCGGATTGGGGCGATTCAAGAGGCGATTTGCATCTACACATCACGAGGAATATGCCCAAATTTTCTTGGAATTTTCTGAATATTTCTCGAAGGTGAAGTTTATCTGTGAACAGTAATTGTTGCTACAGTTTTTGAGAGTAGTTTAATTCGGGGTGATTCCCTTGCCGGAATTGTTTCTCAGTGTAGGGAGCTCGGAATTGGACGTGCAGGTACTCGTTTCGAAGGTATCGACGCGAGGATTACTATGGTATTTTTATTGGATTTTTCTGGGCACTTGCAGCAGGTGAAATATGCACGGCTTTGGGACTGATTTTCAGATTGTGTATGTTTGGTTGATTTTGGAATAAAAGTGTAATGTTGAGCCTTATTGTTGTGCCCAGGGGTGCTTTCAGTTGTTTGGAGCCTAGGCGTGCGCGACTTGTACCGAGGGTGTTATGTTGGCAGATTTTGGACCGTGGGCGTCTACCCCCTTCACCGACTTCAGGTTTGCCTTGGTTTAAGCGCTTCAGGTGGGTAAGCTTATTATCAGTAATTGTTTAAGGCAATGATTATGCTGTGGCAAATATAAGTCCACTTGTGGGGATGTCACCCCTCTATGACTGATGCATGCATGTGTAGGGTACATGGGTTATGTTGGTAAGTAGGTAAGCTGGTTAATGATAATTGTATAAATGATTGCAAGAATAGTATTTATGAGATATACTGAGGACTTGCATGACTTGGACATCTATGTGATGACTAGTGTAAGCTTACCTAGGATAATGTTACCCTATGAGATTATGTAACATGCCATGTTAGCACATAGCCTTTCATGTGGTTGGATTATGCTTTGGGACAGGATTTCGTAGCTATGTGCGGATTTGTACTCTGAGGAGTTATTATGATCATTCTATTGATGAACCCTGAATTGTGGACAGGTCTAGTTTGGGGATTCCGGCATGTTGTTTATTCCTAAAGGAACTATTATTATGCTTTACCCCCTTTTATTTCCTTGAGGACAATTGCATGCTTGTATGGTCATGTAGTTAGGCCATCTTTTACTGCTGCACTACTTATTGGAACTTGACTTAGGAGAAACCATGCTTTTCTTTTCTCCTTCTTGTTAGTCAGGTGGTCAGTGTTGCTCGGGTTCGAGCAGGGGGTCTGGGTAGTGTAGTCGGGACATCGTGTCTGGGCAGGTTGGTTTAGTTGTGGGGCTTTGCGGCAACCGCGGATATTGGGCGGTTGACCGGGTGTTTCTCTATGCACCTGATTGGGTATCAGTTTCTTTAGTGGATGGAGTTTCCCACTTATCGTTTAGTGCATCCGATTGAGGTCGGGTCTTTCCTTAGTGGTTGAGCTTTCCCACTTTGATCAGAGTCGTGATCCAGTCCTGCTACATTGAGACACTTGACAGAGATACTTGTTACTGAGATGTACTTTACCTCGTGTGGGTCGCTCCCCTCGAGTGCCACTCCGGAGGTAGGCTTGACCGAGCCGTGTGCCGGTCTGTTACTTATATTTTTGACCGAGCCGTGTGCCGGTCCGTTACATATCTTGAGATCGAGCCGTGTGCCGATCAGTTACTGAGTTCGACAGCAGAGGAGGCAGTACCGGGTGTCATACCGGTTCATTTGATTGGGTTTATTTCGGTCAGATACTTTTATTGTTACACTCGTGCCTGGGGGCCGAGTGCAGACTGGTAGTTGAGTTTAGATCAGTGCTAGTATTGTTGAGAGCCGTCTGGTTGACGGTGGTCCCGTGTTGTTGCGAGTACTTTGACCGCTGTGTGAGAGGTTGAGCATCTTGATTCTATCCGCTCTGAGAGAGAGCGTGGATTTTGACCATAGCCTGCATGTTTCTCTCCTCGATAGCGAGCTTGTCCGTTTGGACGCCCTACGTAATTCCTGCCCGTCAGCGGGAGGTGGTTGTAGGTGGGCGCAGGTTTGACTGGACCAGATGTGGCAGTCAGTTCGATTGGGTCGGTGGTGCACTTCATGTGCTAGTGGTTGCATACCACTGTTTGGTTCTCCCCCTTTTAGCCTTTAGTTAGGGGCAGGGTAGCTGTTGAGAGTTTCCAGCTTACTCATTTCAGTCTTATGACTTGGGTTAGTTTTTGTCTCTTGAGGACTTGGTGGGCAGACCGTCGGGTCTGGCGGTGGTACCCACTGAGAACTCCCTTTTTGGAGTAGTTCTCACACCCTTTGGGGGTTTTCCCCCCTTTTCTCTCCTCTTCTTTGTTTTGCAGAGTCTTAGCAGGTGTTGCCGACTCTGCGGTTGTTGATCGTGGCGAGGGAGTCGCGAGCTAGATCCCTACCCGGCGTTGGAGAGTAGCGGTACCCTTCTGAGGAGATCATCAGTAGATTAGCTGTTTCTTTTCCTCTTTTGAGAGACTTGTAGTGAGGATATTTTGTATTGAGAGACTGTACACTGTTGTATATATATTGGAGTTACCTCCCGGTTGGGTTTAGAGCTTGTACTCGAGGATTTGTATTATTATTATTTTGGGAGGCAGACAGTGTTGTTTATTTCCAGTTGTACAGTGATTGATTTTAGTTACAGCAGATTTTTATTTATAGCTCTGATATCTGTTTAGTTGTAGCACTTTTCTTGCAGGTAGGACGCTTCGCCTATGCTGGTTGGCATAGGTGGCGGATCTGTTGGCGGGCCCGGGTCGCAGTTTCGACCCCGGGGCGTGACACCTAGGATAAGAGAAAATTTGTTGTAAAAAGGCAAAGTTAAAAGCAAGCTAAAAGTGGCTAAAAAGCATAAAGAGAATGTAAATGGCGCCTTCGAATTTGAGACTCGTCAAGTGGAGCAGGACTCCCTGGGCAGTGACCCGTCGGACGAGGTACTTTCGAAAGGCTTAAAGTGAAAGTAAAGAGCTAAATGCTCAAAGGAAAGAGAAAGAGAATTGCCAGTGGCAAAAAGGGAGCTATAAGCTCGAATAAGAAAGAAAAGCAAGTGTTCAAAGGCAAAGAGTCTAAGAACTAAAGTAAAAAAAAAAAAAAAAAGGAAAGAAAAGAAAGAAAATATAAAGATTCTACGGTGAAACCAGCCCATGTTGGAGGTACGAGCAGTATCCCTCTCCCGGGTAGAGACCCGTTCGGGACGTTTCTTCCGTAGGACGGGGTAACACTTGCGGGTGTTATCGGCAACCTTAGAAATCTTATCTTATGGTAGCAGGACTACCGGGCAAGGGCCCGTTGGATAAGAATTTCCGAGGGTTAACTTGAACTAAAGCACCAGAATGTAAAGAAAAAGAAAAATTTGAGTGGCCAAGATGGCCGGGTTAGTTTGACCTTATATATAGCGGCATAGTGGCCGAGTTGGTCCTTAGTAGTCTGATATGACTAGACAGGGTAGTGCTGGGTCGATGAGTATACACAGATAGTGTAGTGATATATTATATTGCATAGCCGCATATTGATGTCGAGGATTTTAGTTTCCTAGCACTCTATTATTATTGCTTCCATTGGACCAAGTGGTGTAGGACACTTTTTCTCGGTGGTTGAACCCACTGGGAACTCAGTTGTAGTTCTCACACCCCTTGGGTGAACCCCCCCACAGGTTCGGGTATGGACACAGCAGACGAGACGGTTCAGATGCAGACTGTCACGCCCCGGGGTCGAAACTGCGACCCGGGCCCGCCAAACAGATCCGCCACCTATGCCAACCTGCATAGGCGAAGCGTCCTACCTGCAAGAAAAGTTCTATAACTAAACAGATATCAGAGCTATAAATAAAAATCTGCTGTAACTAAAATCAATCACTGTACAACTGGAAATAAACAACACTGTCTGCCTCCCAAAATAATAATAATACAAATCCTCGAGTACAAGCTCTAAACCCAACCGGGAGGTAACTCCAATATATAAACAACAGTGTACAGTCTCTCAATACAAAATATCCTCACTACAATAGTCTCTCAGAAGGGGAAAAAGAAACAGCTAATCTACTGATGATCTCCTCAGAAGGGTACCGCTACTCTCCAACGCCGGGTAGGGATCTAGCTCGCGACTCCCTCGCCACGATCAACAACCACAGAGTCGGCAACACCTGCTAAGACTCTGCAAAACAAAGAAGAGGAGAAAAAGGGGGAAAAACCCCCAAAGGGTGTGAGAACTACTCCAAAACGGGAGTTCTCAGTGGGTACCACCGCCAGACCCGACGGTCTGCCCACCAAGTCCTCAAGAGACAAAAATTAACCCAAGTCATAAGACTGAAATGAGTAAGCTGAAAACTCTCACAGCTACCCTGCCCCTAGCTAAAGGCTAAAAGGGGAGAACCAAACAGTGGTATGCAACCACTAGCACATGAAGTGCACCAACGACCCAATCGAGCTGACTGCCGCATCTGGTCCAGTCAACCTGCATCCACCTACAACCACCTCCCAAAGACGGGCAGGAATTACGTAGGGCGTCCAAACGGACTAGCTCGCTATCGAGTAGAGGATCATGCAGGCTATGGTCAAAGTCCACGCTCTCTCTCTCAGAACGGGTAGAATCAAGATGCTCAACCTCTCACACAGCGGTCAAAGTACTCGCAACAACACGGGACCACCGTCAACCAGACGGCTCTCAACAATACTAGCACTGATCTAAACTCAACTACCAGTCTGCACTCGGCCCCCAGGCACGAGTGTAACAATAAAAGTAATTGACCGAAATAAACTCAATCGAATGAACCGGTATAAAACCCGGCACTGCCTGCTCTGTCCAAATGACCGGAACCCAACACGGTCTGACCGGCACCCGACACGGTCTCACCGGAACCCAACACGGTCTGACCGGAACCCAACACGGTCTGAAGCCTACTCCGGAGCGGCACTCGAGGGGAGCTACCCACACGAGTAAAGCATCTCTGTCATCAATATCACCAGTATCTCTAAACAGCAGGACTTGATCATCAATCTGATCAAAGTGGGAAAACTCAACCATCAAGGAAAGACCCGACCTCAATCGGATGCAACTGAACGATAAGTGGGAAACTCCATCCACTAAGTAAAACTGATACCCAATCGGGTGCATAGAGAGAAACATCCGGTCAACCGCCCAATATCCGCGGTTGCCGCAAAGCCCCACAACTAAGCTAACCTGTCCCAGGCACAAAGTCCCGACTACACTACCCAGACCCCTGCTCGAACCCGAGCAACACTGACCACCTGACTAGCAAGAAGGAGAAAGAAAAAGCATGGTTTCTCCTAAGTCAAGTTCCAATAAGTAGTGCAGCAGTAAAAGATGGCCTAACTACATGACCATACAAGCATGCAAATGTCCTCAAGGAAATAAAGGGGGTAAAGCATAATAATAGTTCTTTTAGGAATAAACAACATGCCGGAATCTCAAAACTAGACCTGTCCACAACTCAGGGTTCAACAATAGAATGATCATAATAACTCCTCAGAGTACAAATCCGCACATAGCTACGAAATCCTGTCCCAAGCATAATCCATCACAAGAAAGGCTATGTGCTAACATGGCATGTTACATAATCTCATAGGGTGACATTATCCTAGGTAAGCTTACACTAATCATCACATAGATGTCCAAGTCATGCAAGTCCTCAGTATACCTCATAAATACTAATCTTGCAAACATTTATACCAATATCATTAACAAGCTTACCTACTTACCAACATAAACCATGTATCCTAAACATGCATGCATCAGTCATAGAGGGGTGACATCCCCACAAGTGGACTTATACTTGCCACAACATAAACATTGCCTTAAACAATTACTGATAATAAGCTCACCCACCTGAAGCGCTTAACCCAAGGCAAACCTGAAGTCGGTGAAGTGGGTAGACGCCCGCGGTCCAAAATCTGCCAACAAAATACCCTCGGTACAAGTCGCGCAAGCCTTGGCTCCAAACAGCTGAAAACACCCCTGAGTACAACAATAAGGCTTAACATTACACTTTTATTCCAAAATCAACCAAACATACACAATCTGAAAATCAGTCCCAAAGCCGCGCATATTTCACCTGCTGCAAGTGCCCAGAAAAATCCAATAAAAATACCACAGTAATCCTCGCGTCGATACCTTCGAAACGAGTACCTGCACGTCCAATTCCGAGCTTCCTACACTGAGAAACAATTCCGACAAGGGAACCACCCCGAATCAAACTACACTCAAAAACTGTAGCAACAATTACTGTTCACAGATAATCTTCACCTTCGAGAAATATTCAGAAAATTCCAAGAAAATTTGGGCATATTCCTCGTGATGTGTAGATGCAAATCGCCTCTTGAATCGCCCCAATCCGATGCCTGTGCGCGAAGATATCGCCAAAATACCACACCGCTGTCCCAAAACTCCGCCCAGAAAATGAGGTCACAAGATGATCCGAAAAACCCATGAAAAGCTCGGAATGGGACAAATCAGTAAACATGGGAAACATAGCCCTACCTGTCGTGAAGCCAACGGCGCAAGAATCACAGTAAAAGGTGCTCGGGGTAAGCCGGGGGAGTCCTCGCACCGAAATGCGACGAAGAAGAACACAAACGAACGAGCGTCGCGCCGCGCCGTAAAAATGGTAACCTCGGGATGCGTGCTGCTGAAAAATCTGGAACTCTGCAGATCGATCCGCCACAGGGAGAGGAGCATTTCTTGTGAAGGTTGCACAGTGAAAGGGTGAACAGGGAAGAAGCTCTCTTCAGTTGAACTCAGCCTTTAAATACATTGCTGGAAACAAATCACATAATACCCAAAATGTCCGGATTTCCGGGCGCTCCAACTTTCGGGCGGCTACAGTGTTGGGCCCGGCCCAACACTGTGCGCGCCCGGAAGTTTCCCAGGCCTCCACGTCGCCCCCTCAACAGGCTACAGCGGAACCCCCCGCTCACGCCCCGCCGCGTGGCCCACGCGGAGCTCGACACGTGACGGCCCACGCGCGGGAACCCCGCGTCAACGCGCCCACGTGCGCCTGCGCCCGCCGCCTGCGCCCGCCTGCCACGCACTGTTCCGAGGCACCCGGTGCACCTCCGTGGACCCAGCCTGCATGAGCCCGCCAACCACGAAGCGCCACGTGTCCCGCCGGTCCATGCACCACGCCCGCCTGCTCCGTAGACCAAGTCCACTAAACCGACCAATCCAAAGAAGCCACGTGTCCACCCCGGTCCACCGTGCGCCCCGCACTCTCTCCGTAGACCGCGCCCCGCGGACCGGCCCACTCCCGAGCCGCCACGCGTCCAGCCCCCGGTGCACGCCTGCCGCGTGGACCGGGCGGCCCGCGCCTCCGTCCGCCGCGCCTCCTGCGGCTGCTCCGCCGCTGCCGCCGCGCCGGAAACACTGTTCCGGCTGTGAACAGTGTCCGATGCTCAAAAATCACTAATGGGTAGTCCGTTTTAACCGTTTTCGCGCGCTGAATCCGAATTTGATGTCCATTTCGCCAAATTCCAACTCCAAAATTTGCCGAAGGCATCCGGAAAGATAATCCTTGGTCCAAACTTCGCACTGAGTCCAATTTAAATATCCTTGGCGCGCGAAACCACTTCTGGAGCTCCGACGGAGTCCAATGATCACCCACGTGATCCAAAAACACACTGAGCCCAACACTAATGTCCAAATGGGGCACAAATCTCACCAACACGCCACATAGGCCTCCGGGAGCTGTAGATGATCCAGTAATCTCGTCGTGGGGATCCAGGTCCTCACATCCTCCCCCACTAAGGAAAGTTTCGTCCTCGAAACTAGCTCAAATCCCCCAAGGGTCCCACATACCACGGGTAGGTATTCATCAATAAAGCCTCCAGCTCCCGAAACATCACTCACTCCCCGTGATTACTTCCCAACAACAACAACAACAAGTACGGCATGGCCCGACATGCGATTTTCTCATCTCACGAGCCAGAAATCGCAACGGGCGTCCTTCGTACTCCAACAATCACAGATCTCAAAAGGGGCAGGTCGATCACGGGCGAGGGATCCAAAAGCAACACACTCCAGAGCTGAGACGTGAAACAACACAGAGGCCCCATCAAGAGCCGGGGGAAACAGAATAATCAACAGCGCAACACGCCCCAAACCACCTCCTGGTGTCTACTCAACCAGGATCACCCAAAGTATACCCACAAATTCATCCTATGAGGAAAAAGATCCAATAAGCTGGGGTCTTCACTCGGTTACTTCCAATCCAAAATCACCCGAGTGGCCTACTCGACCACGAGCTACCCTCAAAAGGGATCCTCAAGAGGCACAATCTCAAGCCACGGTTGGACACTCAACAAGCCAACATAACTCCAACAGACCCCCGGGTCGAAAAGATGCCCTGACGGGGACCAAACCGTCAGTGAACGGGAGGGAAAACTGGCTCGAAAGGCGATCATAATGCGGAGGCTCAAACTCGCGGTCAAAAATCCCAAGCCAGCAACAACGATCCGCGAAAATCCCACTCAAGATGCTGAGTAATCAGAACTGATAGCCAAGCAGGCATGGCCTACGCCCAGGTATAACAATCCAAGCTGGAAATAAAGGACGTACTGAAAGGCTCAACTGTGGAATCCAAGCTGCCTGCAAAAACAGTGTTTCATCCTGCCACAGCACTCACAGGGTTGGACTAAAGAAGTGTGGACCGAAGATCCACCCACGGTAACTCTACCGCCACAATGGGAGGCATCACCAAAACACACAATTCCATCTCCCAACACAGGAAACACTAGCATTGGCGCTAATACCAGTCACATTATCCATTGGCCATGCTCTCTTGGCACCGCCAAGTCTAGAAACTTCTCACCTCAAGAATGAAAGTTGGTCTCGGTCAACTTGAATAACATCCACTTGGTCAGGTTCCACCGCCGTCCCTACGGCTCGAACAAAGCGACCCAAGAAGGTATGCTTCTGCAGCTACAACTTGTACCTCCCTAACTTGGCATACCGCTTCATCCACACGGGCATGGTAGCACATCCACAAAGTGCTCCTAGTACTCCAAGTCACTCTGGGAGTAAATTAAAATATCCACGGAAAACACCACTCCCAGTCCGTCCAAGTACAACTGGGACCTACTATTCCTCAGATCTTGAAGTCCACAGGGCAATCGTCATTCCATTGGGCCTCACTAACAACTCAGAATGCCCCCACCGCGTCCACAACGCCACCTAGGCGAAGTCCTCAGCTGTCTAACTCCAAGTGGGCACTCGGATCATACACCAACTGCCGGAGTACAACTCCATCAATAAGGTCCTAGATACCATAAAGGACCCTCACATCCGTGTATCAACGATGTGGCATCACCACCGTATACCAACGGCGTGGCACTAGGTCAAACAGACCCCCCGATCCATCGGCCCCTGCAGCAGTACCATCGGGTCTCTCTCAGCCCTACCGGCGATATCCAATGAGGTGCTGTCCAGGGTGGTGCGGTCCCTCGAACCACATCAAACACAATCTCTATCTCCCTAACCGGCGGCATTACCAACAACTAAGGTGAATCCACACACGGGATCTCGCGGGCAACAGAGATATCCCTGAGTCCCGGTGCCGCCGTAAGCACCTCTCATCCGGTCGCTAAAACCAGAGTGCTCTAACAACCTCCACGAGCAAGCCTCCAATTGCCTGTCTTGCCGAAGATCAAGTCCTCTCTTGCCGCAGTCGAACATCCTGTGGCATAGTGCCCAACAATCTCAAGCATAAGGTCAAAACACCTAAGTGCTATAATTTCCAATAATTCTGCCGGCATCTCGCGGTCTCGGCCGCACTGGACATGATCCAAAAGCCTCCTCCACGTGCACAACAACAACAGGAACCTGTACCTCTAGTGCACGTGGTAACAAATCTGCCTCTAACCCATGTAAGAGTGGATCATGCTCTAACTCCGACTACCGTGGTGAAATCCCACCTGCGACACTCAATCCACTACCGTGGCGCCCTCCAACCGGGCGGCACAGATTCATCCGCTCAAAGCAAGTGGTTGTCGCTCAATCTGCCTGAAAATCAGGGCTATCACAAGGAAGCACGACCTCTGTCTCTGATCACATTGAGGCGACGAATAAGGTCCTCCGCAGATAACAAATCCACGCTTCCGCTGCGCCACTCAAATAAAACACTGATGTCGCCTTCGGGGTCCACCCGACCTCTGACATCTCGGGAATTCGTCATCCAAGAAAAGAAAATTGGTCATGCCCCTGCCGGCCGATCTGTCCTCCATCATCCGGCGCCAAGCGCCAAAATCCAGAACTCACCTCCTGGCGGCAGATCCCTATCCAAAGGAACTGCAATGCCGCGCTCCATACACGGTGCCTGCTTCAGCGAGGCGTCTAAATCCACAATGAAGGGACCGAATAACAGGAAGGTGTCCTGGCGCAATCCACTCCCAATCTCATATATCCTATGCGCCTCGTCCCTCGAATCTGGAGCGCGCGGTTCAACAACTGCATACACTCACAAGCACAGGGAGGCTCTCAATTAATCACTCCATAACCACCAGCCGCGACTCTGCCTCCAAGGGCTCTAAACTCAATCTTACGAGTCGGGGTGGTTCATCTGCCAAATATGGCTCAATAGGTCGATCATGTCCCACAGCTCACCAGCTGTCAACCATCCACCCTGCCTCGGTGCCTCGACACTAAACCTTGGCACAGAGGGGGCTACTCAGTGCTCCGGCAACTGTGTCACCAAGACCAGCTGCTCCCTCAGCCGCTGACAAGCCTCCGACAATCCTGTCATCTGGGTCCGGGGTTTTCTGACCTCAATCCGGGTATCCGGCCCAGAACCAACTGCTCAAGCTCAACTGCCATGACAGGATGCACACGGGTCAAAACCCAGCGTCGGGGAGACACCGCTCGCCACGACGAAACAACAAAACAGCACACAACAACACTCGACCCAATCCAGCGAAAGTCTAAAGCATGTCACCCGTTCCACAGCATTATGTTATCTGCAGCCAACATAATTACTTAGGAGAATAAACATGCCAATCACTCCTCCCGTCCCTTGGGAGAGGTATAAAACTCAATCAGGACTCTCGCAAAATCACGACTCTCACAAAGTCAACCAAAGGTCAAACCATAAGCCTAGGGTTTCTAAGTCCACCATGACCTACAACCTAGGCTCTGATACCACTCTAATCTGTCACGCCCCGGGGTCGAAACTGCGACCCGGGCCCGCCAAACAGATCCGCCACCTATGCCAACCTGCATAGGCGAAGCGTCCTACCTGCAAGAAAAGTTCTATAACTAAACAGATATCAGAGCTATAAATAAAAATCTGCTGTAACTAAAATCAATCACTGTACAACTGGAAATAAACAACACTGTCTGCCTCCCAAAATAATAATAATACAAATCCTCGAGTACAAGCTCTAAACCCAACCGGGAGGTAACTCCAATATATAAACAACAGTGTACAGTCTCTCAATACAAAATATCCTCACTACAATAGTCTCTCAAAAGGGGAAAAAGAAACAGCTAATCTACTGATGATCTCCTCAGAAGGGTACCGCTACTCTCCAACGCCGGGTAGGGATCTAGCTCGCGACTCCCTCGCCACGATCAACAACCACAGAGTCGGCAACACCTGCTAAGACTCTGCAAAACAAAGAAGAGGAGAAAAAGGGGGAAAAACCCCCAAAGGGTGTGAGAACTACTCCAAAACGGGAGTTCTCAGTGGGTACCACCGCCAGACCCGACGGTCTGCCCACCAAGTCCTCAAGAGACAAAAATTAACCCAAGTCATAAGACTGAAATGAGTAAGCTGAAAACTCTCACAGCTACCCTGTCACGCCCCGGGGTGGAAACTGCCACCCGGGCTCGCCAACAGATCCGCCATCTGTACGGAAACTGCCGTACAGATGAAGCGTCTAACCTGCAGAAAGAATCAACTACAGTATACAGATATCAGAGAGCTGAAAGTAGACTACTAAAACTGAAGTCCAAACACTGTACAACTGAAAATAATACAATAACCATCTCCCCAAATACTATCATGTACAAAGTCCTCTGATACAAAACTCAAAAGGGAGGTATCTCCAATGAATACATCAGTGTACAGACTCTCGATACAAGAATATCCTCACTACAACAGTCTCTCAAACTGTAAAATAAGGTACAACTCTATACCTCACAACAAAGGTCTCTCAACAGAGGAAAAAGAAGAAAAAGTAATCTACTGAAGCTCTCCTCTGAAGGGGTACCGCTACACTTCAATGACGGGTAGGGAACTAGCTCGCGACTCCCTCGCCTCGGTCAGAAGGATCAGCAACAGGAGCAACAGGAACAGGAGGAGAAGTTCCTGGGGAAAAAGACACCACGACGGGTGTGAGAACTACTTCCCACAGTAGTTCTCAGTGGGTACCGTCAACAAGCCCAACGGTCTGCCCACCAAGTCTACTAGAGGCAAAAGATAACAGGCAAAGAAAACGGAAGGAAAAGCTGGAAACTACTCTACAGCTACCATGCCTCTATCTAGACACTCAAAAGTGGAACAGATGAAAGTAAAAGAGACCACTCGCACCCAAGGTGCTCAATCGATCCAAACGAACTGACTACCTCAAAGGTCCAGTCAAGCCCGCGCCCGTCGACTAGGAACGCTCCTGCCCACGACCACACATCCACATGAGGACGGGATTTACGTGGGGCGTCCTGTCCTACTAACTCATCCCTCGCGCAAAACTGCATCAACAGGCCCATCGTTGCCTCAACTGCGGAAAACTGCCTCAACAGGCCAACCATCGTATCCACAGCGGCATCTCAGGACGCGACTCCAACTGAGTAAAACGGCGCGGCATAGAGTATCAAACATTGGCATATGCAGGCTAGTCAAAATCCACGCTCACTCTCAGAACGGTAGGGCTCAAGATCCCCAAATACCTCGCACAACAGTCGGAGCACTCTCGACGACTCAGCTGCTCGGCTAACTCGAAACACGAGACGCTAGCCTCACCAACGGCTCGCAGCACAAGGCTCACTGGCTGGAGATACTCCACAGCCAGGAACGACCCACAACTCAGGGTAACAAAACAGGTCGGACAACACTCAACGACCTGGGACCACCGTCAACCCCAACGGTTCCCAACAAGACGGACCGGAAGATACTCGACGGCCCGGGACTACCGTCTACTCAACGGCTCTCTCCCACGACTGTGCAACAGGGAAACAAGACCTCTCGGGACTACCGTATACCCAAACGGCTCCCGGCACAGATAAGCAACCCGCTACAACTACCAGACTCCACTCTGCTCCCAAGCACGAGTGCAAACGCATCCCACACTAAAAGGAAAATCCCGACCTCTCGGCCTACTACCCGGGCGAGGATAACACTATGTCCAGGGATAGCAAAACAGTGTGGGTGTCTAAACATAATTAACCCTAGCCCAAGTGAGGGTTTTCTACTGGTCTGGTTACACATGCAACATATGACGGGGGTGCTAGGTCAAGTTCCAAGATAGCTGTATCAACAGATAATAAAAGGAATAACAATTCCTACAATCTAGCATACTACACAATGAAATAACTATCATGCATAGTCCTACATCAGTAGAAATACTGTACAGTCCATAAAACTTGGAGATAAGGCCACCCACCTCGATTTGCCACCAATTGCTCGTAGACACTTGCAATTGGCCTCCACGCGATCCGCACGCAAAACGGGACACGCCGTCGGAGTCCGCACGCAAAACGGAGCAAGCCGCCGGAGTCCGCACGCAAAACGGAGCACGCTGCCGGAGTCCGCACCAAAAACGGAGTCTGCACGCGAAGCGGTGCACGGCGCCGAAATCCGCACGCAAAACGGTGCACGGTGCCGGAAACCGCACGCAAAACGGAGTCCGCACGCAAAACGGTGCACGGTGCCGGAGTCCGCACGCAAAACGGTGCACGGTGCCGGAGTCCGCACGCAAAACGGAGTCCGCACGCAAAACGGTGCACGGTGCCGGAGTCCGCACGCAAAACGGTGCACGGTGCCGGAGTCCGCACGCAAAACGGTGCACGGTGCCCAACACAGAAAAGAGCAAGAGGGTTAATTACAGTCCAAAAGGTCGCCCCGAAAACTGTACAAAAATACAGTAAAACCAACACACGGGACCTACCCGACTGCGCCGCCGTCGCCGAAACGCTCCCCACGAAAAAACTCGCGCGCTCCACGAGGCCCACGACGCCACGCCGCACCTCCCACCATCTCCCTCACTCTCCCTCTCGCTCGGGTTGGAGAAGAAAAGGAAGAAGAGGAGAAAAATGGCGTGTGCGGGGAGGAAGAAGAAGAAGAAAAGAGAAAGGGAAGGGGGCGGTCCACGGTGCACCGGTCCACGGTGCACCGGCCAACCAGGGAGCCCGAAACCCCGGTCCACGCAGCTGGGCGCGTGCACCGGGTCCACGCACGCGCCCAGTGCGCCACGTGGCGCGCTCCCACTCGCGCCACGCGGGCGGGCAGGTTGCGCGCCACACGGGCGCGTGACACCGTGCCCCGCGCAGGCGCGGGACACGGGAGCGCCACACGGGCGCGTGTCCCCCTCGCCCGCGCGGGCGCCAACGGGGGGCCGCCACGTGGCGGCCCCTGCGCAATCCGCGCCGCGCGCCTGCGTGCCCCCTGACGCGACCGTACGCCTGCCGCGCCCTCGGGATCCGTGCCGCCAACAGCTGCTTCGGGATCCACACGCCACCTCGAAAAACGTGCCGCGATGCCTCGAAAAACGCGCACGTCAACAGGGCTCCAAAACCAACAAGTAAATAGTCCATTCTTAGCGATTTCGCGCGCTGAATCCAAAAACGATGTCCATTTCTCCAAATTCTCACCCGAAAATTTGCCGAATGCCCCCGGATAGTCCACTCGATCCGATTTTCGCGCCGGGTCCATTTTTAAAGTCCGATTTGCCCAATTCCAACTCTAAAAATTCCCGAAGGCGACCGGAGAGGTAAACTCTTATCCAAACTTCGCCCGGAGTCCAATTTGACATCTGGATCGCGCGAAACCACTTCTAAACACCCGACGGGTCATACAAATTCCCACGGGGTCTCCTTTTAAGCACGAAGTCCAACACTTGTGTCCAAATTGCGCGCAACCCACGCAGGCCTCCAGTGATGCAAGCAAATCCCAATTTGCATCACAAAACCATTTCTGGGTCCCCAACATGCGCACCAACACCCCCAACGGCGACCGAAAGCTGCCCAACAACCAGCAACCCTACGCGGGGGATTCCGGGACCTCACATCCTCCCCCACTAAAAGAAAGTTTCGTCCTCGAAACTAGATCAAGCCCATCAGGAGTCAAGAATACCACGGCTAGGTATCAAACAATACGCCTCCAGCTCCCTCACTCGCTCCTCGTGATTACTCCGCGACATCGACAACAAGTACGGTATAACCCGATGTGCAATTCTCTCATCTCTCGAGCCAGAAATTGCAACGGGCGTCCCTCGTACTCCAATTATCACAGATCTCAAAGGGGCAAGTAAATCACGGGCGAGGAAAAACGCATCACTACTGAGCTGAGACGTGAAAACCAAGGGCTCCATTAAAAGGCTGGGGGAAAACTGAAATAACCACAAGTGTAATACGCACCAAACCACATCATGGTGCCACCCTCAACAAGACGACCCGAAGCATACCTGCAGACTCGTCCAATAAGGAAGGGAAATCCAATAAGTTGGGGTCTTCACTCGGTCACTTCCCGATCCAAAACCACCTGAGTGGACTACTCAACTGCAGGCTACCCTCAAAAGGGATCCTCAAGAGACACAATCTCGTGCCACAGTTGGTCGCTCAACATGCTATCATAACCCCAACGGACCCACGGGTCGAAGTCGATCCCTCAACTCATAAAGAACACCCTGACGGGGACCAAACCGTCGGTGAACGGGACTGAAAACTGGCTCACAAGGCGATCATAAAGCTGATGCCCAACTCGCGGACAAAAGTCCGAAACATCCAAAAGACTCTCACCGTTGTGTACCTACAACGTGGCATCACTGCCGTGCACCCACGGCGTGGCATTACTGCCGTGTACCAACGGCGTGGCCTCACTGCCGTGCGCCAACGGCGTGGCATCACCACCGTGTATCAACGGTGTGGCATCACTGCCGTGTATCAACGGCGTGGCATCACCACCGTGTATCAACGGCGTGGCATCACCACCGTGTATCAACGGTGTGGCATCACCACCGTGTATCAACGGTGGGGTATCTAAAGCATCAAGGCCTCAGATCTTCACAGCCCTATACCCAACACTACCTCGAAAACCCGGAGCTGAGGAAGGGCCAAAAGATCAACAGGCAACCACCAGGGCCCCAACTGCACTGGGCAGGACCAATAACTCCCCTCTATGTGCAACACGTGATCAGGTATCTGAACCTCACGAGCACAAGCTAAAGGTCCTATCTCTAGCCCATACATCAATGCAAATGCCCTAGCACTCTCACAGCTATGTCGGAGAACCCTCAACGACTCAACTCACAGTAACACCCCACTCATAGGCGAGAAGAACCGACTGACACGGCAAAGATCCAAAAATTCTGATAGACCGGTGCCTAGAACCCTAACCAAACAAGAACAGACCCTAGGCTCAGTCTATCGAAGTTTTCGCTCCTTTACCGTTCAGGGATTCGGTCCCTCTCGTTCAAAGCGGGAAACTATCTCAATAAGCAGCTCACGGCTGGAGACGCTCCCGGTAGTCCATCAGGACGAACTCGACGCCATCAAATCTCGGCGTCCTGTCGGGTCATCTCAATCTCACTAAAATAACCACCTGGTAACTCGGCCGGAGGTGAAAATCGCCTCAACAGGCCGAACCTTCGCCACTCATTAGGCGGCATCGCCCCTCACTGGGCGGCCTCGCCTCTCGCTGGGCGGCATCGCCACTCACTGGGCGGCATCGCCCCTGGTAGCTCGGCCAGGGGAAAGTATCCATCTGGTAACTCAGCCAGTGATAATTATCATCTGGTAACTCGGCCAGTGATAATTATCCATCTGGTAACTCGGCCAGTGATAATTATCATCTGGTAACTCGGCCAGTGATAATTATCCATCTGGTAACTCGGCCAGCGATAATTATCCATCTGGTAACTCGGCCAGCGATAATTATTCATCTGGTAACTCGGCCAGCGATAATTATCCATCTGGTAACTCGGCCAGCGATAATTATCCATCTGGTAACTCGGCCAGCGATAATTATCCATCTGGTAACTCGGCCAGTGATAATTATCATCTGGTAACTCGGCCAGTGATAATTATCCATCTGGTAACTCGGCCAGTGATAATTACCCATCTGGTAACTCGGCCAGTGATAATTATCATCTGGTAACTCGGCCAGTGATAATTATCCATCTGGTAACTCGGCCAGCGATAATTATCCATCTGGTAACTCGGCCAGTGATAATTATCCATCTGGTAACTCGGCCAGCGATAATTATTCATCTGGTAACTCGGCCAGCGATAATTATTCATCTGGTAACCCGGCCAGCGATAATTATCCATCTGGTAACTCGGCCAGCGATAATTATCCATCTGGTAACTCGGCCAGCGATAATTATCCATCTGGTAACTCGGCCAGTGATAATTATCATCTGGTAACTCGGCCAGTGATAATTATCCATCTGGTAACTCGGCCAGTGATAATTACCCATCTGGTAACTCGGCCAGTGATAATTATCATCTGGTAACTCGGCCAGTGATAATTATCCATCTGGTGACTCGGCCAGGGAAAATGCCCTCCTGGTGACTCGGCCAGGGAAAATGCCCTCCTGGTGACTCGGCCAGGGAAAATGCCCTCCTGGTGACTCGGCCAGGGAAAATGCCCTCCTGGTGACTCGGCCAGGGAAAATGCCCTCCTGGTAACTCGGCCAGGGCAAATGCCCTCCTGGTCACTCGGCCAGGGAAAATGCCCTCCTGGTCACTCGGCCAGGGAAAATGCCCTCCTGGTGACTCGGCCAGGGAAAATGCCCTCCTGGTGACTCGGCCAGGGAAAATGCCCTCCTGGTGACTCGGCCAGGGAAAATGCCCTCCTGGTGACTCGGCCAGGGAAAATGCCCTCCTGGTAACTCGGCCAGGGCAAATGCCCTCCTGGTCACTCGGCCAGGGAAAATGCCCTCCTGGTCACTCGGCCAGGGAAAATGCCCTCCTGGTGACTCGGCCAGGGAAAATGCCCTCCTGGTGACTCGGCCAGGGAAAATGCGTGTCCTTTTCACAACACGACGTCTCAGGGGTATCGCAACCCACTGCACAACTACAAACGTCAGGACACAACAACCATACGACCCAATCCAGCGAAAGTCTAAGACATGTCATCCATTCCATAGCATTATGTTGTCTGCAACCAACATAATCGATTAGGAGAATAAACATGCCAAACTCTCATCCCGTCTCTTGGGAGAGGTAAAAAGTCAATCAGGACTCTCGCTAAAAGTCACGACTCTCACGTAGTCATCCTAATATCCAACCACAAGCCTAGGGTTTCTAAGTCCACCACGACCTACAACCTAGGCTCTGATACCACTCTAATCTGTCACGCCCCGGGGTGGAAACTGCCACCCGGGCTCGCCAACAGATCCGCCATCTGTACGGAAACTGCCGTACAGATGAAGCGTCTAACCTGCAGAAAGAATCAACTACAGTATACAGATATCAGAGAGCTGAAAGTAGACTACTAAAACTGAAGTCCAAACACTGTACAACTGAAAATAATACAATAACCATCTCCCCAAATACTATCATGTACAAAGTCCTCTGATACAAAACTCAAAAGGGAGGTATCTCCAATGAATACATCAGTGTACAGACTCTCGATACAAGAATATCCTCACTACAACAGTCTCTCAAACTGTAAAATAAGGTACAACTCTATACCTCACAACAAAGGTCTCTCAACAGAGGAAAAAGAAGAAAAAGTAATCTACTGAAGCTCTCCTCTGAAGGGGTACCGCTACACTTCAATGACGGGTAGGGAACTAGCTCGCGACTCCCTCGCCTCGGTCAGAAGGATCAGCAACAGGAGCAACAGGAACAGGAGGAGAAGTTCCTGGGGAAAAAGACACCACGACGGGTGTGAGAACTACTTCCCACAGTAGTTCTCAGTGGGTACCGTCAACAAGCCCAACGGTCTGCCCACCAAGTCTACTAGAGGCAAAAGATAACAGGCAAAGAAAACGGAAGGAAAAGCTGGAAACTACTCTACAGCTACCATGCCTCTATCTAGACACTCAAAAGTGGAACAGATGAAAGTAAAAGAGACCACTCGCACCCAAGGTGCTCAATCGATCCAAACGAACTGACTACCTCAAAGGTCCAGTCAAGCCCGCGCCCGTCGACTAGGAACGCTCCTGCCCACGACCACACATCCACATGAGGACGGGATTTACGTGGGGCGTCCTGTCCTACTAACTCATCCCTCGCGCAAAACTGCATCAACAGGCCCATCGTTGCCTCAACTGCGGAAAACTGCCTCAACAGGCCAACCATCGTATCCACAGCGGCATCTCAGGACGCGACTCCAACTGAGTAAAACGGCGCGGCATAGAGTATCAAACATTGGCATATGCAGGCTAGTCAAAATCCACGCTCACTCTCAGAACGGTAGGGCTCAAGATCCCCAAATACCTCGCACAACAGTCGGAGCACTCTCGACGACTCAGCTGCTCGGCTAACTCGAAACACGAGACGCTAGCCTCACCAACGGCTCGCAGCACAAGGCTCACTGGCTGGAGATACTCCACAGCCAGGAACGACCCACAACTCAGGGTAACAAAACAGGTCGGACAACACTCAACGACCTGGGACCACCGTCAACCCCAACGGTTCCCAACAAGACGGACCGGAAGATACTCGACGGCCCGGGACTACCGTCTACTCAACGGCTCTCTCCCACGACTGTGCAACAGGGAAACAAGACCTCTCGGGACTACCGTATACCCAAACGGCTCCCGGCACAGATAAGCAACCCGCTACAACTACCAGACTCCACTCTGCTCCCAAGCACGAGTGCAAACGCATCCCACACTAAAAGGAAAATCCCGACCTCTCGGCCCACTACCCGGGCGAGGATAACACTATGTCCAGGGATAGCAAAACAGTGTGGGTGTCTAAACATAATTAACCCTAGCCCAAGTGAGGGTTTTCTACTGGTCTGGTTACACATGCAACATATGACGGGGGTGCTAGGTCAAGTTCCAAGATAGCTGTATCAACAGATAATAAAAGGAATAACAATTCCTACAATCTAGCATACTACACAATGAAATAACTATCATGCATAGTCCTACATCAGTAGAAATACTGTATAGTCCATAAAACTTGGAGATAAGGCCACCCACCTCGATTTGCCACCAATTGCTCGTAGACACTTGCAATTGGCCTCCACGCGATCCGCACGCAAAACGGGACACGCCGTCGGAGTCCGCACGCAAAACGGAGCAAGCCGCCGGAGTCCGCACGCAAAACGGAGCACGCTGCCGGAGTCCGCACCAAAAACGGAGTCTGCACGCGAAGCGGTGCACGGCGCCGAAATCCGCACGCAAAACGGTGCACGGTGCCGGAAACCGCACGCAAAACGGAGTCCGCACGCAAAACGGTGCACGGTGCCGGAGTCCGCACGCAAAACGGTGCACGGTGCCGGAGTCCGCACGCAAAACGGAGTCCGCACGCAAAACGGTGCACGGTGCCGGAGTCCGCACGCAAAACGGTGCACGGTGCCGGAGTCCGCACGCAAAACGGTGCACGGTGCCCAACACAGAAAAGAGCAAGAGGGTTAATTACAGTCCAAAAGGTCACCCCGAAAACTGTACAAAAATACAGTAAAACCAACACACGGGACCTACCCGACTGCGCCGCCGTCGCCGAAACGCTCCCCACGAAAAAACTCGCGCGCTCCACGAGGCCCACGACGCCACGCCGCACCTCCCACCATCTCCCTCACTCTCCCTCTCGCTCGGGTTGGAGAAGAAAAGGAAGAAGAGGAGAAAAATGGCGTGTGCGGGGAGGAAGAAGAAGAAGAAAAGAGAAAGGGAAGGGGGCGGTCCACGGTGCACCGGCCAACCAGGGAGCCCGAAACCCCGGTCCACGCAGCTGGGCGCGTGCACCGGGTCCACGCACGCGCCCAGTGCGCCACGTGGCGCGCTCCCACTCGCGCCACGCGGGCGGGCAGGTTGCGCGCCACACGGGCGCGTGACACCGTGCCCCGCGCAGGCGCGGGACACGGGAGCGCCACACGGGCGCGTGTCCCCCTCGCCCGCGCGGGCGCCAACGGGGGGCCGCCACGTGGCGGCCCCTGCGCAATCCGCGCCGCGCGCCTGCGTGCCCCCTGACGCGACCGTACGCCTGCCGCGCCCTCGGGATCCGTGCCGCCAACAGCTGTTTCGGGATCCACACGCCACCTCGAAAAACGTGCCGCGATGCCTCGAAAAACGCGCACGTCAACAGGGCTCCAAAACCAACAAGTAAATAGTCCATTCTTAGCGATTTCGCGCGCTGAATCCAAAAACGATGTCCATTTCTCCAAATTCTCACCCGAAAATTTGCCGAATGCCCCCGGATAGTCCACTCGATCCGATTTTCGCGCCGGGTCCATTTTTAAAGTCCGATTTGCCCAATTCCAACTCTAAAAATTCCCGAAGGCGACCGGAGAGGTAAACTCTTATCCAAACTTCGCCCGGAGTCCAATTTGACATCTGGATCGCGCGAAACCACTTCTAAACACCCGACGGGTCATACAAATTCCCACGGGGTCTCCTTTTAAGCACGAAGTCCAACACTTGTGTCCAAATTGCGCGCAACCCACGCAGGCCTCCAGTGATGCAAGCAAATCCCAATTTGCATCACAAAACCATTTCTGGGTCCCCAACATGCGCACCAACACCCCCAACGGCGACCGAAAGCTGCCCAACAACCAGCAACCCTACGCGGGGGATTCCGGGACCTCACATACCCTGCCCCTGAGACTGAAATGAGTAAGCTGAAAACTCTTACAGCTACCCTGCCCCTAGCTAAAGGCTAAAAGGGGAGAACCAAACAGTGGTATGCAACCACTAGCACATGAAGTGCACCAACGACCCAATCGAGCTGACTGCCGCATCTGGTCCAGTCAACCTGCATCCACCTACAACCACCTCCCAAAGACGGGCAGGAATTACGTAGGGCGTCCAAACGGACTAGCTCGCTATCGAGTAGAGGATCATGCAGGCTATGGTCAAAGTCCACGCTCTCTCTCTCAGAACGGGTAGAATCAAGATGCTCAACCTCTCACACAGCGGTCAAAGTACTCGCAACAACACGGGACCACCGTCAACCAGACGGCTCTCAACAATACTAGCACTGATCTAAACTCAACTACCAGTCTGCACTCGGCCCCCAGGCACGAGTGTAACAATAAAAGTAATTGACCGAAATAAACTCAATCGAATGAACCGGTATAAAACCCGGCACTGCCTGCTCTGTCCAAATGACCGGAACCCAACACGGTCTGACCGGCACCCGACACGGTCTCACCGGAACCCAACACGGTCTGACCGAAACCCAACACGGTCTGAAGCCTACTCCGGAGCGGCACTCGAGGGGAGCTACCCACACGAGTAAAGCATCTCTGTCATCAATATCACCAGTATCTCTAAACAGCAGGACTTGATCATCAATCTGATCAAAGTGGGAAAACTCAACCATCAAGGAAAGACCCGACCTCAATCGGATGCAACTGAACGATAAGTGGGAAACTCCATCCACTAAGTAAAACTGATACCCAATCGGGTGCATAGAGAGAAACATCCGGTCAACCGCCCAATATCCGCGGTTGCCGCAAAGCCCCACAACTAAGCTAACCTGTCCCAGGCACAAAGTCCCGACTACACTACCCAGACCCCTGCTCGAACCCGAGCAACACTGACCACCTGACTAGCAAGAAGGAGAAAGAAAAAGCATGGTTTCTCCTAAGTCAAGTTCCAATAAGTAGTGCAGCAGTAAAAGATGGCCTAACTACATGACCATACAAGCATGCAAATGTCCTCAAGGAAATAAAGGGGGTAAAGCATAATAATAGTTCTTTTAGGAATAAACAACATGCCGGAATCTCAAAACTAGACCTGTCCACAACTCAGGGTTCAACAATAGAATGATCATAATAACTCCTCAGAGTACAAATCCGCACATAGCTACGAAATCCTGTCCCAAGCATAATCCATCACAAGAAAGGCTATGTGCTAACATGGCATGTTACATAATCTCATAGGGTGACATTATCCTAGGTAAGCTTACACTAATCATCACATAGATGTCCAAGTCATGCAAGTCCTCAGTATACCTCATAAATACTAATCTTGCAAACATTTATACCAATATCATTAACAAGCTTACCTACTTACCAACATAAACCATGTATCCTAAACATGCATGCATCAGTCATAGAGGGGTGACATCCCCACAAATGGACTTATACTTGCCACAACATAAACATTGCCTTAAACAATTACTGATAATAAGCTCACCCACCTGAAGCGCTTAACCCAAGGCAAACCTGAAGTCGGTGAAGTGGGTAGACGCCCGCGGTCCAAAATCTGCCAACAAAACACCCTCGGTACAAGTCGCGCAAGCCTTGGCTCCAAACAGCTGAAAACACCCCTGAGTACAACAATAAGGCTTAACATTACACTTTTATTCCAAAATCAACCAAACATACACAATCTGAAAATCAGTCCCAAAGCCGCGCATATTTCACCTGCTGCAAGTGCCCAGAAAAATCCAATAAAAATACCATAGTAATCCTCGCGTCGATACCTTCGAAACGAGTACCTGCACGTCCAATTCCGAGCTTCCTACACTGAGAAACAATTCCGACAAGGGAACCACCCCGAATCAAACTACACTCAAAAACTGTAGCAACAATTACTGTTCACAGATAATCTTCACCTTCGAGAAATATTCTGAAAATTCCAAGAAAATTTGGACATATTCCTCGTGATGTGTAGATGCAAATCGCCTCTTGAATCGCCCCAATCCGATGCCTGTGCGCGAAGATATCGCCAAAATACCACACCGCTGTCCCAAAACTCCGCCCAGAAAATGAGGTCACAAGATGATCCGAAAAACCCATGAAAAGCTCGGAATGGGACAAATCAGTAAACATGGGAAACATAGCCCTACCTGTCGTGAAGCCAACGGCGCAAGAATAACAGTAAAAGGTGCTCGGGGTAAGCCGGGGGAGTCCTCGCACCGAAATGCGACGAAGAAGAACACAAACGAACGAGCGTCGCGCCGCGCCGTAAAAATGGTAACCTCGGGATGCGTGCTGCTGAAAAATCTGGAACTCTGCAGATCGATCCGCCACAGGGAGAGGAGCATTTCTTGTGAAGGTTGTACAGTGAAAGGGTGAACAGGGAAGAAGCTCTCTTCAGTTGAACTCAGCCTTTAAATACATTGCTGGAAACAAATCACATAATACCCAAAATGTCCGGATTTCCGGGCGCTCCAACTTTCGGGCGGCTACAGTGTTGGGCCCGGCCCAACACTGTGCGCGCCCGGAAGTTTCCCAGGCCTCCACGTCGCCCCCTCAACAGGCTACAGCGGAACCCCCCGCTCACGCCCCGCCGCGTGGCCCACGCGGAGCTCGACACGTGGCGGCCCACGCGCGGGAACCCCGCGTCAACGCGCCCACGTGCGCCTGCGCCCGCCGCCTGCGCCCGCCTGCCACGCACTGTTCCGAGGCACCCGGTGCACCTCCGTGGACCCAGCCTGCATGAGCCCGCCAACCACGAAGCGCCACGTGTCCCGCCGGTCCATGCACCACGCCCGCCTGCTCCGTAGACCAAGTCCACTAAACCGACCAATCCAAAGAAGCCACGTGTCCACCCCGGTCCACCGTGCGCCCCGCACTCTCTCCGTAGACCGCGCCCCGCGGACCGGCCCACTCCCGAGCCGCCACGCGTCCAGCCCCCGGTGCACGCCTGCCGCGTGGACCGGGCGGCCCGCGCCTCCGTCCGCCGCGCCTCCTGCGGCTGCTCCGCCGCTGCCGCCGCGCCGGAAACACTGTTCCGGCGTGAACAGTGTCCGATGCTCAAAAATCACTAATGGGTAGTCCGTTTTAACCGTTTTCGCGCGCTGAATCCGAATTTGATGTCCATTTCGCCAAATTCCAACTCCAAAATTTGCCGAAGGCATCCGGAAAGATAATCCTTGGTCCAAACTTCGCACTGAGTCCAATTTAAATATCCTTGGCGCGCGAAACCACTTCTGGAGCTCCGACGGAGTCCAATGATCACCCACGTGATCCAAAAACACACTGAGCCCAACACTAATGTCCAAATGGGGCACAAATCTCACCAACACGCCACATAGGCCTCCGGGAGCTGTAGATGATCCAGTAATCTCGTCGTGGGGATCCAGGTCCTCACACAGACGGCGAGGCATACGACAGGGGCAAGGGCCCAGCAGCATAGAAACCTAGAGGGTCTAGCAGAGGTATCCCTTTTATATATTTCTTGAGTGAACCTTGTATGGTGAGGAATTTATGTAAAAGAATTGTAATAATTTTGTTTGCAAGTTCAGAAATGTAAAGTGTAATAAATTAAATTCTTGGTTCACTCTTGTATGCTTTCATTTCCGCATTAACTGTTGTTATTGAATGAAAGTTTAAATTTGTAGTGATTTTTAGTACTCTGATATTGAGCTTCCGCATACACTTGTTGTGTTATTATGGATGTTACCGTTCCTTTCGGGTAGTAAAAGGTCTTACCTGACTGGCGGGTCTGTTGGCGTGCCCGAACCGTACAAATTGGCAGACTCGGGGCGTGACAGATTAGAGTGGTAACAGAGCCTAGTAATAGTCCTAGGTGGATAGCAACCTTAGGGAGACCCTAGGGATTAGCACGAGAGAGTGTGTCGATTATTGGGCGAAAGTATTCGATTGGTTATTGTTGTTCCCAAAAAGGATGTTGGGACTGAACGAGGGCGACGAGCTTTCATTCTTCGGATATTATGTTGGCGGCCGACAACGTAATGTTGGAGATGAAAATGAGTACCCTCCTATACCTTCGCATGATTGAGTCGACGAGCCTTTTGTCGGTATATAGACTGCGCGATGCTCAAATGGCTAAGTTTGGGCTAGTTGTTTCGTTGTGGTGTGCACATTGGCGATAGCACCACATAGAGAAACGCGCCTGTTTTGACTCGAGTCACGAGAGGGCTCTGGGTAGAACAAGGTACACGGGCTGCGATAAAGGGTGACCGCACTTGTTGGTGTGGTCCAGCGTGTTGGGTTATATGTAATAATGGATCTAAATAGGGGAAAAAACACCTAGAGGGGGGTGAATAGGTGTAAACAATAAACACTCAAAAAATCATTGCGCAATAAAAACCCAATGCGGAAATATAAATGAACACGCAAGATTTTTACGTGGAAAACTCCAAACCGGAGTAAAAAACCACGGGACCGATAACACGGTGAAATCCACTAGAATTAAACATGTACAAGGTGATATACCGTACTCACGGACGACTCAACCTTTTCCATACGCTCCTAGTTGATCTTCTCCGCTCGCTCCGCAACGCGTCTCGAATCCACGATCTGCGTCCAACGCCGAATCCACGGCGTCCAACGTCGAGTCCACGACGTCTGACCAAATCCACGGTCTTCACCCAGTAGCACGCTTCGAATCCACGAACGTACCTCGCTCCGAATCCACGAGAGCGGTTGCACCTTGAATCCACAAGGCCACGCGAGTCCACGCGCCGATTTTGGGGTAAATCGTTGTTTTTGGGTGGTGATGATCCGCCGAATACTTAGATCAAAGATAGATAGGAAATACCATCTAAGTATTCATTAGTTTGATTCAACTCAAGATGTGAGTATGAAAACCTAGAATCAAACTAATCAATATAGATGAAGAAACATAGAGTAATATCTAATGATTTCCTTTCTTCTCTATATGTGGATCTAGGGCCGTATATGATGATATTTGATTATGACGGCTCTATGTATTATGTGGATTTACGGCTTATGTGGATTAACCCTAGAAAAAGAATCATAGGGTCTATTTATAGGTTAGAAACCCTAGGAAGAAGATAAGGATCAAAAACTGTCGTTTCTGGAAATTTTTACGACGGCGATCCGGATCGGATTAGCTGTGATCCGGATCGTCGTAACGAGTCAGGCAATTCCAGAGAAACAGGGTTCAGGATCCGGATTGTAATGCACGATCCGGATCGTTCATGAATTTCAGCAAATTCCCATGTTCGGGATCCGGACCGAAATGACTATGATCCGGATCGGATTTGCCAATGAACAAGCACCCTTCGGGATCCGGATTGGACTGTCTGATCCGGATCCTGAACATGTCCCATGTCCAGTTCTTGATTTTTATGCGATAAAAAATTCTTCCAAGTGTTTCTCCACTACAAGAAGTATTCGGATCACCAAAAATATTTAGTTAAACTTACCTGATCCTTTTGAATTCTTCTTTCTTGAGATTGAGGTATATGATCCAAACTTCATTCATCTTCAATCTTCAAGACTTAACACTTTCACGAAATGCGCCAAAACAAAATCCGTAACAATCTCCCCCTTTGGCGGTTTCGTGACAAAACACAGATCCACTAAAGAAAATTCAAAAAAAGATATTTTTGTTGCTATCACCATACAACAAAAATTTACAATGGAGATCCAATACAAGAGATAAACTCCTAAAACAGACTCTAGACTTAGACATCTGTACTCTCTGCAAAAAGAAATCATTCTTGACAAAAAGAGATCGTTAGATACCTCAAGAATATTTAGCATTCAAAACCTAACAGAGATAGAGTTTATGCTCACCATGACATTGAGTAATTCAGATATGTAATAAGATCACAATCAAACATTGACATATCTTCTAAGCAATAAGATTCCAAATGTCATAACTTTGCTTTGTTAGTAATCAAACAACTTGTTAGTAATAATACATGTCCAAATAGTTAGTCGAATAGTTAGTAGGGACATGCAACAAATCACAAGATAAAACCAGAAGTTGTGATACTTACCTTTCACCAAAGTCAAAGTTTGTTCAAAGTTCTCACCAAGAGTTCAAAGTTCTCACAACCACATTGTATCAATGTCTCAATTGTTTATACTTCTCTCTCCCCCTTTTTGTCACAAAAATTAGCCAAAGATTACAAAACACAAGGAGAGTTAAAAAGTTCAACATAAAGAAACTTTAGAGCTGAATAAAATAACATAAATGCAAAAACTTAAAAACCTGCAAAAGAAGGATTAGAAATAAAAACTTTATGCAGAGTCGTCGGAACTGATACACCCAAGCTTCTGAAACATTTTCTTGATCCGTTTGTTCATAGAAGCTTGCTCCTTCTTAACTTCTCTAAGATCTTGGACCATCAAAGCTTGTTCTTTCTTAACTTCTTTGAGATCCTCTTTCATTTCAGCGAACTCAATAGACATGCGTTCTTGCTCGTTTGAGAGTCGTTGTTGTTCCTTAAAGATTGAGCTAACCGACGCATCATCATCAGACGTTGTTGGTGGTGCTGGTTGCGCTGCCGGTGCAGAGGTTGTTGCTTGTTGTTGTGCTCTTTGTCGGTGAGGAGGTATTATGGGTTCATCTGGCTTCGTCGAGAGGGACTTCACAATTGTCGTCTCATTGATTGTGCCCAAACTGTACATATATGAGCTTGTACTGGTGTCGACTTTAAACTTTCTAAGGATGCGCATAATTATCATTGGATAGGGGAGTCTCTCTGTGGGATGAGAATGTTCCACATAACGCGGCATCCTCGACCAAATGAGGTAAGGAATGTTTAAGTTCGCTCCCATTGATGCTGCGGGGTGTCCAAGAAGATAAAGAAATAACATCCTGTCCCATCGAAGAACCTTCGTATTCATGTTTGGAAGGATATTGTAGCAGACAATGAAGTTTATATAGCGATACTCTGTTCGAAGTTCTTTTGAGAAAACAGAGTTTCCTGTCGACTGAGTATCTGGAAGACATATTCCATCAACCACTGCTCTCCAAGAGTTATCGTTGAAGACTTGAGTTTTCAGATAATGAGCTCCATCAACTCTGGCCTTCATCCCTAACACCTCCCCAATCAATTGAGGGGTGACTTTGATCTTGATATTCTTGACCAATGTGTGAAATTCTCGACGTCCTTGGTCCTGATTGACTAGACTAGAAGCGTTCTGATAGAACATCCGTACTGAGTGAGGACAATACCCAGTATTCTCAGTGAAGTTGCATATGGGACCAAGACCGGCCTGGTCAAACAAAGTCCCAAAGAGTGTAGACCGTTCCTTCATTGCATTGACATCGACATGTCTTTCGCCAATGCATTCCCTCTTCTCAAAATCTTTGATTCTTGCAGAGCTGATGAAGTCCTATGGAGGAGGCTAGCTGGCAACTGGTTGCTCAATGGAAATTCCCTGAGCACTGCCTCTTTTTCTTGCACCGGTTTTTCTTTTTGTTCCAATTGGACTTGGTTCCATTGGCGCTTTCCCTTTTTCAGCTGCAGTGGCCGGAGCCTTTGAGGTTTCAGCAGGGGCTTTCCCTTTGGAGACAATTGGAATAGTTCCCTCGATTTTGATGTTATCCCAGTCAATCGAGGCCGTCTCTGATTCAGTGTCAGAATCATCCTTAGTTTTCTGCGCTTTCTTGGCCCTCTTGGGCTTGACAGTGTCTCTCGCATGTACCATAGCTGCTAGAAGGAAAATGATCCACGTGATCACCATTGCTATTGGTTTCTTGAGAAAAGAAATCCTGTGAGCAACAACTCAAGAACACGAAAAAATTGTTAATTTTCAAAGATTAGAAAAATTGTACCCAAACAATCATTATCGTGTAGAGAGACTAGGAATCAAATTAGTTTTGCAAAAGGAAATTTAAAAATAGATCAATTGCGTGATTTTGGAAAATTCCCATTATATGCCCTAAAACCGAATTTTCAGAAATCGAAGCCCAAAAATTCGTTAATCAAGAGAATACCTAGCATATAATCAAAACTAATCTACCCAGAGTTCTTATTTCAAAAGAGATTTGACCAAAAACCATTCACAAATGAAAAAGTTCCATGATTTCTACTCACGTTTTGAGTAAACAAGGAAAAACAGTGAAAACCCGAGATTTTGATCAATAAAACTTACTTGGAATCGAAGAACTCGAGTTTGAAAGGCTCCAAGAAGGATGAAATTTAGAGAGAGAAACTCTGGAGTCTTAAGAACAAAAGATTGGAATAAAAGAAATCAAAATCCCTCTTGTTCTAATAAAACCCTAGCCGTGATCCGGATCGGATCGAGATTTCAATCCGGATCGGCTACCCGCAGGAAACACCTGCGTTCGGGATCCGGATCATTCATGTCCGATCCGGATCGGCTCCAACTTTTTCTTCAGAATAATTTAGAAAAATTCAATAAAATCCGGAAAAAGTATGTAAGCATTTTAGCACATCAACTTTAAACAAAAATCATCGTTTCATGTCAAGAGAAATAAATTATGTTAAATCTATCAATAACATTCAAATAATGACATGAAAATTTACAGAAATTAAAACCTTTAAAGTTGATCAAGTTCAAACACATCCATCATGATCTTATGAGTACGGCGTTTATCAAATCATTAAAATGATAAAGAAAATGAATTACCAAGATCAATAGATGTTTGAAATCCCAAATAAATTATATAATGTATCTAGTCAATCTGTTGAAGAGAGTGGCTCTTTGAGCATCTTTCATTTAAAAATCCCACCTTATACCAACCTTGAAATTTGACGGAGTCAAGTATTTCAATCATGCATTTTATTTAATCAAAAATTACAAACCCATGCTTGGTATACATGTGGTAGCTGCACACAGTACTCGGACGACCGAGGTGGTAGCTCTTTCCTCCATGTGGTGGTAGTTTTCACACTCCTCATTGGGATGTAACTCTTTCCACATCTTTTGAGCATTTTACATTTCTTTGACTCCCCCTCAATTGGCTATCAATTAATTTAAGATATAAAGTATTCAACCAAGGATTGATCTCGAATTCATACTCAACCAAATAGTCAAATAAGATAAAAACAATACCAAGAGATCATTGAGAGAGAAATTGACTTTGATCAATTAAAAAATGATTTAATTTAAATAAATGATCAATGCATCAACTGAATTATTATGATATCCAAAGCATAATAAATTTCTAATTATATGAAAGGATGCAAGTAAAGTCAATAATACACATGCTCAATTAATGTACTATGTATAAACATAGATAAAGAACAAAAACACAAAAACAAAACCTAACCTAAGCAAAAGTTTCAAAAAGAAGTTTATTTCAAGGAAAGCATTCCAATTGCTTTACGTAAATGAATAAAACGTTTTTGATCCAAAGGTTTTGTTAAAATGTCAGCTAATTGATCTTCAGTTGAAATATATGACAGTTGAAGAGTATTTGATTCAACTAGCTCTCTAAGAAAATGATATCTAAGTTCAATGTGTTTTGTTCTAGAGTGCAACACAGGGTTTTTGGAAATGTTTATAGCACTAGTGTTGTCACAAAGAATTGTTACCGAAGTTGCTGAAATCCGGAAGTCGCTCAACACACATTTCATCCAAATGAGTTGGGTTGAACAACTACCCGCTGAGATATATTCCGCTTCGGCAGTCGAGAGTGCAATGCAGTTTTGCTTTTTACTGTGCCATGCAACAAGGCAGTGGCCTAAATAAAAATATGCACCACTCGTACTTTTCCGATCATCCACAGATCCTGCCCATTCGGCATCTGAGTATCCAATAATATCTAGACTTGTTCCCATAGGATACCAAATTCCGAAATTTATGGTTCCTTTAATGTATCGGATGATCCGTTTCACCGCTTTCAGGTGAACCTCCTTTGGTGCAGATTGATATCTCGCGCAGATCCCAACACCAAAAGATATATCCGGGCGACTAGCCGTGAGGTAAAGTAGACTTCCAATCATACTCCGATAAAGTTTCTCGTCTACATTCTCACTAAAAGATTCACTTCCTAATCCTTTATTGCTAGTTCCCATTGGAGTTGGAAAATCTTTACAATTTTCTAGATCAAACTTTTTGACCAACTGGATGCCTTCGTCACACTGTTTCACTTGCAATCCAAGGAAATAAGTCAATTCGCCCATCATTGACATCTCAAATTCGCTTTCCATGGTTTCAGCGAATTTAGAAGCATCATTATCTCTTGTCGCACCAAATACAATGTCATCGACATAGATTTGTGCTACAATGAAGTTATTTTGATAATGCTTCACAAAGAGAGTCCTGTCAGCTCCCCCTCGAGTATAGCCCTTATCCAATAGGTGCTTTGTCAACCTTTCGTACCATGCTCGCGGTGCTTGTTTTAAACCGTATAGAGCCTTTTTCAAACGAAAAACATGGTTAGGTAGTTTACAGTCTACAAAACCTTTCGGTTGAGCCACATAAACTTCCTCATTTAAAAAACCCATTTAAAAACGCGCTCTTAACGTCCATTTGAAACAATTTTATTTTAAAATGACAAGCTATCGCGAATAATATACGAATGGACTCGAGTCTAGCTACAGAGGCGAAAGTTTCATCAAAGTCTATACCTTCTACTTGAGAGTAGCCTTGAGCAACTAAACGTGCTTTGTTCCTGATGATGGTACCATCTTTATTTTTCTTATTCTTGAAAATCCATTTGGTACCTATCACATTGTGTTGCTTTGGAGGCTTTGTTCATTCCCAGACTTTGTTTCGCTCAAACTGATGGAGCTCTTCCTGCATTGCTTTAATCCAGTAGTCATCCTGAAGAGCTTCATCGATGTTCTTTGGTTCGATCAAGGAAACGTAGCAAGCGAATCCACAAACCAACTGTCTCCGAGTTTTGACTCCTTCTTGTGGGTCTCCAATGATGTTTGATTCAGGATGATCCTTGGAGATGCGTAACGTTTGTTGTAACGGAGTACTCGGAGGTACATGAGATGATTCCTGCACATCAGATAAACTTGAAGAACCATTAGATGCATCATTAATATTGGAAGTATTATCATGAGAAGATGCACTTACAGGAGTATCATCATCAAGAGAGATATCGAGGGTAGATTTTTCAGATGCAAAGTGAAGAGCTTCATCTACTTTAACATTTATAGATTCTACAATCGTTTTAGATTCCATGTTAAATACCCGATATGCTCTGCTATTTGTAGAATAACCCAAAAAGATCCCTTCGTCACTTCGAGAATCGAACTTACCAAAATTTTCGCGATCACGCAAAATAAAACATCGACTCCCAAAGATACGAAAGTATTTGATATCCGGTTTTCTACTAAACCACAGCTCATATGGTGTATTTAAAGTTCCTGGGCGCAAATACACTCGATTAATGACATAGACAGCGGTGTTCACAGCCTCAGCCCAAAAATATAGCGGTAAATTCCGGCTATGAAGCATCACACGCGCCATCTCTTGAACAACCCTGTTTTTGCGCTCAACAACACCATTCTGCTGAGGTGTATAGGGTGCCGAGAATTCATGTTTTATGCCTTTGGAAGTGCAAAAATCAATGAATTTGGAATTAATGAATTCTCCACCTCTATCACTTCTAACACGAATGATCTTTTCATTCTTTTCAATCATAATACGATGGCAAATCTCATGAAAAGAATCAAACGTATCAGCTTTCTCTTTTAAAAATGCTACCCATGAAAACCTAGAGAAATCATCAACCAATAAGAAAATATACCATTTACCTCCCAAAGATGGTTAACGGGTCGGTCCGAAAAAAAAAATAGTCTACATAAACTACACAACATTTAATCGTAGGAAGATTAAAGGCAAGGAAAGATTTCACCTTTGCATACCCAAACCTTTTGAGTTTTAGAGTATATTGGCAATGGTTGAGAAATTTTTCTTGATGAAGACGTCTTGTATGATTGATCTTTTTCTGTAGGTTTTTATAGGATCCACAAGGATCTAAATAGGTACTATCAAACAACTAGAGGGGGGGTGAATAGGTGTAATACTTAAAAACTCAATCTCAGTGCAAAATAAAAACCAATGCGGAAAATAAAAACAGCACACCGAGATATACGTGGAAACTCCAATCCAGGAGAAAAACCACGGGACCAACACGCAATAACAATCCACTAAGAATAGAAGAATAACAAGGTGATTACCGACTCCACGGACTCAACCCCTCCTTCAGCTTCTTCGGACCTTGCGCTGACCGGTTGGATATCCACGCAATAACAATCCCTAAGAAAAGAAGAATAACAAGGTGATTACCGTCTCCACGGATTTAACCCCTCCTTCAATTTCTTGGACCTCGCGCTCCACCGATTTTGCACGCCCACTGCACACGTTCGAATCCACGAACGCCACTCGAATCCATGAGCACACGTTTCGAATCCACGAAACGCCTTTAGCACACCGAATCCACGATGCCACGTCGAATCCACGACGCAAACTCAGTCGATAAGAATATTGACTTCGATGGTGATCCTTTGCTTAGATTATCAATGAAGAACCGTAGAAGAAATCTCTAAGCAAAGATTAGATCAATTCGATGAAAGATATGTTCTTGAAAGAACCGTCGAATTGACCTAAAAGAGGCTATTAAGAAGAACAATGAAAACCTAGCCTCTAGGGTTGCTCTCAAGTGTTTTATAAATTAATCGGTAGAGAACCCACGTTTTTGAGAAACCCTAAACGTCTATTTATAGTTTAGAAACCTTTGGAAAGAGATAAGAATCAAAAACATACCTTATCTGAAAATTTTCAGGACGGCGATCCGGATCGGATTTACTGCGATCCGGATCGTCGTAACGAGATTGACGATTCCAGAAATACCATGGTTCGGGATCCGGATCGCATTGCCCGATCCGGATCGTTCATACAAATCAGAAAACTTAACATTCGGGATCCGGATCGGAAATTGCATGGATCCGGATCGAAGTCTTGTATGAAGCAACAACCTTCGGGATCCGGATCGTTGGCTCTGATCCGGATCCTGAACATGTCCCATGTCCAGTTTTTGATTTTTATGCAATTAAAAATTCATCCAAGTGTTTCTACACTATAAGAAAGTATTCGGATCACCACAATTATTTAGTTAAACATACCTGATCCTCTTGAATACTTTCTTCTTGAGATTGATGTAACTGATCCACAATTCTTCAACTTCAATCTTCAAGACTCAAGACACTGAGTGTCAACTTGAGCTCTTGTTGAATCTTCTCTAAGTCTTTGATTGCTGATTGACAATTTGATCCCTTTAAGACTCTGACTCAACTCACTGACTTGACTCACGAAATATGCCAACACCAGAATGCCGTAACAATCTCCCCCTTTGGCAATTTCGTGACAAAACCCAAAAATACATAAAAGCGCTCAAGTCACTCATCTTAAACCAAAAAGTCGAAATTCAATGTTATCACCAAAACATTGATTTTCTTTGCGTGAAAGATCCAATAAATACAAAATTACATTTGAACCAAACAGTCCTAGAACATACTCTATGACTTAGGACTTGGAGTCTTAAAGTGATGTAATTCCTGCAAAACAAAACTCCAAACAAAATCAAACGTCAGTCGTTAGAAATTAAAATCCTACATTTGATTCATCCTTTTGGTTCTTTTGTTTTTCCCAGCTCTTTCAACCTTTCTTTGTCTCCCCCTATCTTGAGCATCTCAAACATGTTCTCCATGTTCTTGAGCATCTATGTTCTCCCCCTTTGTGATACGATCATCATTTTCCGTTCTCCCCCATTTTTCAATTTTCGTTTCGTTTGTCCTCTCTTGATGATCTCATCTCCGTCATTTCTCTTCTCCCCCTTTTTGTCACAAATTGTCAAACAGTGAACATACTAGACAAAAGGAAATCACTAACAACATTAGTTCATGGAGAAAGAGAGATAAAAGCTCAGTTCCGGTATATAACAAAAATGCAGATTGCGTACCGGTACCAGAAGGCAAAAAAGAAATAATTCCTTGAAACAAATCCAAATTTTAGAATCTTTTCAAATACCGATTTGTATTCCATCAAGAAAACAATTTAAGTGCTTTAACCAATGAATTAACAAGATGTCATTCAATCCAATTAATTTCACAAGATTAAAAAGATTTACTCCTAAATCATGAAAAACAAAGATAAAACATTATAAACAGTTTTTCATGTTATATTCATCAAACACAAGACATCAAAAATAATCTTGAGATCCAAAGTCTATCAAGATGTAACGGATGTACAAAGATGACTTACAGAGATTTCCAAATGACATCAATTTGATTTCTTACCCTTTCAAATTTGAGATAAGCACTAAAATACCTAAGGGTGGCTCTTTGAGCATCTTTCAACTATCCCACCTTATACCAACCAGGAGATTGTTCAAAATATAAGAGTTTTGCATATAAATCTCCAAATGCTTCAACTAAAGATTTTCTCATAAAATACTATCAAGCATCCATAACATGTGGTAGCTTCACACACAAACCGGACGACCGGGGTGGCAGCTCTTTCCAGCATGTGGTGGTAGTTTTCACACTCCTTTCAGATGTAACTCTTTCCACATCTTTTACAATTCATTTATTTACCCTTGTAAGAATGCAATCTCTTACGTGAAAGAATTAAATCCCAAATTTTAGTCTATCGGTTGTCTCATGTTTATCACAATGAATTCACACAACCGAGATAGATTAAGCATCTAAAGATCACACATGATTTCTAAAATTTGATGCTTATAATATCAAAAACTCCTATAATGAAGTATCTTCAAGATTATGATTATGGAGTAAAGTTGATAATCCAAATAAAATTAAATTGGAGTGATTGAAAGTGAAAACCCTTTTCATTCAATGCACTTGTTCATTAAAAAACCTTTTGTTCAAAAACAAAGTATAAAAACGAAGAGCATTGAAAAGCATGTAATGCAAAGATTAAGACAGATATGAAGGGAAGACCAATCAAAGCATTACATACAGTCAAAAGCTATTTAGAACTTAAGACAAGGAAAGATATCACCTTTCCGAATCCAAAATTGTCGAATTTTGGGTTGTCTTGATTCATTGTGGTTGGGAGATGATAGCTTTGACTGTTGATCCACCTTAGGTCTTTGCCTCGCAGTGATCCACTTGTATGATTGATGTTGTGGCTCGGACCTTTGGTGGTTTGAGTGAACTCCATTGACTTGATGTGTCTTTTGATTCCGTTGAGTCCGCTCCGTAGATGAAGTTGCCGAAGGACTCTTCTTTCTCTTTTTCGGGCAATTCTTCACCAAATGTCCTTCAAGTCCACATAAGTGACAAGTTCTTCCTTTCAATTTCATTGTGGAACTTGAAGCATGCACAGTTTGGTCCTTTTTGAATCCCAAACCAACCTTGCTTGTTTGACCTAAACCGGACATACACTCAAGTTTCTTGGAATCGGTTGAAATCCTTTGTATGTCGGATTTAAGTTGATGAACTTGTTTGGTCAATGCTTGGTTGGTGACATGAATCTCCTCAAACTGTTTTTCTAGAAAATCAATCTTGTTAATATAGGAATTAACGATAGTTTCCGATTGATTTATCTTTTCCTGGAGGATTTTATTATTATCCAATAAAAGCTCTCGTTCCTCCTCGAGATCATGAAGTTTGATCTTTAAAGCATGATTCTCGTCTTGATTCTCAAGTCGTTGCTTCCTCAACTTCTTGATATGCTTGGCCATCTTCTTAGATTCCGTAAGAAGTTGTTGATATGCCTCAACGAGTTCTTCCTCGTCCGACTCCCCCTCACTTGATGACTCTCCGCCGGTTGTTGATGTTTCATACAAAATCAAAGGAGTAGAGTCAGTGACTAAAGATGATAAACAATTATTAGAAGAGGGAAAATGAGAGGCATGAGAAGCAACGATTTTTTCCTCTTTACTTGAGGTCGATTCATTAGAAGTAGAATCGTCCCAAGTTTTCGCTTGCAAAGCCTTCTTTTTATATGATTTCGGAGAAGGACAATCCGTTGAAAAATGGTCGTAGCCTTTGCATCGATAGCATTGGATTTCCCCTTCGAAATCATATTTTTCTTTTTCTTTAGAAGGTTTTGCAACGCCTTTGAGGTAAGAGGATTTAGAACCCGATGATCCTTTAGATGGTTTCGTGGATGAAGATCCATCGGTTCGATTCTTCCAAAATTTCCGACGAAATTTCTTTGTGATCCGCGCCAATTGTTCTTCAAAATCGGCAAAAGAGATTTCATCGTCGGAACTTGATTCGCTATCTTCTTCCTTTGTGGATTTGAATGCAATACCAGTAAGCTTAGAAGAAGACTTGGAAGAAACTTGATTAGTAGGAAAAGTCATCTCATAAGTTTGCAAAGCACCTACTAATTCCTCTACACTCATCTCATCCGGATGACTAACGGTTTCAATGGCGGTAACCTTTGCCCTAAACCGTTCCGGAAGAGTCCGAAGTATCTTTCTTACAATTTTCGACTCCGGGATCTTTTCTCCTAAATTAGCACAAGTATTGATTATATCTTGAAGTCTTGTGTAATAATCAGTAAACAATTCATGCTCATCCATATGAATAGAGTCAAATTGACTTGTAAGCATCTGGAGCTTTTGAATTTTTACTAGATTAGTACCCTCATGTGTAATTTTGAGAATATCCCAAATCTCCTTTGCAGTTTCACACGCGGAAATTCATGTGAACTCAGTCGAGGAAAGAGAATTAAATAAAGCGTTCATACCTTTCCCATTGTAAGAAGATCTTTCAAATTCCTCTTTGGACCATCTAGAGCGAGGTTTTGGGGTAGTAGAATTTCCTACTTCCTCAACAGGATGCACCCAACCGTATTCCACGGATTGCCATACCCGCTCATCAATTGCGATGAGAAAAGCTCTCATCCGCACTTTCCAATAAGCATAATTAGTCCCATCAAAAAGAGGAGGTCTAAAAATATTACCACTTTCACCCATCATGATAGATAAACCTAAAACCCGCTCTGATACCAATTGTAGGTTTTTATAGGATCCACAAGGATCTAAATAGGTACTATCAAACAACTAGAGGGGGGGTGAATAGGTGTAATACTTAAAAACTCAATCTCAGTGCAAAATAAAAACCAATGCGGAAAATAAAAACAGCACACCGAGATATACGTGGAAACTCCAATCCAGGAGAAAAACCACGGGACCAACACGCAATAACAATCCACTAAGAATAGAAGAATAACAAGGTGATTACCGACTCCACGGACTCAACCCCTCCTTCAGCTTCTTCGGACCTTGCGCTGACCGGTTGGATATCCACGCAATAACAATCCCTAAGAAAAGAAGAATAACAAGGTGATTACCGTCTCCACGGATTTAACCCCTCCTTCAATTTCTTGGACCTCGCGCTCCACCGATTTTGCACGCCCACTGCACACGTTCGAATCCACGAACGCCACTCGAATCCACGAGCACACGTTTCGAATCCACGAAACGCCTTTAGCACACCGAATCCACGATGCCACGTCGAATCCACGACGCAAACTCAGTCGATAAGAATATTGACTTCGATGGTGATCCTTTGCTTAGATTATCAATGAAGAACCGTAGAAGAAATCTCTAAGCAAAGATTAGATCAATTCGATGAAAGATATGTTCTTGAAAGAACCGTCGAATTGACCTAAAAGAGGCTATTAAGAAGAACAATGAAAACCTAGCCTCTAGGGTTGCTCTCAAGTGTTTTATAAATTAATCGGTAGAGAACCCACGTTTTTGAGAAACCCTAAACGTCTATTTATAGTTTAGAAACCTTTGGAAAGAGATAAGAATCAAAAACATACCTTATCTGAAAATTTTCAGGACGGCGATCCGGATCGGATTTACTGCGATCCGGATCGTCGTAACGAGATTGACGATTCCAGAAATACCATGGTTCGGGATCCGGATCGCATTGCCCGATCCGGATCGTTCATACAAATCAGAAAACTTAACATTCGGGATCCGGATCGGAAATTGCATGGATCCGGATCGAAGTCTTGTATGAAGCAACAACCTTCGGGATCCGGATCGTTGGCTCTGATCCGGATCCTGAACATGTCCCATGTCCAGTTTTTGATTTTTATGCAATTAAAAATTCATCCAAGTGTTTCTACACTATAAGAAAGTATTCGGATCACCACAATTATTTAGTTAAACATACCTGATCCTCTTGAATACTTTCTTTTTGAGATTGATGTAACTGATCCACAATTCTTCAACTTCAATCTTCAAGACTCAAGACACTGAGTGTCAACTTGAGCTCTTGTTGAATCTTCTCTAAGTCTTTGATTGCTGATTGACAATTTGATCCCTTTAAGACTCCGACTCAACTCACTGACTTGACTCACGAAATATGCCAACACCAGAATGCCGTAACATTTTCTTTTGTCATCGTCTTGCTTGAAGTACTACCAATGTTCTTTTCTTTTGAAAAGTCCTTCTTTGATTTCCGGGGAGTGAACTCATTGGTAGCAATTGCAAGATGTGATTGATTTGATCTTTGAGCTCCAATCTTGCAATTTCTTTCAATGTGCCCTGCAAAATTACAACGAAAACATACCTTAGTGCTTGACGATCCTGAGGAGGGTGAAGTAGGCTTGTTGTCGTTGCTAATCGTGAATTCCGGTGTCGGAGGAGGAGATACCGACTGAGGCACGAAAACTGTCCCAACCGAACTAAAATTGTCTTCAGTTCGATTGTATCCGAGGCCGAACTTGTTTGATTGACCAAGACCAAGAAGCTTATCCAACTTACTCCTTCCTGATGAAAATCGCTGTAAGTCATCCTTGAGTTGGAGAATGGTCTCTGTCATTTCCAGTTTTTCCTGTCGAGCCTCGCCGTTGAGCTTCAAGAAGTAATTCGCTTTGTTCACCATATCTACATAATTCTTCTCGAGTTGCTCATTGGACTCTTGAAGGGAAACATTTGCTTTTAACAGATTATCCCTTTCCACTTTAAGATCAGTCGAGAGAGAAGTTACCCTTTTTACTTCTTCTTTGAGATCCTGTAATCTCCCTCTCAACCCCTTGTTTTGTTTAGCCAGTTTCTTTGAATCCCGTAAAAGTCTGTGGTAGGCTAAAACAAAATCTTCACCTTCAGAGTTACTTGATTCATCATCCGTTGCAGTTTTTTCAACCCGGGAGGAGTTGGACAATGAATCTGAAGTACTTGCCATTAAGCACATGAAGGGTGAAGATGTGGACGCGTGGAATGCCGTTGCGCTTTCTTCTTCATCACTTGAGGATGACTTATTTGACGTTGAGTTGTCATCCCATGTGACGACTTGCATCGCTTTCTTCTTCGACGGATTCTTAGTTGGACACTCCGTTGAGATATGGCCGTATCCTCGGCACTTGAAGCATTGGACTTGTCCTTCTGAACTTTTCTTATCCTTTGAAAAGTTCTCTTGCTTTCTTGACTTGTAACTTGAAATACCCTTGCCTTTCTTCGACTTTCCGAAGGATGGAGTTTTACTTGAATTACCCCTTCGAAAGTTGCGGCGAAACTTCCTTGTCAAGAGAGCGAGCTGCTTCTCAAATTCCTCCATAGATAGGTTCTCGTCATCGTCTGAGGAGGATGAATCCGTGTCTTCTTCCTTTGTTGTTTTCAAAGCATAACCTGAAGACTTAGAAGAGGATGCCTTTCCCGAAGAATAGTTAGTAGTAAATGTCATTTCATAAGTTTGTAATGAACCAACTAGTTCTTCTACACGCATTTCGTCCGGGTGTTTAATAGTTTCAATGGCTGTAACCTTTGGGCGAAATCGTTCAGGAAGAGTTCTTAAGATCTTTCTTACAACCTTAAATTCTGGAATCTTCTCTCCCAGGTTAGCACATGAGTTTACGATGTCTTGCAATCGTGTATAGTAGTCCGTGAAAGATTCATTTTCTGCCATGAAAATAGAGTCAAATTTGCTCGTAAGCATTTGCAGCTTTTGAATCTTCACGAGGTTAGTTCCCTCATGTGTAACCTGAAGAACATCCCAGATTTCTTTCGCAGTCTCACATGCCGAGACGCGAGAGAATTCAGTTTGAGATAAGGCATTAAAAATAGCATTAATTCTCTTGCCATTGTAAGAAGATGAATCTAACTCTTCCTTGGTCCACTTCGACCTAGGTTTGATGGTGCGAACATCAGCAATAATTTCAGTTGGATTAGACCATCCTAATTCAATTGATTGCCACACCCGTTCGTCGATGGAAATTAAAAAGGCTTTCATCCGTACTCTCCAGTACGCATAATTTGTTCCATCGAAGAATGGGGGTCTGTTGATGTTTCCACCTTCAACCATTATTTACAACCCTATTCCCTCTCTGATACCACTTGTTGGGTTATATGTAATAATGGATCTAAATAGGGGAAAAAACACCTAGAGGGGGGTGAATAGGTGTAAACAATAAACACTCAAAAAATTATTGCGCAATAAAAACCCAATGCGGAAATATAAATGAACACGCAAGATTTTTACGTGGAAAACTCCAAACCGGAGTAAAAAACCACGGGACCGATAACACGGTGAAATCCACTAGAATTAAACACATACAAGGTGATATACCGTACTCATAGACGACTCAACCTTTTCCATACGCTCCTAGTTGATCTTCTCCGCTCGCTCCGCAACGCGTCTCGAATCCACGATCTGCGTCCAACGCCGAATCCACGGCGTCCAACGTCCAGTCCACGACGTCTGACCGAATCCACGGTCTTCACCCAGTAGCACGCTTCGAATCCACGAACGTACCTCGCTCCGAATCCACGAGAGCGGTTGCACCTTGAATCCACAAGGCCACGCGAGTCCACGCGCCGATTTTGGGGTAAATCGTTGTTTTTGGGTGGTGATGATCCGCCGAATACTTAGATCAAAGATAGATAGGAAATACCATCTAAGTATTCATTAGTTTGATTCAACTCAAGATGTGAGTATGAAAACCTAGAATCAAACTAATCAATATAGATGAAGAAACATAGAGTAATATCTAATGATTTCCTTTCTTCTCTATATGTGGATCTAGGGTCGTATATGATGATATTTGATTATGACGGCTCTATGTATTATGTGGATTTACGTCTTATGTGGATTAACCCTAGAAAAAGAATCATAGGGTCTATTTATAGGTTAGAAACCCTAGGAAGAAGATAAGGATCAAAAACTGTCGTTTCTGGAAATTTTTACGACGGCGATCCGGATCGGATTAGCTGTGATCCGGATCGTTGTAACGAGTCAGGCAATTCCAGAGAAACAGGGTTCGAGATCCGGATTGTAATGCACGATCAGGATCGTTCATGAATTTCAGCAAATTCCCATGTTCGGGATCCGGATCGAAATGACTATGATCCGGATCGGATTTGCCAATGAACAAGCACCCTTCGGGATCCGGATTGGACTGTCTGATCCGGATCCTGAACATGTCCCATGTCCAGTTTTTGACTTTTATGCGATAAAAAATTCTTCCAAGTGTTTCTCCACTACAAGAAGTATTCGGATCACCAAAAATATTTAGTTAAACTTACCTGATCCTTTTGAATTCTTCTTTCTTGAGATTGAGGTATTTGATCCAAACTTCATTCATCTTCAATCTTCAAGACTTAACACTTTCACGAAATGCGCCAAAACAAAATCCGTAACACAGCGGCAGATCAAGCTTCTTGCCGTTAAGCGAAAACTTCCCGCCGACAGGAAGACAAATTCTGACGCCTAAGAGTGGCGTCAGCGTGACAGTTGGAGCTGATAGATAGGCTCCCGTGGCTGATAGCGCAGCAAGCTGAGGCTGCATAAATGACGCACGAGCGTATGGCGTCGCCATATGTTGGGGCGACAGTAGTAGAACGGGTGGCAGTGGCCGCCGAGCTTATATCGGTGCACCCCGCACCTTCAGCAAGGGGGTGTAATAAGCTTGTGTCAGCTAATTTGCTGGCAAAGTATGGTTGGAAAGGTCCAGTGAGAGACCGATTTATAGAACGCTGGTGATCGCTATGTGCGAGAACCACGTTAATGTCCTAAGGGTTAGGGCAAGTAGATTTACAAGCCTAGAGTAGACTTCAAGATGCGTGGATCTCTCGATAGAGCGAGAGTTTACTGGCGCCGTTCTGATGAATGGGTGTAATGGCAAGGATTGCCACCGCAGGATTTGCGTGGGAATCACCAGAATGGTGAACTGTTATTGTGGTGCCTCGACCCAGTTGGGAGAGTGCACAAGAGCGGTAGGGGTACGTAAGCGAATCGCTTAACGCTGGATTTTCTGCGAGTTAGCATAGGGGCGTAGGACGCCCAATTGTTTGGGTGCTCATGGAGCACAAGTATTGTTTAGCCAGAGAGAGCTGATTAGGTGGCATAGTAGCCTTTGCCCAGTGTGGCCAGAGTTGATTGAGAGTTTGGGTCGTGGATTGACGACTGGTTAGTTGGTTTTGCTCAGTGAGCATTGGGGTCGCGTGGCGACGATTAGCGGGTTCGCTTGGGGACGATCCGTGCCTGGACCATGTTTGTGGACTGTGGGCCTGTAGCCCAGTGGGCAGGCGCAGCCAGCTGTGAGAGACAGCGGCCCGAGACCTGATGGCGGGGCATGATTGAGGTTTGGTCGGGACGGTAGTCCGAGCGATGACCCGGGGACGTGGAATGCCACGTGTGAGTATTGAGGCTATTAGTACACTGAGAGTGTGATATGACATAAATGATCATATGAGAGAGAAATTGACTTTGATCAATTAAAGATGACTTAATTGACATAAATGATCATTGCATCAAAAGAATTATTATGATATCCAAAGCATAATAAATTTCTAAGTATATGAAAGGATGCAAGTAAAGTCAATTACATATGCTCAATTAATGTTCTATGTACAAACATAGATAAGGAACAAAAACACAAAACAAAACCTAACCTAAGCAATGATTTCAAAAAGTGTTATTTCAAAGAAAGCATTCCAATTGCTTTACGTAAATGAATAAACCGTTTTTGATCCAAAGGTTTTGTTAAAATGTCAGCTAATTGATATTCAGTTGAAATATAGGAAATTTGAAGAATATTTGATTCAACTAGCTCTCTTAGAAAATGATATCTAAGTTCAATGTATTTTGTTCTCGAGTACAACACAGGATTTTTAGAAATATTTATAGCACTTGTGTTGTCACAAAGAATAGTTACCGAAGTTGCTGAAATTCGGAAGTCGCTCAACATGCTTTTCATCCAAATGAGTTGAGTTGAACAACTACCCGCTGAGATATATTCCGCTTCGGCAGTCGAGAGTGTTATGCAGTTTTGCTTTTTACTATGCCATGCAACAAGGCAGTGGCTAAGATAAAAACATGCACCACTCATATTTTTTCGATCATCCACAGATCCTGCCCAATCGGCATCTGAATATCCTATAATGTCAAGCGTTGTTCCCATAGGATACCAAATTTCGAAATTCAGTGTTCCTTTGACGTACCGGATGATCCTTTTCACCGCTTTCAGGTGAACCTCCTTTGGTTCTGATTGATATCTCGCGTAGATCCCAACACTAAAGGATATATCCGGGCGACTAGCCGTGAGGTAGAGTAGACTTCCAATCATGCTACGATAAAGCTTCTCGTCTACACTTTTACTAAGAGATTCACTTCCTAATCCCTTATTGCTAGTTCCCATTGGAGTCGGAAAATCTTTAGAGTTTTCTAAATCGAATTTCTTCACCAACTCCCTTGCATACTTGGATTGGCACAAATGGATGCCTTCTTCATTTTGTTTCACTTGCAATCCAAGAAAGTATGTCAGTTCGCCCATCATAGACATCTCAAATTCGCTTTCCTTGGTTTCAGCGAATTTAGAAGCATCATTATCTCTTGTTGCTCCAAATACATTGTCATCGACATAGATTTGAGCTACAATAAAGTTATCCTGATAATGCTTCACAAAGAGAGTCTGATCTGCTCCCCCTCGAGTATAGCCCTTTTCCAATAGGTGCTTTGTTAACCTTTCATACCACGCTCGCGGTGCTTGTTTTAGACCGTAAAGAGCCTTTTTCAAACGAAAAACATGATTAGGTTGTTTATAGTATACAAAACCTTTCGATTGAGCCACATAAACTTCCTCGTTCAAAAACCCATTTAAAAACGCACTCTTAACATCCATTTGAAAGAGTTTGATTTTAAAATGACAAGCAATTGCGAACAAAATACGAATCGACTCGAGTCGAGCAACCGGGGCGAACGTCTCATCAAAGTCTATACCTTCTATTTGTGAGTAGCCCTGAGCAACTAGGCGTGCTTTGTTCCTGATGATGGTACCATCCTCATTTTTCTTGTTCTTGAAAATCCATTTAGTACCAATCACGTTGTGTTGCTTCGGTGGCTTCGTTAGTTCCCAGACTTTGTTTCTTTCGAACCGATGGAGCTCTTCCTGCATTGCTTCAATCCAGTAGTCATCCTGAAGAGCTTCATCGACGTTCTTTGGTTCTACCATGGAGACGTAACATGTGACTCCACAAACCAACTGTCTTCGAGTCCTGACTCCTTCTTGTGGGTCTCCAATAATGTTCGATTCCGGATGATCCTTGGAGATCCGTAGCGTTTGAGGTAACGGAGTACTCGGAGGTACATGTGATGATTCCTGCACATCAGATAAACTAGAAGAACCATTAGATGCATCGACTTTATCGAAAGAATTATTATGAGAATATGCATTTACAGGAGTATCATCATCTAGAGACATATCAGGGGTAGATTTATCAGATGCAAAATGAAAAGCTTCATCTACTTTAACATTAATAGATTCTACCATCGTTTTAGATTCCAGGTTAAATACCCGATATGCTCTACTGTTTGTAGAATAACCCATGAAGATCCCTTCGTCACTTCGAGAGTCGAATTTACCAAGATTTTCGCGATCACGCAAAATATAACAACGACTCCCAAAGATACGAAAATATTTAATATTCGGTTTTCTATAAAACCATAGCTCATATGGTGTATTTAAAGTTCCCGGGCGCAAATACACTCGATTAATTACATTGACGGCGGTGTTCACAGCTTCAGCCCAAAAATGTAACGGGAGTTTCCGGCTATGAAGCATCACACGCGCCATCTCTTGAACAACCCTGTTTTTGCGCTCGACTACACCATTCTACTGAGGTGTATAGGGTGCTGAGAATTCATGTTTTATGCCGTTGGAAGTGCAAAAATCAATGAATTTAGAATTAATGAATTCTCCACCTCTATCACTTCGAACACGAACGATCTTTTCATTTTTTTCAATCATAATATGATGACAAACCTCATGAAAAGAGTCGAAAGTATCCGCTTTCTCTTTTAAAAATGTTACCCATGAATATCTAGAGAAATCATCAACCAAAAGAAAAATATACCATTTACCTCCCAAAGATGGTTGACGAGTCGGCCCCATTAAATCCATGTGCAGTAATTCTAAGGGCCGATTAGTACCAACGTGGTTCAAAGACGAAGGAAGAATTCACCTTGGTGAAAGCGTCTTGATTGATTCATCGCTTTTTCTTGACGTCGTCGTCTTGTTTAATGTACTACCAATGCTCTTTTCTTTTGAAAAATCCTTCTTTGATTTCCGGGGAGTGGACTCATTGGTAGTAGTTGCAAGAGGTGCTTGATGTGATCTTTTCGCTCCAATCTTGCAATTTCTTCTTATCTGCCCTGCATAACCACAACGAAAACATACCTTTGAACTTGACGAACCCGAAGTGGGTGAGGTAAGGTTGTTGTCGTTGATTGCAGTGAATTCCGTCGTCGGAGGAGGAGATACCGACTGGGGCACAAAAACTGTCCCAACCGAACTAGGACTGTCTTCAGTTCGATTGTATCCAAGGCCGAAACGGTTCGTTTGATCAAGACCAAGCATCTTATCCAACTTGCTCCTTCCCGAAGAAAATCGCTTTAAATCATCCTTAAGTTGGAAAATGGTCTTAGTCATTTCCATTTTTTCCTGTCGAGCCTCGGAGTAGAGCTTCAAGAAGTAACCTGCTTTATCAACCATTTTTACGTATTCCTTCTCGAAATGCTCATTTTTCTCTTGAAGGGAAACATTTGCTTTGATCAAGTTATTCCTTTCCACTTCAAGACCGTTTGAGAGAGAAGTTGCCCTTTTTACTTCTTCTTCGAGATCCTGCAATCTCCCTCTCAAACCCTTGTTTTGCTTTGCCAGCTTCTTTGAATCCTTTAAAAGTTTATGGTAGGCAAAAGCAAAGTCTTCACCTTCGGAATTACTCGATTCATTGTCCGTTGCATTCTTTTCAACTTGGGAGGAGTTGGACAAGGAATCAGATGTACTTGCCATTAAGCACACGAAAGGTGAAGTTGTGGACGCGTGGAACGCCGTTGCGTTATTTTCTTCATCACTGGAAGATGACTCATTTGACGTTGAGGTGTCATCCCAAGTGACGGCTTGCATCGCTTTCTTCTTCGACGGATTCTTATTGGGACACTCCGTTGAGATATGGCCGTACCCTCGGCACTTGAAGCATTGGACTTGTCCCTCTGAGCTTTTCTTATCCTTTGAAAAACTCTCTTGCTTTCTTGACTTGTAGCTTGAAGAACCTTTGCCTTTCTTCGACTTTACGAAGGATGAAGTTTTACTTGAATTACCCCTTCGAAAGTTTCGGCGAAATTTTCTTGTCAAGAGAGCAAGTTGCTTCTCAAAGTCCTCCATAGATAGGTTCTCGTCATCGTCTGAGGAGGAAGAATCCGCGTCTTCTTCTTTTGTTGTTTTCAACGCAAAACCTGAAGACTTAGAAGTAGATGCTTTTCCAGAAGAATAGTTAGTAGGAAATGTCATTTCATATGTTTGAAGTGCACCAACTAATTCTTCTACACGGATTTCGTCCGGGTGTTTAATAGTTTCAATGGCCGTAACCTTGGAACGAAATCTTTCAGAAAGAGTCCTTAAAATCTTTCTTACAACTTTAAATTCTGGAATTTTCTCTCCCAAGTTAGCACATGTATTCACGATGTCTTGCAATCGCGTATAGTAATCTATGAACGATTCATTTTCTGCCATGAAAATAGAGTCAAACTTGCTCGTAAGCATTTGCAGTTTTTGAATCTTCACAAGGTTTGTTCCCTCATGTGTAACTTGTAGAACATCCCAGATTTCTTTCGCAGTCTCACATGCCGAGACGCGAGAGAACTCAGTTTGCGACAAAGCATTAAATAAGGCGTTAATTCTTTTGCCATTGTAAGAAGATGAGTCAATCTCTTCCTTGGTCCATTTTGACCTAGGTTTGATGGTGTGAACATCAACAATAACTTCAGTTGGATTTGACCATCCTAACTCGATAGATTGCCACACCCGTTCGTCGATGGAAATTAAAAAGGCTTTCATCCGTACTTTCCAGTAGGCATAGTTTGTTCCATCGAAGAACGGGGGTCTGTTGATGTTTCCACCTTCAACCATTGTTTACAACCCTATTCCCGCTATGATACCAATTGTTGGGTCAACTCTAATATAGATCTAAATAGGGGAAAAAACACCTAGAGGGGTGTGAATAGGTGTAAACGATAAACACTCAAAAATCTTTGTGTAATAAAACCCAATGCGGAAATGAAAAAATAACACGCAAGATTTTTACGTGGAAAACTCCATCACAGGAGTAAAAAACCACGGGACCGATAACACGGTGAAATCAACTAAGATTATAACACGTACAAAGGTGATATAACGCACTCACAGACGACTCATCCTTTTTCCATACGCTCCGAGTTGATCTTCTCCGCTCGCTCCGCAACGCGCCTCGAATCCACGATTTGCGTCCAACGCCGAATCCACGGCGTCCAACGTCGAGTCCACGACGTCTGACCGAATCCAAGGTCTCCACCAGGTAGTACGTCTCGATTACACGAACGTACCTCGCTCTGAATCCACGAGAGCGGTTGCACCTTGAATCCACAAGGCCACGCGAATCCACGCGCCGATTTTGGGGAAAATCGTTGTTTTGTTGGTGGTGATGATCCGCCGAATACTTAGATCAAAGATAGATCGGAAATGCCATCTAAGTATTCATTAATTTGATTCTACTCAAAATCTGTGTATGAAAACCTAGAATCAAATTAATTAATATTGATGAAGAAACATAGAATTAAATCTAGTTATTTCCTTTCTTCTCTATATGTGGATCTATAAGTTTTTCTCCGTTAATATTTTTTCGTCATTTCCCGGAGTATAAAACTTATTGTGGATTACCCTAAAAGAATAGAATTAGGGTTTACTTATAGGTTAGAAACTATTGAAAGAAGATAAGAATCAAAAACTAACATTATCTGAAAATTTTTGGGTCGACGGTCCGGACTGGAATAAATCGTTCCGGGCTGTCGTCATTAAACAGAACTTTTCCAGAAAACAACGTTCGGGGTCCGGAACGAAGTACCACGGTCCGGATTGTTCATACATTTTCAGCAAACTCCACGTTCGGGGTCCGGAACAGAATCAGGTGTGTTCCGGACTGGATTTGCGCATGAACTATCCTATGTTCGGGGTCCGGACTGTATTACCCTGTTCCGGATCCTGAACATGTAACTTGTCCAGTTTTTGATTTTTATGCGATTAAAAACCCATCCAAGTGTTTCTACATTATAAGAAGTATTCAGATCACCAATAATATTTAGTTAAACTTACCTGATCCTTTTGAATTCTTCTTTCTTGAGATTGAGGTATATGATCCAAGCTTCTTTATCTTCAATCTTCAAGACTTAAACACTTTCACGAAATACGCCAAAACTAAAATCCTTAACAAATGAGACTCTTTGGCATGAAAGACTAGGTCACATTAACTTTAAGGAACTATCTAGAATATCTAACATAGACATAGTTAGAGGTGTTCCTAAATTGAACTTCAAGGAAAACCTTGTGTGTGGTGGTTGTCAAAAGGGAAAACAAACGAGATCCACTCACAAGAATTTGAACCATGTAGGAACTAAACGACCATTAGAATTATTGCATATGGATTTAATGGGGCCAACTCGTCAACCTAGTTTGGGTGGAAAATGGTATATTTTTTTTATGGTTGATGATTTCTCTAGATATTCTTGGGTAGCATTTTTAAAAAGAGAAAGCGGATACTTTTGACTCTTTTCATGATATATGTCATCGTATTATGATTGAGAAAAATAAAAAAATTGTCCGTGTTCGCAGTGATAGAGGTGGAAAATTCATCAATTCAAAATTCATTGATTTTTGCTCTTCAAATGGCATAAAACATGAATTCTCTGCACCTTATACACCGCAGCAAAATGGTGTAGTCGAGCGCAAAAATCGAGTTGTTCAAGAGATGGCACGTGTTATGCTTCATAGCCGGAAACTCCCTTTATATTTTTGGGCTGAAGCAATTAACACTGCGATCTATGTAATCAATCGCATCTATTTGCGCCCGGGTACTTTGAATACCCCATATGAGCTATGGTTTAGTAGAAAACCTAATATTAAGTATTTTCGTATCTTCGGGAGTCGCTGTTACATTTTACGCGATCGAGAAAATCTTAGAAAATTCGACTCTCGAAGTGATGAAGGAATTTTTATGGATTATTCTAAAAATAGTAGAGCATATCGAGTATACAATCTTGAATCGAAGACGATGATAGAATCAATTAATGTTAAAGTAGATGAAGCTTCTCATTTGTCTTCTGATAAATCTACTTTTGATATGTCTCTTGATGATAAATCTCCTGCTAATGATATTGCATCTTTGCATGATAAATCTTTTGAAAATTTTGATGCATCTCATGGTTCTTCTAGCTCATCTAATGTGCAGGAATCATCATAATTACCCCCGAGTACTCCGTTACCTCAAACGCTACGAATCTCCAAGGACCATCCAGAATCAAACATCATTGGAGATCCTCAAAAATGAGTTAGGACTCGGAGACAGTTGGAATGTGGAGTCACACGTTACGTCTCCATGGTAGAACCAAGGAACATTGATGAAGCTCTTCAGGACGACTATTGGATTGAAGCAATGCAAGAAGAGCTCAATCAATTTGAAAAGAACAAAGTCTGGGAACTAACGAAGCCCCCAAAGCAACAAAACATCATCGGTACAAAATGGATTTTCAAGAACAAGAAAAATGAAGAAGGTACCGTTATTCGGAACAAAGCAAGGTTGGTTGCTCAGGGCTATTCACAAGTTGAAGGTATAGACTTTGATGAAACTTTTGCCCCGGTAGCCCATCTCGAGTCAATTCGTATTTTATTTGCTATTGCTTGTCATTTTAAAATAAAACTTTTTCAAATGGATGTTAAGAGCGCGTTTTTAAATGGTTTTCTAAATGAAGAAGTTTATGTTGCACAACCGAAAGGTTTCATTGATCATAAACTTCCAAACCATGTTTTTCGATTGAAAAAGGCTCTTTACGGTCTAAAACAAGTACCGCGAGCATGATACGAAAGACTGACAAAGCACCTTTTGGAAAAGGGCTATACTCGAGGGGGAGCCGATCGGACACTCTTTGTGAAGCACTTTCAAGATAATTTTATTGTAGCACAAATCTATGTGGACGACATTGTGTTTGGTGCTACAAGGAATAATGATGCTTCAAAATTCGCCGAAATAATGGAAAGTGAATTTGAGATGTCCATGATGGGCGAGTTGACATACTTTCTTGGATTGCAAGTAAAACAAACTGAAGATGGCATTCATTTGTGTCAATCCAAGTATGCAAAGGAGTTGGTCAAGAAATTTGGATTAGAAGATTCTAAAGACTTTCTGACTCCCATGGGAACTAGCAATAAGGGACTTGGATGTGAATCTTACGGAGAAAAAGTAAACGAGAAACTTTACCGAAGCATGATTGGAAGTCTACTTTACCTTACAGCTAGTCGCCCGGACATTGCCTTCAGTGTTGGGATTTGTGCGAGATATCAATCTGCACCGAAGGAAATTCACCTGAAAGCGGTAAAACGGATCATTCGGTACATCAAAGGTACGTTGAATTTCGGAATTTGGTATCCTATGGGCACATCTCTCGACATAATAGGATATTCAGATGCCGATTGGGCTGGATCAGTGGATGATCGGAAGAGCACGAGTGGTGCATGCTTTTACCTTGGCCATTGTCTTGTTGCATGGCATAGTAAGAAGCAAAACTACATTGCTCTCTCGACAGCCGAAGCGGAATACATTTCAGCGGGAAGTTGTGCAACTCAATTGATTTGGATGAAGAGTGTTTTGAGTGACTTCCGCATCCCGGCGACTTCGGTAACAATTCTTTGTGACAACACAAGTGCTATTAATATTTCAAAAAACCCTATGTTGCACTCAAGAACAAAACACATTGAACTTAGATATCATTTTCTAAGAGAGCTAGTTGAATCAAGTTCTTTACAAATTTCTTATGTTTCAACTGAAGATCAATTAGCCGATATTTTGACAAAACCTTTGGATCAAAAACGTTTTATTCATTTACGTAAAGCAATTGGAATGCTTTCTTTGAAATAACCTCTTTTGAACCTTTGCTTAGATTAGGTTTTGTTTTTTGTTTTTGTTGGTATATAGAACATTAACTGAGCATTAGTTAATTGACTTTAATTGCATCCTTTCATGTTTTAAGAAATTTATTATGATTTGGATATCATGATAATACATTTGATGCAATGATCATTTATATCAATTAGTTCATCTTTAATTGATCAAAGTCATTTCCTCTCTCAAATGATCTCTTGGTTTATCTTATTTGATAGTTGAGTCAAGTATGAACACGAGATCAATTTTTGGTTGAATACTTCATATCTTAAATAATTGATAGCCAATTGAGGGGGAGTCTATTATTAAAGTTTCATGCTCAAAAGATGTGGAAAGAGTTACATCCTTAAGTGGAGTGTGAAAACTACCACCACATGGAGGAAAGAGCTACCACCTCAGTCGTCCGAGTACTGTGTGTAGCTACCACATGTTTACCAAGCATGGTGAATATTGTTTATTAAAATACTTTTTGGAATACTTGACTTTGTCGAATTCCAAAGTTGGTATAAGGTGGGTATTTTTATTGAAAGATGCTCAAAGAGCCACTCCCTACAATAAATTGACTAGATACATTATCTAATTTATTTGGGATTTCAAACATCTATCGATCTTAGTCCTTTATTTTCTTTACTAAATTGATGATTTGATAAACACATTACTCATTAGATCGTGATGGATGTTTTGAACTTGTTCAACTTTAAAGGATTTAATTTTTATAAATTTTTGTTTCATTATTTGGATATTGTTGATAAATTTAGCATAATCTATTTCTTTTGATATGAAACGATACTTTTTATTTAAAGTTGATATACAAAAATGCTTACATTCATTTTCTGGATTTTCTGGAATTTTTATGATTTTTTTTCTGAAGAAAAAGTTGAATCCGATCCGGACTGGATGAATCCGATCTGGATCCCGAACGAGGGATTTCTCTGCAGGTAGCCGATCCGGACTGAACTCCAACCTGATCCGGACCGCGGCTAGGTTTTAATTGAAACGAAAGGGTTTTTCAAATTCTATTCTCTTCAATCTTTTGTTTCTAGCTTCCTAGAGTTTCTCTCTAGAATCCAGGAGGTTTGGTGTCACGCCCCGGGGGTTTCGTTCAGCGGAAAAGAAGAGTTGTTTGTGTGGCGTAGAACCCCTTTATTTTTTTTCTTTGATTCGGTCTACCCCGGCGCGTGCCCAGACCCGCCGCATATACAGATTTACTCGAAAAACGGGCAGAGTCTCCTCTGTATATGCACGGCGTCGCAGTTAATACAACAGTTGAACACAGCATTCATTCAATCAAAACAGTTCGGGAACATAACTTTAAAATGCACCAAGGGAAAAATGCTCAAGGCCGGTCAAGTTGAAAGGATAAACTCACGGTTTTGAAAGCAGGTCCACGCGACCCAGGGTTTTGCAAACAGTTTAAAAAACCCATAAATCCACAGAGTTTAGAAAACGGGTCCACACGACCCAAGGTTTTGAAAACAGTTTCGCAATTCTTTTCTTTTCTTGTTGTTTTGCTTTGAAATCGGCCGACCGAAGATACTAAAAAGAACCAGTAATGCATGTCCAGAGTACCAACATCAACATCCACAACCGACCCCACAAGGGTATCGAGAACCACGCCGTAGCCTACAGTATCAAATGAAATGCAAGGAAAAGTAAAGGAGATACAGACTAGGGCTCCCCACGGCCCGACTACTCCTGCCTCGGCCTCACCGTCGTCTACCTCGCACCCCTGGAAGAACCTGTCACGGAGTGGGTAGTCAGCGACACAATGATAAAAACAATATGCAGGAAGGAAAAACGAACCCAACTGTAAGACTATCCAGAGCGACCACTCCGCTCAAGGGAAAGGTAATACACGAACCCCTGCAACACCTGTAATACCTGTAACACCTGTAACACCTATACACCTGACCTCGTCGGACGCCTATCCCGACGGATCGCACCGCTCACACCTTGGGGCACCGGATCTCGGCGGGCACCTACCCCGACGGATCGCACCGCTCCCCCCTTGATGCCTCAAACCCCACACCTACGGGGGCCCCCACTACCTCACCTCGTGGGTTTACACGGGTCGGAGACCGCTTTCCCGGAAAAGAGCACCCTTGCGGTGGCCAGACCGCGGGTGCGCGTGTCGCAACTACGAGCATAGTAACCAAGATATAGGGAAATAACGCAATCATCGAGACTGTCAGCATTAATACCGATAACATGCAAATAGTAACCTTCCAACAACACCGATTCTATGCTAAGCCTCAAATAAAAACCCACCTTTTCATTGTCGCGTTGCTGGTCGACTCTAGGTTCTTTCACGTCTCGGTGTGCCTGCCCGGACCTACACGAACCTGTCGCATAGGAGTCAGTAACTCCAACATTCCGAAAGGTAAAGAAAAGAACTGCGAAACACCCAACCCTTCCGGTCGATCATGGGGCACGCCCCGCCGATTCGGCGAAGATGGCGACGTCCCCGGGCGAGGCCAACGACGCGGACGGCCCACGGCTCCCGCGGAAACATCCGGCCTCCCCCCCCCCCCCGTTGCCTACATGTAGGGCTGCCCGCATGCGCGGGTGCGCGTGCGCCCGGCCCGCGCGGGCTGTGCGGCGTGCCGCCCACCTGCGGGTGTTGCCCGCATGCGGGGGTGCGTGCCCCCGGCCCCCCGCGCGGGCTGCATGGTGCGCCTTCCCGCATGCGGGTGTTGCCCGCATGCGGGGGTGCGCGCGCCCAGCCCCGCGCGGGCTGCACGGCCGCGCTGCCCGTACGCGGGTCGCGCGCGCCCCGCGCGGCCCGTGCGGCCGCGCCGCCCGCATGCGGTGCTGCCCGCAAGCGCGGCTCCGTGCGCGCCGAACTCCGGCGATGACGTCGCCCTCCCCCCCCCCCCCCCTCGTTTGCTCAAAACAAGAATTGACGAAAAACAAGAACCCTAACGTGCTCACCCTAGTTGACTGAGGGGAGGATCGTTCCGATCTTGCATGCTCGGCTTCGAAGGATGTGAGGTCGTCCCTCTCTTTCCTTGGTCTCGCCGCCTTGATCCTCCACGCGATCGGTGAGGAAGGGGTAGGGTTGGGGGAGTTGGTTCCTCATCCGCGCTCGGGGTGTCGTACGCCTAGGGTGAGAGGAGTTGAGAAAGATAACAAAACCCTGTTTCCCAAGATACGAAATAACCCGAGCGGTCAGAATGAGAAATGGGAACGGACCCATTTCAAGTCAAAAGAATATAATAGGTCGGGTGCGAACCAGGGTCCGGTCTGCCTGGTAACCCGCGTTGATCGCCTGAACCGCTAGCCACCTTCTGGAATTTATTCAGGGAGATTCCGAAGTCGGAATCCAAAACCGATTGCGCCGCCGATCTCCGTTTCGCGAGCTTTATTGACTAAAAATACCCGCGAGCCCCGACGGTCTGCCCGGAAACAAAGAATTATTAGTTCACCCTCCGGACCCCCGAAACGAAATGCGAAATAAAGAAAACCAAAAATAGATGTGACGCCCCACTTCCCAGGGGGTCACCCATCCTAGAACTACTCTAGCTCTAGCACGCTTAACTCTCATGTTCCTCTTGGATCTTGCTACCATCCAAAATACTATAGCCGGGTTAGATATTTAGTCCTATTATATCATTTATATAGAGGACTAATCCAAATTCCGGGGGTGTCACATTCTTCCCCCCTTTAAGCCCTGACGTCCACGTCAGGCTCAAGCACACTCACCACTTCCCAGGGGGTCACCCATCCTAGAACTACTCTAGCTCTAGCACGCTTAACTCTCATGTTCCTCTTAGATCTTGCAACCATCCAAAATGCTATAGCCGGGTTAGATATTTAGTCCTATTATATCATTTATATAGAGGACTAATCCAAATTCCGAGGGTGTCACATTCTTCCCCCCTTTAAGCCCTGACGTCCACGTAAGGCTCAAGCACACTCACAAGCACCAGGCGATGTGAGACTCGTCTCGCTAGCCTTAGCCGACCTTGTGAGGAGCTGCACTCCACTCACAACGGTCATTAGCCGGGGAGCCTCGCTCTACCCGCTATATAACCCTGGCTCAGCCGAGACTCATCTCACATTTCCGGCTGGTGAATGGCTCTGATACCAATTGTGACGCCCCACTTCCCAGGGGGTCACCCATCCTAGAACTACTCTAGCTCTAGCACGCTTAACTCTCATGTTCCTCTTGGATCTTGCTACCATCCAAAATGCTATAGCCGGGTTAGAGATTTAGTCCTATTATATCATTTATATAGAGAACTAATCCAAATTCCGGGGGTGCCAGGGGGTCACCCATCCTAGAACTACTCTAGCTCTAGCACGCTTAACTCTCATGTTCCTCTTGGATCTTGCTACCATCCAGAATGCTATAGCCGGGTTAGAGATTTAGTCCTATTATATCATTTATATAGAGGACTAATCCAAATTCCGGGGGTGTCACAGTAGACCCAAAAACAGAACCACAGCATTTTAAACCAGCGGCTACTACATTTGGACTTTTCTCAACTTGATTTCTCTCGATTCAAGTAAGTTCCTTCGATCGAAACCTCCATTCTTCACTGTTTTTGTTTTTGTTCATCAAAATGTGAGAGATTTCTTGGCTTAATCTCGATTTTGCATAGTTTTTCATCAAATTTCTTTTGAAATTAGAACTCTGGACACCTTAGATTTGTTCATATGCCTTGTATTCTTTTGTTTAACGGATTTTTGGGCTTCGATTTCAAAAATTTCGGTTTTTGGGCAAAATTTGAGAAGTTTCTAAAAACATGGAATTGATCTATTTTCAAAATTCTTTTTGCAAATCTAACTTGATCCCTAATCTCTATACACGATAAGGATTGTTGGGATATGATTTTTCAAATTTTTGAAATTAAACATTTTTTTTTTCGTGTTCTTGAGTTCTTGCTCACAGGTTCAGTTTCTTCAAATCCTCAACCAAAATGGTTTTTAGTTGGATAATTGTGCTTGTTATCGCTATGGTTGGTACGCGAGCAACAAACAAACTGAAGAGGGCAAGAAAGCCTCAAGCTGAAGGAGAATATGTTTCGCTTGAAGATTCAGACACTGAGTCTGAAGACTGGGAGAAAATATGTGAGAAAGCTGCGGCTAAGGCTTCATTAGCATCGAAAGGGAAAGCCCCTGCTTCATCAAATGCGAAGACTCCGCCAACAGCCGCTGAGAAAGGAAAAGCTCCCATGGAGCAAGTATCGATGAAGAGGAAGAGTGTTGCTCGGAAAAGGGGACGAGCACGAGGAATTGAAATGAATGAACCATTAGCAAGCGCACCACCTCCAGAGGAACACGTGCATGTTTTCCCAAAAAGGATGGTGGGAAAACGTGAGGATGTTGTGGAAAGAAAATTTAAAAGAACCAGAAATTAGAAGGGTTCATGCTTCCCGGATACCCGCAGGTACCCGGTTAATTATGCCGTCCTTGTTACATTTCGGCCACCTCCGATTAAGCTGATTATGATCAAAATAGCATACTCCAAATATTTTTTTATTTTTTTTATTATTTATTTTATAATGATAATGATGACAATCATTCAAAAATTTTCCTGACTGATTTATATATTTATTTAAGTATATGAGTCCACGAAGTCCATAATATCCAGCGCAATTGTCATATTGTCCATAATATCCAGCGCGATCGTCATATTGTCCGTAATGTTCAGCGCAAATGTCATATTGTCCATAATGTTCAGCGCAATTGTCATATTGTCTCCGCGATTATTAAGCTTATATTCACTTGCTTCGAAGCCGATATGATATTTCAACTAACAATAATTTTATCAGCTTAAAATCTTTTTTTTTTTAGATAAATATTATGGCCTCAAACTTTATATATATATATATATATATATATATATATATATATATATATATATATATATATATATATATATATATATATATATATATATATATATATATATATATATATATATATATATATATATATATATATATATATATATATTTTTTATATTTTTTTAACTCAATGTGAATACCAACTTTATTAGTAAAAGTATATTATCCCATACATATTAATTAAAGCATAGCAAAGAGATTATTAATTCCACCCCTGGTTACTTGCTCACGAAGCAGAGGAGCTTCGACGGCGGCTTCGGCGGCGACGCGGCGACGCGAAGGGCGGCGGCTCGAAGGCTTGCGCGGAGAAGGCGGCGACTCGGTGGAGACCCGCGGGGCAGCGGCTCGGCGACGTGGGGCACGGCGTGGCGACGCGAGCGGCGGCTTGCGAGCAGACGGCGGCGACGCGAGCGGCGGCTTCGGCGGCGACGCGAGGCGATGGTGACGGCGATTGGGCGACGTGGGGCGCGGCGCGGCGACGGCTGGTGGCTTGCGAGGAGAAGGCGGCGACGCGAGCGGCGGCTTCGGCGGCGATGGCGACGGGGCGGCGCGATCTCCTCTTTTCTCTATTTTTTTTTTTCTTTGCACAGAGCAACTCTTTTCTCTCTCTCTCTCTCTCTCTCTCTCTCTCTCTCTCTCAACTCTTTTTTTTTCTTTCTTCCTTTGGTTAACAAAGCTCTCCTCTCTTTTTCCTCCTTTTTTTTTTTGTTTTTTTTTTTTTCTTCCCCCTCCGCTCAGTGAAGCCTCCCCCCTTTTTATAGGCTCCAACCGACCGACATATATTTTTTTTTATTTTTTTATTTTTTTATTTTTTTTATTATTATTTTATTTTATTTTATTTATTTATTTTTATTATTATTATTATTATATATATATATATATATATATATATATACTATTTTATTTTATTTTATTATATTTTGTTTTAGATTTAACTGATTTGGGCCAGCCCAACAAATGCCCCCCACCAGATTGGGTGTGAAGCAAAAGAGGAACACCCAAACTGGTGAGCCACAATATTGATATGGAGAAGAGCATATTGATTGCTCGGGTAGGGACATCCGGATGTACCACTTGTTCCAGTATGTTGAGGTTGAACATGATCGGGTAGGGACTACCGAAGAGTGTACCGTAGACCAGCTCGAAGCGACTCAACGACTATATGGGCCGCAATGTTGTCACGAAGAAGAACACACTGACCACTCAGGCAGGGACATCTGGGTGTACCACTTGTGTCAATATGTTGAGATTGAACATGATCGGGTAGGGACTACCGAAGAGTGTACCGTAGACCAGCTCGAAAGGACTCAACGACTATATGAGCCGCAATGTTGTCACGAAGAAAAACACATGACCACTCGGGCAGGGACATCTGGGTGTACCACTTGTGTCAATATGCTGAGATTGAACATGATCGGGTAGGGACTACCGAAGAGTGTACCGTAGACCAGCTCGAAGTGACTCAACGACTATATGGGCCGCAATGTTGTCACGAAGAAGAACACACTGACCACTCAGGCAGGGACATCTGGGTGTACCACTTGTGTCAATATGCTGAGATTGAACATGATCGGGTAGGGACTACCGAAGAGTGTACCGTAGACCAGCTCGAAGTGACTAACGACTATATGGGCCGCAATGTTGTCACGAAGAAGAACACACTGACCACTCGGGCAGGGACATCTGGGTGTACCACTTGTGCCAATATGCTGAGGTTGAACATGATCAGGTAGGGACTACTGAAGAGTGTACCGTAGACCAGCTCGAAGTGACTCAACGACTATATGGGCCGCAATGTTGTCACGAAGAAGAACACACTGACCACTCGGGCAGGGACATCTGGGTGTACCACTTGTGCCAATATGCTGAGATTGAACATGATCGGGTAGGGACTACCGAAGAGTGTACCGTAGACCAGCTCGAAGTGACTCAACGACTATATGGGCCGCAATATTGTCACGAAACAGAATATACTGACCACTCAGGCAGGGACATCTGGGTGTACCACTTGTGTTAATATGCTGAGATTGAACATGATCGGGTAGGGACTACCGAAGAGTGTACCGTAGACCAGCTCGAAGTGACTCAACGACTATATGGGCCGCAATGTTGTCACGAAGAAGAACACACTGACCACTCGGGCAGGGACATCTAGGTGTACCCTTTGTGCCAATATGCTGAGGTTGAACATGATCGGGTAGGGACTACCGAAGAGTGTACCGTAGACCAGCTCGAAGTGACTCAACGACTATATGGGCCGCAATGTTGTCACGAAGAAGAACACACTGACCACTCGGGCAGGGACATCTAGGTGTACCCCTTGTGCCAATATGCTGAGGTTGAACATGATCGGATAGGGACTACCGAAGAGTGTACCGTAGACCAGCTCGAAGTGACTCAACGACTATATGGGCCGCAATGTTGTCACGAAAAATAACATACTGATCACTCGGGCAGGGACATCTGGGTGTACCACTTGTGCCAATATGCTGAGGTTGAACATGATCGGGTAGGGACTACCGAAGAGTGTACCGTAGACCAGCTCGAAGTGACTCAACGACTATATGGGCCGCAATGTTGTCACGAAGAAGAACACACTGACCACTCGGGCAGGGACATCTGGGTGTACCACTTGTGCCAATATGCTGAGATTGAACATGATCGGGTAGGGACTACCGAAGAGTGTACGGTAGACTAGCTCGAAGTGACTCAACGACTATATGGGCCGCAATGTTGTCACGAAGAAGAACATACTGACCACTCGGGCAGGGACATTTGGGTGTACCACTTGTGTGATCGAAATGAAGGGCCATTGTCAGAGATGATTCGGTTTGGAATACCGAACCTAAAAATGATGTGATGTAAAAAGAAGTTAACCACGCTCTCTGCCTTGACTTCTCGTATTATCAATCGATTTTGCATTTTTATACAGTGCAAGTATCTCTGGTGATCTTTGATATTCAAGCTCAACCTTCCCTGATGCTATCATCAACTCAGTGATGTTGGTTGGCTTATATCTTGATACCTCCATCGAATACCAAGATTGCATCCCTTTGATACAAAGCTCTACTGTTTGAGTAGGCTTTAACTCATCAGGATACATGATACTCATGTTTCTCCACCTAGCAACATAATCTTCAACCCTTTCGTCCCTTCCCTGCTTCAGCTCTGCAAGCTCACCGAGAGAGACATCTCTTTTGACTGAAATAAAATGTGCCTTGAAAAGAACTTTCATCATATCCCAATCAAGAACAGATCCTGGAGTCAGTTTACTATACCAATGAAAAGCAGCCCCTTTTAACGAAAGAGAGAATTGCCGAAGCAGCAATGAAGGGTTTGTGGCAACATCTCCACATGCAGCTTCGAAGTGAGTCAGATGTTCTCGTGCATCACCGGTTCCATCAAACATTTGAAACCTTGGGCGACTTTAATTGGGCGGATACGGAACATGATCATGCCATGCCGGATATGGCTTATCACCTTCTGTTAGCAACGGCTCTTTATCTTGAGATAGTTGTTTAACTTTGGAAGTGACAATATTATCTAATAATCGTTGAAGAGTCGAAGGGGTCATTGATGATATGGGTACTTCGTGAGAGGCTGATGGTTCATCAATAGTAGGATTTCGTTGACACGGCGGCCCTTGATGTTCCGTGTTATGAGGATTTGCATCGGCAGCTTGTTCGGTGGAGTGAGACTGCTGAGCCGATTGACCATGAGTTTGTTGTTGTTGTTGTTGTTGTTGTTGTTGTTGTTGTTGTTGTTGTTGTTGTAGAAGTGTATTCATGGCTTCCATCAAAGCGCTCATTTGAGTAGCCATCTGGTCAATTTGATTATCCCTTTCTTCGATTCGACACATTAAATCTTCAGTGGTGACTTGGTCTGCCATATTTGCTGTAAAGTGAGGACTCCCTTCATAAAGTAGAGATTCTAATGGCGTAGCAGAAGGAGTAATAGCTTCTCCATCTCTTGCATTTTCCAATTCTTCATCTTCCAAGTTGGGAGGTAAATGAAGCATTAAGTTTTGATCTCTACTAGATTCCCCAAGTGTTACGTGACTTAATGCAGCCGATTTTAATCTCGTGTTAGCTCCAGTTCTCTGAGCCAGCTGTTGAAGCTCAGATGGATCTTCTGGAAGAGCGTGATAATTTTTACCGCCAGGTCGACTTGTATAAGGATTCTCTTCCTTATCTTGCCCCCTGCTAGGATCTGTTCCTATCATCATACATGAAAATATCACCGGGGTTATTTTACCTTGATGAAGCATGACTTTTCGTGTAAGTGTTGACCTCCCATTCGACAACTTTGATTCTTCATTAGAAGAGATTCTTCGCACACTGTGCTTGTCCTTCGTAGCAAAACGTAGAAAAGACGTGTCCTTGTCGATGGCAGATGAAATTCGTGCCAAAAGAACTCCCTTCTTTTCTGTTGGAAGCTTAACCTCTCCATATTTCATAAATAATTCGTCAAGCTCCTGGCGACGACGGAGGCGATTTTTTGTCCGCCGAATGTTCCTTTCTTGCGATCGGGTGTATCCCGAAAATGAAGGGGTGGAACATTTAGCAACCAATTTTTTAAATGAATTATAATGAGAAAATTGTGCCACGTTCGCAAGGATAGCAAACCGATTTGAAGTGGACAGAATAGAATTCTGCCCCCAGTCCTTCTTTGCATATGTCACCAAGGGGACCTCAGGGAATGCGATTTCGCAAGTAACATTTTTGGAACCATAACGCGCAGCATTTCGAAATAATTTATATTTCATTTCAGTAAATGTATGGGCAGTTATGATAACAGGCACCTTTTTTGATTTTGGAGCTGAAGCGAATGGATCAAACATTGGCCAGCCAGCTTTTACCCCTGATTTGCTCGTCGATGTTTTGCAAGAAACCGGACGAGGAATTGATGGAAGATTTTTCTTCAAGGAAAGGTGCGCCCTTAAAACTACTTTGCTTGCAGCAGCTTTTGCTTTGCACCTTCTTCGTTTATCGCGCTTCGCTATGCGCTTGAAATGAATACTAGGGTTTTCAGTGGAATGGGCTACAGTGGTTAAGCCCCAAGTAATGATGACAGTTAGGGGGAATGCCCCAAATTGCATGAAGTGATAAACGGACGGAGTTGGCATCCAGTCGCCGACTCGCCAAATGCTAGCCATACTTTGACATTCATTAAAAACAAATATTGTCAGTATAAACAATAGAATTAAATCACATAACCAGAAAAGATGGGAGGAGAAGCAGTCCCCAGTGGAGTCGCCATTTTGTTTTCCCAAAAAGGATGGTGGGAAAACGTGAGGATGTTGTGGAAAGAAAATTTAAAAGAACCAGAAATTAGAAGGGTTCATGCTTCCCGGATACCCGCAGGTACCCGGTTAATTATGCCGTCCTTGTTACATTTCGGCCACCTCCGATTAAGCTGATTATGATCAAAATAGCATACTCCAAATATTTTTTTATTTTTTTTATTATTTATTTTATAATGATAATGATGACAATCATTCAAAAATTTTCCTGAGTGATTTATATATTTATTTAAGTATATGAGTCCACAAAGTCCATAATATCCAGCGCAATTGTCATATTGTCCATAATATCCAGCGCGATCGTCATATTGTCCGTAATGTTCAGCGCAAATGTCATATTGTCCATAATGTTCAGCGCAATTGTCATATTGTCTCCGCGATTATTAAGCTTATATTCACTTGCTTCGAAGCCGATATGATATTTCAACTAACAATAATTTTATCAGCTTAAAATCTTTTTTTTTTTTTTTAGATAAATATTATGGCCTCAAACTTTATATATATATATATATATATATATATATATATATATATATATATATATATATATATATATATATATATATATATATATATATATATATATATATATATATATATATATATATTTTTTTTTTTTTTTTTTTTAACTCAATGTGAATACCAACTTTATTAGTAAAAGTATATTATCCCATACATATTAATTAAAGCATAGCAAAGAGATTATTAATTCCACCCCTGGTTACTTGCTCACGAAGCAGAGGAGCTTCGACGGCGGCTTCGGCGGCGACGCGGCGACGCGAAGGGCGGCGGCTCGAAGGCTTGCGCGGAGAAGGCGGCGACTCGGTGGAGACCCGCGGGGCAGCGGCTCGGCGACGTGGGGCACGGCGTGGCGACGCGAGCGGCAGCTTGCGAGCAGACGGCGGCGACGCGAGCGGCGGCTTCGGCGGCGACGCGAGGCGATGGTGACGGCGACTGGGCGACGTGGGGCGCGGCGCGGCGACGGCTGGTGGCTTGCGAGGAGAAGGCGGCGACGCGAGCGGCGGCTTCGGCGGCGATGGCGACGGGGCGGCGCGATCTCCTCTTTTCTCTATTTTTTTTTTCTTTGCACAGAGCAACTCTTTTCTCTCTCTCTCTCTCTCTCTCTCTCTCTCTCTCAACTCTTTTTTTTTCTTTCTTCCTTTGGTTAACAGAGCTCTCCTCTCTTTTTTCCTCCTTTTTTTTTTGTTTTTTTTTTTTCTTCCCCCTCCGCTCAGTGAAGCCTCCCTCCCTTTTATAGGCTCCAACCGACCGACATATATTTTTTTATTTTTTTATTTTTTTATTTTTTTATTATTATTTTATTTTATTTATTTATTTTTATTATTATTATTATTATTATATATATATATATACTATTTTATTTTATTTTATTATATTTTGTTTTAGATTTAACTGATTTGGGCCAGCCCAACAGTGCACATCAGCACAGATCGGATGAAGGCGTTTGAGAACCGAGAGTGCATTGGAGAACGACACGCCAATATTGCAGCGCTTCGAGATCGATCTGCAGCTTTCGGAAATCTGATTGATCAAGCCAATCTCTCTCAAATTTGCCATTTTCCGGAGTCATCTGGATATTGTTTACACTTAGTAAGAACATTTTACTCGTGTGCGCAGCAGCTTCAAGAAAATGAAGGAGGACCTATGCAGTTTATCACTTCAGTTCGAAACAAGAAACTTATCATTACGCCTCAGTTGGTTGGAGAAGTGTTAGGGATGTCAGCAAGTATGGTAGGGACCAACTATCTGAAGGGTTGTCCCTTGACCAATTTCGATTGGCGACGAGTTGTGGATGGCATCTGCATGCCGGAAACTCGGTCAGCAGGAAACTCGGTATTATCAAAAGAACTTCGCCCAGAATACCGATTCCTCAACTTTATCGTTTGCTACAACATTTTGCCGAATATGCAGACGAAGGTGTTACGATGGGATAGGATGCTATTCTTATATCTTTTAGGACATTCAAGAGATGCACGAGGATTGAATATCAATATTCCTTATGTCATCTGGAATAGGATGGCTTGATATGTGGAGCATCCTCATCAAACTGAGAGACTTCCATTTCCTATTATTATTATGTGAATTTTCAAGAAGTTTGACGTAGACATCGGATCGTCAGCCTATTTGCATAGTTTGGGAACGATTAATGACTCAACGGTTGTCAAGTCACTCTCCACAAAACCTGATGACACTCCAACACCTCCTCGAGGCAAAAGACCAGCAACACCAACAGCACCAGCAGCATATACAGCACCAGCAACAGCACCGATGGAAACATCAGATGATGACGCATCTGTAATGTCCATCTATAGGGAACAACAAAGGTTATCTTCCGAACAGGAGCGCATCGCGAAAGAGCAAGGACGTATTTCTCAGGAATTAGAACTAATAACTGCAGCTCAAGTTACTTTTTTAGGTTTTTATATATTAAGGATCCACAAGGATCTAAATAGGTACTATCAAACAACTAGAGGGGGGGGTGAATGGGTGTAATACTTATAAAACCAAATCTCAGTGCAAAATAAAAACCAATGCGGAAAATAAAAACAGCACACCGAGATATACGTGGAAACTCCAATCCAGGAGAAAAACCACGGGACCAACACGCAATAACAATCCACTAAGAATAGAAGAATAACAAGGTGATTACCGACTCCACGGACTCAAACCCCTCCTTCAGCTTCTTCGGACCTTGCGCTCACCGATTGGATGTCCACGCAATAACAATCCACTAAGAAAAGAAGAATAACAAGGTGATTACCGTCTCCACGGATTTAACCCCTCCTTCAACTTCTTCGGACCTTGCGCTCCAACGATTGCACGTCCACTGCACACGTTCGAATCCACGAACGCCACTCGAATCCACGAGCACACGTTTCGAATCCACGAAACACCTTTAGCACACCGAATCCACGATGCCACGTCGAATCCACGACGCAAACTCAGCCGGTAAGAATATTGGCTTCGATGGTGATCCTTTGCTTAGATTATCAATGAAGATCCATGGGAAAAATCTCTAAGCAAAGATTAGATCAATTCGACAAAAGATATGTTCTTGAAAGAACCGTCGAATTGACCTAAAAGAGGCTATAAAGAAGAACGATAAAAACCTAGCCTCTAGGGTTGCTCTCAAGTGTTTTATGAATTGATCGGCCGTGCTCCCCACGTTTTTGAGAAACCCTAAATGTCTATTTATAGTTTAGAAACCTTTGGAAAGAGATAAGAATCAAAAACTTACCTTATCTGGAAATTTTCAGGACGGCGATCCGGATCGGATTTACTGTGATCCGGATCGTCGTAACGAGTCAGGCTATTCCAGAAAAATAGGGTTCGGGATTCGGATTGAAATGCCCTATCCGGATCGTTCATATATTCCAGCAAAAACCCATGTTCGGGATCCGGATCGAAATGACCTTTGATCCGGATCGGATTTGCCAATGAACAAGCACCCTTCGGGATCCGGATTGGACTGTCTGATCCGGATCCTGAACATGTCCCATGTCCAGTTTTTGATTTTTATGCAATTAAAAATTCATCCAAGTGTTTCTACACTATAAGAAAGTATTCGGATCACCAAAATTATTTAGTTAACCATGCCTGATCCTTTTGAATACTTTCTTCTTGAGATTGATGTAACTGATCCACAATTCTTCAACTTCAATCTTCAAGACTCAAGACACTGAGTGTCAACTTGAGCTCTTGTTGAATCTTCTCTAAGTCTTTGATTGCTGATTGACAATTTGATCCCTTTAAGACTCCGACTCAACTCACTGACTTGACTCACGAAATATGCCAACACCAAAAGCCGTAATAATCTCCCCCTTTGGCAATTTCGTGACAAAACCCAAAAATACATAAAAGCGCTCAAGTCACTCATCTTAAACCAAAAAGTCGAAATTCAATGTTATCACCAAAACATTGATTTTCTTTGCGTGAAAGATCCAATAAATACAAAATTACATTTGAACCAAACAGTCGTAGAACATACTCTATGACTTAGGACTTGGAGTCTTAAAGTGATGTAATTCCTGCAAAACAAAACTCCAAACAAAATCAAACGTTAGTCGTTAGAAATTAAAATCCTACATTTGATTCGTCCTTTTGGTTCTTTTGTTTTTCGGCTCTTTCAATCTTTTCTTTATCTCCCCCTATCATGAGCATCTCTAACATGTTCTCCATGTTCTCCCCCTGTCTTGAGCATTTATGTTCTCCCCCTTTGTGATACGATCATTATTTTCTGTTCTCCCCCTTTTTGTCACAAATTGTCAAATAGTGAACATACTAGACAAAAGGAAATCACTAACAGCATTAGTTCATAGAGAAAGAGAGGTAAAGGCTCAGTTCCGGTATATAACAAAAATGCAGATTGCGTACCTGTACCAGAAAGCAAAAATCAAATAATTTCTTGAAACAAATCCAGATTTTAGAATCTTTTCAAATACCGATTTGTATTCCATCAAGAAATCAATTTAAGTGCTTTAAACAATGAATTCACACAGATGCCATTCAATCCAATTAATTTCACAAAATTAAAAAGATTTACTCCTAAATCATAAAAAACAAAGATAAAACATTATAAACAGTTTTTCATGTTATATTCGTCAAACATAAGTCATCAAAAATAGTCTTGAGATCCAAAGTCTATCAAGATGTAACGGATTTACAAAGATGACTTACAGAGATTTCCAAATGACATCAATTTTGAATTTTACCCTTTCAAATTTGAGATAAGCACTAAAATACCTAAGGGTGGCTCTTTGAGCATCTTTCAACTATCCCACCTTATACCAACCAGGAGATTGTTCAAAATAAGAGCTTTAAATTTAAATCTCCGAATGCTTCAACTAAACAAAATTTCATAAATAATTTTCAAGCATCCATAACATGTGGGAGCTTCACACACAGACCGGACGACCGGGGTGGCAGCTCTTTCCAACATGTGGTGGTAGTTTTCACACTCCTTTCGGATGTAACTCTTTCCACATCTTTTGCAAATCATTTCATTACCCTTGTAAGAATGCAATATCTTACGTGAAAGAATTAAATCCCAAATTTTAGTCTATCGGTTGTCTCACGTTTATCACAATGAATTCACACAACCGAGATAGATTAAGCATCTAAAGATCACACATGATTTCTAAAATTTGATGCTTATAATATCAAAAACTCCTATAATGAAGTATCTTCAAGATTATGATTATGGAGTAAAGTTGATAATCCAAATAAAATTAATTTGGAGTGAATAAACGTGAAGCCCTTTTTATTCAATGCACTTGTTCAGTAAAAACCCTTTTGTTCAAAAATAAAGTATAAAAACGAAGAGCATTGAAAAACATGTAATGCAAAGATTAAGAAAGATATGAAGGGAAAACCAATCAAAGCATTACATACAGTCATAAGCTATTTAGAACTTAAGACAAGGAAAGATATCACCTTTCCGAATCCAAAATCGCTGGATTTTGGGTTGGCTTGATTCGTTGTGGCCGGGGGTTGTCCGCTTTGACTGTTGGTCCACCTTAGGTCTTTGCCTCGTAGTGATCCACTTGTATGATTGATATTGTGGCTCGGACCTTTGGTGGGTTGAGTGAACTCCTTTGACTTGATGTGTCTTTCGATTCCGTTGAGTTCGCTCCGTAGATGAAGTTGCCGAAGGACTCTTCTTTCTCTTTTTCGGGCAATTCTTCACCAAATGTCCTTCAAGTCCACATAAGTGACACGTTCTTCCTTTCAATTTGAATGTGGAACTTGAAGCATGCACAGTTTGATCCTTTTTAGAACCCAAACCAACCTTGCTTGTTTGACCTAATCCGGACATACAATCATGTTTCTTCGAACCGGTTGAAATCCTTTGTATGTCGAATTTAAGTTGATGGACTTGGTTGGTAACATGAATCTCCTCAAACTGCTTTTCAAAAAAATCAATCTTGTTAATATGGGAATTAACGATTGTTTCCGATTGATTTATCTTTTCCTGGAGAATTTTATTATTATCCAATAAAAGCTCTCGTTCCTCCTCGAGATCATGAAGTTTGATCTTTAAAGCATGAAACGTGAATCCTTGACGTTGGCGGAAGTGAAATTGATTGGGTCAAAGAAGATTATATGTCTCTAATTGAGAATAGAGACGGATTCAAGTGTGCTTGTTCGGTGACACGAAGTGTTATGTCGGCGGCCGACGGCATGATGCTAAGGGTCTAGGACTAGTATGCTTGTATGCTTCCGCCCGATTTATTATTGAGTTGTCTAGTTTCGTAAATGCTAAGGAGCTATCGGGTTAAACTAACTGACTAAGTTATTGTTTCCAGGAAAGAATGTCAGGGAGACGCCACACTCGTAGGTCCTCTCCGGTGCCGCCTCCAGCGGCGCCCGAGCAGTCGGGATCTGGCGAGGTGCAGGGGCTGCGAGAGCAGGTCGCTGCTTTGGTAGGCGCGATGCAGTGCCAGGAGGCTTGATTGGAGCAGCTCCAGTCACAGTTGGAGCAGCAGGCAGCGTTGGCGGCTGCGACGGCGGCTGAGAGCCGTGATCCGCCTGCACCCTCGACTCGCGCGCCGGGAGCTGTTGAGGGTGAGGGCGTGGGGGCCATTCCACTGTCGGCGTGCCCCCTTCCGAGGAGTGCGCCTCTGGCGGCATCGGGTTCTACTACACCCGATACGACGGCAGAAACGACGGAGCGGGAGCGCGCATTGGCAGTTCTGATGCGGTTCCTAAAGTTCAAACCTCGGACCTTCGAGGGAGGGAAGGTGGAGCCGGCGGTAGTGGAGTTGTGGTTTGGCGCTATGGAGACTATCTTTGGAGATCTCCCTGTCCTGGAAAGGGACAAGGTGCCCCTGGCTACGCATAGTTTTGGAGAACCGGCGTTAGTATGGTGGAGGCGGGTGAAGCGTGATCGACCCGCGCATCTTCCTCCGATGTTGTGGGGGGAGTTCAAGAGGACGGTGTACGGGCACTACTTTCCCGACGCCGATAAGCGGGTGATGAAGGAAAAGTTCCGCAAGCTGCGGCAGGGAAGTCGCTCGGTGATGGAGTACGAGCAGGAGTTCACCCACATCATCGACTGTGTTCCCAATGTTGTTCGCAACGATGCGGACCGGGCCGATTGGTTTCTGCGGGGGCTTAAGCCCTGGATCTACCGGGCCGTGCAGCTGTTCAAGCTCACGACCTACGCCGAGGTTCTTGATCGAGCGCTGTGGGCAGAACACGGGGATGCCCATGTGCGCGAGGAGCGCGAGATGGCGGCGGAGCCCAAGGACAAGGGCAAGAAGCGCCAGGGCGGTGGTTCGGGGGCACAGTCTAGCTCCAGGAGGCCCCCGAAGCAACCGAGATCACAGCCGTGGAGGCAGGGACCACGGCCTTGCATTATCTGCGATAGCAGGGACCACCGGGTGCAGCAGTGCAGGCAGCGTGAGGGCAGATGCTATAGCTGCGGGCAGGAGGGGCACATGAGCCGAGAGTGCCCAGCGAGTGGTTCGCGTGCCCCCTCAGCTGCATCGACTCCGGCAACCCCTGTTCATTATGGAGGCGCTCCTTATGTTCCTGTCTCTGCGGGGCGCGCGATGGCTCCTAGGCAGCAGGAGATGACGCGATCGGCGCCGAGCGGGCGGGTATTCGCCGTTCAGGCCCAGGCCCAGGATCCTGTCGACATCGAGGAGCCCAGTGTCGTGGCAGGTATGGTTCTAATACATGGAGTTCGCTCCAGGGCCATTTTTGATACAGGTGCTACGCATTTATTCATTAGCGGATCATTTGCACGCACTCATGGTATTATCTTGGAGGCAACGGGCAAGTGGCGAGTCGAAGGCCCGGAGTCGTCATCTATTACTTACACGGGGTGCTTATCCTGCCCGGTGCAAGTGGGCGACTGGATTATGCCCGTCCGGTTGCTCGAGCTCAAGAAGTTGGAGGCGTTCGACGTCATCTTGGGCATGGACTGTCACGCCCCGGGGTCGAAACTGCGACCCGGGCTCGCCAACAGATCCGCCATCTGTACGGAAACTGCCGCACAGACGAAGCGTCTACCCTACAAGTCAGATCTATAGCTAAAAACATGTATCAGATCTGAAACTAAAAACCAAAAGCTATAGAATAAAACTGAACATCTGGAAAAGTAAAATCTCCACTAGTACACAAATCCTCAAGGTACAAAGTCTCACAGAATGTCCAGTACAAAAGTGGAAACATAAAATACACCGGGTACATCTACCTCCGACTCTCAATGCTGGTAAGGAACTAATCGGCCGCGTCCTCACCTCGATCTGCTGTCTCCGCGCGAACCAAGCCGGAACAGCTGCCTCAACCTGTCACCGCAGCGGGTGTGAGATCTACTGCCGAAGGCAGATCTCAGTGGGTACCGTCCCAATATCCACGATATGCCCACTAAGTCTACTGGAGGCAAAACAGATAGGTATGCAGATAGATAGATAGATAGATAAATAAGCTGAAGGAAAACTACAGCTAATATGTCTCAACATAAAGCTCAAAAGGAAACTCTATCATAAACATGCTATGCATACTCTCGCTACTGCTAAAATGCCTCAGTATCAATGCTCAAAGGAAAAACCATCTAAGAACATAATATGTAACCACTCGCTCATAACACCCAATCTCAAAGACTGCCAAAACTGGCTCAGTCCAGCCTGCGCCTGTCGTCTAGGAACGCACCTGCCCACTACCACGCATCCACAAGAGGACGGGATTTACGTGGGGCGTCCTAAACCGACTATCTCAATCTCACACAAGGTGACCCCATGGTAGCTCGGCCAGGGGTATCAAGCGACCACTAGTATATGAACTAGGCGCATATCCACATCGTAGCCTCGTCAGGCTCGGTATCATCATCGCACCCGGGGCGTAGCTCGAGGGGAGCGACCCCACCGAACTCAAGTATCACATCTGTCTCACTGTCTCAATATGCGGCACATGCGGGCTATAATCCACGATCAAACAGATCGGTATCCCAAAGCTCGAAAACACAACTCAGTCGGAAAAGAACCTCGACTCAAACACGAATAGCCCGAACACTCTCACAGCTATGTCGGAGAACCCTCAACGACTCAATCTGATAATGCACGACCATGGCTGAGTCGGGAAACTTCCACGACTCGATCTGCCCCAAAACCCTCGAAGCTAAGTGGGAGAACCACCTCTACCACTAAATCAGAATACGACCCATGATCTAGAGTAATTTCACTATCCCATAAGGAAGCTCAAATATCAAATGACACTATAATTCATCTCAAAACTCAAAATAGACCCCTCGTCCCCCAGGCACGAGGCCTAATGCACCCTGAATCAATGCCATACCTCTGCCGAACTCATAATTTAAAAACTACCTTTGAAAATGATGTTTTTCTTTAAAACGGGCTTTCTCGATTTTTAAAACGATCAGGGTGCAAAAATAATGTCCACAGAACATGCAGCCTAGTGTCATATGATAACAGGAGTACACTAAAAATAATATGGGGTTCTAAATAATTTTCTAAAAATTCCCAGGCAACTATCAAATGTAAAAACAATGAAAGTAACATGATAAACATGATCAAAATGCATTCAGGAGCATTAAAGGGCATTCCATAAATTTTAGAGAAATTTCAACCCACCTGGATCGCTTTCCGCAGGCAACGCTGAAGTTGGTGAAGTGCTGAAACCTCGAATTGATGAAACTCCGAAAAACGCGCCGCGCGCGCACACTGCCGCGTACTTGGGAAAAAAATTCCCGGGAGCTCAAATAAATTCCCTCGAGTCCTCACAAAATTCCAGCATCAAATAATAAACATATAAACTCTCACACAATTCTTTAAGTTCCCACAATCCACAGAACTCAACAACATTGTTCCAAAATTCCTCACATTCACATAATCATCCAACTCCAAATACACACACACTACACTCTGAGGTTGCATCAATACACTCACATAATCCTCTTACACCTTACAACTGCCATACACACACACAGCACACACATACTCTGAAGCTCCAAGAAAAACCCACAGCACACTCTAAATACATACACAACACACTCCATGTCTCCTCTGTAGCCCACTTTAAACAATAACCACACACACCCACAGCACCAAGGCACATATTCCACACATACAACCTCATCATCATCAACAATAATTAAAAGCCTCCAAAAGTACACACTAATTCATTCACCAAAAATCACCCCAAATTAAACACATACACACACATAATATCCTGTAAGCTTCAACACAAATTAAACCCACAACACAACTCTTACACTTCCAGGGCAACTAAAATACAAGCTCACATAAGCTCAGTTAACATAACTCTAAATCCATCAAAAACAAAAATCTGCACATTAGTAAATAAGTGCTCTCATTCACAATCACTTCCTCTAATATATTCCAACAATAGCCACAGGAGTCTCCAAAATTTCCTGCACACACTCATAGTCCAATACACACAACACAACACCAAATTTCCACAGTCCATAGCTCACCTCCCAAAACTCAGACACTCACAGCTGACCAATTTAGGTAAAACTATGTGCCGTGCAACGATCCGGCTCCGCACGGCACCTCGCCGAAAGCCGCAAACTTGACGATGATCTGTGAGAGCAAGAAGGGGAAAAACCAACATTAGTGGAGAACACGGCAAAATGCGCGGTCGCCGACGTCAAAACGAGCCCCCGGCCGACGAGAACGCTCCGCGCCGCGCGAGGAGCTCCTGCGCAAGCATCGCTGCGCGCGGAGCTGCTGCCATCGCGACAACCGCGCCAGCCGCGCGGCGTCAGGGCCCGCCGCGCGGCGCCCTGCCGCGCTGCGCGGCGGCCAGGCACACTGTGCGGCGCCCTGGTGCACGCTGTGCAGTGGCCTGGCGTCCACTGCGCAGCGCCCTGCTGCGCGGGCGCCCAGCCGCGCGCTGCGTAGTGGCCTGGCGCCCACTGCGCAGCGCCCTGCTGCGCGGGCGCACGAGCGCGCCCGGGCACCCAGCGCAGCCCAACCGCACGCCCCTGGCTGCGAGCCCTCCACACCATGCCGCAACCAACCAAACGCACCCGACCAACTCCACAACCCCAAACCAGCTCAAAACCAAACAAGAAATCCAATAAAAAACCAAGCTCAACCTCCAAACCAAAAACTGCAACATACCTCTTAAAATCCGTCGCGCGCGCCGCTCGTCCGTCGCGCGCGCCGCTCGTCGCGCTCTCCGCTCGGCTTCCGACCGAAGGTCCACCATCACATCTCCCTTACAAATCCTCTCTTTTCCAATTTTTTTCCCCTTCACTTTCCTTCTTCTTCTTCTCTTTCTTCTTCTTCCAAACATTCCTCTCCTCCTTTCATTTTCCTCTGCTTTGCAAGCTTGCAGGGAGAGAAGAAGCTGACGAGGCAGCAAATTAATTAGGGTGGGTGGCTAATTAATGAGGTGGAATAAAAATGACCCTTATGCCCCCAAGAGCAAAATATCTAAGCTCACTTCTAAGAATATAAAAACCACATGCACTCATCATTTCTCTTCTAATTTTCTTTCTTCACTGGCCAAATAACCCAAGTAATTAAATAATTAAATAATCAACCTTTAAGCCAACTCCAAGTCATTTTTTGCCTTCGGGGTCTCCGCACTGCCCCGGAACCTCCCGAACTCCGCTGTAATCTGAAAATACACATGCTCAAAGCTTTTTCTCCTCAAAAAGCTCAACCGTGGAGTCGGTGTGCTCAATCCAAAAACCGGCTCCAAAATCGCCAATTCCAACTCACTTTTCGCCCTCGGGTCCTCCGCGTCAGTCCGGAACCTCCCGAACTCCGCTGTAATTATAAAATATGCCTGTTCCAAGTGTTTCCCAATTTTCTGCACACCACTATGAGGTCGAGGCTTTCCCGGAACCAGACCTCTATCACGGAAAATGCCCAGAAAACTCCGAATGCAGCTGGGGCTTCCGCGTTGATCCGAATCAACCCAAACTCATCTGTAAACCTAAGTGGAACACGCTCATGACAATTTCCTCCGCTCCATGCCATCTTGCGAGGTCGGCGCACCGTCCGAAATCCCGGTATTCTACACTCTCCCCTCCTTAAAGGGTTTCGTCCTCGAAACCAAAATAAATCCATAACTCAGGAGGGTGTCTCAATCAGATGGGGATAGGAGATCCTCAGCTCATCCTCAAGCTCTCAAGTGGCCAATCACACTCATCATGATGGTTTCACTGAACCTTCACCCAAGGTAAGACCCGACTGCAAATTCCTTTTGTCTCACCAACAAGAATTGCATCGGTCGCTCCTAAAAGCTCCAATCTTCGTCCAATTTCATGAAGCGAAATCCAAATCATGCAGATGATCACGTATACATCTTCCAGCCCGAAAAATACCCGCGGTCAAGCTCCCCGCGTAAGCTCAAATCTATAAAATATCCCCGCGGCTGGCGGCTTTCAAAAACCATGATCTCTAATTTCAACTCTAAGCCTCCAATTGGCATAACTCCCCCCCGTTGCTCCTCAGCAACCAGTATGTTCAAAGCTCCACAAGTGCACTCTCCCATCCGCCAACCGGAGAAGGAAGTCTGTCGTCAGGATCATTTCTCAAGTTCCATCAGGGGCAACCATTGATCAATCACCTCATTCCCAAGGTTGCACTGCTCGCCTATCCAAGGCGTGCTGACCAAAAGTCCTTGCCGGTATAATGTTATGCCATAAGATCAATCTTACAATTCCGATAACTCTGACCTCCGGCGTTGCCTCAACCAAAATCCTCCTGAGTAACCAAGTACTTCAGGTTCAAGGGTCTAAGGATAACTTCACACTCTCTCCAACGCTGGCAACAACTGCAACAATGCTGGTATCCTCCTCAGCTTATTTCCTCATAGCTACACTGGCCCTGCTTAGTCTAAAAAACTTCTGACCTTAGTCACCATCATAGGTTTAGGCCAAACCCAACGGCATCACTCTTCGTTGGGTCCACAGTCACTCTTGTAGCTGAATCACAGGCCTAACAACACCACCTTCCGAAGTCGACATGCATACTCTAATAACTTGGCATATGACTTCTTTTCTCAAAAGTTACAGCACTACTCTCAAGTGCTCCTAAAGCTCTATGTCACTTCGAAAATGAAACCAAATAACCACGACGGTACTACCACCAATCCGTCCAACCACAGCTGGAAAAGCACAATACCTAAAGTCGGTAGGGCATTAGTCAATCCATTTGACCCCGCAAAAGCTCATAATGCCCCCACTGGTTCCTGATCACTATCAGGGCACAGCCCTCGGCTAAAATGATTTCATAATGCTATCAATCTCACGAAGGCATCTGCCAAGCACAATCCAAAACTGACCGTGTTTGAACCATCCAAGAAATCTCACCGTTGTGTACTCACAACGTGGCATCACTGCCGTATACCAACGGCGTGGCAGCATACTCAAGTATTAAACTCTCAGATCCTCATTGTCGTACTCCCACGACATGGTATCGATCACATAGACCCCTCGATCCATCAAAATCCGCAATGCGCTATCAGCTCACTGTTTCACGGGTGATACTCCAAGAGGAGCTATCGAATTTGGTGCAGTTCCCAAACTATGTCGACCACTATCTCGATCTTAATTCCACTAAGCGGCGACTTCGAAAATCAGTTCAGGTAGACTTACCCCCCTGGGGTCACACAGCGATAAGAACAAACTTTAATCCCGACGCCGCGGTAGGCACTTCCTCTACAGTCGCTAGCAACGCGATACGACCACGACTCAACTCTGCCGTGGTCTAACTCCCCTGATATAGGTATCTCAAATTCCCTTCCGGTTTCTGCTTTACACTGTTGGACGAAGGCCCTCGAATAGATAAGCACGAAGCTCGATCCGAGTCCTCAGCTACTCTCCTGGTGGTCCAATAGGACGAATTCGACGCCACACTCTCTCAGCGTCCTTATCCAAAAGTGCGCAACTCAGGGCACCTGATACTGTTCCTGGATGAATAGGTCCTCAAACGACTCTCCGAAGCAGCAATTCAGTTCTCGGCCTTCCAAGGCTTCAAACTCTGCCCCGAAGTCTGTAGGGGATGGACTGGCGGATGCACAACTATCAATCAGCAATCTCTCGATGCTCCCGCACTGCTCACAATGCCAACTAGGTCGAAAACGACGATGCCGCGGCCGGAAGTACTACTGACGGTACCCCGGGAAATGCTCTCGGTCCAAGCAGGCGCATCACGCGCTCCATGTTCTTTTCCTGGCGCCGCATCGCCTCAACGTCGGGACATCTTAGGCTTGTAACTCTCAGACCTCACTCTGCTCTATCCAATTAGCCTCCCGCTGTTCGACTCCTCATCCAAGGTCAAACACGCCCTCGCCGCTGCACGGCGTCTCGGAAGCATCGGAAACCACTGCAACAGAACAAACATTAGGACCCAAAATTCTCTCGACCCAATCAAGCGAAAGTCTACATCATGTTATCCTTACTAAAGTATTATGTTGTCTGCAGCCAACATAATCATCTTTAGAGGAATAACATGTAGGATCACTCACCCCAATCCTCTGGGAGAGGTAAAAACCCAATCAGGACTCTCGCTAAAGTCACGTCTCTCACGACAGTCATCCTAATGTCCACCCAATAGCCTAGGGTCTCTAAGTCCTCAGCGACCTATATTCCTAGGCTCTGATACCACCCTAATCTGTCACGCCCCGGGGTCGAAACTGCGACCCGGGCTCGCCAACAGATCCGCCATCTGTACGGAAACTGCCGCACAGACGAAGCGTCTACCCTACAAGTCAGATCTATAGCTAAAAACATGTATCAGATCTGAAACTAAAAACCAAAAGCTATAGAATAAAACTGAACATCTGGAAAAGTAAAATCTCCACTAGTACACAAATCCTCAAGGTACAAAGTCTCACAGAATGTCCAGTACAAAAGTGGAAACATAAAATACACCGGGTACATCTACCTCCGACTCTCAATGCTGGTAAGGAACTAATCGGCCGCGTCCTCACCTCGATCTGCTGTCTCCGCGCGAACCAAGCCGGAACAGCTGCCTCAACCTGTCACCGCAGCGGGTGTGAGATCTACTGCCGAAGGCAGATCTCAGTGGGTACCGTCCCAATATCCACGGTATGCCCACTAAGTCTACTGGAGGCAAAACAGATAGGTATGCAGATAGATAGATAGATAGATAAATAAGCTGAAGGAAAACTACAGCTAATATGTCTCAACATAAAGCTCAAAAGGAAACTCTATCATAAACATGCTATGCATACTCTCGCTACTGCTAAAATGCCTCAGTATCAATGCTCAAAGGAAAAACCATCTAAGAACATAATATGTAACCACTCGCTCATAACACCCAATCTCAAAGACTGCCAAAACTGGCTCAGTCCAGCCTGCGCCTGTCGTCTAGGAACGCACCTGCCCACTACCACGCATCCACAAGAGGACGGGATTTACGTGGGGCGTCCTAAACCGACTATCTCAATCTCACACAAGGTGACCCCATGGTAGCTCGGCCAGGGGTATCAAGCGACCACTAGTATATGAACTAGGCGCATATCCACATCGTAGCCTCGTCAGGCTCGGTATCATCATCGCACCCGGGGCGTAGCTCGAGGGGAGCGACCCCACCGAACTCAAGTATCACATCTGTCTCACTGTCTCAATATGCGGCACATGCGGGCTATAATCCACGATCAAACAGATCGGTATCCCAAAGCTCGAAAACACAACTCAGTCGGAAAAGAACCTCGACTCAAACACGAATAGCCCGAACACTCTCACAGCTATGTCGGAGAACCCTCAACGACTCAATCTGATAATGCACGACCATGGCTGAGTCGGGAAACTTCCACGACTCGATCTGCCCCAAAACCCTCGAAGCTAAGTGGGAGAACCACCTCTACCACTAAATCAGAATACGACCCATGATCTAGAGTAATTTCACTATCCCATAAGGAAGCTCAAATATCAAATGACACTATAATTCATCTCAAAACTCAAAATAGACCCCTCGTCCCCCAGGCACGAGGCCTAATGCACCCTGAATCAATGCCATACCTCTGCCGAACTCATAATTTAAAAACTACCTTTGAAAATGATGTTTTTCTTTAAAACGGGCTTTCTCGATTTTTAAAACGATCAGGGTGCAAAAATAATGTCCACAGAACATGCAGCCTAGTGTCATATGATAACAGGAGTACACTAAAAATAATATGGGGTTCTAAATAATTTTCTAAAAATTCCCAGGCAACTATCAAATGTAAAAACAATGAAAGTAACATGATAAACATGATCAAAATGCATTCAGGAGCATTAAAGGGCATTCCATAAATTTTAGAGAAATTTCAACCCACCTGGATCGCTTTCCGCAGGCAACGCTGAAGTTGGTGAAGTGCTGAAACCTCGAATTGATGAAACTCCGAAAAACGCGCCGCGCGCGCACACTGCCGCGTACTTGGGAAAAAAATTCCCGGGAGCTCAAATAAATTCCCTCGAGTCCTCACAAAATTCCAGCATCAAATAATAAACATATAAACTCTCACACAATTCTTTAAGTTCCCACAATCCACAGAACTCAACAACATTGTTCCAAAATTCCTCACATTCACATAATCATCCAACTCCAAATACACACACACTACACTCTGAGGTTGCATCAATACACTCACATAATCCTCTTACACCTTACAACTGCCATACACACACACAGCACACACATACTCTGAAGCTCCAAGAAAAACCCACAGCACACTCTAAATACATACACAACACACTCCATGTCTCCTCTGTAGCCCACTTTAAACAATAACCACACACACCCACAGCACCAAGGCACATATTCCACACATACAACCTCATCATCATCAACAATAATTAAAAGCCTCCAAAAGTACACACTAATTCATTCACCAAAAATCACCCCAAATTAAACACATACACACACATAATATCCTGTAAGCTTCAACACAAATTAAACCCACAACACAACTCTTACACTTCCAGGGCAACTAAAATACAAGCTCACATAAGCTCAGTTAACATAACTCTAAATCCATCAAAAACAAAAATCTGCACATTAGTAAATAAGTGCTCTCATTCACAATCACTTCCTCTAATATATTCCAACAATAGCCACAGGAGTCTCCAAAATTTCCTGCACACACTCATAGTCCAATACACACAACACAACACCAAATTTCCACAGTCCATAGCTCACCTCCCAAAACTCAGACACTCACAGCTGACCAATTTAGGTAAAACTATGTGCCGTGCAACGATCCGGCTCCGCACGGCACCTCGCCGAAAGCCGCAAACTTGACGATGATCTGTGAGAGCAAGAAGGGGAAAAACCAACATTAGTGGAGAACACGGCAAAATGCGCGGTCGCCGACGTCAAAACGAGCCCCCGGCCGACGAGAACGCTCCGCGCCGCGCGAGGAGCTCCTGCGCAAGCATCGCTGCGCGCGGAGCTGCTGCCATCGCGACAACCGCGCCAGCCGCGCGGCGTCAGGGCCCGCCGCGCGGCGCCCTGCCGCGCTGCGCGGCGGCCAGGCACACTGTGCGGCGCCCTGGTGCACGCTGTGCAGTGGCCTGGCGTCCACTGCGCAGCGCCCTGCTGCGCGGGCGCCCAGCCGCGCGCTGCGTAGTGGCCTGGCGCCCACTGCGCAGCGCCCTGCTGCGCGGGCGCACGAGCGCGCCCGGGCACCCAGCGCAGCCCAACCGCACGCCCCTGGCTGCGAGCCCTCCACACCATGCCGCAACCAACCAAACGCACCCGACCAACTCCACAACCCCAAACCAGCTCAAAACCAAACAAGAAATCCAATAAAAAACCAAGCTCAACCTCCAAACCAAAAACTGCAACATACCTCTTAAAATCCGTCGCGCGCGCCGCTCGTCCGTCGCGCGCGCCGCTCGTCGCGCTCTCCGCTCGGCTTCCGACCGAAGGTCCACCATCACATCTCCCTTACAAATCCTCTCTTTTCCAATTTTTTTCCCCTTCACTTTCCTTCTTCTTCTTCTCTTTCTTCTTCTTCCAAACATTCCTCTCCTCCTTTCATTTTCCTCTGCTTTGCAAGCTTGCAGGGAGAGAAGAAGCTGACGAGGCAGCAAATTAATTAGGGTGGGTGGCTAATTAATGAGGTGGAATAAAAATGACCCTTATGCCCCCAAGAGCAAAATATCTAAGCTCACTTCTAAGAATATAAAAACCACATGCACTCATCATTTCTCTTCTAATTTTCTTTCTTCACTGGCCAAATAACCCAAGTAATTAAATAATTAAATAATCAACCTTTAAGCCAACTCCAAGTCATTTTTTGCCTTCGGGGTCTCCGCACTGCCCCGGAACCTCCCGAACTCCGCTGTAATCTGAAAATACACATGCTCAAAGCTTTTTCTCCTCAAAAAGCTCAACCGTGGAGTCGGTGTGCTCAATCCAAAAACCGGCTCCAAAATCGCCAATTCCAACTCACTTTTCGCCCTCGGGTCCTCCGCGTCAGTCCGGAACCTCCCGAACTCCGCTGTAATTATAAAATATGCCTGTTCCAAGTGTTTCCCAATTTTCTGCACACCACTATGAGGTCGAGGCTTTCCCGGAACCAGACCTCTATCACGGAAAATGCCCAGAAAACTCCGAATGCAGCTGGGGCTTCCGCGTTGATCCGAATCAACCCAAACTCATCTGTAAACCTAAGTGGAACACGCTCATGACAATTTCCTCCGCTCCATGCCATCTTGCGAGGTCGGCGCACCGTCCGAAATCCCGGTATTCTACACTCTCCCCTCCTTAAAGGGTTTCGTCCTCGAAACCAAAATAAATCCATAACTCAGGAGGGTGTCTCAATCAGATGGGGATAGGAGATCCTCAGCTCATCCTCAAGCTCTCAAGTGGCCAATCACACTCATCATGATGGTTTCACTGAACCTTCACCCAAGGTAAGACCCGACTGCAAATTCCTTTTGTCTCACCAACAAGAATTGCATCGGTCGCTCCTAAAAGCTCCAATCTTCGTCCAATTTCATGAAGCGAAATCCAAATCATGCAGATGATCACGTATACATCTTCCAGCCCGAAAAATACCCGCGGTCAAGCTCCCCGCGTAAGCTCAAATCTATAAAATATCCCCGCGGCTGGCGGCTTTCAAAAACCATGATCTCTAATTTCAACTCTAAGCCTCCAATTGGCATAACTCCCCCCCGTTGCTCCTCAGCAACCAGTATGTTCAAAGCTCCACAAGTGCACTCTCCCATCCGCCAACCGGAGAAGGAAGTCTGTCGTCAGGATCATTTCTCAAGTTCCATCAGGGGCAACCATTGATCAATCACCTCATTCCCAAGGTTGCACTGCTCGCCTATCCAAGGCGTGCTGACCAAAAGTCCTTGCCGGTATAATGTTATGCCATAAGATCAATCTTACAATTCCGATAACTCTGACCTCCGGCGTTGCCTCAACCAAAATCCTCCTGAGTAACCAAGTACTTCAGGTTCAAGGGTCTAAGGATAACTTCACACTCTCTCCAACGCTGGCAACAACTGCAACAATGCTGGTATCCTCCTCAGCTTATTTCCTCATAGCTACACTGGCCCTGCTTAGTCTAAAAAACTTCTGACCTTAGTCACCATCATAGGTTTAGGCCAAACCCAACGGCATCACTCTTCGTTGGGTCCACAGTCACTCTTGTAGCTGAATCACAGGCCTAACAACACCACCTTCCGAAGTCGACATGCATACTCTAATAACTTGGCATATGACTTCTTTTCTCAAAAGTTACAGCACTACTCTCAAGTGCTCCTAAAGCTCTATGTCACTTCGAAAATGAAACCAAATAACCACGACGGTACTACCACCAATCCGTCCAACCACAGCTGGAAAAGCACAATACCTAAAGTCGGTAGGGCATTAGTCAATCCATTTGACCCCGCAAAAGCTCATAATGCCCCCACTGGTTCCTGATCACTATCAGGGCACAGCCCTCGGCTAAAATGATTTCATAATGCTATCAATCTCACGAAGGCATCTGCCAAGCACAATCCAAAACTGACCGTGTTTGAACCATCCAAGAAATCTCACCGTTGTGTACTCACAACGTGGCATCACTGCCGTATACCAACGGCGTGGCAGCATACTCAAGTATTAAACTCTCAGATCCTCATTGTCGTACTCCCACGACATGGTATCGATCACATAGACCCCTCGATCCATCAAAATCCGCAATGCGCTATCAGCTCACTGTTTCACGGGTGATACTCCAAGAGGAGCTATCGAATTTGGTGCAGTTCCCAAACTATGTCGACCACTATCTCGATCTTAATTCCACTAAGCGGCGACTTCGAAAATCAGTTCAGGTAGACTTACCCCCCTGGGGTCACACAGCGATAAGAACAAACTTTAATCCCGACGCCGCGGTAGGCACTTCCTCTACAGTCGCTAGCAACGCGATACGACCACGACTCAACTCTGCCGTGGTCTAACTCCCCTGATATAGGTATCTCAAATTCCCTTCCGGTTTCTGCTTTACACTGTTGGACGAAGGCCCTCGAATAGATAAGCACGAAGCTCGATCCGAGTCCTCAGCTACTCTCCTGGTGGTCCAATAGGACGAATTCGACGCCACACTCTCTCAGCGTCCTTATCCAAAAGTGCGCAACTCAGGGCACCTGATACTGTTCCTGGATGAATAGGTCCTCAAACGACTCTCCGAAGCAGCAATTCAGTTCTCGGCCTTCCAAGGCTTCAAACTCTGCCCCGAAGTCTGTAGGGGATGGACTGGCGGATGCACAACTATCAATCAGCAATCTCTCGATGCTCCCGCACTGCTCACAATGCCAACTAGGTCGAAAACGACGATGCCGCGGCCGGAAGTACTACTGACGGTACCCCGGGAAATGCTCTCGGTCCAAGCAGGCGCATCACGCGCTCCATGTTCTTTTCCTGGCGCCGCATCGCCTCAACGTCGGGACATCTTAGGCTTGTAACTCTCAGACCTCACTCTGCTCTATCCAATTAGCCTCCCGCTGTTCGACTCCTCATCCAAGGTCAAACACGCCCTCGCCGCTGCACGGCGTCTCGGAAGCATCGGAAACCACTGCAACAGAACAAACATTAGGACCCAAAATTCTCTCGACCCAATCAAGCGAAAGTCTACATCATGTTATCCTTACTAAAGTATTATGTTGTCTGCAGCCAACATAATCATCTTTAGAGGAATAACATGTAGGATCACTCACCCCAATCCTCTGGGAGAGGTAAAAACCCAATCAGGACTCTCGCTAAAGTCACGTCTCTCACGACAGTCATCCTAATGTCCACCCAATAGCCTAGGGTCTCTAAGTCCTCAGCGACCTATATTCCTAGGCTCTGATACCACCCTAATCTGTCACGCCCCGGGGTCGAAACTGCGACCCGGGCTCGCCAACAGATCCGCCATCTGTACGGAAACTGCCGCACAGACGAAGCGTCTACCCTACAAGTCAGATCTATAGCTAAAAACATGTATCAGATCTGAAACTAAAAACCAAAAGCTATAGAATAAAACTGAACATCTGGAAAAGTAAAATCTCCACTAGTACACAAATCCTCAAGGTACAAAGTCTCACAGAATGTCCAGTACAAAAGTGGAAACATAAAATACACCGGGTACATCTACCTCCGACTCTCAATGCTGGTAAGGAACTAATCGGCCGCGTCCTCACCTCGATCTGCTGTCTCCGCGCGAACCAAGCCGGAACAGCTGCCTCAACCTGTCACCGCAGCGGGTGTGAGATCTACTGCCGAAGGCAGATCTCAGTGGGTACCGTCCCAATATCCACGGTATGCCCACTAAGTCTACTGGAGGCAAAACAGATAGGTATGCAGATAGATAGATAGATAGATAAATAAGCTGAAGGAAAACTACAGCTAATATGTCTCAACATAAAGCTCAAAAGGAAACTCTATCATAAACATGCTATGCATACTCTCGCTACTGCTAAAATGCCTCAGTATCAATGCTCAAAGGAAAAACCATCTAAGAACATAATATGTAACCACTCGCTCATAACACCCAATCTCAAAGACTGCCAAAACTGGCTCAGTCCAGCCTGCGCCTGTCGTCTAGGAACGCACCTGCCCACTACCACGCATCCACAAGAGGACGGGATTTACGTGGGGCGTCCTAAACCGACTATCTCAATCTCACACAAGGTGACCCCATGGTAGCTCGGCCAGGGGTATCAAGCGACCACTAGTATATGAACTAGGCGCATATCCACATCGTAGCCTCGTGAGGCTCGGTATCATCATCGCACCCGGGGCGTAGCTCGAGGGGAGCGACCCCACCGAACTCAAGTATCACATCTGTCTCACTGTCTCAATATGCGGCACATGCGGGCTATAATCCACGATCAAACAGATCGGTATCCCAAAGCTCGAAAACACAACTCAGTCGGAAAAGAACCTCGACTCAAACACGAATAGCCCGAACACTCTCACAGCTATGTCGGAGAACCCTCAACGACTCAATCTGATAATGCACGACCATGGCTGAGTCGGGAAACTTCCACGACTCGATCTGCCGGAACCCCAAAACCCTCGAAGCTAAGTGGGAGAACCACCTCTACTACTAAATCAGAATACGACCCATGATCTAGAGTAATTTCACTATCCCATAAGGAAGCTCAAATATCAAATGACACTATAATTCATCTCAAAACTCAAAATAGACCCCTCGGCCCCCAGGCACGAGGCCTAATGCACCCTGAATCAATGCCATACCTCTGCCGAACTCATAATTTAAAAACTACCTTTGAAAATGATGTTTTTCTTTAAAACGGGCTTTCTCGATTTTTAAAACGATCAGGGTGCAAAAATAATGTCCACAGAACATGCAGCCTAGTGTCATATGATAACAGGAGTACACTAAAAATAATATGGGGTTCTAAATAATTTTCTAAAAATTCCCAGGCAACTATCAAATGTAAAAACAATGAAAGTAACATGATAAACATGATCAAAATGCATTCAGGAGCATTAAAGGGCATTCCATAAATTTTAGAGAAATTTCAACCCACCTGGATCGCTTTCCGCAGGCAACGCTGAAGTTGGTGAAGTGCTGAAACCTCGAATTGATGAAACTCCGAAAAACGCGCCGCGCGCGCACACTGCCGCGTACTTGGGAAAAAAATTCCCGGGAGCTCAAATAAATTCCCTCGAGTCCTCACAAAATTCCAGCATCAAATAATAAACATATAAACTCTCACACAATTCTTTAAGTTCCCACAATCCACAGAACTCAACAACATTGTTCCAAAATTCCTCACATTCACATAATCATCCAACTCCAAATACACACACACTACACTCTGAGGTTGCATCAATACACTCACATAATCCTCTTACACCTTACAACTGCCATACACACACACAGCACACACATACTCTGAAGCTCCAAGAAAAACCCACAGCACACTCTAAATACATACACAACACACTCCATGTCTCCTCTGTAGCCCACTTTAAACAATAACCACACACACCCACAGCACCAAGGCACATATTCCACACATACAACCTCATCATCATCAACAATAATTAAAAGCCTCCAAAAGTACACACTAATTCATTCACCAAAAATCACCCCAAATTAAACACATACACACACATAATATCCTGTAAGCTTCAACACAAATTAAACCCACAACACAACTCTTACACTTCCAGGGCAACTAAAATACAAGCTCACATAAGCTCAGTTAACATAACTCTAAATCCATCAAAAACAAAAATCTGCACATTAGTAAATAAGTGCTCTCATTCACAATCACTTCCTCTAATATATTCCAACAATAGCCACAGGAGTCTCCAAAATTTCCTGCACACACTCATAGTCCAATACACACAACACAACACCAAATTTCCACAGTCCATAGCTCACCTCCCAAAACTCAGACACTCACAGCTGACCAATTTAGGTAAAACTATGTGCCGTGCAACGATCCGGCTCCGCACGGCACCTCGCCGAAAGCCGCAAACTTGACGATGATCTGTGAGAGCAAGAAGGGGAAAAACCAACATTAGTGGAGAACACGGAAAAATGCGCGGTCGCCGACGTCAAAACGAGCCCCCGGCCGACGAGAACGCTCCGCGCCGCGCGAGGAGCTCCTGCGCAAGCATCGCTGCGCGCGGAGCTGCTGCCATCGCGACAACCGCGCCAGCCGCGCGGCGTCAGGGCCCGCCGCGCGGCGCCCTGCCGCGCTGCGCGGCGGCCAGGCACACTGTGCGGCGCCCTGGTGCACGCTGTGCAGTGGCCTGGCGTCCACTGCGCAGCGCCCTGCTGCGCGGGCGCCCAGCCGCGCGCTGCGTAGTGGCCTGGCGCCCACTGCGCAGCGCCCTGCTGCGCGGGCGCACGAGCGCGCCCGGGCACCCAGCGCAGCCCAACCGCACGCCCCTGGCTGCGAGCCCTCCACACCATGCCGCAACCAACCAAACGCACCCGACCAACTCCACAACCCCAAACCAGCTCAAAACCAAACAAGAAATCCAATAAAAAACCAAGCTCAACCTCCAAACCAAAAACTGCAACATACCTCTTAAAATCCGTCGCGCGCGCCGCTCGTCCGTCGCGCGCGCCGCTCGTCGCGCTCTCCGCTCGGCTTCCGACCGAAGGTCCACCATCACATCTCCCTTACAAATCCTCTCTTTTCCAATTTTTTTCCCCTTCACTTTCCTTCTTCTTCTTCTCTTTCTTCTTCTTCCAAACATTCCTCTCCTCCTTTCATTTTCCTCTGCTTTGCAAGCTTGCAGGGAGAGAAGAAGCTGACGAGGCAGCAAATTAATTAGGGTGGGTGGCTAATTAATGAGGTGGAATAAAAATGACCCTTATGCCCCCAAGAGCAAAATATCTAAGCTCACTTCTAAGAATATAAAAACCACATGCACTCATCATTTCTCTTCTAATTTTCTTTCTTCACTGGCCAAATAACCCAAGTAATTAAATAATTAAATAATCAACCTTTAAGCCAACTCCAAGTCATTTTTTGCCTTCGGGGTCTCCGCACTGCCCCGGAACCTCCCGAACTCCGCTGTAATCTGAAAATACACATGCTCAAAGCTTTTTCTCCTCAAAAAGCTCAACCGTGGAGTCGGTGTGCTCAATCCAAAAACCGGCTCCAAAATCGCCAATTCCAACTCACTTTTCGCCCTCGGGTCCTCCGCGTCAGTCCGGAACCTCCCGAACTCCGCTGTAATTATAAAATATGCCTGTTCCAAGTGTTTCCCAATTTTCTGCACACCACTATGAGGTCGAGGCTTTCCCGGAACCAGACCTCTATCACGAAAAATGCCCAGAAAACTCCGAATGCAGCTGGGGCTTCCGCGTTGATCCGAATCAACCCAAACTCATCTGTAAACCTAAGTGGAACACGCTCATGACAATTTCCTCCGCTCCATGCCATCTTGCGAGGTCGGCGCACCGTCCGAAATCCCGGTATTCTACATGGACTGGCTCTCGAAGTATCACGCTGTGATCGACTGCAGGAGGAAGTTGGTCACTTTTCGGGAGCCGGGGCAGGAGGAGGTTATCTATCGAGCTCATCAAAGCTCGTGCTTCGTTGCAACGGTGTCGGCGACGAGAGCGAGGAAGTTGGTCCATAGCGGTTGCCCGTCATTTTTGGCGACTGTTGTGGAGGTGGACCGTGCGACTCCGATCATGGAGGAGTTATTGGTGGTGCGGGAGTTTCCTGATGTGTTTCCCGCGGAGTTACCGGGGATGCCGCCGGATCGGGCGATCGAGTTCATCATAGACTTGATTCCCGGGACGGCGCCGATCTCGAAGGCCCCGTATCGTATGGCGCCGGCAGAATTGAAGGAGTTGAGGGATCAGTTGCAGGATCTTCTTGACAAAGGGTTCATTCGACCAAGTGTATCGCCGTGGGGAGCCCCGGTATTATTTGTGCGCAAGAAGGATGGTTCTTTTCGACTCTGTGTGGATTATCGGGAGTTGAACAAGGTTACCATCAAAAACAAGTACCCGTTACCCAGAATCGACGACTTGTTTGACCAATTGCAAGGGTCGTTGGTGTACTCCAAAATTGATCTCCAGTCCGGCTACCACCAGTTGAAAATCAAGCCGGAGGATGTTCAGAAAACGGCGTTTCGCACACGCTATGGTCACTACGAATACACGGTCATGCCTTTCGGGCTTACTAACGCCCCGGCGGCGTTCATGGATCTGATGAACCGTGTGTTCAGGGAGTACTTGGACCGATTTGTCGTGGTCTTCATTGACGACATTTTGGTCTATTCGCGGAGCGACGAGGAGCACGCGGAGCATTTGCGGATAGTGCTTCAAATCCTTCGGGAGGAGAAGCTATTTGCAAGACTGAAGAAGTGCGAGTTTTGGCTCCGCGAGGTGGCTTTCCTCGGGCATATTATTTCTGAGGGGGGGATTTCAGTTGACCCGAAGAAAATTGAGGCGGTTAGGGATTGGCCGCGCCCGACGAATGTCACGGAAGTCCGCAGTTTTGTGGGCTTGGCCGAGTATTATCGACGGTTCGTGGAGGGTTTCTCGAGGATTGTGACTCCACTTACTCGGCTGACGCAAAAGGGCGTCAAGTTCGTTTGGAGCGACGAATGCGACCGGGGTTTCATTGAATTGAAGAAAAGGTTGACGTCGGCTCATATTCTCGCCTTACCGGTGCAGGGCGAGGACTTCGTGGTGTATAGCGACGCATCCTATCTGGGTCTGGGGTGTGTCCTGATGCAGGGCGGAAAAGTGATCGCTTATGCATCCCGCCAGTTGAAGGACCACGAAAAGAACTATCCCATTCACGATTTGGAGTTGGCGGCGGTGATCTTCGCGCTGAAGTTGTGGAGGCACTACTTGTATGGTGCACATTGCGAGATCTACACCGACCACAAAAGCCTCAAGTACTTATTCACCCAGAAGGAGCTCAATCTGCGGCAACGGAGGTGGTTGGAGCTGCTGAAGGATTATGATGTCGATATCCTTTACCACCCCGGCAAAGCAAACGTGGTCGCCGATGCACTAAGTAGAAAGACGGCGAGGAACCTCGCTATGGACGTCACGAATCAAACGCCGTTATGGTTGGACATAGGGCGGATGAACCTTGAGGTAGTCGCTCCCGAGGTGCCGGCCCTGATGATGGCGCTTATTATTCAGCCGACCTTGTTGGAGAGGATCAAGAATGTGCAGCCTTCCGACTCAAGTCTCCAAAAGGTGCGGCGTGACATCGAGGAGGGCAAAGGCGGCGATTTCCATGTACACGCCGATGGCACACTTCGGTTTCGGAACCGTTGGTGTGTGCCGGAAAATGAGGAGCTCCGCGAACTGATATTGCGAGAGGCGCATCGGTCACCTTATGCCGAGCACCCTGGTGGCACCAAGATGTACCACGAGTTAAAGATACTCTATTGGTGGCCGGGGATGAAGGCGGACATTGGGCGCTTCGTGGCAAAGTGCCTTACATGTCAACAGATAAAAGCGGAGCGTCGACTCCCGGCGGGGAAACTCCAAAGCTTGCCTATTCCCGTTTGAAAGTGGGAGGACATCTCTATGGACTTCATCGTCGGGTTGCCTCGCTCAACGGGAGGCCACGACTCGATCTGGCTGATTGTGGATCGTCTCACCAAGTCGGCACATTTCTTGCCGGTCCACACCACCTGGGCGGGAGAGAAGTTGGCACAGGTATATCTTGACGAGGTGGTGAGGCTGCACGGGGTGCCGAAGTCGATTGTATCGGACCGAGACCCCAAGTTCACCTCGCATTTCTGGAGGAATCTGCAGGAGGCCCTTGGCACACGGCTCGATTTTAGCACCGCTTTTCACCCTCAGACTGATGGTCAGACAGAGAGAACCATTCAGACCTTGGAGGACATGTTGCGGGCGTGCGTCATCGATTACAAGGGCGGTTGGTGCAAGTACTTGCCGATGGCCGAGTTCGCCTACAACAACAGTTATCACGCTAGTTTGGAGATGGCACCGTTCGAGGCTCTTTATGGACGGAAGTGTCGATCCCCTATCTATTGGAGTGATGTGGGCGAGCGCACGGAGTTCGGGCCGGACATTTTGCGGGAGGCGGAGGAGAAGGTCCGCCTTGCACGCAAAAGATTGCTTACGGCGCAATCTCGGCAACAAAGCTACGCGGACAAGCGTCGGCGGGATTTGGAATTCGCAGTGGGCGACCGCGTCTTCTTGAAGGTTTCGCCCATGAGGGGCGTGAAGCGATTTGGAGTGCGGGGAAAACTAAGTCCCCGCTATATCGGCCCCTATGAGATATTGGAGCGTGTGGGATCGGTGGCGTACCGGCTTGCATTGCCGCCGAAGTTGGCGGATGTACATAACGTCTTCCACGTCTCCAATCTCCGCAAATATGTACCCGATCCGGAGCATGCGATGCTATATGAGCCGCCGGAGCTTCAGGATGACTTGAGCTATGAGGAGTTCCCGGTGGCGATTATTGCTCGGGAGGTGCGCAAATTGAGGAACCGCGAGATTCCTTATGTCAGGGTCCGGTGGAGCAATCACGATGATCGCGAAGCCACGTGGGAACTTGAGGAAACGATGAGGGCGCACCATCCTCATCTCTTCGAGGAGATGAATTAGAGGTATGAATTTCGATTCGGTTGAATTGCGTTAAATTTAAATTTCGCAGACGAAATTGCTTAAGGGGGGAAGAATGTAGGATACCGAACTTCTAAAAGTAGAAGTTAGACATTAAGTAGAATATGCCCAATTAATTCAAAGAAATCCTAATTAACCATAGGTAAAATGTGCAAGTTCAACTTTTAAATACCATATAGAAGTTACGGTAGGATATAGTAAGTCGGAAAAATTATTATATAAATAATTATAAATAAAAATAGTGTAAGATACTATTTTTATTGGATTCATAGAAGCAAAATATAGGTTGGAAATGACCTGCGCCGAAATCGGAGCGAAAACAGAAGATTTAATATTTTCTGTGAGAGACGGGGCAGATAAATTAGCAGAAAATTCACAGTGTCGAAAAATTCTGAGAAAATTTCGGGAGCTTCGTAATTATATTTTAAGGTTACAATAAAAGTTTCGCATCAATCGGATACCCGAGCAGTGAGAAAGGTACCTGACAGCGATTTTAAGTACATCGAGACTTTTAGTGACCCAGAAATGGCCCAAACTGAAAATTTAAAATATCTCGTGATAAATTAAGTTGAGATGAGCCTACCCGTCAAATTTGAGCACAAACGGACATCCAGAAGGGTTCCGCAGGCAAGTATCAGATAAAATTGAACTAAATAGTAAATTAGCACTATTGTGGGGGGTCCTTTATGCATAAAAGCCACTTTCCCCTTTTCTTCTTCTTCTCCACCCACGCACCCCACGCACGCACACATACAGAGCACACCTCCATGGAAGGCTTTCTCTCTCCTTCTCCCCTCACTTTCTCTCTCTAAAATTTCTCACTCTAACGCGCACGAAATCGCGGAGCGATTTGCGAGGAGCCTACGGCGAGCGAGGGCGAGCTTTTGAACCAAGAAAAGCTTGGAATCATAGCTCTTTGAGGTGAGTTTTGTAAAAAATAAATTTGGTTTTGCCGTAATTTTTTTAGATCTAAAATCTATATGATCTTAGAAGAATTCTTGTCGAAGAAATCGGCGAAAATTGTGGAGAAATCGTGATGAATGTGTAAATGAAACCTAAGGTTAAAAGAGGAGTTTTTGGATTTTCATGGGATTGATCTCATTTGAACCCATGGAAACTCAATTACTATGTAGAGAAACGCGTTGGCGAAGACGGATCGACATTCCGTCGAACGGCCGAAAAGTTAGAGCCGAAATACGCGCTCTAGGACTTTTGAGGCAAAAAGAGAAATAATGACATTAGTAGTTTTGGTGGGGGATTTAAATGGAATCCTTCCATCATGAAGGGGTTTTGGGTAAACCCTTAACGATCCAGACCACAAATCGTGGAAGTTCGTCGTCTTTCGTCGGCGCTTTTGCACGCACGTGAAAACACTAAGCATAATGCTTGGAGGTTATTAATAGGCCGTTTTGGACTTGTTTAGGACATCCGACTTGAGGCGACCCTCGTGATCGAGACCGGTGCTCCCGTAGATTTTCTTTTGGAGAGCCGAGCCGAGCCAAAGACCCGAGGTGGGTGGTGCTTTTACCGAAGCCGTTGGGCTTCTCTCTATGTCTTAGCCACTTACACTATTGCATATCGCACCATTGCATTGTAGGATAGTATGTATTGCCATCTTTATACTTTCCGGTTGATATAGATATTTAGCAAATGTTATGCTAATATGTTGGATTGGGAAAGATTGGGTCGATACCGAGGAATCCTATAGTGCGGATTGGGTGTTGGACTTGTGAGTCGACAATTGATGACGAGTGGCATATATGTAGAAATCGTGAACACCACACAATAAATGAACGAGTGGCATATGAAAGGTAGTGTAGGTAAACCTACCGTGACACATGTGAGACATAGGTTGTGTATTATCTATAGGGATCTCAGTTGCCATTAGCCTTATAGATAGGGTATCCTCGTGTGGAGAGGATTGGATCATGCTCATAGTCTGTTTTTGGCTGGTGGAGGTCGCTCCTCTACGGCCGCCTACTCCGGAGTTGGTCACGGGGCACGCCACCCCGAGGGACGGTAGGGTCCCGCAGACGCGTTCGATTGGTAGGTTGAGACATAGTCTCCCTCGTCGTGATAGTGAGCCGTGGGCAACCTTCGGGTGTGCCGTGAGATTTGAGATGAAGTGTTAAAAACCACACTTCTTGAAAATGAGTTAGCGAACAAGTATGAAATAGTACTTCTTGGACATAGTGATATATTTGGATATCTCTCCCCTGAGCATGCATACATGTTTTTCCGTGTTGGGCATAGTAGTGTAGTTATTTACTGCATTTACAGTTTTCAGATATATCTATCTATCTACCTATCTATCTGCTTTTGCCCTCTTGGACCTAGTGGGAAGACCGGTGGAGTCGGTGGCCGAACCCACTGGGAACTATGGACCATAGTTCTCACCCCACTATTATTACAGGGCCGAGTACAGGTACTCCCGGCGAGGATCGCGGTAAGGGCTTGGTGCCCTAGAGGCGTTGATAGCAGCCTCCCTACATCTATAGCTCTTGTCACCTTGTCTTTACATTTTGAGAGTAGATGTTGTATAGGGTGAGGACATTTTGGATGTGATCTATGTATTATTCATATACACGAATGGAATGGTTGTAATAGATAGAGTTTCTCTCTTTTGTTACTTGTATGTTTACTTTTATATACTCGTACCTTGCTCTTATGTTCTTGTTAGCACTGGTTGTGCTCTCGTTGTGGTTGTGTATATCTAGAATTAATTCCTGGGTGATTCTTGTACATGATCTTGTCGCTTAGCCTTGGGCGGACAGGGGAGGTTCTGTCCGTTCGGCGTCTGTTCAGCGCACCCGAACCATGCCAAATTGGTAGCAGTTTCGGGGTGTGACACATAAGCTATTTAGAACTTAAGACAAGGAAAGATATCACCTTTCCGAATCCAAAATCGCTGGATTTTGGGTTGTCTTGATTCGTTGTGGCCGCGGGTTGTCCGCTTTGACTGTTGGTCCACCTTAGGTCTTTGCCTCGTAGTGATCCACTTGTATGATTTATATTGTGGCTCGGACCTTTGGTGGGTTGAGTGAACTCCTTTGACTTGATGTGTCTTTTGATTCCGTTGAGTTCGCTCCGTAGATGAAGTTGCCGAAGGACTCTTCTTTCTCTTTTTCGGGCAATTCTTCACCAAATGTCCTTCAAGTCCACATAAGTGACACGTTCTTCCTTTCAATTTGAATGTGGAACTTGAAGCATGCACAGTTTGATCCTTTTTAAAACCCAAACCAACCTTGTTTGTTTGACCTAATCCGGACATACCGTCAAAGTTTTTGAAACCGGTTGAAAGCCTTTGTATGTCGGATTTGAGTTGATGAACTTGCTTGGTCAAAGCTTGGTAGGTGACATGAATTTCCTCAAACTGCTTTTCTAGAAAACCAATCTTGTCCATATATGATGTAGCGTTTGTCTCCGATTGGTTTAGCTTTTCTTGGAGGATTTCATTATTATCCAATAAGCCTTCTCGTTCCTCCTCGAGATCATGAAGTTTTATCTTTAAAGCTTGATTCTCGTCTTGAACTTCAAGTCGTTGCTTCCTCAACTTCTTAATATGTTTGGCCATCTTCTTTGATTCCGTAAGAAGTTGTTGATATGCCTCAACGAGTTCTTCTTCGTCCGACTCCCCCTCACTTGATGACTCTCTGTTGGATGTTGATGTTTCATGCAAAATCAAAGGAATAGAGTCAGTGATTAAAGATGATAAACAAACATTAGAGGAGGGAATTTGAGAGGCGTGTAAGGCAACGGCTTTTTCCTCTTTACTTGAGGTCGATTCATTAGAGGTAGAATCGTCCCAAGTTTTCGCTTGCAAAGCCTTCTTTTTATATGATTTCGGAGAAGGACAATCCGTTGAAAAATGGCCGTAGCCTTTGCATCGATAGCATTGGATTTCCCCTTCGAAATCATCTTTTTCTTTTTCTATAGAAGGTTTTGCAACGCCTTTGAGATTAGAGGATTTAGAACCCGATGATCCTTTAGATGGTTTCGTGGATGAAGATCCATCGGTTCGATTCTTCCAAAATTTCCGACGAAATTTCTTTGTGATCCGCGCCAATTGTTCTTCAAAATCGGCAAAAGAGATTTCATCGTCGGAACTTGATTCGCTATCTTCTTCCTTTGTTGATTTGAATGCAATACCTGTAAGCTTAGAAGAAGACTTGGAAGAAACTTGATTAGTAGGAAAAGTCATTTCATAAGTTTGCAAAGCACCTACTAATTCCTCTACACTCATCTCATCCGGATGACTAACGGTTTCAATGGCGGTAACCTTTGCCCTAAACCGTTCCGGAAGAGTCCGAAGTATCTTTCTTACAATTTTCGACTCCGGGATCTTTTCTCCTAAATTAGCACATGTATTTATTACATCTTGAAGTCTAGTGTAATAATCTGTAAACAATTCATGCTCTTCCATATGAATAGAGTCAAATTGACTTGTAAGCATCTAGAGCTTTTGAATTTTTACAAGATTAGTACCCTCATGTGTAATTTTGAGAATATCCCAAATTTCCTTCGCGGTTTCACACGCAGAAATTCTTGTGAACTCAGTCGAGGAAAGAGAGTTAAAAAGAGCGTTCATACCTTTCCCATTGTAAGAAGATCTTTCGAGTTCCTCTTTGGACCATCTAGAGCGAGGTTTTGGGGTAGTAGAATTTCCTACTTCCTCAACAGGATGCACCCAACCGTATTCCACGGATTGCCATACCCGCTCATCAATTGCGATGAGAAAAGCCCTCATCCGCACTTTCCAATAAGCATAATTAGTCCCATCAAAAAGAGGAGGTCTATAAATATTATCACTTTCACCCAACATGATAGATAAACCTAAAACCCGCTCCGATACCAATTGTAGGGTTTTATATATTAAGGATCCACAAGGATCTAAATAGGTACTATCAAACAACTAGAGGGGGGGTGAATGGGTGTAATACTTATAAAACCAAATCTCAGTGCAAAATAAAAACCAATGCGGAAAATAAAAACAGCACACCGAGATATACGTGGAAACTCCAATCCAGGAGAAAAACCACGGGACCAACACGCAATAACAATCCACTAAGAATAGAAGAATAACAAGGTGATTACCGACTCCACGGACTCAAACCCCTCCTTCAGCTTCTTCGGACCTTGCGCTCACCGATTGGATGTCCACGCAATAACAATCCACTAAGAAAAGAAGAATAACAAGGTGATTACCGTCTCCACGGATTTAACCCCTCCTTCAACTTCTTCGGACCTTGCGCTCCAACGATTGCACGTCCACTGCACACGTTCGAATCCACGAACGCCACTCGAATCCACGAGCACACGTTTCGAATCCACGAAACGCCTTTAGCACACCGAATCCACGATGCCACGTCGAATCCACGACGCAAACTCAGCCGGTAAGAATATTGGCTTCGATGGTGATCCTTTGCTTAGATTATCAATGAAGATCCATGGAAAAAATCTCTAAGCAAAGATTAGATCAATTCGACAAAAGATATGTTCTTGAAAGAACCGTCGAATTGACCTAAAAGAGGCTATAAAGAAGAACGATAAAAACCTAGCCTCTAGGGTTGCTCTCAAGTGTTTTATGAATTGATCGGCCGTGTTCCCCACGTTTTTGAGAAACCCTAAATGTCTATTTATAGTTTAGAAACCTTTGGAAAGAGATAAGAATCAAAAACTTACCTTATCTGGAAATTTTCAGTACGGCGATCCGGATCGGATTTACTGTGATCCGGATCGTCGTAACGAGTCAGGCTATTCCAGAAAAACAGGGTTCGGGATCTGGATTGAAATGCCCGATCCGGATCGTTCATATATTCCAGCAAAAACCCATGTTCGGGATCCGGATCGAAATGACCTTTGATCCGGATCGGATTTGCCAATGAACAAGCACCCTTCGGGATCCGGATTGGACTGTCTGATCCGGATCCTGAACATGTCCCATGTCCATTTTTTGATTTTTATGCAATTAAAAATTCATCCAAGTGTTTCTACACTATAAGAAAGTATTCGGATCACCAAAATTATTTAGTTAACCATACCTGATCCTTTTGAATACTTTCTTCTTGAGATTGATGTAACTGATCCACAATTCTTCAACTTCAATCTTCAAGACTCAAGACACTGAGTGTCAACTTGAGCTCTTGTTGAATCTTCTCTAAGTCTTTGATTGCTGATTGACAATTTGATCCCTTTAAGACTCCGACTCAACTCACTGACTTGACTCACGAAATATGCCAACACCAAAAAGCCGTAACAACTTTGACAAATAAGTATAACTCACTAACAAAATTGGTGAAAAAGATTTTCACAAAAATGGGTTGTAGCAGCTCAGAAGAGTCCGACTCAGAGAATTGATGGAAGTATGTCTGTCTCTAACATTTGTGTTGTTTTGCAGGTTATTATCCTTCGTTGGCACTGACAACCTTTTTGAACTTTACCCTTTTTCTTTCCTTCTTATTTTACTTTTTGGCGTCTTTCTTGACAAAATGGGGGAGAGAATATTGAAAAACTTACTTGAACTTGAACAGGTAAGAGAACTTTGTAAGCTTGAACTTGAACTTGAATAGGTAAGAGAACTTTGTAAGCTTGAACTTGAACTTGAACAGGTGAGTAAGTTCTAAGTTGAACTTGAGTACATGCCTCGACTAACTATTTGACTAACTATTTGGGCATGTAATATTACTAACAAGTTGTTTGATAACTGACATATCTGTTAACTTGTTAATTGTTTTGACATGACATTTGGATATTAATGATTAGGGATATGTGAATCTTTGTTTGCTAAATTTTCATACATATCTGATAATTAATGTCATGGTGAGTATAAACTCTATCTCTCTGATTGTTTATTGAATGCTTAAATTCTTGAGGTATCTAACGATTTCTTTTGTCAAGAATTATTTCTTTTGCAGAGAGTACAAACGTCTAAGTCTAGAGTCTTTTTAGGAGTTTATCTCTTGTATTCATTTTTATTTGGATCATACTTGTAAATTTTTGTTGTATGGTGATAGCAACAAAAATATGTTTTAGAATTTTTTTTTTAAGTGGATTTTTGTTTTGTCAAGAAACCGCCAAAGGGGGAGATTGTTAAGAATTTTGTATTGGTGTATTTCGTGAAGTGGTATAAGTCTTGAAGATTGAAGATGAAGAATTGTGGATCAACTACATCAATCTCAAGAAGAATGGATTCGGAATGATCTGGTACGTTTAACTAAATAATTTTGGTGATCCGAATACATTTGTATAGTTTAGAAACACTTAGACAAGTTTTCATTGCATAAAAATAAAAAACTGGACATATTGGATGTTCGGGATCCGGATCAGACTATTGCAGTCCGGACCCCGAACATAGTTTAGTTCATGCGATTTTCCAGTCCGGACCTCCCCTGTTTCAGTCCGGACCCCGAACCTTAAATTCTGCAAAATTGCGTGAACAGTCCAGACCTCCCATGTTTTCAGTCCGGACCCCGAACTGCGTTTTTCAAAAAATTACTGAGAAAAAGACGACAGTCCGGATCAGCCAAATCCAGTCCGGACCGTCGTGCGGGAAAAATTTTGTTAAGTCAGTTTTTGATGCTTATCTTTTTCCAGAGGTTTCTAACCTATAAATAAACCCTAATTTCATCTTTTAGGGTAATCGAATAATCGAGAAAAATCGATTAAGAAAAATTATATTAAAATTCACAAATATAGAGAAGAAAGGAAAACACGATTAAATTTATGTTTCTTCATCTATATTGTTCAATTTGATTCTAGGGTTTTCAAACTCCTATTTTTCGTAGAATCAAATTGAAGAATACTTAGATGGTATTTCCTTATCTATCTTTGATCTAAGTATTCGACGGATTATCATCACCAAACAAAACAACGATCTATCAAGAATCGGCGCGAGGATTCGCGTGGCCTTATGGATTCAAGGTGTGACCGCTCTCGTGGATTCGGAGCGAGGCGCGTTCGTGTGATCGAGACGTGCCGCATTGGTGAAGACCGTAGATTCGGTTGGACGTCGTGGATTCGACGTTGGACTTCGTGGATTCGAAGTTGGACGCAAATCGTGGATTCGAGGAGCGTTGTGGAGCGAGCGGAGAAGATCAACTAGGAGCGTATGGAAAAGGTTGAGTCGTAGGTTTACGGTAAATCACCTTGTACATGTTTTAATTCTAATGGATTTCGCCGTGTTATCGGTCCCGTGGTTTTTTACTCCTGTGACGGAGTTTTCCACGTAAATCTTGCGTACTTTATTTATTTTCCGCATTGGGTTATTTTTACGCAACGATTTGGTGTGTTTATTATTTTCACCCATTCACCCCCCCTCTAGGTGGTTTTTCCCCTATTCAGATCCATATAATCCATAACCCACACACTAGGAATATTGGAGAAATTACCGTGTGTTAGGATTATTGATTAGTACTTGATTGAAAATTACGCATGCTTGTTTGGACATGTTGTTTGTTATGCTAGCACTTAACCTTGCATGTGAAACTGATTATTATATTGAGACAATGTAATATATCCTGTTGGTGGGTACTACTTGAGGATTTTATGAACATGCATAGGTGGATGGTGATTATGACCAATGATTTATTCCTTGCAAGATTATCACATGATACTCCTTCTATCTTTCTCGAGGACACTTGCATGCTTGTATGGACATCTAAATATGCCATCTTTTACTGCTACACTATCATGCTGGGATTTGACTTAGGAGAAATCATGATTGCTTATTTTCTCCTTTTTAGTTAGACATGTGGTATATGTTGCTCGGGTTCGAGCAGGGGTTTGGGATAGTGTTGCCGGGACCTTGGAGTTTGGGTCAGGTTGTTAGATTTGATAGTAGACTGTGGGGTATTGCGGCGACCACGGACGTTGGGCGGTTGTGTAATGACACGACTTTTTAGTAATATTTTACCCTCCTTCTAATAAAGTACCCCTTTTAGTGGATCGAAATTATCGAGTTTCTGTAAGTCGGTCGGTGTGTGGCATGAGTATTTTTCTATGAAAGAGCACGAAAAACGAAGACCGACGGTGCAATCGGATCTGAAATCCGATGTAGGAATCTCCCGGAACAGGGTTTTAGAGTTGCGGTGACTTAATGTGCATCGGAATCTGTGTAAAATATTCTGCACGTTTTACGAGGAAATGTGGGTTTATCCCGTAGGATTAATTAATTAAAGAATTAATTAATCGGTGACAGAAATTAAAAGGGTGGGATTTAATTGTACGTACCAAAAGGAAAAATCCCACTTTTCGCAAAAGGAGAAACCCTAGCCGGAGAGAACGAGGGAGAAAAGAGAAGAAAAAGGCGGAACCCTAGCCGGAGGAGGAAAAAGGAAAGAAAGAGGAAGAAGACGGAGGAATCCGACCACCCCGAATACCGTACCGGAATTCGAAGAGCAATCGGTCGACTCCCCCGTCGGGATTTTTGGTAAGTAGTTTCCGTTTTGTTGCGTTAATGGGGTTTTCTCGTGTCTTTTTCATTGTCTACATCGCCGTCTCCGTCCCCGTCGTCATCACCGACCTCGCTGCACGATCTAGGGCACGGCGCGGGCGGGCGAACGACGCGGGCGTCGTTAGGGCACGGCGCGGGCGGGCGAGCGACGCGGGCGCCGCCCCCGGGCGCGCAACCGCGCGGCCTTGCGCCGCGCCGGGCGCCCGCGGGCGGGCAGCGCCGTGCGGGCGCCGCCCCCGGGCGGGCACCGCGCGGGGCGCCCGCGGGCGGGTGTGCGCCGCGCGGGCGCCGCCTGCGGGCGACGCACCGCGCGGCCTTGTGCCGCGCGGGGCGCCCGCAGACGGGTGCATGCTGCGCGGGGCGCCCCCGGGCGGGCGCATGCTGCGCGGGCGCCGCCTCGGGCGACGCACCGCGCGGGGTAGGCGGGTGCCGCGCGGGCGCCGCCCACGGACGCACACCGCGCGGTTTCGGGCCGCGCGGGGCATCCGCGGGCGGCAGCGTCCGCGCGGGGCGCCGTCAGGTGTCGTAGGAGCGTCGTTCTTGGGTTATTCATCGCGGGGTTAGTTTTGGATTTCCGTTTCTGTAGTGTTAGTGCATTTTATTAACTATCGCTTTTGGGGACTTCTCTAGGTCCAGGTGTGCATCGGGAGTGTGTTAAAAGATCCAAGTGCTCCGATCTTCCCGCAACCAGGTGGGTACCCTTGCAATAAGTGCAACAAGTGCAATAAGTGCACTATATCATCGTAAAAGACTTAATAACCTATCTAATAAAGTAGATGAACTGTTAAACCTTTCGCATGAATGTGTATTGTTCTTTCATTATTAAATTGTGGCGACTGAGGGTCGCGGTGCTTGATACACGCCGACTACGGCAAACCTTGTTGTTGGATGCTGCACGTACACAGGCGGATTGGCCTCCGCATGGGTGTACTTTTCCGGAGAAGTGGTCTGAATGACCCGTGTGCCCCACGATTTGTGTATGTGCCAGTGGGGACCCCTTCACGCCAGCTAAAAGTGCCGCACTAGTACCGTGAAAGGGGTTAAAAGTATCACGTAAGTAAAGTGATTGTGCACGAGGGGAGATTGTCGACTCCCCGACAGGTACCAGGTGTAATTAAATCAAGTGAGGTGGACACATGAGGTGGAAAAGCGAAAGGTTCCGGTGTACTTGTTTTATTTTGAAGCTATTATAAATTGTTGAAACATCTACTTTATTTGTCACTGACTTCCCACACCGTGACAGGTCCGACTAGGTATAATAACTGGGACGGTGGTGAGACTGCGTCGAGAGGACCTTAGCCGTATGAGGCTTTATTACGCTTTTTCTGTTTCGGTTTATCTCATTTCTCCTTTCAGTCTAACTGTTAGTTTAATTTGCTTGGATGTGGATCATGTGGGTTGTTGGATAGTCAATTAGTTAGCACTGTGGATTTGATTTACTTTTATGGACTTTTATGCGGCATAGTTTATAACTAACAAAATGGTTTCGAAAATGCTTTCCAAACTAAGTACCGTGTGGGCACAATCTTGGTAAACCCCTGGATTTATCCTTTCAAAAGGGTATGGCCGCTTTAGTGTGAATGTGTAAATGTTTTCAAAAACTGGGTGTCGTGTGGACACCGATTGCAAAACCCGTAGTTTAACTCCTGATGTGATTGAATGACTTTACCTTTCCTTCCTTGTTCACTTTGACTGTGTGGTTAAAGAATGTTGTTGTTATTGCTGTTGTAAATGTGACGCCGTGCATATACAAAGGAGACCCTGTCCGATTGAAGAGTGAATTTGTATATGTGGCGGGTCTGACACGCACTGGGGAGAGGTCGATACTTATTCATAAAGAAAAAAATATATACGCTTTTTCCGCTTATCTTTACCTAAAAACCCCCGGGGCGTGACAGGTTGACCGGAGGTTTACTCGTGCATTAGATTGGGGATCGGAGTTTTTTTAGTAGACAGGTTTTCTCACTTGAGCATAGTCGTGATCTTGTCCTGCTATATTATATTACTTGTGACAGGGATACTTTACTCATGTGGGTCGCTCCCCTCGAGTGCCACTCCGGAGTGTGCGACAGACAGCCTTTGAGTTCTTGATACTCTTTCTTTGCGTCGGTGTTATGCGCCATTAGCATACCCGATGCGCCCGGCAGAGCAGGCAGTACCAGTTCTTACTGGTCCATTGATTAGGTTTATTCAGGCGGATACTTTTACTGATGCATTCATATAGTTACTCTTTCTGGCACTGCATTTAGAGGCATAGTAGTGGTAGCTTCATTTTATCAGCAGTTTTGTTTATAACTTACCACCTTTCTTTCCCTTTTGCCTCTGGTAGACCTAGTGGGTGCGTCGGAGTTTGAGGCTTTACCCACTAGGGGAGGCTACTGGTTTATCTAGTAGTTCTCACCCCCATTATTGTTTTTCTCCTTTTTCTCCCTTTGTTTTGCAGAGTTTTCTGCGGGAGCTGCTGGGCCTTCAGCGGCAGATCGAGGTAAGAGAATAGCTGATTAGATAGATCGTCTCCCGACAGTGAGTTTAGCTGGACTGTTGATGTATCCCATTCTCTCAGACTGTTGTACTTTCATTTTTGGGTCTGGCTTTAGCCAGCTAGTTGTATATTTTTGGTAAGCTGGGAGAGACACATGTATTATTTTTACAGTTGTACTTTATTTTACTTCCAGCTTCAGTCTGAGATGTAGTAGTTTTAGTTCAGCTATGTTTTTTTTTGCTCTTTTATTATATCTCTTATATCTGAGCAGGTTACCGGCGCTTCGTGTACGCGGGAAATTCCGTGTGCACGGCGGATCTGTAGACGGGCCGGGGTTCTGGTTTACACCCGGGGCGTGACACAACAGCTTTACACCGCAGCAGAAATAGAAGTTTCAGCTTGGTACTGTAAAATTTCTTTCTTCTGATTTGAGCTCATATTCTATGAAGATTCTTTTAAGAGGTGTTCGAAATTTCAGAAAATTTTTAAAAATACTTTTTTGCCTAAAAAAATTATTTAATCTATTTAATTTTCAAAAAATTTTATTTCTTTAAAAATAGTTTTTTATTTTTTTTTATTTTCACGTCTCTGTCACAAAACTAAAACAACTCAATTAAACTATATAATTAAACTACTAATTTTCTAAACAAACCAATTAACAATCCATTTAATTATATAATAATTTTTTTAATAATTCAAATAATAAGGTTAATTATTTTTCTAAAATCTAAATACAATAAATTAAACTACTAAATAATAGTACATGAGAGAATATATCTGAGAGATTAGAGAGTGATATTAGCTTGTAAGAAGTAGAGAGAGAGAGTGAGCTCGAGCTCGAGCTCAAAATACGCAATGAGAGAGAAAGCTTGCTACTAGGAGAGAGAGAGCTCGACGGAGGTGTGCAGTTTGTGTGTGTGTGAGAGAGAGCTTGGTGGAGCGTGAGAGAGAGTGAGCGTTGTGGAGGCTCGGTTTAGAGAGAGAAAGAGAGCGATCTGCGTGGGAAGAAGAAGAAGAAGAGTTCGGATTTGGAATTGGGCAGAGTTAAAGTGATTAAAAGTGGTGAATGATTCACCGTTTTACTGAAATTTTATAATATTGTAAAAAAATTTGAATGCGGTGAAATTTAAAAATAGTGAACCATTCACCCCTTAAAATTATTTTTATAAATTTTTTTTAAAAATTTATTTTTATAATTATAAAAATTTATAAAATTATTTCTAAAAAAAAAAATTTATTGTCTGCAGTCGAATTAAAAATCACATAAAACATTCATTCATTCCATCGTTAGCTACTCCGTTTACACTCCTCACTCCAGTCGCCCAACTCTTCCCCTCCACTTCCGCGTACTAATCAAGTTCCGACAACAAAAACAGCACTCCCCACGTAACGCTTTCTCTCTCTTAATTACTCCCTTTCTCTCTCTCTCTCTCTCTCTCTGCCTTTGCCTCTTCTCATCCCTTCTCGAACCCTTCGCTCCGATCCAGAACGAATAAGAGAAAAGAAAAGACTAATTTAAGCACCGGAACGCAGGAGGAAGATAAAAAAGGGTTCAATGAAGGCTTCGCTGCAGAGCCAGCAGCAGCAGCAGAGGAGAGGGGAGGGCGGTGTCGTTCCGAGTCGGAAGCTCTTCTCCTCCCTCCTCATCGCCGCCGTCGTCGCCCTCGGCCTCCTCTGCCTCTACTACGGCACCTCCTTCGCCCCTGCCCTCCGACGCCGCCGTGACGCAGCCAGCTACGACGGTGCCGATCCCGTCTTCCGCAGCTTCATCGGTGACAGCGAATCCACTAACCCCGCCTTCTCCACTCTCCCTCCTAACCACGTCGTCAAGTCCTTTTCCGTACTCCCTATATCTCGGCTGCTTCTTCCGACCTCTGCTTGGATGGTCTTGATGTTCCGATTCTTGTACTATCTCTGATTATTGGAAAAATTTTAGGTGTGTGATACGAGATTGTCGGAGCTGATCCCTTGCTTGGATCGGAACCTTATCTACCAGCTCAAGCTGAAGCTCAACTTGTCGCACATGGAGCATTATGAGCGCCACTGCCCGCCGCAACCTCGGCGCCACAATTGCCTCATCCCTCCTCCCATTGGGTACCGAGTGAGTATTCCTAAATCGTTTTTGTTTGCTATGTTGTGCTTGTGTTGCTGTTAGGGCCTAACTTGTTTCAATTTTGCACGTTGAAGATTCCGATAAGGTGGCCTGCAAGTCGGGATGAGGTGTGGAAAGCTAATATTCCGCATACCCATCTCGCTGCGGAGAAGTCAGACCAGAGATGGATGGTTGTTAATGGAGATAAGATCAATTTCCCTGGCGGCGGAACACACTTTCACACGGGAGCTGACAAGTATATCATTCACATTGCACAGGTCTATAATAGGTTCAATTATGCTGTCCTAAGTTTCTTCCATTTTCACTCTGTTTTTGTTTTGGAAAGATTATTCATCATTCCCTTGTTTCCATTCTTTTCTGAGATCAGATGCTCAAGTTTTTGAATGACAAGCTGAATAATGGTGGGAACATTCGGACTGTTTTTGATGTTGGTTGCGGAGTCGCGAGCTTTGGGGCATACCTTCTTTCGCTGGACATCATTGCAATGTCTCTGGCGCCTAATGACGGTCATGAGAACCAGATACAATTTGCACTCGAGAGAGGAATTCCTTCAACTCTGGGTGTATTGGGGACAAGAAGGCTGCCGTATCCAAGCCGATCATTTGAGTTAGCCCACTGCTCTCGTTGTAGGATTGATTGGCTTCAGAGGGATGGGATTCTGTTGATGGAGTTGGATAGGGTGTTGAGGCCTGGGGGATACTTTGTGTACTCTTCTCCAGAGGCTTATGCTCCTGATGCAAAGAATAGAAAGATATGGAGTGCGATGAGTAATCTTGTTCGGAGGATGTGCTGGAGGATAGCTTCTAAGAAGAACCAGACAGTTATATGGGTTAAACCTTTGACAAATGGGTGCTACTTGAGAAGAGATGCTGGAGCCCTTCCTCCTATGTGTGACCCTGATGACGACCCTGATGAAGTTTGGAATGTATCCATGAAGGCGTGCATAACTCCTTACTCAAAGAGTAAGTTACCTTGATTGATTGCCCAAGGGGCTTTATTTTAGATGTCATAATTTTCATTATCAACTTGTTTCCTTTTACAATAATATTCAGTGAGTTCTTGGTTAGGTGGTGCATAAACACCAAATCAAGAATACTTGTTTATGATACTCGCGCATGCCAAAAGGAAAATAATAATGAACAGGTAACCTATTGTCACGCCCCGCGAGCATTTTGAAAATCAAATTTAAGCTAAACCCTCGATTTGGCGAAAGCATTTTTCTTTTAAAATAAAAAACATGCTCACGAGACGCACATGGACCCGCCACACATACAAGTTCTCTCTATACAAACGGACAGAGTCTTTCCTATATATGCACAGCGTAGACACATTTCCAACATACATATCAACCACATCCAGAGTTGCGAAAAAAGAAATAAACATCTATTTTAACAGGTAAAGAAGAACATGATTTGAACAAAAGGCTAAACCACAATACTTTTGAAAACGGTGCACACCCAGCGCATTTATTTAAAAGCATAATAAATCCAACACTGTTTTGAAATCTGCGTCCACACGATGCATTATTTAACCTTTGAAAGAAACCATAAAATCATTCCAATAATCATCCACTTATTAACCACAGAACCATATCTAAAATATATTTATTCAACAATGGAAATATGGTAAACTAAAGTTACTAAACTGATAATAAAGGGTAACCATAATGCGAAAATCTGATAAGGTAGCTAAGCCGCGTCCTCATGCACGTCCCGTCCCCCACCACCACTAGGTTATGTAAAAACAGTGGGATGAGAAACACGAAATGAATCATGTTTTCCAGTGAATACAATGTGCTGACGGGGACAAATCGTACTCACTGGGTAACACGAGAGATGGTAAGCTGAATAACGATAAGATGAACTGAATGAAAATAAACCATAGTAGTAACGAGGTATACAAAAGGGAACTGCAAATTGAATACAGGGTAACCGTTACTATAAATATCATCCATCAACAAGTAACAGTGGATCATCATCCCTAAGAGTAACCCAATTATAACCGCCGTGTCGGTACATAGACCTCAGGCACTGCCACAAATCTGCTCGAAGTGCCGGTGCAAGCAAAACCCATCCGTACTAACCGCGGTACTGCAATTACCGCAGGGAGTCCCCTCACGCAAAAACACCGCGTAAGGATCACGGGTCAAGTACGACCACCTCTCCAGAAAAGTACACTTTCGTGGGGGCCAAGCCGCTAGTGTGCGTGAAAAGCGCCAAGAGCGTGACGATCAAACATGGATCATGTACAATCGCGATAGATAGTCGCACAACTGCGAGTGAATGTAGCTGATCCGAGGGTCAAATATAATATCCAAGTAAGCCGACTGTGCATCTAAGATACCTAGATGCCCACTAATGTCCCTATATCAATGTGTTTATCAAGTAAATTCCAACTAGAGTAACAAGTTTACTTATCCGCTTATACTATGTTCAAGAACTAGTTAAACATACACAATAACCGTGGAACGGAGAATACATCAATGATAAAGATAGCAATAATTTTACTTGACATAATTAAAGAGCACGAAGAAGAAGAGAAGGGATCGAGTTAACTAGTTCGACAACATTCTCGACTTCGGATCGGAGTACCCACCTTAACCGGAAACCAAACCAAGCCCGCGGCTCAACCAACAGCTCCTGCTAAATCACCCGGACCTATACAAGATCCACGTACTCGATCAATAACGTCCAACTATATTCGACCAACCAATGACTCAAGATCACTTAGCCACTAACCCCAAGCACAACTTAATCGGTTAAACTTTCCGATTTCTGAATGGACGCGCCCGATCGATATTTCGATCAAAAGAGACCCGAACGGCTTCGCCACCGTTTCTTATTAAGGACAACCAGTCCAACGGTCCACCACGCGAGGTTCATGCTGCCCGGGGTCTTCGTGGGGTGCAAATTGCACACAAGTCGCCAACTATACTCGTAATCGCAAGATTATTATGTAAAAACGAAAAATTACGATTGTTACCGTCGATTTCGTAATTCTGAATTCGACCAACAGCATTGCTAGATGGTTCTTGACGTCCCGGACGTCGTGCTCGTTGTCTGGAGTCCAACCGACAGCCGAAAAACGCGCTTGGGCCAACTTGAACTATGAAAACGGAGCGCGCGAGTGGGATCGATGCACTGCTGCAACTAGCATGCGAGCCGAGGTGAGCACGACTATGAGAAGGGTCCAGAGGTTACCGAGCTTGCTTACCGAAGGGTCGGTAGTCGTCGTTGGTTCATTGTAGCCATCAATCTTGGCCACAGGGACGACAACCGGCCTCGAGGTCGCTCCGGCAGCCAAGTTAGCACCGGCCACAGAGGGTCGTTGGTGACGTGAGGAGGTACGAAGCGATGGCCAGCGGCCCGAGGCGGCGGCGGCGATGGACCAAGGGCGGCCGAACCTTGATGGTTTCGGTCACCCTCTTTACACCGGCGACAAGGGCGGCCGGGGCTCTCAGGGGAAGTGCCTCAGGATCCCCTGAGGTCCCAAGAGGTGGGTGGAAGTGATGGGAGGTGGCGGCGGAGAGGCCCTCACGTGCGCATCCAGACCCGAGCCAAGCTCAGTTTGGGTTCACCCGCTGACGGTGAGGGGGGCTTGGGGTGATGGCCTCTGTACCCTAGAGCCGAAGGACGCCCGCGGGAGCGCTGGGAAGGCGGCGGCGGCGCCGGCCTCAAACCGTGGCTTGGAGTCTCTCGCTTGGGTTCGCACATCTGGGCTCGGTCTTCCACGGCTACTGTGGTGCAGGGTCTCCCTAAGGTTTGTTAGCCGCCTAGAACCACTCCTAGGCTCTGATACCAATCTAATCTGTCACGCCCCGAGACCGCCAAATTGGACGGTTTGGGCACGCCAACAGACCCGCCAATCGGGCATGACCTCTCTATATCCGAAAGGAACGGTCACAACCATCTCAATGAAAGCAATCAATCAATGAGGAATAATATCAGAGTAAAACCACTACTAACTAAAACTTTCATTCAATAAACAACAAGTTTAAACTGTAATGAAAGCAACACATGAGTGAACCACAATATAAAATTAATTACATTTTTCACCTCTCAACTTGTAGTTAAACAAATATTACAATTTACATCATTTTCCTCACAGTACAAAGTTCACTCAAAATAACCCATAAAGGTAATAACTGATAGCCCTCTAGGTCTCTATGCTGCTGGGCCTTTGCCCCTGTCGTATGTCTCAACGGCTGTTCCTAGACCTGGAAAAATGGTCACCCAAGGGTGTGAGAACTACTAAAAGTTTCCAGTGGGTTCAACCACCGAGAAAGAATGTTCTACACCGCTTGGTCCAATGGAAGCAATAGATAGTAAGGCAATCTATGATGATAAAACTGTAGATGCTAACTAACATGCTCATATACATGTAAGAATATCTCTACACTAACTGTGTATACTTAATGTCCCAATGCTACATAGCATGCCATACTAAGCTACTCTCCATAGGCTCGGCCACTATGCCGCTAGAAAGGTGTATACTAACCCGGCCACTTGGCCACTCTACATTCTCTTTTACTTATTCATGTTTCTGTGCTTTAGTTCAAGTTGCTTATCCCTTTGGGAACCTCGTCCAACGGGCCCGTGCCATAGTAGTCATGCTACTAATATGACGAGACGACCAAAGGCGCCCATAGCACCCGAGGTGCTTTGCATACCATTCGGAAGTACCTCGTCGACAACGGGTCTCTGCCCGGGGAGATGGTCCTTGCCCTTACTCTCCCGCACGAGTTCCAACATCTGAAGCTGTCGAATTATTATTAATTGCTTTGCTTTTTTACTTTGCACTTTTGCTTTTCTCTTTTACTTTTCTCTGTTACTTTTCTCTTTTAATCTAGGTTATTCATTCTAGGACACCAATTTAGGTTAGGGTTTCCTGCTTATTCACATTCGCAATTAACCATGCCACTTGGCGCCAATTTCATTTTAATTGCCTTTAATCCTTACGGGAAGTACCTCGTCGACAACGGGTCTTTGCCTGGGGAGGCGGCTGAAAATCGCTCCTCACATTCCCGCACGAGTTCCAACATCCGTAGGTGCTGTTTTCATTCTCTTTTAATTCTTTAGTCTCTTGGCTTTTTCTCTAACTCTTTAGCCCTTTTTAGCTTTCTTTCATTCATTCACTTAATCACTTATACTTATTCAACCTTGAGTTCATAGACTCTATGTTGCATTGTATTTCATACTTGATTTAGAGTTCATTAACTCTATATTGCATCTCAACATTAACCTAGAGTTCATTGACTCTATTTGCATTTCAATATTATCCTAGAGTTCATTGACTCTATTTGCATTTCAACATTATCCTAGAGTGCCTTAACTCTATCTTGCATTTACCCTTTAGCCTAGAGTTTTATATACTTTTCATGCCGCACTTAACCTAGAGTTCATTGACTCTATGTTAAACACTCTATCACACAACCTTAGGTTATTTCCCTAAGACGATGCCATCCATTTTGCTTAGAGTTATTTCCTATATTTCATGCCCACTTATTTGACCTCTTAGCCTAGGTTTTCTCCTAGTTTCACATCCATACAACTTGACAAAGTTTTCTCCTAAGTCATATATCATTCATGCACTTTCCTCTAGGTTCATTTACCTAAATCTCTAGGGTTATACCCTAACATGATCACAACCATAAATTAATCTTTGCCATTTATACATGCAAATATAACCTATATTAGGTTTACCATAATTCTCTTTTAGGGCTAAACCTTATTTTATCCACATTAATAATCACACTACACTAACATGCTTACTATCATGCTTCTAAATCAAAAAGCAAAGAAAAAAAGGAGAGATCATCATTTTTCGGAAGAATCCCCCCCCTTAAAGTTCTTTTTGCAAGAATTAGGGTTTGATCGCTTAAACCTCCAAGAAAATTCCTAAAAATGGGATAAACATCAATAAGAGATCCATCCATCTCTTTTAGAACCTATAAAAAACTCAAAAATGGAAACCCTAGATTTTTCCCACTTACCTCTTCTTGAGCTCTTGGCCAAAAGAGAAGGGGAAAGGGCTTGGAAACCTTCCTCAAGAGCTCCATTGAAGTCTTCTTTGAAATCCCCAAGCTATTTGGAGATCAATACCCAAGCTCAAGCCTTCCCACAGCCACCTCTCTTCCACTTCTTCTTCTTTCTCTTCTTTTCCTCTTCTCTGGAACAACCCACGCAGAGAGAGAGAGGGAGAGTTAGAGAGTGAGAGAGGATGAGGAGAGAGAGTGAGAGGGGTGGGATTTATGTCATGGATGGTTGGGAGTAGCAGGTAGTGGTGAAGTTACCAAACTACCCCCACTTACAAATATTTTTCCCACTCTGCACCTGCTGCCAGGACTTTGAGTACCGGTACACGGGCTTCAGTTCCGGTACCAAATTTCAGGTTCCGGTACTCGGTAGTTGGGATTTTCCAACCCGATAGCTGGAAGTTCCTGTCTTACATGGGGTACCGGTACGCGGGTTTGGGGTACCGGTACGCCAACACTTAGAAAATTTTCCAATTTTCATCCAACCCGAGAGTTGGAATTCCAACCTTTTCTATATGATTCCGATACTACCTTGGGGTTCCGGTACCCTATCGAAAATCTAGGATTTCCAAATTTGGATCCACTTAATCTCGCTTCCTCGACTCAGTTTTAATCCGAAGACTTTTGCTTCATTCCAAAACCCTCCATACTCATTCTCAATAACATTTTAGACATGTTCTGAGTAATTTTACCTCACTTTGCTATTTTGTGAAGCCGGTGCACTACATTCCTCCCTCCTTATAGGAGTTTCGTCCGCGAAACTAAAATCGCACCCCAATTCGAAGTCTGTCGAATAAAAGGAGTTTCGTCTGCGAAACTAAATTTCGCACCCCAATTCGAAATTGGTCGAATAAGGGAGTTTCGCCCCAATATTGGGCCTTCTATTGTCCTCTCGACAATTCCGCATGAACCTCTCGTTCGTGAATTCTCAACTTGACTCCGCGGAAATTCTAGACCTTGCGTCCTGATAATTTCACCAACTAGGTGAAAGATACAACCGAGCACTTGCTCCTCCAATCACCACTCGCAACTATTCCGCACGTCGCTAGCGCTCTAACCCACGAGCTCTCAGTCAATCCGCTTATTTCGGATTACCAAAAGGTCCACAGACCACGGTCCAATATAGGCCTATAGCCCAACGTCTAACTCAACACCATTTAACGGCTCTCATTCGTACGTGGACCAAATCATCATACGGCTAGTTCCTTATTTAGGACTACCGCACCAATAGTCCAACTAGGAGTAACAGTCTTGTATCTCGATCATCACCAGCCCTATGGCCTGGTCGCATCCACACCCTTGGTGCACTAACAGCCTCAAGACTCACACGTGGCTTTCCACGTTCCCGGGTCGCTCGGACTACCGCCCTGATCAAAACTCTATCATGCCCCACCCTCAGGCATCGGGCCGCTGTCTCTCATAGCCGGCTGCACCTGCCCACACGGTTACAGGCTCCACAGTCCTCACACCTGGTCCAGGCACGGATTGTCCCCCAGCGAACCCACTAATCGTCGTCCCGCGACTACTACGCGCCACCGAACAAAACTCACTCGCTAGTTGTCATTCTACGACCCGAACACTCTATATCGACTCCTATCACACTCAGCAATGCTAAAGTGCCACTTAACCAGCCTTCTTCGGCTGAACGAATTTGTGCTCCACGAGCACCTAAGCGGTTGAGCATTCCACGCCCCTAAGTCACCTCACACAATCCAATAGCATTAAGCAACTTGCTTAAGCACACCTACGGCTCATGTGCACTCCCCCAATTTGGGCTGAGCCACCCCAAGAATGATTCACCAACTTGGTGATCGATACGCATACTCTACGGTGGCAACCTCTGCCATTCTATTGATCCGTCGGATTGGCGCCCCAAAACTCCCGCTCTAACGAGAGATTCTCGAATCTCGAAGCCTACTCTGGCCCACTAACGCCACTATGCGGCAATTTAGCCACAATCGATACGTCACACGGTCACTACCGCCATCAGGGACGAATTCCCGCCACCCGATCCATATATCTTTCTTGCCCTAACCCTTAGGACATCGCAACTTGGCTCTCGCGACATAGCGATCACCATCGCCTCGAGGGTCGGTCTCTCACCGAGTCATCACCGGGCCTCCCGGTCCGGCTTCGCCAGCAGACTAGCTGACACTTGCTCTGGTTAGGTACTTTGCCTTTCCACGACACGGCATATTGGGATACTTGTACCCATCTGTCTCACGTGGTCTTTACGACACTTAGCCACGCACAATTGCAACAACCAATCTATCCATAATGCAATGCTCATATTAGTTACGCTCTGTGTAATTGCATTAAATAGTCCATACTTGCCATGTCGTCGCCCACGATTGGCTCTTTCTCCATCACCCGAGTGGCAGAAGCCCGTCCACCCGGTGATTGGTGTGGTGCAGCTGGTCGCCCGACAGGTAGGGGCCATTACAGCTCTCGAATTCTGCCACGGGGCATCCTGAATTGTTGTAGTTGCCGAGGCTAGAGGCACGCCCCCGAAACACTCCGAGGACTTGTGGCCTAGCTGACCACCATTATAACATCTCTTCTGGCGATGCATGCACCGCGACGGTCGGTGCGGTCCACCACAAATGATGCACCACCCGTGGTCGTAAGCCGTCGGAACTCCTGAGAGTACCTCTGCCGTTGCTGTCCACTGGTAGTCAACCTGACCCCCAGAGCCATCCTGGTGCCTCTTCTTTTTCTTTCCCTTGTCCTTCTCGTATGCCGCGCGCTCTCGGCGCGTCACGACCTCACCCCGCTCCACTAGTCGGGCGTGATCAACAATCTCTCGATAGATCGCGATATTTAGTAGTTGAACCTTCGAATAAATGCCAAGTCGAAGACCCGCTCGAAACACCGTGCCTTGTCCCACTCGCTGGGCACAACAGACGGGAGGCAGCTAACGATGCGAGCGAACTCATACTCGTACTCCCAGACGGTAAGGTTCCCCTGCCTGAGATTTTTAAAATCTTCCTTCATTTGTTGCAACGCACAATCGGGGAAGTAAGTAGCAAAAAAGAGCTCCCGGAACTCCTCCCAAGACGGGATAGGTAAGGCGGCATCAGCACGCCTCTCGAGATCTGTCTTCAACCAGCGGTGTGCCATTCCGTCGAGGAAGGGGACCGCCAACATGACTCGATCCCGATCTGGCACCCGCAGGTTCAAGAACAACTTCTCCATGGAGTTGACCCATGACTCCGCGATCATAGGGTCTGAACCCTTGCCAGTAAATGTAGGCGGGTTGAACCTCAGAAAACTTGTGAGGTTCTCCATCGCTCTGTCTTGCTCCGCCTTCTGGGCCGCATACTCGGCGTCAAACGCAACCGAGTCAGCCCGCTGGGGCACCCCTCTCGTGACCCCAATTGAAGGTGTAGGGCGCGCCGACATAGGCTCGGCGGCCACTGCCCCTCTCTCTACTGTCGCCCCTACGTGCGGCGACGCTGTGCGTTCGTGCTACGTGCGGCGACGCTGTGCGTTCGTGCGCTGTCTGTGCAGCCTCAGCTTGCTACGCTATCTGCCCCTGGAGCCTATCAATCTGCTCCGCCTATCGTCTTGATGCCTCTTCCTGGCGTCGGAATGCTTCCTCATGCCGATAGGAAATCTCCATTTGCTGCTGGACCACGCCGATAAGCGCGACCACTTGTTCTCGCAGTTCGCGTACTTCACTTGACCCAGAGCCCTCTCCCGGCTCGAGTCGTGTCAAGCGCATCTCTCTGCGTGGTGCCATTGCTAATCTGCACACCACAACGAAAGGGTTAGCCCAAATTTAACAATTTGGACAAATGCGTAAGCTAGATACCAAATGGAAGGCTCGTCGATCCAATCATGCGAAAGTATATGAGGGCACTCCCTTTCACCTCCAACATTACATTGTCGGCCGCCAACGTAATTGTCCGAAGAATGAAAGTTCATTATCCTTGATCAGTCCCAACATCCTTTGTGGGAGCAACAATAACCAATCAAGTACTTTCGCCCAAAATTCACACTCTCGTGTTTAATCCCTAGGGTCTCCCTAAGGTTTGTTAGCCGCCTAGAACCACTCCTAGGCTCTGATACCAATCTAATCTGTCACGCCCCGAGATCGTCAATTTGGACAGTTCGGGCACGCCAACAGACCCGCCAATCGGGCATGACCTCTCTATACCCGAAAGGAACGGTCACAACCATCTCAATGAAAGCAATCAATCAATGATGTCACGTCCCGGGGGTAAACCAGAACCCGTGCCCGTCTACAGATCCGCCGTGCACACGGAATTTCCCGCATACACGAAGCGCCAAAACCTGCTAAGATATAAGATAAGCAATAAAATAGCGCTAGTACAGAGCTGAAACTAAAAACTATAACATCTCAGACTGAAACTGAAAGTGGAATACAACTGTAATAAATACAATAATCTCTCCCAGCTCACCAAAATAATACAACCAGCTGGCTAAAACCAGTCCCAAAAATAAAAGTACACCAGTCTGAGTAAAAGGGGTACACCATAAGTCTAGCCATACTCTCACTGTCAGGCAGAAGATCTATCTACTCAGCGATCCCCTTACCTCGATCAGTCGCCGCAGGCCCAGCAGCTCCCGCAGAGGACTCTGCAAACAAAGGAAAGAAAAAAGGGAAACAGCAATGGGTGTGAGAACCACTGATAAAACCAGTAGCCCCCAGTGGGTAAATCCTTAGACTCCGACGTACCCACTAAGTCTACCAGAGGCTAAAAGAAAAGTAAAATGGTAAGCTGGAATAATCTGATGATAAGGAGAACTACCACTACTATGCCTCTAATGCAGTACCGAATAAAGCGACTGTGTAAATATATATGCATCAGTGAATGAGAACTACCAAAATATTCCAATCAATGGACCAGTAAGAAAAATCCGGTGCTGCCTGCGCTGCCGTCACCATCGGTTATGCCAGCCAACACATATCGCCGATGTGATATCAACTCAAGAACCCAGTAACCGACCGGCACCTACTCGGTCCTGCCTCACACTCCGGGGTGGCACTCAAGGGGAGCTACCCGCACGAGGAAGTAATCAGCCAAAAGTATCTCAATCCAGCAGGGCTTAGTCACGACTATGCTTAAAGTGGGAAACTCCATCCACTAACAAAACCCCGATCACCAATCCGATACTAAAATCAACATCCGGTCAACCGCCCTATATCCGCGGTCGCCGCAACACCCCACAAATCCCCAATCTGGTACGATGATCGATATCCGGTCAACCGCCTAATATCCGCGGTTGTCGTGACACCCCACAAGTCCAAACATCAGGAGAAATCCTCCTAGCCTTGATAATCACGACTACACTATCCCAAGTCCCACTCGCAACCCGAGCAACATGAATCCCATGTCTATAAGTGAGAAGGAGAAGTAGAGGAACAACATGTTTTCTCCTAAGTCAAATCCCAATATGATGGTGTAGCGATAAAAGGTGGCCTATCTAGATGTCCATACAAGTATGCAATTATTCTCGAATAAAATGGAATGAAAGGCATCAAGTATCATTTACACATAGAAGTAAACCAACATGTCGTAACCACCAACCAACAACACATGCCCTTAATACATAATCATGAAGTCCTAGTCTCACATAGATAGGCTAAAAAATAATCGGAATAATTCATTCATGCATGATCTACAATGGGGTGGCGAAACAATATACAGTGTGTCGGGGATCACCTAATAGCCCTAGAGAGTAAGCCGTAAAAAGAGGTGCTCAACAACCCACCTGGAACGCGCAGATCCGGAATCCGATCGGGCTGAAATTCGGCGTGCGCGTTCCCTCAGCGTCTACGGTCCCAACGAATCCAAGATCTCCCAAAAACTCCTCTCGGATCAGCGGTGGCGAGCAAAACGGTGAAGTGCTGTCCAACAATGTAGTGTAAAATCAGCGGGCGTGTTACAATGGCATAGATGTGAATTCAAGCACAATTCTTGTCCGGGGCCAAAAAGGAAAATGCTCACCTTGATCGTGACGAAAAGTTCCAACTTCCCCTTTCCTCGCGAAATTTCAAAATCTCAGCGAAAACTGTAACAAGAGCCGAACAGTGTAAATTTTTGTCCCAGAAACTCTGCATTTGCTGTTTGCGCAACAGTCCCAAAAACTGCAATATTGCACATGCGAAAAGTCCTCCAAAAATTCTAGAAAAATCACAGCTGCGATCCTTGCAAAGTGTAGATGCAAATCGAGTCCTTAAACTCCTAGTTCCGACACCCGTAGGCCGAGAAATGGCAAGATCTCTCCTCCGCTGTCCAGTAATTGCCGCAGAAAAAGGGTGTCAAAGATGCTCCAAAAAACCCAATAAAAACTCGAAATGGAGGGAAACGGTAAACACGGAAAACGAAGGTCTACTTCTCGTGGAAACGTTGCCGCAAAAATCAGCTAAAAACTCCTTTGGGTCAGCTCAGGGGAGCCCGCGGACGGAACTGCGACGGAGAAAGCCACCAAAAGAGGAATGTCAAAGTGCGCCGAGTCGATGAAATCGTCGATGTCGCGGCATCCAAAAATTCCAAGATCCTTCGAGGGGTGGGGGACAAGGTGGGGAGGAGCTCTACCAAAGGGGGGTTCCCAGAAAAATCACCAAAGAGAGAAAAGGGCTTCAGAAGAGCCTATTTATAGGCAAAAATCTGAAAAACAGGGTTTGGGGGGCAGTTTCAGGCGCCCGAAATTTTTGGGCGCCGAACAGAGGGCGGCGATACCCGATCCGCGCAGCGCCCGGATCTTTCCGGGCGCGCCGCGTGTCCCGCCCACGGAACCGCGTGGCCCGACCGCCCGAGCGGAGCGGGTGGCGCCACGTGGCGCCCCCGCGTGCGCCCCACTCCGCCCGCCCGCCCGCCTGCCTGCCCCACCTGCCCCCGCCTGCCCCGCACAGTGCCCCGCCAACTAGCGCCTGCCATGCGTTCGCCGCCTCCGCTCGCTGCGCCCGGTGCACGCGCCCGGGCCGTGGACCGGCCCGCTTAGGAATTGGGCCCGTTGAGCCCAAATAGCCTATTTTCAGTGTTTTTTCGCGCTAAGTCCGTTTTTCGCATCCTTTTGACGTGTTACGGATCCGGTACACCAATAATAGGTGTTTTCTCGCCGCGGACCGCGTGGGCAAGTTACACGGGGATTTGGGCCATCACAAATGAGGAATAATATCAGAGTAAAAACCACTACTAACTAAAACTTTCATTCAATAAACAACAAGTTTAAACTGTAATGAAAGCAACACATGAGTGAACCACAATATAAAATTAATTACATTTTCCACCTCTCAACTTGTATTTAAACAAATATTACAATTTACATCACTTTCCTCACAGTACAAAGTTCACTCAAAATAATCCATAAAGGTAATAACTGATAGCCCTCTAGGTCTCTATGCTGCTGGGCCCTTACCCCTGCCGTATGTCTCAACGGCTGTACCTGGACCTGGAAAAATGATCACCCAAGGGTGTGAGAACTACTAAAAGCTTTCAGTGGGTTCAACCACCGAGAAAAAATGTTCTACACCGCTTGGTCCAATGGAAGCAATAGATAGTAAGGCAATCTATGATGATAAAACTGCAGATGCTAACTAACATGCTCATATACATGTAAGAATATCTCTACACTAACTGTGTATACTCAATGTCCCAATGCTACATAGCATGCCATACTAAGCTACTCTCCATAGGCTCGGCCACTATGCCGCTAGAAAGGTGTATACTAACCCGGCCACTTGGCCACTCTACATTCTCTTTTACTTATTCATGTTTCTGTGCTTTAGTTCAAGTTGCTTATCCCTTTGGGAACCTCGTCCAACCGGCCCGTGCCATAGTAGTCATGCTACTAATAAGACGAGACGACCAAAGGCGCCCATAGCACCCGAGGTGCTTTGCATACCATTCGGAAGTACCTCGTCAACAACGGGTCTCTGCCCGGGGAGATGGTCCTTGTTCTTACTCTCCCGCACGAGTTCCAACATTCGAAGGTGCCGAATTATTATTAATTGCTTTGCCTTTTTACTTTGCACTTTTGCTTTTCTCTTTTACTTTTCTCTATTACTTTTCTCTTTTATCCTAGGTTATTCACTCTAGGACACCAATTTAGGTTAGGGTTTCCTGCTTATTCACATTCGCAATTAACCATGCCACCTGGCGCCAATTTCATTTTAATTGCCTTTAATCCTTACGGAAGTACCTCGTCGACAACGGGTCTCTGCCCGGGGAGGCGGCTGAAAATCCCTCCTCACATTCCCGCACGAGTTCCAACATCCGTAGGTGCTGTTTTCATTCTCTTTTAATTCTTTAGTCTCTTGGCTTTTTCTCTAATTCTTTAGCCCCTTTTAGCTTTCTTTCATTCATTCACTAAATCACTTATACTTATTCAATCTTGAGTTCATAGACTCTATGTTGCATTGCATTTCATACTTGACCTAGAGTTCATTAACTCTATATTGCATCTCAACATTAACCTAGAGTTCATTGACTCTATTTGCATTTCAACATTATCCTAGAGTTCATTGACTCTATTTGCATTTCAACATTATCCTAGAGTTCCTTAACTCTATCTTGCATTTACCCTCTAGCCTAGAGTTTTATTAACTTTATACTTTTCATGCCACACTTAACCTAGAATTCATTGACTCTATGTTAAACTGTCACGCCCAGGGAGCAATTTTAAAGCGGAAATGCCTGGATTTTTTTTTTTAAAGATCTCCTGCTCTGGCACGTGCACAGACCCGCCACATATACTAGATCCCTCTGTACAAACAGACAGTCTCCCTTGTATATGCACGGCGTCGCAATCACAACTACATCTGCCACAATCCATCCACATACACAGAGTGTGAATATTTAAGAAAAACATTCATTTGAAAACTACGCCCACCCGGCGCATCATAAGTTTGAAAGGATAAATCCATAGAGCTTAAAACAGTGCCCACACGACACTCAAATTTCTAAAACTGTTTTCGCAAATCCTTTTATGTTAGAAAACCCGCGTCCACACGACGCATTCATAGAAGCATAAACCGAAAGCATCGTTCCAAAAGTATGCGTACCAAACAAGCATAAGACTGCCTCAACATCCACACCATCTACAATACCAATGTCCACATCCACATGTATAGTGTCTGACCATAAAGGAAATAACCAATGAGAAAAGGAAAAAAGAGAAAAACCTGATTGAAGATACTATGTCTCACTACGTAGCGTCCTCACCACCGTCCTGATCCCCACTCCCGACTGAACCTGTCACACAGTGGGAGTCAGGGACATAAATCGAGATAAGATAAATCATATCAACTATAAACATAGTATTAACAAAGTATAGTAGTAGCAAAGGACACCAAACCATATCTCAAAATACCCGAAACCGGGTCGCTACCAAAATATCCCACGAAAAGTACTCCACATCCTGTCATCCAATATACCTTCCATATCGGTCCACTGGCCTTAGGCACTGTCATAGTCCCGCTTAATAAGCCGGTGCAAACAACCCTAATCGCAATAGCCGCGATACTACAATGTCCGCAAGGGGTCCCCTCACGCAATAGCCGCGTAGGGATCACGGGTCAATTAGACCACCTCTCCGGAAAAGTACACCCATGCGGTGACCAAACCGCTGGTGTGCGTGAAAGCGCCAAGAGCATGACGATCACATAATCAAAACCAACAACCTCGTCCCACGACAAACAGTCGTCCAAGTGATGTATAAAAGAAACCGACCCACAGGTCAAAACAGTACTAATATAAAAATTTATCCGAAAATGTCCTTTGACCTCTTACAAAACGACATGTATTGTTTAATTACCTAAAAGTACACTTTTCCCGCTTATGCTGCCCAATAGACGGTAAGCCACACAATGTCCGTATTCAGTGCACACCCTTTGGTACAAGGAAGTATCATAACATACTACGTCGTCACAATAACCGTGACCGACAACCGTCCTACTGACACACAATAGTCATGGGGAAACAATAATAAAGCAAGGTCAGATGTTACCGATTTGCCCGAGTTCTCGACTTCAGATTGGGGTACCCGCCTCTGCCAGAAGGTCATCCTGAGTATGTGACTCTACAAACTCCTGTAAATCACCCGGACCTACCCAAGGTCCACAAATAGCAAATTTCTAATTTTATGTTAGCCGAAAATTTAATGGTCCCAACCATTGTGCCAAAGTCCCCTTTGTTCCAATTTACCGAAACCTCCTCCCGATTTTCGAATAGTTGCACCGATCACTATACCGATCATAAAAATGCCCCGAACAACTATACCGTTGTTCGGATAGGGACAAACTATCCCCCAAATTCCTTACCGCGACATTCATTCATCCGGAGGTCAAAACACATAATATAACGCCCGTATCATTCCCCGATACCAAAAATCATGCAAAAATATCAAATTATACAACAAAGGGGTTCTAAAGGTGTACCCACCTCAATCGGAGATAAACAACCGCACTTGCAATCCTCCTAAGCCTTCAAAACCTTATCCGGACCTATCCAGAGTCCAAAATAAAACAATTAATAACTTTACCTCAACCGGCAATTCAGTGGTCCCGACCACTGTGCCAAAAATTCCTTCTGCTTCAAGATGTCGGAACCGCCTCCGATGTTCGAACCATCGCACGATCACTTTACCGATAAAAAATATGCCCTGAACGACTCCACCGTTGTTCGGATGTGGACAAACGGTCCACCGGAACTTTTACCGCGACAAACGAACATCCGGAGGGTAAAAGCACCAAAATAATACCCCTAACACTAACCAATAGGAAAAACCGTGTAAAAATACAAAACTATGGGAAAAAGGGATTTTACAGGTGTATCGTAATCAACAGACAATGCCCCAGCGATGATGGAGAAAACCCGGACGAAAAACAATGTACTGCTGTCCCGGAACGCCTACCCGACAAAGAACGGAACGTCCGACGACGATCCGAGCCTCTACCGTCGCTACGACGACGATCGCGACGAAAAACGGCTAGGCGGACCCACGGACGTCGACGACCGAAACCAAAACCGTCAAGCGGAACCAACTCCGTCGAGTGAGATCATCGACGGCAACCCGAGCCAAGCAGACGGTCGAACGGCAGAAAGGCTGCGCGGCGGCGCGGCAGGGTAGCTGCGCGGGCGGCGCGCGCAGAGGAGGGCCGCGAGGGCGGAGCGGGAGGGCACCAGTGGCAGGGCACTGCGGCGCTCGGGCCTGAGCAGCGCCGCGCAGCGGTTGCAGGGCGCGCGGGCTCTGCAGGGGCGCGCGGCGCGGCGCTGCAGGGCGTGCGGGCGCTGACAGCAAGGTGTGCGGCGACGGCGGCGCCTGGCAACACACGCCGCGACGACGGCGGCCTTGTGGCTAGGGCAACGACGACCTTGCCCCACGCCGGCCAACTCCGATCACCAAACCGCGACGACGAGAAAGACGACGACATCGATCGCCGGTGGGCCAAACGAGGAAGAAGACGATGGGGACTTCGATTTCCGGCAACGGTGATGATTTCAGATTCGGTTTCCGGAACGCACATCGAGGAAAATGACGATGATAAAAAACTTGGGAAAAAAGGAAATTAGGTTTTTCCTTCGCACGTATGAAAATCCTTAATCCTCATATTTTATAAAGGAAAACTCACCCGCTTTTCTCGAAATGCGTGCCAAACATCGGCAAAGTCCTAAAACCGTTTGCACGGATTCCGATGCACCGTTAAGCCTTAACGGGTACCGAAAGTTCCCACACACTCCCGGACCGATAACTTAAAAGTATCATTCCCGAAGATTCGCAAGTCGGATTCGCGATTCGATTGCACTGCTGTTCTCCGTTTGACGAACCCGACAGAGTAACGATCTTCCCATCCGAAGATCTCACCCAAAAGTTAGTCCGAACAATTACGGAGAAAACTCGCTTATCCGTCAAATCTCGTTTTTACGCTTTTCGGTACAACCCGCACCCCAGATTCAGCAACGAGTTTGACCAAACCCTCAAGCCACATTTCACCAATAATTCGGTGAAAGCCATTCCGAGGATTAGATCCTCAAAAAGCCAACAACAGCACCCTATGTAAATTTCAAAAAAAGACCAAAAATATTCCAATAATCGGAAATTACTAATAATTCCGAAATTCAAAAAAATTGCTGGTATTACATAAACACTCTATCACACAACCTTAGGTTATTCCCCTAAGACGATGCCATCCATTTTGCTTAGAGTTATTTCCTATATTTCATGCCACTCATTTGACCTCTTAGCCTAGGTTTTCTCCTAGTTTCACATCCACGCAATTTGACAAAGTTTTCCCCTAAGTCATATATCATTCATGCACTTTCCTCTAGGTTCATTTACCTAAATCTCTAGGGTTATACCCTAACATGATCACAACCATAAATTAATCTTTGCCATTTATACATGCAAATATAACCTAGATTAGGTTTACCATAATTCTCTTTTAGGGCTAAACCCTATTTTATCCACATTAATAATCACACTACACTAACATGCTTACTATAGTGCTTCTAAATCAAAAAGCAAAGGAAAAAGGGGAGAGATCACATTTTTTCGAAAGAATACCCCAAAGTTCTTCTTGCAAGAACTAGGGTTTGATCTCTTAAACCTCCAAGAAAATTCCTAAAAATAGGATAAACATCAATAAGAGATCCATCCATCTCTTTTAGAACCCATAAAAAGCTCAAAAATGGAAACCCTAGATTTTTCCCACTTACCTCTTCTTGGGGAAAGGGCTTGGAAACCTTCCTCAAGAGCTCCTTTGAAGTCTTCTTTGAAATCCCCAAGCTATTTGGAGATCAATACCTAAGCTCAAGCCTTCCCACAGCCACCTCTCTTCCACTGCTTCTTCTTCCTCTTCTTTTTCTCTTCTCTGGAACAGCCCATGCAGAGAGTGAGAGGGGTGGGATTTATGGCAGGGGTGGTTGGGAGTAGCAGGTAGGGATGAAGTTACCAAACTACCCCCACTTACAAATATTTTTCCAACTCTGCACCTGCTGCGAGGGCTTTGAGTACCGGTACACGGGCTTCAGTTCCGGTACCAAATTTCAGGTTTCGGTACTCGGCAGTTGGGATTTTCCAACCCGAGAGCTGGAAGTTCCTGTCTTACATAGGGTACCGGTACGCGGGTTTGGGGTACCGGTACGCCAACACTTAGAAAATTTTCCAATTTTCATCTAACCCGAGAGTTGGAATTCCAGCCTTTTTTATAGGATTCCGATACTACCTTGGGGTTCCGGTACCCTATCCAAAATCTAAGAATTCCAGATTTGGATCTTCTTAATCTCGCTTCCTCGACTCACTTTTGATCCGAAGACTTTTCCTTCGTTCCAAAACACTCCAAATTCATTCTCAATAACATTTTGGACATGTTCGGAGTAATTTAACCACACTTTGCTATTTTGTGAAGCCGGTGCACTACACCTATGACACTAGGTTCACTGACTATCTAGTCCAGGTGGTCTACTTGCCTTTATTTTTTGCAACCTATGCTTTATGCCACTATGTTTACTAGTTTAGTGTTGAGTTCTCTACTTTCAAGAGACTTGTCATAATTTTCAAGACCAGGAGAAACTTCACCAGGACCACAAGAATAGTCCTTTAAGCTAAATTCCACCAAAACTTCGCAATTGTGCAGAAGTTCGGGTTATTACACTATAATACTTTAGCTTCAGAGCTAGAGCAAGAGATTGTCGGTTGTTTCTTGGCAAACCATGAAATTAGATGGAATCAAGAATAACAAAAATTAGGAGTCAAACGTTGAGTGTCAGGACAGCCGGCCCAATCAGCATCAGAGTAGGCGGTAAGAGAGGGAGAAGTACAATGTGAAAAGTAAAGGCCATAATTTATCGTCCCTCTGATATAATGTAGAATGTGCTTGACATCCTTAAGGTGAGGATCTTGAGGTGCTTGTAGAAACTAAGCAACCAGATTCACAGTATATGAGATATCTGGTCTAGTGAAGGTAAGGTGTTGAAGTGCACCAACGATTTGATGGTAGATATAGGGATCCTCAAGTAGGCAACCCTCATGAGTAGACGTTGAAACAGATTTGCTGGAAAGCATACCATGCTGCTCAAGTAGCTATTGAGCTTATTTCTATTGAGTTAGCCGAAGACCATGAGCTGAAATAGTTACTTTCACTCCCAGAAAAAAATGTAGAACTCCCAAATTTTTCATGGAAATTTATTTTTAGAGTGTGAATATTAAGGCACCGTTTGTTGGGGAACAAGGCCTGAAATAATGTCTTGTTCCAGCCTTGTTCCCTGACTGAAGTAATGCCTTGTTCCAGTCTTGTTCCCTAAACACGTTTGGTTATGGGTGGCAACAACAATTCTCGTTTCCCTGGAACAAGTTAGTATAAGTCTGGAATTACTGTTCCACCATTTTCCCTGGAACAAGCTTGTTCTCACTTGAGAACAAGATTAATTAAAGTAAATATAATTTTAATTATTGTATTAACTCTTTAATTAATCTAATATTTTGACTAATCTAATTATTTTATTAACTAATTATATAACTATTAAATAATTAACTAATTAATTTATTAAATTATTTGTAGTTAATTAAATTATTAATTAACAATACTCATTGTTAATTTTTTTATTAATTAATATTTAGGATTATCTAGCAATAGTTAATTAAATAAATTAAACTATTATTTAATTAATCTAATTATGTTAATTAATTATATAAAATATTATTATTTAAAAATTATAATTATTTTTATTCTCACTATTCCAATTTAACTATCAAAATGATATTTTTCTTATTTCCGGGAACAATCCAATTTTTATCCAAATGCAAAATTGGTCTTGTTCCTGCTTATTCCAGAAGTTGTATCTATTCATGGAATAAGCAGTTCTTGTTTATACCTGAACCAAACGCAGCCTAAGGAGTTCAGTATGGAGGACGAGCTGTCTATGACGATGATATCATCAACATAGAGAACGAGAACGAGAATTCCTTATTATGAAATGTAAATATAGAAGGATCAACCGAATTTACAGTAAATCCTAATTGAGATAAAAAAGATATGAAATGTTGAAACCTAGTCCGGAGTGCTTGTTTGAGTCCATTAATAGCCTTGCAAAGTCTGCAAATATGATTAGAAAACGAAGGATGAACAAACTCAGGAGGTTGTTTCATATAGACTTCTTCGTTTAGAACACCATGAAGAAATGCATTCTTCACATTAAGTTAGAGAAGACTCCAACCAGAAGATAAAACAACAGAAATAACTGTTCAAATAGTAGTAGGCTTTTATGATAGGAGAAAAAGTTTTGTGAAAATCAATTCCTTACTGCTGCTTGAAGTCTTGTGCAACAAGATGAGTTTTCAAATGCTCCAACGAACCATTTGCTTTTTGCTTTACTTTATAGACCCATTTATACCCAATAAGGTTAATTGAGGTTGCTGGTGGAATTATGTCCTAGGTGGAGTTAGACTGGAGTATGAAATTCTTCCTGTATTGCCTGACGCCAACTTGTATCTTGAAACACACTTAAGAGAAATTATTAGATTTAACTGAAAGAGTAGAATGTGAGGAAGCCAAGAGAGGTGAAAGTATCCCGATGCTTATTCATAGACCGTGTGAGCATACCATGGGTTCTGAAGGGTATAGGTGGGTGTGTGTGTGTGTGTTGGGGGGGGGGGGGGGGGTGGGGGGTTGGCTGCAGTTGGTGGTTGGTGTTGAAGTGTTGGTAGCAGAGTTAAAGTGGATGCAGAGGATACAGTGCTGGCTTGTGGTAATTGTGGGACAAGTAGTGGTGAGAAAGGTAATGGTTCAATTGTAGAATGTTTGGAAGTGAATTTCCTGATATACACTTGGAGTTGTTTCTGACCAACGGTGGTGGGTGCACTTTTAGTTCTAATCAATGGACTAGTAAAAATATTGCCGGTATTAGTGATTTCTATAGATTGAAAAATAAGTGAATTAGAAGTGGAGGAAGAAGGAACAGCAGAAGAATCCTTATAGGGAAGAAAATTTAAACTTGCAATGGCCTCAAGAGTTGGAAGAATCCTTAGAGGGAAGAAATTCTGGTTGTGCTTAAGGAGAGCACGGACTAGGAAGGGTGTCAGGGAAGACCATGTTCGCTGGTGTGATATGTTGTTGGTGGCGAATGGTTGAAAAGTGGAAGCTCGGCCACAAGAAAGCTTTCGGGAGCACCATTGATGCATAGAGCCCACTTGGTAGATCCAATTGTACTAGAGGGGAGCACGGTGAAGAGGGTGGCTGGGGTCGCCGTGCTTCACTGGCCAAGGGTCGTTGGTGCTGGGGTTGGTCGGTATAGGGAGCTCGGCCTAGGGGAGACTGTGGCCTGACCACTTGGGCAGAGAAGCAGTAAGGAGGTTCATGCGGCCTTAGGGGAGGTCGGCCTACTGGAGGTGAACACTGAGGAGGGTTGGCCGATGATGGATGTTGAGTGGGAGACCGAGAGGGAGAGAAGATTAGATGGATGGAGATATGTATACGATGGGGTTTTCTGACCAAGGGGGTGACCGTCGAAAGGTGGCGACACGTCGACGACGTGCGGGTGAGGCCAAAGGAGATAGTGGCCGTAAGGGAGAGGGAGAAAAAGTCTAGCTTTATCTAATTCTCTTTTATATATATAATGTAATGGAAAGAATGGTGAAAGAGCATAGCACTTTAGGGTTGTATTGATAAGAATATATAATATACAGACCAACCTATTATAGTAATAATACAACTAGAGATACCATATAGGCCTACACTATATATAAGGCAACAATATACAATATGTCCTATCATACTAAATCAAGGATTTAAATGCCGTGGTACGGGGTCGTGCCGAAAACTTGTAGTCACGGTATGACACGATGTGTGCCGGGCCGTGCCAATGCATGCCAGTCCAAAAAAATACATGTGTGCCGGCACATAATGATATGAAATATTTATTTTTTTTAGCAACAAAATATTCTAATTGTTTATTGTGTATCTTTATCAAATATTTTGAATTTTATTGAGAAAATTGCTTATTAATTAAAGGAAAAGAGAGTTTTGAGTTGAGCCATCAGCACGGGGGCTGTATCGTGCCGATATTTTGTTGGCACGATACGACACTGTAGATATAGCTTATGTCGATGGGCACTTAAAACCTTGTAATAAATATCCATCGTGCTGTATCGTGCCGACAAAATATCGGTACGATACAGCCCGCGTGCCAATGGCAAAGTTTAAAACCTCTTTTTCTTTAAATTAGTAAGTAATTTTCTTAATAAAGTTCAAAAGATTTGACAAAGATATATAGTAAGCAATTAGAATATTTTGCTGGTAAGAAAAATAAATATTTCATGCCATTAAGAGTTAGCACATATGTTTGTTTTGATCGGCACGCACCGGTATGACCCGGCCAAGGATTTAAGTGCCTATTGGCATGGGTCGTATCTACTGTGTCGTATCGTGCCAACAAGATATCGGTATGATACAGCCCCCGTGCCGATGACACAACTCAAAACTCTCTTTTTTTAAATTAGTAAGTAATTTTTTAAATAAAGATCAAATGGTTTGATAAAGATACATAATAAGCAATTAGAATATTTTGTTATTAAAAAAAATACATATTTCATGCCATTATGTGTTAGCACACATGTATTTTTTGTGATCGGCACGCATCGGCACGGCACGGCACGGTGCGGCATGCATCGTGACGTACCGTGCCGGCAAGTTTTCAGCACGATCCCGTGCCACGACACTTAAATCCTTAGGCCTGGCACACCCTTTTGGAACGTGTCGGCAAGTTTTCGGCACGACCTTGTGCCACGATACTTAAATCCAAGGATTAAAGTGTTGTAACACGGGGGAGTGCTGGTTGTCGCCTGGTACGGTACGACAAAAATGCCTCGGTGACGACATGTGGCATGCAAGCGTGCCGATGGATACGCACTACTTCCCAGTGGCCAAGGATTTAAGTATCCATCGGCACGGGCCGTATCCACCGTGTCGTATCGTGCCAACAAGATAGTGGCACGATACAGCCTCCGTGCCGATAGCACAACTCAAAACCTTTTTTTCTTTAAGTTACTAAGTAATTTTCTCAATAAAGTTCAAAATATTTGATAATTAAGCAATTAGAAAAAAAATTTGCTAAAGAAAATAAATATTTCATGCCATTATGTGTCGGCACACATGTATTTTTTGTGATCGGCACTCATCGGCACGGCCCGACACGCAGTGCCGTACCGTGCCGGCAAGTTTTCAGCACGACCCCATGCCACGACACTTAAATCCTTGCCAGTGACACTCTTTGGTACGGTTTTTTTTTAAAATTTTTTTTGTTCCTAATTATAATGCTATTTTGAAAGATTTAAAAAACTAATTATAAATATTGGGGTTTTTTTTTGCAATTAGCCTTTTAACAATTTTCTTTTACAAATAGCCCCTCTAAAATTTATATTTTCAAAATTGATCCTATTTCTACCATGTGAGCGTCGCCACACAAGCGCTAGTTTTAGGGGGGAGTTTAAGTTGAACACGACAATGGTTCATCGTGTTTAGATACAGTGAATTATTTATCGTGTTGAAGTAATTTTGGGGATTTGAAGGAGAAGAGAAACACGGTGAACCATTTATCATATTTGAAGTAAATTTAGGAATTTGATTGACGGGAAGAGAAAGAAAAGAGAAGGCAAAGCGAGAATAGGGAATTATTTAGACACAGTGAACCATTCACCATTTCTAAAATGGTAAATGGTTGACCGTGTCTAAATATGGAGAATCATTTACCGTGTTCAACGTAAACAACCCCAGCTTACGTGGCAGAGATAGGGTCAATTTTACAAATATAAATTTTAGGGGGTTGTTTGTAAAAAAAGATTTGTTAGGAGGCCAATTGCAAAAAAACCCTAAATATTGGCTATGTAAAGCTTACTACACTCAACAATTAATAATATGTAAAGTAAATCCAACTATAGCTCATAGAAGGAAAAAAATTTAAAATCGATTAACTTTGAAAATTCTTTTGATTTTTCCTTTTTCCAAAACTTAAAAAATTATAAAATACAAACTTAGAGAAAATAATATTTCCATAAAATTTTTATGGAATTCGCAAGATTCATCCATATTGATTCGCCAAGGGCCTAAAATAGCACTAAAATTGCTCCAATAATTTCTTTAGATTTTGAATCTTTTAAAAATATTTATTAAAAATTTAAAGAAAAAATTATTTTTTATTAAAATTTTTTAGAAAATTTGTAAGATCTATCCATAAAAATTTAACAAAAATCATATGACGAATAATTAAACAAATTTAAATATCAATTGCTTCAATTTAGTTTTTTTTTTTTAATTTGTATTTTTTCATCTTCTAAGTCCAAAAATAGAATTTTCGAAGATAAAATTTTTTTGTCGTAAATCTCACATGCAATGCTAGATTTATCCAAAATAATTAAAAATCGGATCACATAATGACTTAATCAAGTAGATCTATTTTTAAATTTTTGTAAACTATAAATAAAAATTTGCATAATTTCAAATTTCTTCAAAACAAGAGCTTTACAAGTTAGAAATATTCAAAATGTATGAAAAAAAAATTAAATTGTAATTTTTTTTTACTTACCTATTAAGTACATCTTCAATTTGCTTTTCTTTTTTTTTTTTTACCTTTTCTCTTAAGATTGCAGTGATCAAAGTAGAAAAGAAGGGTTTGAAAGAAAAAATTAGAGATAAAATTATAATAAAGGGAGGAAAAAATAGAGTGAAAAAAAAGAGAGGAAGAGATAGTGAGAAGAAAAGGAAAGACTTGAAAGAGTGAGTTGAGGAGAAGAAAAGGTCGAAGAGAGTGAGAGAGAGGAATGTTTGTGGGGCAAAAAAAAAAACAAACCAAAAGTAGGCCCAAAGCAAAAAAAAAAAAAAGGGTTAAAACTTAAAACGCTGTGTGCCCTTATAGCAGCACTTTGCCGCGATACCTAAAAGGTGTTGCGCTGAGGGTATAGCGGCACGTGGGGTCCAAGTGAGGCACCCCCCCCCCCTCTCCCTGGGGGCACGGTACGTATCGCCCCGTGCTGACCGGCATGGGGCGATACTTTAAACCTTGCTTAAATCCTTGATTCAATGTACTGAGAAATCCTCAATTTCGTAAGATGGTTGCAATGATAAATAGGGCTCCTAAAGGGTATAATGCTCTCATTCCATAAGGCAAGAACTACTTTATTAGATGAGTGCAAAAGAAGCATTGAAAAAGACCTCATCAGAATGAATGACACATGGTATTCACAAATAGTATCTATTGTGTCTGATGGGTGGACAAATTGCATCCTCAATTTCATAAGATGGTTGCGATGATAAATAGGGCTCCTAAAGGGTATAAGATCTCATTCCATAAGGCAAGAAATACTTTTATTAGATGAGTGCAAAAGAAGCATTGAAAAAGACCTCATCCCAGTGAAGGACACATGGTATTTGCAAAGAGTATCTATTGTGTCTGATGGTGTCACGCCCCGAGTTTAGAAAAAGGTCTAATTTATTTTTTTTTAAATCAGAGTTAAACATTTCGAAGTCCAAGGCGTGAACAGACCGCCACACATATAGGAAAGCTTCTGTACAAACGGACAGAGTCTCCCCTATATATGCTCGGCTAGAAGAGTACATTCATCAGAGTAGATACAAGCAGTAAACTGGAAATTAAATAGTCATCTACTCTATTACATCCACAAGGTTCCATAAATACATAATATGTTCGCAGTCCTAGATATCCACAACTAGTCATCCAACAGAGTCCTAGATATCCACAACTAAGATGATAAATAAATAAACATAGAGTCCAAAAAACGAGATCAATGTACTAAGTCATAATAATTAATGATCTGTCAGGGACAACTCTATCGCGTCTGCTCACTAGGTCGTCCCAGAACCCCAGCACCCAACTGACCTGAAAAATGGTCACCCGAGGGTGTGAGACACATCATAAGTGTATCCCAGTCGGCACGACGGGCCGAGAAATAGCAAGTCGTACTTACTGGATACTATAATAAGCGAATAAACAAAAGCTGGAGATAACAAATGCGGATAATCAACTGAGCATGCTAGATAAGTAACAAGTATAAGATAGGTGAATAAGTAATACATCAAAACTAGAAGTACAAGTATATCCAATCTCATGCCAGTGTTGGTCCCAAGGACCTCAGGCTAATATCGCTCTGGAAACCAGTATGCTATCATAACCCCAACGGGCTCACGGGTCAATGTGACCTCTCTATCGGTAAAGAACACCATTGCGGGTAGCTAATCCGCTGGTGTGCGCGACTGAAAGCTGGCTCAACGGCGATCATAATGCTGATGCTCAAACCACGGTCTAAAGACCAGACAGTCGGCGAAAAGCCGAGGAAAATCTCCACCGGGATACAGACACTGAAGTATATCATGCCAAATACTGAAACAGTAACTCCTATTCTAAACATGCAATGAAGAATAGAGAAAGGTATAGAACTTAGCTAGTGATCATACAAGCATGGCATATGTCCAGATATGTATAACTACTGCTGGAAATAAAAGCATAATAAAAGCTCATCTGTGGGATCAAAGCTGCCAAGAATCAAAGGAAGGGGATCCGTCCTACTACGGTACCCGTAGGGCTGAAATGATAAAGCGCGGACCGAAGATAACCCACCTCAAGGCAGACGGTCGCAATATCCGTTGGACGGATCTCGGGCTGGCTCCTGACTGCTGGGGCCTACAATAGTATCACGTGTCAACACAGGATTCATCCACTATCCTTGAAATGCGCGTTTAGTGCGAACCGCTATTAAATCGACAATTTTGCCGATTTACGGGTCGTTATGTCACGCTCCGGGAGTAAAACAGAACCCGGGCCCGTCCACAGATCCGCCGTGCACACAGAATTTCCCATGTACACGAAGCGCTGGTAACCTGCTCAGATATATAGAGATACTGAAAGAGCATAAAACAGAGCTAAACTACAACTAATACATCTCAGATAAAGCTGGAAAGTAAAAGTACAAAAAGAAAACTCTCAAATATACATGTGTCTCTCCCAGCTCACCAATCAAATACAACCAGCTGGCCGAAGCCAGACCCAAAAGAAAGGAAAAGTACAAGTATCTGAGTGTACAGCATCAAACAGCTAAACTGGCGACCAGGTAGACAGCTACCTAATCCGCGATCCTCTTACCTCGATCCGCCGAGGAGGGTCCCGCAACTCCCGCAGATGACTCTGCAAAACAAAGGGGGAAAAGAAAAAGGAAAACAGTGGGGGTTGAGAACTACTATAAAAACAGTAGCCTCCCCTAGTGGGTAGACCTCTAACTCAGACACGCTCACGAGGACTACCAGAGGCGAAAATAAAACAAAGGTGGTAAGCTATAAATATAACTACTGATAAAAAGCTACCACTAGTATGCCTCTAAAATACTGAGCTAAAAGAATAGCTAAATGTATGCATCAGAGTATATATGCCTGCCTGAGAAACCCAATCTAGACACCGGTGAACACTGGTACTGCCTGCTGTGCCTACTAACTCACAACTCAGCTGCGGCATGCAGACCGGCTCCTGACCGGCACGGTCCCATCCCAAAAGCAACAGACCGGCTCCTGACCGGCACGGTCACACACACTCCGGAGTGGCACTCGAGGGGAGCGACCCACGCGAGTGAAATAAGTCGCCATAAGTAACCTGATATAGCAGGACTGGATCAAGACTCTAATCAAGTGGGAAAAACCATCCACTAAAGAAAATCCGATCCCCTCTCCCCCAATCTGATGCATTAGTAACAACCCGGTCAACCGCCCAAAATCCGCGGTTGCCGCAAATACCCTGCCATCAAGCCTGCCTGTCCCAAATCCCCAATAACTGACTACACTATCCCAGCCCCTGCTCGAACCTGAGCATACTATCCCCTAAGTCTAGATAACTGGAGAAAGAATAAAAAATATGGTTTCTCCTAAGTCAGTTCCAGCATGATAGTGTAGCAGAAAAAGGTGGCCTAACTAGGTGACCATACAAGCATGCAAAAGTCCTCATGATAGTAAATTAAATACAAGTACTGTTGTTCAAGTAATTATGGAAGTATGCTATTCCAGGATACTAGTAACCACATAATCAATGCCTGCCTATGCCACATGCATAATAATCACAATATACTAGTCAGCATACCTATTAGCATGATACTATATCTCCTGATGATAAATTTCATCCAAAGGCGAGTGCTAATCTAGCAATCTTGAACTCATACAAACATTTTAATCCAACAAGCATGCTAATTGTCCACATATGCATTTTAACCTTTCAATTATATATATATATATATATATATATATATATATATATATATATATATATATATATATATATATATATATATATATATATATATTTCCAATAAGCCTAGTGGGTAGCCCAAATTAGGAGGTTCACAACGATCACCCACCTCGAACGCTAAATCCCTGTCCCAAAAGTGAAGTCCTCGCCCAAGCGAATCAACCGCCACAAACACTGTACAACATACCCAAAAAAAACATACACAATTAAACATACAAAGCTCCAACAAAATCTGTCCAAACACAACAGTCCAGAGTTGCCCTGTTTTCACCTGCGGAAAAGGCTCGGAAAATTTCAAGAAAAATACTGTCACGATCGTCGCGACGAACCGGTCGAAACGAGTACCTGCACGTTCAAATCCGAGTTTCCTACACTGAGATACAAATTCGACAAGGGAACTACCCCGAAATAAACCAATCTCAAAATCTGTAGCACAAAGTTCTGCAAACAGGGATTTTTCACCTTCGGGGAGAACTCAGAAAATTCCAGGAAAATTTGAGGATATTCCTTGCGCTGTGTAGATGCAAAACGACTATAGGCGCGTCTCAATCCGACGCCCGTGCGCGAAGATATCGCCGAAATACCACAACGCTGTCCAAAACTCCGCGAAAGAAAAGGGGTCAAAAGGAAGCTTGGGAAACTCCAAGATAAACTCGAAAAGAGAGGGAGCTCAAAACAGAGAAGTCGGAGTCCTACCTGTCGTGAGTCCAACGGCGCAAGAATCGCCTGAATCGGAGGTCGGAGTAAGCCGGGGGAGTCCGCGCATTGAAATGCTACGAAACGGGCCGCCGGTGTAGGAGCGTCGCTGTGCGCCGAATCGCAGAAAATGCCGAAGTGGTGACCTCCAAAAATCCTTAAAGCCCTCCAAAGTATAGTGCACTGTGAGAGGAAGAAGTCCCCTGAAGAGCTCTCTGTGAAAAAAGGTCCAGAAGAGCTAAAAAAAACACTAAGGACCCTATTTATAGGCCCAGCCCAATGCCTTATTGGGCCGGATTCGGGCGCAACTTTTGGGCGCCCGAATCCGCCCGATCGCACGCCCCCCCCTCCCGACGGAGCGCCTGAAACGCCCTGCGCCCGCCACGTGTCCCCGAACAGCGGACAGCGTGCGCGGGCGACTGGGCTTCGGCCGCGTGTCCCCCGCCTGGTCAGCGTGGTAGGTACGGCCCGCCAATGGCGGGCCGACACGTGGCCCGCACTCGAGCGCGGCCACGTGCGGCCGACAGCACCGCCTGGCGACTGTGCGCGCACGCGCCCCGAGGCGCCCCTCCGTGCTCCCGTGGACCGCGCCTTCGTGAGCCAGCCAATGCCAGGCTGCCACGTGTCCCTGCACCCGGTCCACCGAGCCCGCGCGAATTCCCTGGTCCGCGCCGCGTGCGCCGGCCATTCCGGGCACGCCACGCGTCCCAGCCCGCGGTCCATACACCCGCCGGGCCTCCCTGTGGACCGAGCTGCGTGAGCCGGCCAATGACAGGCCGCCACGTGGCTCCAGGCCGGTCCACGGTCTCCCCCATGCACCGAAATTTCCCGAAAACTTCCGGAAGCCCCTTTTTGGTCATCCGGACTCCGAATTTAACAAGCAAATAGCCGTTTTCAAGCGTTTTTCCGCGCTGAATCCAAATCCAACCTCTGTTTGGCCCAAAACCTTTTCTAAAATTCGGCAAATGCAGCCGAAGGCCAAATCAGCTAAAGATATCACACAGGGTCCATCTGTGGCATCCCTTTGATGCACTATGGGCCAGAGACACCAATACTAGGTGTTCTACACAGTGGATTCACCGGAAAGGTTGCATGGGAATCTGGACCACTACACGTTAAGCAAAACTCGCTCAACGGAAGTCCTCGGAACCCAAACGAAGGGTCTATAAATCATGTTAATACTGTTTACAACAATCCCTCATGTAATATTTACATTTAGACCCCTACAGTTTACTAAATTGCATAATAAACATGTAAAAACCACCAATTAGGCTATAACTTTAATTCTAGGGATCATTGAACCAAAACAAAACACCAGCCACTAGGTCTCGACCTAGAAAAACCCATGCTCACTGCCCAAGAGTGAATCGAGCCCTAAAAACAGTGTTTAGCCCATGATTATTAAACCATTAGAGCTCTAGTTGGCCACTCTCACATAACCTCTTAATCATTTTCAATTTTAATGTGAGCATCATGCTCAGGGACCCAAAATTAATCAGAGGCTCACCTCTGGGCCTCAGCAAAGCCACCCAACAGGTGGCAACCGCAATGTGGTCCATTTAAGCCATATATAGAGCTTGACCTTGGGCTCCCACCCATCCACGGGTTCCAGACAGAAACTAAGGTGAGCATTAGCTAGAGGGCATAAAAAAACTCGGGGGCTCACCTGAAGGAGGTTACGGGGTTGCTGGTTAAGTTGCTGGAGCAGGATAACCTTGTTTTTCCTTTAATAGAGCTCAAGTTGGCCGAACCCTCTCTCCTCTCGGTCAAGCTTCAAACCAAAGTGAGCACGAGCTTTGGGGGGTTCCCAGAGGTGGAAGGCGCACCACCCAACACTGCCACGGCGCTCCGGTGGAGTGGGTGGCCGAAGAAGACAACCTATTCAAGTTTCAAGACCATTAATGGCAAGTTGGCATCCACGCAGCATGGGCTGCATGCGAAGGGTCCGGAGGAGTGCTCTGGGTATAAGGAAGCTTACCAGAGGTTGGCCGGCGCCGGAGAAGCGACGGCGGCGACGGGCGGCGTTGCTCGGTCCAACACCAAGAAGCCGAGCTCTAGGGTTTCCTTACCCGGTCTCCACACCGCACCAAAGCCCACCAGACTTCGTGGGCTGCCTTCTGGGAACCAGAAGCAGGTACTGGTCAACTTGGTTCCGCTGTCGGAGCTTCGGAGGCGGCGCGCGGAAATTGCGGCCAAGATTAGGGTTCCGGCGACCCTACTTCCACCTGCCGGCAACCGAGGGTTCTCGGACCTCGGGGCTTGGCCTGGGGAGTCCTTGCGATGTCAGAAACCTACTGCAAGAGGTCTGGTTGCAAAGAAATCAAAGAAAAAGGGGAGTTCCTCTTACCGGACTCGAGGAAGAAGAAGATGGTGTCTCCGGCGGCGCGCGGCGGAGCCAGGCGTTGGGGCTCCCCGATCTGCATATGGAGACCAAGAATGCTCTCAGAGATGGCTTGGAGGAGTCCCAAGCCTTTTGGTTGTTTCCTTCTCAACCAAACCCGAGAGCAAGGTTTGTTTCTTGCTTTCTTTTGCTTCTCCGGCGATGGCTGGCGGCGGCTGGTGGTGTAACCGTCGTGGAGAGTGCCGAGGAGTTTAGGAGAGTCTCTGGTGGCGGCTGGGTGGAGAGGAAACCGAGGCTAGGGCTTCTTGAACCAATATTAGGTTTTTAACCTAGTTTGCACAAAATGCCAACTAGTCCCTCAACTTGCATTATTTAAAGTTGGGTCCTCCACTGTAGATCAATCTTGCACTAAAGCCCCTCTCTAATTAATTCTATCCCATACCACACATAAAATATAGTGGTTTAGATGAATTTACGCCATTTTTGTTGTTTTTCGCGCTTTTCGAGACGATCGGGTCGTCGAATAGAAAAACGGAAACCACCACGACGTCCGGCTCGACGAAACCAATCAGGTAGCGATTTTGGTTCATCGAGACCGATTCTCTAAAATTTCATAATCCATCTTCTTCAGTAGTTTATACAGTTTGGCACGCTTTCCGATGACTTAAGCTCGTCGAACATAAATTTTGTCAGTGCCACTGTGCTCAGAACGTTGAGGCCATTCAAATCACTATGTGGATCGTCGGTTTCGGACTCCAGACAGTCAATCGGCCGACGTTGGCCGGCGAGGGAATTAAATCAGGTGGTTACTATTCACGACTTAAGTCGTGGGCCCCACTTCGTTCTTCGCCGTTTTCGAGACGATCCGACCGTCAGATCGAAAATCCGTTTGCGCCATCTTTAAACAATTCGACAAGACGGTTCCATCGGCGATTTTAGTTTTTCGAGATCAGATCCGGATCTGCAAGTTGGGGGACAGTTGCAATTTGCACTTTGACTTACAATATTCCCATATATACATCTTATATATACAAAATCTTGACTTTCACTTTTATTTTTCATTTCTTTATTAACTTTTACAACTCGAATTTCTCGAGTATTACAGATGGGTGACAAATTGCATCCTCAATTTCATTAGATGGTTGCGACGATAAATAGGGCTCCTAAAGGGTATAAAGCTCTCATTCCACAAGGCAAGAACTACTTTATTAGATGAGTGCAAAAGAAGCATTGAAAAAGACCTCATCCGAGTGAAGGACAGATGGTATTCGCAAAGAGTATCTATTGTGTCTGATAGGCGGACAAATTGCAAAAATCAACCTCTAAGCAATGCCCTTGCTGTGAACAGTCGTGGATCTATGTTTCTATATGCAGAGAGTTTTTATGGAGTTGGAAAAAATGGGTTCAGCTATTGCAAATTTTTATTAAAAAATCTAAAGAAGAGGTTGGGCCTCATGATGCTCTTTAAGTAATAACAGACAATGCTGCAAATTGTAAGCTTACTAGAAAAGAGAGAGAAAGGTACACAACAATGTATTTTAGTCTCCTTTTGTTGTTCATTCTTTAAATCTTATTCTAAAAGATTTCGCAAAAGAATTTGAGTGGCTGAGAAATACATATAGAGCCAGAAAAAACATTGTAAAGTATTTTTTATGCACTCATTTTTTTTGATCAAATTCTAGATTGGAACTTTTTAAAGTAGCCAAGACCAGATTTGCCTCTGATTATATTTATTGAAAAGGCCAGATTTGCCTCTCATTATATTTTATTGAGAAGGTCGGTTGATTGTAGAGAGGCCCTAGCAACAATTGTTGTACTAAAAACAAGGAAAGATTGGGTAAAACAGGGAGATGAACATGCAAGAAAAATGGGAGCTTTAATCACTGAAACCATAGGGAGTGAAGAATATTTGGATGAGGTAAGTATAATAGCTAATACAAAACCGATATTTTTGTTGATAAAGGTTTTTGATGGTGATGGCCCTAAGATAGGCGAAATATATTAGAAGATGAATAACATGCTTGGAGAAATAAGAGATGTAATGGACAAAAATAGTCATATGGAGGATTATTTGCAGATGGAGGATATTGTACTTGCAATGTGGGAGAAAATGTCAATTCCCTTACATTGCCTTGGTTTTGCATTGTCCCTTAGATTTTATGATTCGAGATACTTGGCATTAAGGAACAACTAGAAGAGCTCTAAATGAAGATGAGTGATTATGGGGGTTATGAAAGCATTTAGCAAAATAGCAGAAAACGAGGGAGAAGAAAAATTACTTCGTGAACAATTTGCTATTTTCTATTCACGTAAAGGCATTTATACTACGGCTGCAGCTTAAATTGATGCGGCGACAATGGATGCAATAGATTGGTAGGCTACATATGGATCGGAAACTCTGGAGTTAGCAGAAGTTGATAAAAATGTTCTATTGAGCCAATTACAAGTTCATCAGCAAAGCAAAATTGGACCACTTATTCTTATATTCATAGCACCAAAAGAACTAGATTAAACTCCGTAAGAGCAGATAAATTAGTATTTATTCATTCTAACCTTCGTCTTTTATCTTGCCTCACTGAAAGTTACCAGGATGGGCCTTACAATAAATGGGACATTGATCTGGAGGAAAATTATATTGATGATTCTGTTGTGAGGTTCGAAGACATGAGGTGGAAATCATTAGAAGGTGAATATGTTGAGAACTTAATCAACTCCTAAAAGAAGATGAAGCATCATCACATGCCGCTATCAGTGTCAAAGGAAGTTCGACTTCAAAGACATCATCTGTTGTTGCAAACGCACAAGAAGTTCGTCGTACTGGACTTCATCAGACAAGTATTTCAAGTTTTGCAGCAAGCAGTGGGTAAGGCACAGGAAAGATGAATAAGTGATAATAAATTAGTTTTTTTTTAGCTTTAGCCACTTGCGTGGGCATTGGATCGTTATTCTGATATTTTTCTGTCTTTGGTATTAAGCTTAGTTGTTTTGGACTTGGGTATTTGGATGTTTGATTTTGAACTTTGAAATTTAAATTTGGTAGAATAGCCTAACCTTGAGTGGTATCGAAATAGCGATCTGCATAATCTTACCCCCTTCGTACCGCGTACTGAATAAATTAAGTATTGCGTACCCGTACTACGTACCGCATCGAACCCCATTCTAGGTAACTGTGTGGGATTATTGGAGTGTCACATACTAACCTTGTTTTAGGTTCTGACGTCCATGACAGCCCAATCACACATGTAGCTCAAGATCACTAGACGATGTGAAAGGCTTACCTCACACTTCCGGCTGATGAACCGATGCTGATACCAACTATAACGACCTAGCCCGTTAGCTCTAATAATTCATTAGGCCAAAGCCACTAGCCCAAAATGCTTAACCCCAATTATTATTTCTAGTGCCTCCGTCACATACCAGTCCTTCACACTCGCCCACATTACCTGATGTGGTACTATTGGGGTGTCACACATGGTGTCAAAGAACTAAGTGCTTGAGCATTTGTACTGTGAGAAATTATTAAATTTTCACAGGAAGTTCCTAAATATTGAAACGTAACTTTTCTTTCTGCTTGAAATTTTGTTCAAACAGAAGGTTTTACTGGTTATAGCTTTTGCCTTGTTATAGTTTGTAAGGCCTAACAATATTCTGTATTTCTATACGAGCAGGAATTCATAGGGCAAAAGGCAGTGAACTGCTTCCATGGCCGCAAAGGCTTACAGCACCACCCCCTCGCTTAGAAGAGATAGGATTCAGTCCTGAGAAGTTCTTTGAAGACCATGTGAGTGAAATGTGGTGTAGTTATATCTTTTGCCCTAGTTTCCTTCATGCAATCATTTGTTATCAAATACCAAACTTGTAATCCTGTACTTCATTGGCTAAATCAGGAGATTTGGCACAATAGGGCGAGACAGTATTGGAAGCAAGTGGAATCTGAGATAGAAAAGGATTCGTTAAGAAATGTTATGGATATGAGGGCAAACCTTGGGGGTTTTGCAGCATCACTCAGAAATAAAGATGTCTGGGTGATGAATGTCGTTCCTGCTGGTGAATCTGGGAAACTGAAAATAATCTATGACAGAGGTTTAATAGGAACTGTTCATGACTGGTATGTTCCTAACTTTCTGCTTCATGTAACTCTGTTGGTATATTACTCAATTCCTTATTGATGGTCTATGTGTCTGATGTTTTAGTTGCAGTGAAACTACTTATGCTCTCATTATTGAGGCTGGACATAAATCTTTACAATAACAATTGGACTTAAGATAGCAGGCCTGTGACTCTCTAAAATCTATATCTTTGAGTATTTTTGGAAATGTTGAAGGAATATAAAAATCAACAGATTGCTTAAATTGTGGACTGTCAACTAATTCTGATATGTAAGATGCATGTCATGATCTGCCAAATAATTTTCATTTTTTCAAGTTATGTTTTTATCTTGCAGCCTAACTTTTATGGTTTTGCTTTCTTTTAATGTTTTGATAATCATAATAATATTATATAGCCATTAAGACTCTTTAGTACCAAGGAATAAAGTGCCGCCCCGTGCTGCTCGGCACGGGGCGGCACGTACCGTGCCCCCAATATAGGGGCACGGTACAAGGGGGGTGCCAAGGCACCCCCCGTGCCGCGATACCCTCGCGGGTATCGCGCGAGAGAGCGCGATACCCGCGAGGGTATCGCGCGAGACGGGCGATACCCCACGGGGTATCGCCGCTCCTTTTATTTATTTATTTTTTTTCTATTTTTTTTTTGTGCAAATCCTTCTCTCTCTCTCTCTCTCTCTCTCTCTCTCTCTCTCTCTCCCACAGTTAGTTTAGATTTTTTGTTACGGTTGTTTTTTTTTTCTCTCTCACAGTTAGTTTTGATTTATTTTGTTGTGATTGTTTTTTTTTTTGGGGGTGAGCTTTTGTACCTTTCATCCGTTGTTATTATAATTTTTTTTTTGGTAGGTTCTTATGTCTTCCATCCAATTTTTTTTGGGATTCACCTTTATATTTTCAACGTAATTTTTTTTTTTTTAAATATTTTAAATTTGTAAATTTTTTTTTTAAAAAAATATAAAATTAGGTAATTTTTTTATTTATATTTTATAAAAAGTTGAAAATAAATATAATTGATTTAATTATTATATAGTCAAAATTTTAATTATTTTAGATAGATATAGTATTTTAGATGAGATTTGCGATAAAAATATTTTTAACTTTTTAAAAGATTGAAAATACTGATAAAATTAAAAGATAAATTAAATTAATTAATACTTAAATTTCTTTAATTTATTTGTCATATAATTTATTGCTACGTTTTTATGAATAGATCTAATAATTTTTTTAAAATATTTTAATAAAAAATATTTTCCTTCAAATATTTAAAAAATTTAAATGAAAAAAAGTTATCTAAAGCAATTACGGTCCTATTATGGTTAATCTAAATACCTAGCGGTCTCTCGTCAAATCAATATGCATCAATTCTGCAAATATACATTAAAATTTTGAAAAAAAATAGTTCTCTAATTTTGTATATTATATTTTTTTTAAATTTCAAGAAAAAAAAGATAAAATCAAACTAATTTTAGAAGTTAAGCAATTCTCACAATTTTTCTAAAAATTTTGAAAAATATATATTTCTTTAATTTAAAAATAGCTATATATAGTCAATATTTATAATTATTTAACTAAACTTTTCAAAATAGCATTATAAAAACTTATTGGGAACAAAAAAAATAAAAAAAAATCGTGCCAGAGCGTGCCACTGGGAGGTCATGCATATCCATCGGCACGCAAGCGTGCCACGTGTCGGCACGCAAGCGTGCCGGTACCGTACCGTGCCAGGCGGCGAGCGGCACGGCCCCGTGCCACGGCACTTAATTCCTTGCTCTTTACTAGGATCTCCTGGTAGGAGATCTCACAAATAGAATGATTTCTGCACTATCATGAGCTGACACTGGTAGGAGTTGTCATATTCTCTATGTCTATAAGGATTAAAATTCTTAACCAATCATTTTGAATAGTCCAAATTTTGTTGGTTTCAAAAAGGCACTCTAGAAAGAACAGAAAAGTCCAAATTTTGTTGGTTTCAAAATGGCACTCTAGAAAGTACAGAAAACAAAAGTACTTATCAATCACTAATTAAGTTACTGTATTTGAGAGGATTCACAGCTATGTACCTTTGTTTCCTTACATCAGTATTATATAATACTCCAAGGTGCTTCACTTAGATTATTCCGATCTTATCATCATCCTATCATGGTGGCTACAGAGGATGGTAGCAGTGTCCGGCATATTCAAAGTTGTAATCAATTCATCATGTATGGAGGGAGGGCTCTACTACTGTCGTTCACCTTAATTATTATAGCAATATTTGCAATTATCTGATTATGCTCTATAGCAGAAAAAGAAACCCTATTATATTTATTGTTCATATTTTCCATAGTAATATGTTCTCGAGAAATAGCACCTTTTTTTAATCATATGTAGAAATATACCCTCCTCAAGCCGGAAAAGAAGCCCAACTAACATATTTATTATTCATATTTTCCTTAGTTATGTGTTCTCAAGAAATTGCAGCGTACCCACCTCTACCATGATAGCTGTTGAACTCATATTTTTTTGCTTTCCTGTCCCATTATCGACCATAATGCACAAGCCAAATCTACGAAGACCATGTGCAACGTAATTATCACCACTATCATTGATGTCATTCGTCACCGCGTTGCTCTTCTACCTTGTTTTCTTCACAGTATCCATTTTCTTATGTGCTAACTTTTAACTGGATTTGAGCTGGGCTTATTTCATAAGTACTTGCAATTTCTTTATCAGATTTTAATTCCACTCGTGTATAGCAGTTGACTTGTTGACAGATTATTTCAAATTAGTTGTCACCTTTGATTCGGTTGACTCGTTGACATATTATCTTAACCGATTATTTCAAATCAGTTGACTTGCTGACAGATTTTCACGTTACTTGTCATCTTTGATTCGGTTCAACCGGCTCGGTCATATCGACCGTACCATTTGCCACGTGGCAATTTTTTTTTTATTTCAACAATACCCTCTCGGCAATGGCCTGAAGTGACATTCAGGCGATTGGCGATACCTCAATTAATAATCGACACGCGTGATTTGTACACTGATCATTATCTTTATCCTCATCGAGTCTTTTCGCCTTAAATGTTGTCGTTCTTCATCGGCTAATTTTCTTTTATTTTATATTTGGCCTCCTGAGCCGACACTCTCCTCCTTCGACCGTCTTAGTATCAGCCGAATTTATATCTTCAACGTCGATGACCGAATTATTCTCGGTCAATATGTTTGACCGTCTCCTTGGTTACTTCCCCCGAGAATTTATCAAATATCGGCGTTTTCCAATTGGCCAGGTACGGATGCTCCACATCCACATTCGCGGAATATGGGGACCTGAAGACTGGTCGTGTAGCCGGTCTGGCCTCTGTGCCGAACGCGTCTTTTATTATCTCTCCGATCTGAGCATGTAGCTCAGCGTTCCCTGCCGGTCATTATCTTTATCCTCATCGAGTCTTTTCGCCTTAAATGTTGTCGTTCTTCATCGGCTAATTTTCTTTTATTTTATATTTGGCCTCGTGAGCCGACACTCTCCTCCTTCGACCGTCTTAGTATCAGCCGAATTTATATCTTCAACGTCGATGACCGAATTATTCTCGGTCAATATGTTTGACCGTGTCGTTGGTTACTTCCCCCGAGAATTTATCAAATATCGGCGTTTTCCAATTGGCCAGGTACGGATGCTCCACATCCACATTCGCGGAATATGGGGACCTGAAGACTGGTCGTATAGCCGGTCTTGTCACGCCCCGGGGTCGAAACTGCGACCCGGGCTCGCCTAAACAGATCCGCCATCTGTACGAAAACTGCCGCACAGACGAAGCGTCTACCCTGAAAGTCAGATCTATAGCTAAAAACATGTATCAGAGCTGAAACTAAAAACCCAAAAGCTATAGAATAAACTGAACATCTGGAAAAGTAAAAACTCCACTAGTACACAAATCCTCAAGGTACAAAGTCTCACAGAATGTCCAGTACAAAAGTGAAAACATGAAAAACACCGGGTACATCTACCACAGACTCTGAATGCTGGTAAGGAACTAATCGGCCGCGTCCTCACCTCGAGCTGCTGTCTCCGCGCGAACCAAGCCGGAACAGCCGCCTCAACCTGTCACCGTAGCGGGTGTGAGATCTACTGCAGAAGACAGATCTCAGTGGGTACCGACGCCCAAACCCGCGGTATGCCCACTAAGTCTGCTGGAGACAAAAACAGATAGATAGATAGATAGATAGATAGTGTATGAATGCTGGAAATGAATCTACCACTATATGTCTCAATGCAATGATCGAAGGAAACAACATCTAAGACCATACACTACAACTACCCGCTCATGTCACCCAATCCCAATGACCGCCACATAGGGTCCAGTCAAGCCTATGCCCGTCGACTAGGAACGCACCTGCCCAATACCACACATCCAAATGAGGACGGGATTTATATGGGGCGTCCTGTCAGACTATCTCAATCTCACTAAAGTAACCACCTGGTAACTCGGCCAGGGTGAGTATCCATCTGGTAACTCGGCCAGAGGTAAAAATCGCCTCAACAGGCCAAACCCTCGCCACTCAATGGGCGGCATCGCCACTCACGGGGCGGCATCGCCCCTCACTGGGCGGCATCGCCTCTCACTAGGCGGCATCTCACGGAACCGATAGTACCCTCCACGACTCAATCTGCTAAAGCCCATGAAACCCCCAAGACACTAGAAACTCTCCACGGAGTCAAGTAAAATTCCACTCGGCCACCAGGCACGAGGCACGTGCACTCTGAACCCGTCCGCTCCTTCTGGGCAATCTAATAATTTAAAGGAGTACTTTTAAAGTCGAATATCCATTAAAACAAGCTCGGTGATTTTTAAGACGGTTCAGATGCAGTCCGAATGCCCACTAAACATACCGGCTAGTGTCTAATGATAATAGGACCCTACTAAAAATAATTAGGGGTACAGGTTAGCATTATACAATATTCCAGGCAACTATCAGATATAAGCACAGCGAAAACGCCTAATAAACATGATTAAGTTGCATTTAATAGCACTAAAGGGCATTTCATAAATTGTGGAGAAATTCCAACCCACCTGGAACGCATTCCGCAGGCAATCGCTGAAGTCGGTGAAGTGCCAATTCCACGAGCTGACGAAACTTCGAAAAAACGCCGCACGCGCACACTGTCACGCACCCGGAAAAATCCTCGGAAGTTGAACACAAATTAAATACATAAATCCAAGTCCACCAACCTAAAGGTAAACCACAGCACACTTTAAATACATACCTGCAAACGTTAAGTCCACAGCACTCTCAAGAAGCTCCAAAGCATACTAATAAATAAAGTCCACATAAGGAAATCACTTAATTCCAAGTCTAGCATCATAAGGAATTCTCTCTTTAGCTCCAAAGCCTTTCTCTAAATTCCAAAGCCTTGAGCCAACTGTAATCATCATCATCATCATCATCATCAACATTAGGCACATTCTCTATCACTTACACAAAGAGCCACAGCCCCCTCTAAAATTCCACTGTACACACACACACAAAATTCCCCACAGCACTTACAAGTCCATCAAAATCTGTACACTAATAAAATAAATGTTCACTTACACAAAGCACATAATTCTACCCACACACTAGCTGCTACAACACACACACAGCCCACAAATCCAGCAATAGTATGCTCACTTAACACATTCACACAAACCACCACACTCCCAAATATCCTCACTCCTGCACATACACCACACCCTCACAGCACCAAAAACACACCTCTCCCAGACCAACTGCACACACAAAGCTTCAAAAGGAATCCTCAGCTCGTGCAGAATTTACGCGCGCTGTCACTGCCGGCTCCAGTAGCTTGCGCGACACCGAGCTCGCCGTACACACCTAGGTGGCTGCACCAAACACAGCGAGAGGAGAAAGAAACCAAAATCAGAAAAGCTCCGACAAAACGCACGCCCATTGGCGAAGAAAACAGCCCCGGTCGCCGAAAACGCCGCGCGCGCGCGCGCCCACGTGAAGCTCCCTGAGCCAGAGCTGCAGCGCGCCGCGCTGCCGCGCGGCGCCCAGGCCTGCCGCGCGGCCGCTGGGCCTGCTGCGCGGCGCCCGCCCGCGCAGCGCCCAAGCGTGCTGCGCGGCGGGCGCAGCGGCCCCCGCGCGCGCCCAGCGCTGCGCGCGCCCCCAGCGCGCGCGCAGCGTCGCCGCCTGCCGCCCGCACCCATGGGCGACCGCGCCGCTCCAAGGCCGGCCGCGCGCGGCGCCTTTGCGCCTCCGCGCGGCTCCCAGTGCGGCCACCCACACACACAAGGACAACAGTCCAACACCCTAGCTCAAGCTCAAAAACTAAAATTTCAAAGCTCCGAAAACCCAAACTCCCAAAACTGATACAAACATTTACCTCGCTTGGCGAACGACGAGCGCACGCTCCGCTTGGCGCCGCGGCTCTTGCAGGAAGCTCCACCATCAAAGCTTAACCATTCCATCTCTATTCCTTCTTTTCTTCTTCTTCCTCTTCCTTCTTTTCCCCTTTTATTCTTTCCTCTGCTATTCTCCATTTCCTCTGTTTTGAGAAGAAGAGGAAGAAGTGACGTGGCCTTCACGTAATTAAGGGATGGCATTTAATTAAAGAGGTGGTTGGCAGCAATAAATGCGCCAACCAAAAAAATCTTTAACCATCAATTAAATGCATCTCTAAACCACTCATCCCACTAATTCCCTTTCTCTAAAACAGGCTAAAGCCAAAATTCAATTCCCAAAATTAAATAATTAAATAAATTAAATAATCCCTCAAATGCCATCCCTCGGCGTTTGGCTTAACCTCTATATCTCTCGGCGTTTGGCTTAATCTACTAGTGTTTTGGTATTCCATAAAAAGGGATAAGCTACACTTTTTCGGTAAGTTATTACCGAAACGAGATAAGTGGGTTCCGAAACGAAACGTGGCAGACATTAGGAGGGCATTAGGAGGGGGGAACGTGGAACATACTTGGAGAGCTATAGAAGGACATCTCTTTCCTTGTCTTTATGGTATTGAATAACAAAGGGATAAAAAAGAATAGACACTTGAGAATTGAAGGACTGGGAATCGAGGGCGAAAGCCAAACTAGCTGATAGGGCAAATAGGGGGGACATGAAGTTAGAGTAGTTATGAAATTAGAAACTTTTTATCGTTTCAAGAGGTCGTATTCTAATAGTGATGATTCCATCAATGAGTTTTGGGATCAATTGTATAGGGATATAGAGGTTAAGAGCCCTCTATATCCCTCTGTATAGGGATATAGAGGTTAAGAGCCCCGTCAACTCACTTTTTGCCCTCGGGGCCTCCGCACGGGTCCGAAACCTCCCGAACTCCACTGTAATCTGGAAATACATATGTCCACAGCTTTTTCTCCTCAAAAAGCTCAACCGTTGAGTTGGGGTGCTCAATCCAAAAACCGGCTTCAAAATTGTCAGTTCCGACTCACTTTTCGCCTTCGGGTCCTCCGCGTCAGTCCGGAACCTCCCGAACTCCACAGTAAACCTACAATACACCTGATCCAAGTGTTTCCCAATTTTCCGCACTCCACTGTGGAGTCGAGGCTTCCCCTGAGCCAGTCTTCTAACGGTGGACAATGCCCGGAAAACCCCGAATCGACCAGGGGCTTCTGCGTTGATCCGAGTCGACCCGGACTCAACTGTAATCCAAAATGGAACACGCTCGAGGCGATTTCTCCGCACCACGCCATCCTGCGAGGTCGGTGCGCCATCCGAAATTCCGGTACTCTACAGGTCTGGCCTCTGTGCCGAACGTGTCTTTTATTATCTCTCCGATCTGAGCATGTAGCTCAGCGTTCCCTGCCGGGGGCGTCAGGACCGCCGGCTGTATCGGATTTACGTTTACAAGAGGCGGGGTAACTTGACCGCTAGCTCTCTTGCCCCCATCTTGGGATTGATGAACCGACGGAGGGGTGAAGTAGGTAAACCCCGAGCAGCTTCCTGCTGGTGGCCATGTTCGGTCTTATCGGCTTATGCTCTACTGGGATAGGAGCCGCTTGCGGCTGTACTGCCCCCAGCGGCTGTGTCGTCTGGAGGGGTGCGGCCTGCTGTGCCGCCATTGTTGCCGGCGCTATCTGAATTGATTGCACCGTCAGCATTAGGTTTGCTGGTGGCGGCCCAAATTGGCCAGCCTGATTCTGGGCGAGCCCCTGATTCGGGGCTCGTTCTCGTTCGTCCTTAATGCCTCCAGCCTGAGGCTGAAAGACCGGCGGGGGAGGTAGAGGATGTATACCCCAAAGGGCTTCTTGATGGTAGTCGACGTTCGGACCCATCGGCCTGTACCCCGCCTGGTACGGAGTTGTCTGTCGCTGAACTGCCCCTAGTGGCTGAGCCGTCCAGAAGAATGTCATCGGCTGCACAACTCCTTGCGTTTGTGTTGTCGTCGTTGCCGACGTCATCGGGCTTGATTGCATCAGCGATGGCTGTGGCAGGGTGGATGGAGGTCCTGGTAGACCTCCGTGATATGGTTCGCTTCGGGCTAAAAACTGCTCGAGTCAAACAATATTTTCATTCGAGGCCGTGACGGCTGCCAACATTGCATCTAGGCACGAAATGAGCGCTCGGTTGTTCCTTTCGAGAGACAGTTATGTTCTCTCGGAAGATTCCAATGCTCATGTCATTCGCCCGTGTATCTCTGACAAGGTCGGCTCTTGATGAGCCGACCTTTCGCTCGTCTCGGAAATCTCCGGTAGCGTCGGAGGCGGGTCGTCCGCGTGTCCGGTGCTGTCCGTGTGTCCGGTGCTATTAAATTGGTCGTTCCCTGAAGGTCTGGGAACGACTCTATTCCTGAGATTTAAGCTGTTGTTTTTCGACATTTCGGCAAGAGCTAGGATAAAAGTTCTCCTAAGTGTCCCACTGGGTGTGCCAAAAAGTTGTTGGGCCCGAAATGTGCTGTTGACTGTTGACTGGGTTCAGTCAGCGATCGGCTTCAGAATTGACCCTCTTGATGTGATGCGCCGTGTGCCAAACGATTGGGCCGAGGAGGGATCCGCTCGGCCGGGTTCTTCTCAATCGGGCCGAGAAGGGTTCCGCTCGGCCGAAATCTTCTCAATCAAACTCGGAACACGATTCTGCCTGGAAGAGCCAAACTAGAACGACAGGGTATTGATCAACACGGCTGAACCAGCCGGTTCGCTTTTGTATTGCTCGAGAAAAAGGTTATAAGGAACGGATTACAAGTAGAACTACTCCTAGGAAAGCTGTAAGAAAATTTGTAAATGCTGGTAGGAAAAGCTGTCACGCCCTGAGGACAGTTTGGACATACCAACAGACCGGCCAATCGGCCATGGTCTCTCTATACCCGAAAGGAACGGAACACCCATCTTAATCAATATGAGTGTACAATGAGATATAATATCAGAGTATAAAACTACTAAACTAAAACTTTCATTCATTTAAATAACCAGTTTAACATGCAACTGAAAGTAAGTACAAGAGTGAACTACAAAATATGCTATTAGTTGCATCTTTCTCTCAACATGTATTTAAAACAATAATTACAATTTTCATGTTTTCCTCGCAATACATAGTTCACTCACAAATGCCCCAAAAAGATAAAGATATTGCTAGACCCTCTAGGCCTCTAAGCTGCCGGGCTCTTGCCCCTGTCGTGTGTCTCGCCGACAATACCTAGATCTGTAAAAATGGTCACCAAAGGGTATGAGAACTACGAATAGTTTTCAATGAGTTCAACCACCGAGAAAACATGTTCTATACCAGTTGGTCCAATGGAAGCAATAGTAGAAAATATATATACGAAAGCTGTAAATGCTAAACTAGCATGCTGATGTAAAATCGCTACTCTACTAAATCACGCTCATATAGTATGCTACTATGCCATAACTCGGCCACTATGCCGCTAAGCAGGGGTTACAACTAACCCGGCCACCTTGGCCACTCTACATTTTCACTTTCTTTTTCTTTGTTTAATTCTTTATCCCTTTGAAAGTATCTCGTCCGATGGGCCCGTGTCCTAGTAGCAAGGATTTAAGTGCCGTGGCACGGGGTCGTGCCGAAAACTTGCCAGCACGGTACGGCACGGTGCGTGCCGAGCCGTGCCGATGAGCGCCGATCACAAAAAATACATGCGTGCCGACACATAATGACATGAAATATTTATTTTCTTTAGCAAAATTTTTTAATTACTTATTATGTATCTTTATCAAATATTTTGAACTTTATTGAGAAATTACTTAGTAAATTTAAGAAAAAAGGGTTTTGAACTGTGCCATCGGCACGAGGGCTGTATCGTGCCGGTATTTTGTTGGCACGGTACGGCACGATGGATACGGCTCGTGCCAATGGATACTTAAATCCTTGCCTAGTAGTCATGCTACCAAAAGACGAGACAAATCCAAAGGCGCCACTAGCACCTACGGTGCTCTTTATACTATTCGAAAGTATCTCGCTTGAAAAGGGCCCATGCCCAGGGAGACGGCTATTGTCACGCCCCGGGGTCGAAACTGCGACCCGGGCTCGCCAACAGATCCGCCGCCTATGCAAAACCCCGCATAGGCGAAGCGTCTTACCTGCAAGAAAGGGGCTACAGCTAAACAGATATCAGAGCTATAAAATAAAAGTGCTGTAAAACTAAAACATACCATCTGTTCAACTGGAATAATGATACAATATCCATCTCCCATAAATGATAATCATACAATATTCTCAAATACAATAACCCAGAACTCAACAGGGAGATAACCTGAAAATAATACATCAGTGTACAGGCTCTTAGTACAAGTCAGATCCTCACAATACAATGATCTCTCAAAAGCGGAAAGATAAATAATCTACTGACTGTACTCAGAATCTCCAATGTAGAGGTACAGCTACTCTCCACAGACGGGTAGGGATCTAGCTCGCGACTCCCTCGCCTCGCACAACAACCGCAGAATCAGCAACACCCTCTAAGACTCTGCAAAACAAAGGAGAGAAAAGAAAGAAAGGGGGGGAAAACCCCCAATGGGTGTGAGAACTACACCAAAAGGGAGTTCTCAGTGGGTACCACCGCCAAGTCCGACGATCTGCCCACGAAGTCTACTAGAGGCATAAGATAACGAAGCAGTAAAAACTGAATAAGAAAGCTGGAGATGCTCTACAGCTATCATGCCTCTATCTAAATGCTCAAAAGGGGAAAGACAATGAAAGGTATGCAACCAACCGCACCCGGGGTGCACAATCGACCCAATCGAGCTGACTGCCACATCTGGTCCAGTCAATCCTGCGCCTCCCTAGTGTATCAACGTAGGGTGTCCAACTGGACTAATTCGCTATCGAATAGTGGCACATGCAGGCTATAATCAAAATCCACGCTCTCTCTCTCAGAACGGATAGACTAAAGATCCACAACATCTCGCACAACGGTCGAAAAACCCACAACGACCACGGGACCACCGTCAAACCCCAAACGGTTCCCAACAACACTAGCACTGGTCTACACACAGTTACTAGACTCCACTCAGCCCCTAGGCACGAGTGCAACAATAGAAGTATCTGTCTGAAATAAACCCAATCAATGGATCAGTAAAAACTGGCACAGCCTGCTCAAACTGTCTCAAGTATCTGGTAACAGATCGACAGTCACTGACCGGCACTCAACTGTCTGGTACTCGCTGGCCGCTGTGTAAATCGCCTACTCCGGAGTGGCACTCGTGGGGAGCGACCCACACGAGTAAAGTATCACTGTAACAAGTATCACTGTATCAAGTATCACTGTAACGAGTATCACTGTAACAAGTATCACGATATAGCAGGACTAGATCACGACTCTGATCAAAGTGGGAAAACCCATCCGCTAAAGGGAAACTCGATCCCCAAACTGAAACACTGATCAAAGTGGGAAAACCCATCCACTAAAGGGAAACCCTGTAGAGTATCGGGACTTTGTTGAGTGCACCGACCTCGCAAGATGGCGTGGTGCGGAGAAATTGTCTTGGGCGTGTTCCATATGTGTTTACTGATGAGTTCGGGTTGAGTCGGATCGACGCGGAAGCCCCAGCTTGAATCGGAGTTTTCCGGGCATTGTGCGCCGTTAGAGGACTGGTTTTGTTAGAGCCTCGACTCCACAGTTGTGTGCAGAAAAATTGAAAAAGGTTGGAACAGGTGCATTTTCAGATTACAGCGGAGTTCGGGAGGTTTCGGACTGGTGCGGAGGCCCCGAACGCAAAAAGTGAGTTGGAGTTGGCAATTAATGGAACCGGTTTTTGGATTGAGCACACCGACTCCACAGTTGAGCTTTTTGAGTGGGAAAAGCTTTGGACATGTGTATTTTCAGATTACAGCGGAGTTCGGGAGGTTTTGGACTGATGCGGGGGCCCCGAAGGCAAAAAGTGAGTTGGAGTTGGCAATTAATGGATTAATTAATTAAATTAATTAATTAAGGTTTTTGCTTTTGCACCTGCTTTGGATTATTAGAAAAGTGAAAGAAAGAGAAGAGTTTAGAGGATTTGGAATTTGCATAGTTTTGGATGGAGGGTATTTTGGACTTTTGCCGATCCTTAATTTGGCCAACTTAATTAGATGCCACGTCATCACCTTCTTCCCTGAATCAAAACAGAGGAAACTAATGAGAACAGAGGAAAGAAAGGAAGAAGAAGAAGGAGATGAAGAAGTGGAATTGAGGGGAAGTAAAAGAAGGAAATGGGAGAGGTGAAGGTGTGCTTGTAGTGTGGACTTACTGTTGGAAGCCAAGCGGAGCGCGCGCGCGTCGGGCCTCATGGAAGGTATTGCAGTTTTTTTAGAGAGAGAGAGAAAGCTTGGTTTTGGTTTTTGAAAACGGTTTGGCTATTGTTTGAGGTTGGTGTTGATGTTGGTTGTGTGGATTTTGGAATTGTTGTCCATGGATGAAGGGTCTGCAGCAGTGGAGCGCACGGTTGGAGTGCCAGCCTGGGCGCGGGCGCGCGCAGCAGAGGCGCACGCAGCGGGCCGCGCAGCAGGAGTGGGCGCCGCGCGGCTGGCGCTTGGGCGCCGCGCATGCGCGCTTGGGCGGTTTCTTGCGGTTGGCTTGGAGTTCCGGAACCGAGAGGGGAATTCCGGAACAGGCTCTTGGGTACCGGTACTACATGGAGAGTACCGGTACCCCATAGTGCAGGATGTGATTTTTTGGTGTTTTAGCAAGGGCAGTTCGGTAATTTCACTTCCCCAACCCCCCTGTTGACTGGTTGACCCCTCTCTTCTCTATATATTTGGACTCCTCTCTTCTTCCCTGGATACACTGAGAGGAAAAGAAAGAAAGAAAGAAAAGGGAGAAAGCAAGGAAAAGAAAAGAGAAAAAGAGAAAGAGAGTGAAAGAGGTTGAGAGGGAATGTGCAGCTTGTGTTGTCCTGCTACTTGGAGTTGACCGGAGCCGCACGCGCGTCGAACCGCACGCCAGGTGAGTTGGCAGATTTTTGTAGCTTGGTTTTTGGATTTCCTTAGATGGATTTGATGATGGATTTTTGATGAAGCTTTGAGCTTAATTGGATTATTCCTTCCATCTTTTGCACTTGTGCTATGAGCTTTGGATTTTACTGCGCGAAGCCGAGGCATGCTTGCGCGCATGCTGTGAGTTGACAGCGAGGGAGCCGGAGCGCGCCGGATTTTTGTAGAGGACTCTAGAGCATTGTTCGAGCTTCCGGGGATTTTTCCGAGGTTCGCGGCAGTGTGCGCACGCGCGCGGCGCGGTTTTCGTGTTTCCGGCAGATTTTTGGCAGTGAGCGGTTCAGCGCTTCACCGACTTCAACGATTGCCTGCGGAATGCGTTCCAGGTGGGTTGGAAATTCTTCAAGATGTATGGAATGCCTTCTAAAGCTATTGTATGCATGTTGATCATGTATAGCTTATTTATTTGCATAGCTGGTAAATCAAAAGTTGCCTAGAAAATTGTAGGAATACAATTGTGAGCCCCTGATATTTTTAGCATGATCTAGAAGTGATTTGACACTAGACTGCATGATTAGTTGGCATTAGATTGGCATCTGAACCGTTTTAAAAATCGTCGGACCTGTTTTAAAGAAAACTGGGCTTTGATAACGATTTTAAAATATTGTGAGCTTCCAGAGGGATCGAGTAGGTTCAGGATGCATGCGTTCTCGTGCCAGAGGGCCGAGTGGATTTTTAGAACTCTGTGGGATGAGTTTCTAGTGTCATATGAGTTGAGTTTCTTTGTTGAGGCTGATGGGATTATTCTAGATCGGGCGTTGTGCATTTCTGATTGGGTAGTGGAGATGGTTCTCCGACTTAGCTTTGAGAGTTTGGGCTCTGGCAGAGCGAGTCGTGGAGGTTTTCCGACTTAGCCATGGGTTGTGCATTATCAGATTTAGTCGTGGAGGGTTCTCCGACATAGCTGTGAGAGTGTTTGGGCATTTCCTGATCGAGTCGTGGAGGGATTCCCGACTGAGTTGTGTTATCTGAGCATTGAGTTTCCGATCTGTTTGATCGTGGATTATAGCCTGCATGTGCCGCTTATGAGACAGTTGAGACTGCTGAGATATTTGAGCTCGGTGGGGTCGCTCCCCTCAAGTTACGCTCCGGACGCGTGATGATGATGATTGAGATAGTCAGGCTAGGACGCCCCACGTGGAGTGGGCAGGTGCGTTCCTAGTAGTTAGACTAGGACGTCCCACGTGGAGTGGGCAGGTGCGTTCCTAGTAGTCAGTTTAGGACGCCCCACGTAAATCCCGTCCTCTTGTGGATGCGTGGTAGTGGGCAGGTGCGCTCCTAGACGACAGGCGCAGGCTTGACTGAGCCAGTTTTGGGCAGTCATTGAGATTTGAGTTCTGTGAGCACCTCGTGTGCGGGTGGTGCATAGCATGTTCTTAGATGAGTTTTCCTTTGAGCATGATACTTGAGGCATTTAGCAGTAGCGAGAGTATGCATAGTAGAGATTCTGAGCATGATGGTTGAGACATATTAGCTGTAGTTTCTTTCAGCTTTCCTTTATATCTATCTGCATACCTATCTGTTGTGCCTCCAGTAGACTTAGTGGGCATACCGTGGATATTGGTGACGGTACCCACTGGGAACTACCTTCTGCAGTAGTTCTCACACCCGCTGCGGTGACAGGTTTCCTGAGGTTGTTGTTCCGGCTGGGTTCGCGCGGAGACAGCTGCTCGAGGTGAGGACGTGGCCGATTAGTTCCTTACCCGCATTGAGAGTCAGAGGTAGAGGTACCCTGTATTTTTATGATTCCACTTTTGTACTGAACAGTTTGAGAGATTTGTGAGGGTTGTACTTGTATCTTTTTAGCTGAGAGACTTTGTATTGAGGTTATATTTATATCAGATGTTCAGTGTTTGATTCTGTATCTATTGGTTTTAGTTTCAGTTCTGATACATGTTTAGCTATAGATCTTTTGCAGGGTAGACGTTTCGTCTGTGCGGCAGTTTTCCGTACAGATGGCGGATCTGTTGGCGAGCCCGGGTCGCAGTTTCGACCCCGGGGCGTGACAAACCCGATCCCCAAACTGAAACAACAGTAAACAATAAGTGGGAAACTCCATCCACTGGAGGAAATTTGATACCCAATCTGATGCACAAGTACATATCCGGTCAACCGCCCAATATCCGCGGTCGCCGCAACACCCACAACCCACAATCAAGTCCAACCTGCCCTAGACTCGAAGTCTCGACTACACTATCCCAAACCCCTGCTCAACTCGAGCAACAAGAATCGCATGACTAACAAAGAAGGAGAAAGGAAAAGCATGGTTTCTCCTAAGTTAAGTTCCAATATGTAGTATAGCAGTAGAAGATGGCCTATCTAGATGTCCATACAGCATGAAATTGTCCTCAAGAAAGATAGAAGTAAGAACATGTCAAATGGTAGCTCTACAAGATATAAACAACATGCCAAAATCACTAATGAACTACACCTGTTCATAATGCATGATCTATAATCCATAATAACTCAGAGTAATACCCGCACATAGATGTAACATCCTGTCCTATCGAATGATCAATCCTCATGAAAGACTATGTGCTAACATGGCATGCTAATAAATCGCTACTATAAATGTCAATCCCACATAAATAGGCCAATGATTAATTAAGCATGATCTCTATATCATCTAGTATGAAATGAACATAGTCATCTACAGTATGCTAGATCTCAATCCACTAGAAGCATGTACAATAGTCAAGTAAGCATCAATCACATAATCAAGGTCATTTCCATGCTTACATCTCATTTTGTTTAGTTGTATCTTAAATCATGCATACTAGCAATCAAAAGAGTAATAATCCGCGAAGGTAAGCTTTCCTCAACCGTCAACTTGAATATCCCAACTTGCTAGTTCCCAAAGTCATAACATGAATAAGTATTTTGTAATTCCCTGATACAATTATCATTCCTAAGCTTACCCTTCAACCATGTATGGGTACTCACATGCATGCATTCTAACATATAGAATTAAAGAACCGTCCACCGGTTCTGGGGACAAGGCAACCCACCTGAAACGCTTTCCACAGGCAAAGCTGAAGTCGGTGAAGTGCGTAGTCACGCGCTATCCAAAATCCGCCGAAACTGCACCCTCGGTACTCAGTCGCACAAGCCTCTGCCTCAACCAACAATGCAACCACATACAACAATCAAATACCCCAATGCCCAAACAGCACACGCTGTTTTCCAAACCAGCAGAGAAGAGGGGGGATTCTCATCTGTGTACAGTCCTCTAAAAATCCCAGAAAAATCATGGTTGCAATACTCGCGACGAGTAGATACAAATCGAGTATTTATACGTCCCGTTCCGACACCTGTAGGCCAAGATATAAATACTACAACGCGGTATGTCGAAATATCCACAAATAAATTCCTGTAGTAAATCAGTCCGAAAGAAGCATAATTATCACCTTCTAAGAGTCCTCCAAAAATTCCAATAAAAATACGGGCACGTTCCTCTCGAAGCGTAGATATCAATCGAGTCATTAAACGCCTCATTCCGATACTCGTAGACCGAGAAATTTCAACATTACTTCACCGCTGTCCCAAACCTCGCAGCAGTACAAAGGGTCACAAAAAAACCTCGGGAACCGTGCCAAAAATCGAAAATGAGGCGAAATGATCAACACGTAAATCGAAGGCGTACCTCTCATGAACGCGCTGCCGCAAAAATCGGCTCAAAATCTATCGGGGTGATCCAGGGGGTCTCACGCACTAAAATGCGACGGTAGAAGCCAAAAATCGAAGAAGCGTCGAAGTGCGCCGCGTCGCAGAAAACGCCGATGTCGCGGCCTCCAAAAAATCTGAAAACTCCTCACAAGATGGAGCACAGGGAGAGGAACAATGTTGCTTCAAGGCTCTGTCGAAGGAGAGCTCGGGAAAGGGCTCAAAAATGCATCCAAAGGGGGGTTTATATAGCCTCAACCAAACAAATCAAGAAATTCCCTGTGTCCCCACATTCGGGCGCCCGAATCTTTCGGGCGCTACAGTACCACCAAAACGTACCCAAAACTATCAGCGCCGAATCAACCACAGCGCGCCACGTGTCCCCCGAACAGCCAACAGCCACTGCGCCCAACCAGCTGCCGACGCGTGGCCGCACCCCGCGCAGCTCCCGCCCGCGTCGGCGCCTCGGTCGGCGCGCCCACGTGCGCGCACCCGCGCTGCCGTCGACCACGCCGCGCAAGCAGCCCGAGCCTTGCGTAGACCGAGCGCACATGGACCGGCCAACCAGCGACAGCCACGTGGCCCTGCCCCGGTCCATGCACCCTTCGCGCGACCCTGTGGACCGTGCCTGCTGCGCCGGCCAACCGGAAGCCGCCACGCGTCCAACCCCGGTGCACGCCTCGCTCCGTGGACCGCGCGGTCCTCGCCTCTGCCCGCGCCGCTGCCCGTCGCCGTGCCGCCGCGCTCCGCCGCTGCCCGCCACCGCCGGCGCTACCCCGACGGCCGGAACAGTACCACATGCCTCGAAATCTGTGCACGGCCATCCGGGCTCCGAAAAATGCAAGTAAATAGTCCATTTTCACCGTTTTCGCGCACTGAGTCCAAATCCGATGTCCGTTTTGCCCAATTCCATTTTTAAATTTTTCCAAAGGCATCCGGACGGGTATTTTTAATCCAAATTTCGCGCTGGGTCCAATCTTGAAGTCCGATTTGCGCGCAACCATCTCTAACCCACAACACGGGCCTCCAGAAGCTGCTGATCCAACAGTAATCCTCTTGCTGGGATTCGGGTCTTCACAACTATCGCTCTCACACTCCCAATACGAGTCTCAAATCCGAAGGTGCCATATTCATTATCTTTTGCTTTGCCTTTTTAATTTTACCTTTTTACCCTAGGTTATTAACTCTAAGATAGGCATGATGTCTCAAGGACCATCATTTAGGTTGGAATTGTTTTGTTTGCTCAAGTTTGCACATTCACCCTAAGTCCACAGCTCTTGGGTTGTTAATAGCCAATAAGCACCCCAACCTCAATCTAAACGCTCTAACCCTAGAGTTTATAACTCTATATTGAGAACTCTATCATTCATCCTTAGGTTTTCCCCTAAGTTAATGCCATTCATTTTGTCACGCTCCGAGGTCGAAACTGCGACCCGGGCTCGCCAACAGATCCGCCGCCCATACGGGAAGCCCTGCATAGGCGAAGCGTCTAACCTGCAAAAGATAGAGCTAACAACTATACAGATATCAGAGCTGGAAAGTAAACTGTTGAAATATAAAATACAACTCCAAATAGTACATGTCAGGTCATCACAATACATAAGTCTCTCAAAATAAAACTCTCAAAATTAGAATATACAATAATCCAACTGACTATACTATAAATCTCCAAAAGGGAGTACCGCTACTCTCCAAGGACCGGCAGGGATCTAGCTCGCGACTCCCTTACCTCGATCTGTAGAAGCAGCAACAGGAGCAGGAACTGGAGTAGATGTCTCTGGAAAATAGTCACCATTGAGGGTGTGAAAACTACATCAAACAGTAGTTCTCAGTGGGTATTGTCTCCAAGATCAACGGTCTGCCTACTAAGTCTACTAGAGGCATAAGATAACAATGCAGTAAGGAAAAGTAAATAAGCTGGAAATAAACTCTACTGCTATCATGCCTTTATCTATAATGCTCAAGGGGTGGTACAGATGATAATATGCATCTACTCGATCTCAATATACTTAATCAATCCAATCACATTGACTGCCACATAGGGTCCAGTCAAATCTGCGTAGGGCGTCCACATAGGTTCCAGTCAAACATACTACCATTACATCCATGGAGGACTGGAATTACGTAGGGCGTCCAACAAGGACTGCGTCGACAAGTCGCGAAAGCAAAGTATCTGGCCTAGCTCCGGAGCGACACTCGAAGGGAGCGACCCCACCGAGGAAATATCTGCGCATCTCTGTCGAGCTCAATTTGGCTCATGCAGGCTATAGTCCAAATCCACGATCAACCATATCGACAATCCGCTCAAATGCACGCTCACGGTATAAGGAAAACGGTACTAACAATACCCTGAGTCTAGAACGAATCAAACAACAACAACCATGGGTCTGAAAATTCTAGGAGACTGGTGCCTAGAATCCCAATCAAACAAAGAACAGGTTCCAAACTCAGCCTCCCGTAGCTCTCGACCCAAAAGTGGAAACAACTCTTAGAATCCAGATCACTCGAACCCTGTTCGGGTGAGGAAGTTTATATGAAAAGGTGACATTTAATCTTGAAAACTATTTTCACTCGAACCCTCTTCGGGTGAGGAGAAAAGTTAGCTATTTTAGTAAAAATATCTGGATTTGAGGAAGCCCCTTTTAATCAAATCTTAGTTTTTTAGGAAATCAGTTAAAACAAGTTTTATTTTTCAAACCCCGAAAGGCTATTGCCGTCACTTTAATCAAACAAGAACAGATTCCGACGGCCTATCGAAGTCCGGAGGGAAAACATTGGTTTACTGAAATAATGTGTGTCCAAAAATATTCTGGGTTCAAGGTCCTGCTATCACAAGCTCGACACTGCCAGGAACCCAGTGGCAACCAAACCCGTTCGAGAATACTCAACGATCCGGAATCATCGTCTATCCAAACGGCTCCCGACACTAGCACAAAACTAACTTCATCTACCAGACTCCACTCGGCCCCCAGGCGCGAGCGCAACATGCATCCTACACTATCCTAACCACTCGGCCCACTACCTGGGCGAGGAGAAACTTTAAGTCCAGGGAAACAAGAATGCAAGGTGTAGGAATGTCCAAAATAATAAAAACTAACCAAAGTGAGAGTTTTCTAATAGTCTGGTTAAATACATGCAATCATATGACGGGTGCTAGTCAAGGTTCCACAAAATTTTACATTCACCAAAAGCAATAATAAAAACACTAACTCTATCTCACATTCATCTTAACCAAGAAGTGAAACATCTCTATCATGCATGTCCACTACAAGATAGAATTAGAACGCAGCCCGCTAATTTTGGAGGACATCCAATCCACCTGAAAGGCTGAAACTCGATGATCCGGGGTCCGATCTGGCTAAAATTCGGTGTGCTTATTTCTCAGCCTTTTAAGAATCCAATGCAGCAAGAATCACCTAAAATCTCATGTCGGATTGAACACAATCGCGAAATCAATACACGCTGCGCAGAATTTCCAGAAATTCCAGCAAACAACCAAAAGGGAGAAAGAATGGAAAATCTGCATTAATCACCTCAAGATGAGGCTCCAAATTGAGATTCTAAGTTGCCCTCTGTCCCATGAACATCTCCAAGGTCTCAAAAATCCATCATTAAGTCTCCTTAATCATCAAATTAACCAACATCAACAATGCTGTCTAGAATTTCAGCAAAATTTCAGCAAGCACTTCCATAAAGTGTAGGGACCAAACCAAAAGGAATTTTCAACTGAAATCAAAAGAGGAATTGCTCACCTTGATCTTAAAAAGATGTTCAAACTTTAAAATCCACGGAACAACAAAAAATCACCAAGAAATCTGCATCCCCAAAGTCATTCATCAAAACAAAATCCAAAACAGAAGGCTGCAGTAACCTCTGCCACAGGGTCAAGAAGAACGAAAATGTTATCTGGGCAAACGAACTCCAAATCCAGCAAGAAGGGTCTCAATGCGTTCCTCTACGAGAGTAGATGCAAATCAAGCCTTTGAACTCCAAAATCCATGCACAAATCACCGAAAAAATCCATAAATACTATGTACTGTTCAAAAATCTGCTCTGTGCACGAAGTCTCCAGAGATGAAGTAAAAACCCCATGAAAACTCAAGATCTGGGAGGAGTGATCAATAGCAAAGTTGTAGGCCTACCTCTTGTGCAGATTCCCTCCAAAAACCAGCCACAAATTCCAAGTGGTTTGCCCTGGGGAGGCCGCGCACTAAACGTCGATGGAGGTGGCAGCAAGTGCAACAATGGTGGACTCCTCCAAAAGTGGGGAAGAAGATGATGATGGAGCTCCAATGTCCTCCAATGCAGCTCAGGTAGGTGGTGGAGAAGATGGTGGAGTCCCCTGCTGAAGCTCTCCAAAAAACTAAGTCCCAAAACCTCTACAAAGAGGAGAAGAATCCTATTTTATAGCCAGAATTTTTCCCAACTTTCGGATCTGGGGGGAACATTCGGGAGCCTGAATCCTCTCACGGTCGCCGCCTCGTGAGCGCCTGAATCAACAGGAGCTGCCCATCGCGCCACGTGTCGCTCATCGGCGCCCGCACCCGCGCCCGCGGTCAACAACCCTGTCAATCGTCCGCCGCCACGCGTCCCCGCTCCCCGACAGCGTAATCTGCGCCAACCGTTCGGGGGATGCCACGTGTCGCCTCATCCAATCGGAGCCCGAACCGCAGTGCGCCTAATCGCGCGCTGTCGCGTGGCAGCGCCTCGGTCGCTGCTCCTGCGTGGACCGTACCAGCAACGCCAGTCACTCCAGTGCCGCCACGTGTCCGTACGACACTAATGGTGGCGCGACACGTGCCCCCCCGGTTGCCCCTGTGGTCCACGGCTGCGTGCACCCGATTCCGGGCGCCCGAATCACCAAACCGGGCGCCCGAATTTGCCAGAAAACTCAAAATTGATGAGTTTTCAACGGTTTTTTGCGCTGAGTCCGTTTCTCACTTTCGTTTGGCGCGTAAACGCACTTAACACACAAAATAGGTGTCTACATGCCATTGACTACATAGTCAAGCAACACAGGGATTCAGGACACCACACATTTAACCTAGAGTTACCTCCTTTGTTTTATGCCACACATCTTGATCTCTTAACCTAGGTTTTCTCCTAAGTCAAATATAACTTAACCTCATGCAAGATTAACCTTCCTCTAGGTTTTATATGCATTAATCTCTAGGGTTAAACCCTAACATGGTTATAATCATACACTATCTTCACAATTACTCTTACTAGCATGCTTCTAGATTCAAAAGCAAAGGAAAAGAGGAGAGATCACCCTTTTTCGGTAGAATCCCCCACCTTATGTTCTTTTTGAAGAAGAAGGTGGTTTGATCTCAAAAATCTCCAAGAAATTTTCTAAAAATGGGATTAGAACATATAAGAGATCATTCTATCTCTTTTAAACCCATAAAAACTCAAGACTTAAAAAATCCTATAAGACTTACCTCTTGTTCTTGCTCCAAAACGTGGAGAAGAGGGTTCTTCTTCCTTCCCAAGCCTCCCTTGGAAGCTTCCTTCTAATCCTTAGCCCTCCAAGCGATCAACTCCTTCAAAACCCTAAGCTAGGGCTTCCTCTTTCAAACTTCTAGAGAGAGAAAGAGAAGAGAAATGAGAAGGAGGGTGTGTATGTGTGTTTGCTGTGATGGGGGAGAGGGTTAAAGCCATCTTAACCCAAGTTAACCCACCATTAACCATGGTTCCACCAACTCTGCACCTGCTGTCAGGAGCTTGGAGTACCGGTACACGGGCTGAGGTACAGGTACCCGGGTTCCTGGTTCCGGTTCACCAACTCGAGAGCTCGGTTTTTCTGCCTTGTATGGGGTACTGGTACGCGCCTTGGGGTTCCGGTACTTCAACACTTAGAATTTTTTCAGAAGTTCTCCAACCTGAGAGCTGGATTTTCCAGCATTCCATAGAGTTCTGGTACACAATTGGGGTACCGTACACTCAAAAATCTAAAGTTTGCAGATTTTGATCTTCTCAAGCTTGCTTCCTCGACTCAACTTTGGTCCAAATGGCTCTTGGTCCGAATCAACACACTTCTAACTCATTCTAACAGTATTTTAAGCATGCTCGGAGTGATTTAGCCGCACTTTGCTATTTAGCGAAAGTCGGTGTACTACAAAAGCTATCTAGAAAAACTGTAAGGAAAGAGGTAAACTTAGTGTAGGAAAGCGGTAGATGCAGGTATTGAATAGCAGGGGTGGTCACTGGCTTACGAGGTTGTAGGACCCATTTTTCTAAGAAGATTTGCTTATTTATACATTTACCACTCCTCTTAGGAGTAATAGCCGTTTTAGGTAACGGCGTATTAAACGGAAAATTATTGGGAATAACGCCATATTTGGGAAATTGTTATGTATCCCTCGGCCTCTAAGTCAATAGTAGCGCCTTTCCGTCTACGTTCATCCACATTGTGCGTTATTCAGTTACGGGATTTGCGCCTATAATTTTTTTTGTTTAATCTTAAGCGTTATTTATCTCTTTATTCTCGATTCTTATTCTCAATCGGCTTATAAAGCCGATGACCGATTATTTATCTTATCCTCGATCGGCTTACAAAATCGAAGCCGATGACCGATTATTTATCTCGGTCCTTATTCTCAATCTTAACCGACTATTTATCTCGGTCCTTATCCTCAATCGGCTTATGAAGCCGATGATCGATTATTTATCTTTTTCCCGGTTCTTATCCTCAATCCGCTTATGAAGCCGATGACCGATCCTCAATCGTCTTATAAACCCAATGACCGATTATTTATCTCGGTCCTTATCCTCAATCTTAACCAATTATTTCAAATCAGTTGACTTGTTGATAGATTTTCACGTCATTTGTCACCTTTGATTCGGTTCAACCGGCTCGGTCATATCCACCGTACCACTTGCCACGTGGCGATTTTTTTGGTTTCAACACCATCCATAACCATGCTGCTACAAGTTTTCCTATCATTCTCATATTTATTTACTAGCTTCTCGCCTTATCAATATCTAACGAGGTTCAATGAATAGCTGTTGAAACCAAAAAAATCGCTACGTGGCAAGTGGTACGGTCGATATGATCGAGCCGGTTGAACTGAATCAAAGGTGACAAGTGGCGTGAAAATCTGTCAACAAGTCAACTGATTTGAAATAATCGGTTAAGATTGAGGAGAAGGACAGATAAATAATCGGTCATCGGGTTAATAAGCCGATTGAGGATAAGAACTGAGATAAATAATCGGTTAAGATTGAGGATAAGGACCGAGATAAATAATCGGTCATCGGATTTATAAGCCGATTGAGGATGAGATAAATAATCGGTCATCGGCTTCATAAGACGATTGAGGATAAATAATCGGTTAAGATTGAGGATAAGGATCGAAATAAATAATCGGTCATCGCCTTTGTAAGCCGATTGAGGATAAGAATCGAGAATAAAGAGATAAATAACGCCTAAGATTAAATGGGAAAAATCATAGGCGCAAATCCCGTAACTGAAGAACGTGCAATGTGGATGAACGTAGACGGAAAGGCGCTACTATTGATTTTGAGGCCTAGGAATATGTAACAATGCCCCAAAAAATATGCCGTCATTCCTAATAATTTTCCGTTTAATACGCCGTTACCTAAAATGACGATTAGTCCTAAGAGGAGTCGTAAATGTATAAATAAGCGAATCTTCTTAGAAAAAGGGATCCTGCAACCTCGTAAGCCAATGACCACCCATACTATTCAATACCTACATCTATTGCTTTCCTAGACTAAGTTTACCGCTTTCCTTACAACTTTTCTAGATAATTTTTCCTACCAGTATTTACAATTTTTCTTATAGCTTTCCTAGGAGTAGTTCTACTTGTAATCCGTTCCTTGTAACCCTTTTCTTGAGCAATACAAAGTGAACCGGCTCATTCAGCCGTGTTGATCAATACTCTGTCGTTCTAGTTCGGCTCCTCCAGGCCGAACCGTGTTCCGAGTTTGATTGAGAAGAACTCGGCCGAACGGATCCCTCCTCGGCCTAACTATTTGGCACGCGGCGCATCAGATCAAGAGGGTCAGTTCCGAAGCCGATTGCTCACCGAACCCAGTCAACGGTTAGCGGCACATTTCGGCCCCAACAATAGCCTTGCCACCCCCTAATTAACCTTTGGACTGTTCTTTTATTTGGTTACAGTCATTACATGGTCCTTGCAAACCAAACAACCTCCACCTTTCAACAGGGCACTGATCAATTTCTTTAACTTGTTGAGTTTTCTGATTTGACTTTTGCTTTCTTCATGAGATAAAGTTCTACTATCTTCCCTGGTGCATCTGAACTCTCGTCTACTTGTTTTTATACAAATGTCTTTTGTTATAGGAAAAATTCCAAATTGCGTATTGTTTTTCTTGTACTTGTTGGAGAACAGCAAGTGCTTGTTCAATTGTTTATAATTCGCTTAAATGCAAGTGTGAGTTATTTTGGATGCTTGTTAAATTGTTCTTATTTCTCTTCAATGCAGGTGTGAGTCGTTTTCGACTTACCCACGCACTTATGATTTGCTTCATGCTTGGCTCTTGTTCTCTGAGATACAGAAACGAGGATGTAGTTTGGAGGATCTACTTATCGAGATGGATCGGATGCTGCGATCTCTCGGTTATGCCATTATCAGAGACAAAGTTCCTATTATAGAGTACGTCAAGAGGTTGTTGGCAGCATTGAGATGGGATGACTGGTCATCAGAAGTGGAGCCAAAAGTTGATGCTCTTTCCTCAGGTGAAGAAAGAGTATTAATTGTGAGGAAGAAATTTTGGGAGGGTTCTCAAATCTTGTAGAGAACCAAAGCTATCTTTTTGCTTTTTGGATTTCATCAGGGATAAAATTTTGTATCTACAGCAACAATGATCAAATGTACATTACTAATTTATGAGTATTCCCCTTGGATCTTTAATTAGTCCTGCTAAGTAAAATTTTACCTTTTCCATAATTGGTAAGTGACAGTAAGTGTTAATTTTCTTTTCTCGCAGTCAATTTATGCAAATCATCCTCTCAATAATTATGCCTTTATTGATCACAAACTGAAATCACATTACTGTCGTAGAGAGACTTCAATCACAAACTGCGGTCACGGACTGCATTTAAAATGTATCAGTAGAGGTCATTAATTTTGTTATTGTAAGAATTTGTTCCTTCTTTGGTGTGTAATTCTCAAGCCTCTGAGGCTTGGTTTGATAAAGCAGTTTCTTGATCACAGACTGTTAGAAAAATTTATCTTTTCAAATTAATATTTTTAAATAATTTAAACTTGATTTAAACTCAAAATAATATAAAACAAAGTTTAGATGAAGCCTGTGAATGTCGAGGCGTGCGTGAGCACTGTCCTAGAAGCAAGATTGCCCCTCTACGTGCGAGGCTCCGGCAATCACCCCTAGCGATACAACGACCACTGTCCACCCTGTCGGCAACGACTCCGGGATGGTGCGTAGCGAACCCAACGTCTTTCAGAGATCCAGCAAAAATAAAAGCTCAAAGAGGAAAATGTGAATCACAATGTATTGTGGCTTAAATTAAGAGAAGAGATTGTAGCTTGAGTAAGTCAACAAAGCTTGCTCTTCTTCTCCATTTAAAGAGCCCAAAATCCACAAGAGACAAGCTCCAATGGATCTATTCTCGGGCAGCCCACAAAGGCCCTTCCCAAGGAAGGCCTTTGGGTAGCCCGAGAAACAAGTTCCCAATATAGGCTTAAATGCAAAACCAAAAGTTAAATGGACCAAGTTAAAATTGCGCAAGCCCGGCCCGGCCCGTGTGTGTATTGGAAAAGCCTTGCTCACAATTCCTAACCAATACATACACAAAAGAGGGAGTAAATAAACCCACTCTACATGTGATGAATTTTCGATGTGGGACTAAACATCACATGTAGAGGGGAAATGGGTTTGGGCTCCCAGGCAAAGCCCATTGACATTGGGCTGCCCAGAAAAGCCCAAAGGCCAAAAATACAAGATTTAAATCACAAAAATTAATTAAAACCCAACAATCCCCACATGATTTAAAACTTGTAAAAATGAAATACAAAATAAAGTAAAAGAAAAACTAAAACTAAAACAGATGCTGGATCCCTTATACCACGTATTCGGCGAAGGTACCTTTCGGGTTTGAACCTTCACTTAGTACAGGTCTATGTACATCCGAGGGCACAATGGTGGACTTCGCCTTGAACTAAGGCCGGTGAATCGGATTTCCACAAACAGTACACATGGTACAGCCGTTTAGGTTCTATGCGGGTTAGCGCTTTTATGGCCATGCGCTCATATTGATTCATGTGTGTTTTTAGGGAACCGTCCTCTTCCCACAGTCGCGGCCTCACGACTACACACATATAGTAGGTCCTGATAAGGGTGCCTGCAAGGTCACACCCTACCTCAAGGGTCTCGGAACCATTCAGGGTAAAACCCTTACTATCCACTTGCATAAATGAGCACTGTCGCCATAGGGATGAGTATATAAAATCAGTTCTCCGCACAACGACCAATTCGACTTGTTTCTACCCATTGAACCTCCAAGAGGTTGGGTTGCCGTCGCCGGTAGTTTCTATTGTGGGCTAAGCCCCATCCCCCTCGACGATTCTAGGATCACTGTCCTAGACAAACCTTTAGTAAGCTGATCAGCTAGGTTCTTTGCAGATCTCACAAATTCCAATGCAATTACATTTTTCTTAATATTCTGCCGAATATACTTTTGTCTTACTTTCATAAATCTATTCATCTTTGTTTCCACATTTTCTTGAGCACACTTGTCAATAGCAGATCTACAATCACAATGTATACAGACAGGTGCCAAAGGTCGCTCCGTCAGTGGCAAGTCATATAGAAATTCTCTAATCCACTTAGCCTCTGCTACAGTGGTATATAAAGCTATTAATTCATATTCCATTGTACTTCTAGCTATCAATGATTGTTTCGATGACTTCCAAGAAACAGCTGCTCCGCCAAGGAGAAAAACAAACCCAGTTGTTGACTTCACATCAGCTGTATTACTTATCCAGTTAGCATCACTAAATCCTTCTAATACAGCAGGGAAACCACAAAAATGTAATCCATAAGATACAGTGCCTTTCAGATATCTTAAAACTCTTTCTAAAGCATTCCAATGCTCTCTATTTGGGCTATGGGTATATCTTCTCAATCTGTTCACAACATATGCTAAATCAGGTCTAGTGTAATCTACAAGATAACCTAGAGATCCTATAATCTGAGCATACCTATTCTGTCCTATAGGATCACCTTTATTATTCTTAAGATGTACACTAAGATCATAAGGTGTAACAACAATCTTGGAATCAAAATATCCAAATTTCTTTAACACTTGTTCGCAGTAGTGAGATTGGCTCATAATAATTTCATTTAATTTTCTTATGATCTTCATATTCAGAATCACATCAGCTTGTCCGAGATCCTTCATATCAAAGTTATTATTAAGTAATTTCTTAACATCCATTATTACATCCATATTTGTTCCAAAGATCAAGATATCATCAACATACAAACATAGGATTACTATCTGTCCATTGTATTCCTTAGAGTACACACATTCATCAGACATGTTCACATGAAAACCAGCTTTCACAATTAAAGAGTCAAATTTCAAATGTCATTGCTTAGGAGCTTGCTTAAGTCCATATAAAGATTTTGTTAACTTGCAAACTTTGTTTTCATGTCCAGCAACAATAAATCCCTCAGGCTGCTTCATATAAATTTCTTCCTCTAACTCACCATTTAGAAAAGCAGTCTTAACATCCATCTGATGAATAATCAAATTATGGACAGAGGCTAAAGCTAGCAGAATTCTAATAGATGTAATCCTAGCTACAGGAGCATAGACATCAAAATAATCTACACCAGGCTTCTGGGAAAAACCCTGAGCTACAAGTCTAGCCTTATACTTATCTACAGACCCATCTGGTTTCAATTTCTTCTTAAAGATCCATCTACATCCTACAGGCTTACAACCTATAGGTAAATCAGATAATTCCCAAGTATGATTCTGTAGAATAGATTACATCTCCAACTTAACAGCTTCTTTCCAAAATGATGCATCTACAGAAGTCATAGCTTGGTCAAAGGTGGAAGGGGTATATTCTACAAGAAGGACACAGAAATCATCACCAAAAGTCTTCTCAATCCTAGGACGCTTACTTCTCCTAGATTCAGACTCTTCTATAGGTTCACTAGTACTGAGTCAACTAGATCCACCTATAGTCTCCACAAGAACAGGTCTATCTATTCTAGTTCTAAAAGGAAAGATATCCTCAAAGTATACTGCATCCCTATCTTCAATAATTGTATTGTTAGAAATCTCATTAACCTCAGAATTTACCACCAAGAATCTATTAGCATTACTACCATCTGCATAGCCTAAGAAAACAGTATCCACAGTTTTATGACCAATCTTTCTCTTCTTATTTTCAGGAATCTTTACTTTAGCTAGGCAACCCCACACTTTAAAATAATTCAGATTAGGTTTCCTACCCTTCCAAATTTCATAAGGAGAAACATAAGAACTCTTGTGGGGAATCCTATTAAGAATTATACAAGCAGTCATCAAGGCTTCACCCCACAAGTTCTCGAGTGCACCAGAACTAATAATCATTGAATTTACCATATCCATCAAAGTTCTATTTTTCCTTTCAGCTACTCCATTAGATTGAGGTGTATAAGGTGCAGTCACTTGATGTACTATTCTAAATTCTTGACAGAAAACAGTCATCTCATTTGATGTATATTCACCTCCTCGATCAGATCTTAAAATCTTAATTTTCTTATCCAATTGATTTTCAACCTCAGCTTTATAGATCTTAAATTTATTCAAAACTTCATCTTTATTCTTAATCAGATAAATATAACAATACTTTGAATGATCATCAATGAATGTTACAAAATATTTGCTTCCACCCCTACTGGGTCTACATCCATCACAAACATCATTGTGAATAAGTTCTAGCAGATCAGAATCTCTATCTACAGATCTAAATGGTCTTCTAGGTTCCTTAGCTTGCACACATATTTCACATCTATGATCCTTTGAAACAGACTTAGGAATTAAATCAAAATTCATCAATCTCTTAATAGTATTAAAATTCACATGTCCCAATCTTCCATGCCAAACATTAGATGAAACAACATTCAAAATCATACTTTCATTAATAGTAGAAGTCATCACAGAAAGTTTAAATAAACCATCACTCAAAAATCCTTTCCCAATAAAATTCACACCCTTAGTAATTACTACCCTATTACATTCAAAAACAAACTTAAAACCTTGCTGAACTAAAAGAGAAGCACTAAGCAAGTTCTTCCTAAGATCAGGAACATGATGCACGCCGTGCAAGGAAAGAGTCTTCCCAGAGGTCAACTTCAGGTCCACTCGACCAGTCCCAAGCACGCGTGAAGATGCTGCATTTCCCATGTTCACCGATCCTCCACTTGAGTCCTGATAAGTGGAAAACCAAGAACGGTCAGAGCAAGCATGTACATTTGCTCCAGTGTCAATCCACCAATTAGAAGAACTAAGAGCAAGGTTAACCTCGGGTAAGCTAGTTCCTAACCTGATAGTGGAGTCAGAAGGGTTGGGTACAACAGTCAACATGTTCAACTGACGCTCAGGAGGAGCTCCCTTCTTCTTTGGCGCGGAAGGCCGAGTCTTGCGATAATAGCAGTCCTTCGCAAAGTGGTTCGTCTTCCCGCACACGAAGCATCCATAATTCACTCCACTCCCCTTAGGTGCAGGCTTCTTAAAGTTTGGGTTGAACTTTCTATGTTGGAAAGGCTTCTTCTTAAAGTTTCTAAAGGGTTGGAAATTTCTACCCTTAGGTTTCGGGTTCTCTACTAGGTTGGCTTGGGTAGAAGGCTCGCTAGGCTTCTTATCTCTAGCTCGGTTGGTTTCTTCTATCCTAAGAGATCTTAGGACAAAATTCAGGGAAAGTTCTCTTTGATTGTGGTTCAGATCATTGGCATGGCTAGACCAGGAAGGAGGCAACTTATCTATTAAAGTGGCAACTAGAAAACTCTCATCTAGATCTATACCACTAGATCTAAGCTGCTCAATAATGTACTCAAAATCCTGTAGTTGGTCAGACATTGGTTTACTATCTACCAATTTAAACTTGAGCAAATCTGAAGCTTGGTATCTCTTCTTAGTAGGATCAATCTGGCCATACTTTTGTTCTAAGAAAATCCAGAGTTACCTAGCAGTCTGACTACTACAGTAAATATCATAAAGCTTATCAGAAAAGGTGCTAAGGATCCGGTTCAGACAATGATAATTAATCATAGCAGGATCAGTAGGAGGCACAGGTATAGGTGCAGGTGCAACACCAGGAGGAGCAGGAGCACTCTGAGACTGGCTGCGAGTCTGAGGGCGATTTGCCACAGACTGAATAGCACCATCAGGTGCAGTTTCATTACCATTCTCAACAGGATATGAGATGGCAGAAACAAGTCCCAGTGTGGTGAGCCAGAATCGCATTTGATTCTGCCACCTTCTAAAATTACGACAATCAAAAGTAAAAGGTTTCGCCGAATACGAATCCTCTATTAAATCTGTTTAAATAAAAATCTATTACAATGTCACAAAATTATTCTAGATTTAAAACAGTTAATCTAAGTTGACAGTTTTAAAATTTTAATTAACATCAAAAAAAGGTTAAACTATATTTTAATTAGAGAAATAAAATTTTCCTATCAATTGTATATATCAAATTTTAAATAACAGTATAATAATCAAACAATATATATATATAACTGTATTTTAATAAATAGTGTGACAGTTAACAGGTTATGTTAAATTATAAAGTAAACTACCACAACAGTATTATCAACTAATTAGATCTACTAGTAGTATTAAATATATTAATACTAACAAAAGTGTTGAGATGGCTGAGTCGGTCTAAGGCACTAGATTAAGGTTTTGGTCCGAAAGGGCGTGGGTTCAAATCCCACTCTCAACACCAACACAAAGTGGGTTCAAATCCCCACTCTCAACACCAACACAAAGTTTTTAAACAGAGATGTATTATATATACAAACAGTATTAATTAAGGAAGTAGTCTCGAATGAATTTTAAAGCAACAGTGTATGAATGAATTTTAAAGCAACACTGTACAGAAGTTTGAAATTAACAGCACAGTAGAAACAACACTCACAATAATATATGCTAACAATAGATTAACTATTTAATTAAAGGAAAAAATTTTCTGTTTTCAGATTTACCCCTCTTAGAAAGCTAATATTAAAACTACCATTCTTACGTTCCAACTTCTTTCCAAAATACCCATGAAGTTAAACTCTGTTAGTGTACCGTTTGGAACTGCCGTTATCTGTATGTAATTATTATTTTGCCCTTTCAAATATACCCTAAATCCTAAAATCCTAAACCCCTAAACCCTAAAACCCTAAACCCTAAATCCTAAACCCTAAAACCCTAAACCCTAAACCCTAAAACCCTAAAAAATCCTAAACCCTAAACCCTAAAACCCTAAACCCTAAACCCTAGAACCCTAAAAAACCCTAAATCCTAAACCCTAAAACCCTAAATCCTAAACCCTAAAACCCTAAAAACCCTAAACCCTAAACCCTAAATCCTAAACCTGGGCAAAATAGGTATATCTGATAGTTTTCAACTCCGATTATTATTTAACTCTAGTTTAACCCTAGTTAACTTAACAAAGGGAAACGGTAGGGGTATTTTTAATAACGGTGGAACGTATGAAGGGTATATTGGAAAGAAAAAAATAAGAGGGGTAAATCAGATATTTCTTCATATTTCAGGGGTACACAGGCAATTATCCCTTAATTAAATATTCTAATTAACTGTTTATCTTAATCACAGGCAACAGTAGTTGATCTAATTAAATATTCTAATTACCTGTTTATCTTAATCACAGGCAACAGTATTTCATTAATTATGTGAAAAGATAAAATAAATGAAATCTTGCTTATAGATTGTTAGAAAAATTTATCTTTTCAAATTAATATTTTTAAATAATTTAAACTTGATTTAAACTCAAAATAATATAAAACAAAGTTTAGATGAAGCCTGTGAATGTCGAGGCATGCGTGAGCACTGTCCTAGAAGTAAGATTGCCCCTCTACGTGCGAGGCTCCGGCAATCACCCCTAGCGATACAACGACCACTGTCTACCCCGTCGGCAACGACTCCGGGATGGTGTGTAGCGAACCCAACGTCTTTCAGAGATCCAGCAAAAATAAAAGCTCAAAGAGGAAAATGTGAATCACAATGTATTGTGGCTTAAATTAAGAGAAGAGATTGTAGCTTGAGTAAGTCAACAAAGCTTGCTCTTCTTCTCCATTTAAAGAGCCCAAAATCCACAAGAGACAAGCTCCAACGGATCTATTCTCGGGCAGCTCACAAAGGCCCTTGGCCCTTCCCAAGGAAGGCCTTTGGCCCGTGTGTGTGTATTGGAAAAACCTTGCTCACAATTCCTAACCAATACATACACAAAAGAGGAAGTAAATAAACCCACTCTACATGTGATGAATTTCCGATATGGGACTAAACATCACATGTAGAGGGGAAATAGGTTTGGGCTCCCAGGCAAAGCCCATTGACATTGGGCTGCCCAGAAAAGCTCAAAGGCCAAAAATACAAGATTTAAATCACAAAAATTAATTAAAACCCAACACAGACAGCATTGGCTTTGATTCTTCTAAAACATCAGGGTGCTTGGGAGCTTTACTTTTGTGGTATGTACAGAATGATAGTGAGCATTGCTAACAAATTATGTCATAAAAAAAAAATCTATTTAGCTATTTCTGGATTTCTCCTATTGTACAACTTTAACGTAGACAACTGTAACGTAGATGATTCTTGTTTATAAAGTAATTAAGCTACAGAAGTACGTTGTATTATATTAAAAATTTTAAAACTTCTCTTCTCTTCAGATAGCAACTCACTAATCTTGAATACTAATTGGCTGCAGGTACTGGATGGAGTTCTTTTGGCTCTGAATTTAGATACATTAATTCTCAACTGCCTAAAATCCAAAAATTGCATTGTAGTTTCTCACTTTGTATCTCAGTGATACTTGCATCTTCGAAATAATTAATCGTTGTTGATAAAACTAAAAAGATTGATGTTGGTCTTGCTATAGATAAAGAACTAAGAATAGAATTGTGATTAAAACTATCAAACAAAATTTTGTAATTTAATGAAAAACTAATAGAAAATTGCTATAGAAAATCAGAAATTGATGTAGTGAAATATCACGCCTCAGACTATAGTGAAAGCTCCTCTGGACACGTGTACAGACCTATCAAGTGTACGGGGGCACCCACCTACACATGAAGTGCAAACATCAACTAATACATCTATATATATATATATATATATATATATATATATATATATATATATATATATATACAAATTAATAAATCTTGAGTTCTCCATAGCCACGTGTCGGGCAGCCATTCTCTCCCCCGCCTCTCCTCTCTCTATCCCGTGCCCTCTCTCTATCCCGTGCCCTTCTCTGTCGCTCCTCTCCTCCGTCCGATCTTGCAAGGGGGTTTTTCTCCGCCTTTCCCCTCTCTACTCGTGTGCGCTTCTCTCTCGCTCATGTCGTCCATCCGATCTTGCAAGAGGTAGGTTTGGAGTGGAGAAGGGAGAGATCCTACAGATCCGGGGGTATGTGCCAGCACGCCCATGCCTCCCTCCTGTGCGCCTCCCCTGAGATTTTTTTTAAACTAATCTTAAAAAATATTAATATTTGCAAAGTAACTCTTGTAAATTTTTTTTTGCAAAACTAACCCTACTTTTGCCGGCAGGGCGCCACGGAGGCGGGATGACCTGAAGGCGCTGAATCGTTCAGCGTCTTCACAAAAATCCTGTGAAGACGCTGAATAAATCAGCGCCTTCATACTATATGCTGAAGGCGCTGATTCATTCAACGCCTTCAGCATATTCTATTAAGGCGTTGATTCATTCAGCGCTTTCAGCTTGAAGGCGCTGATTCATTTAGCGCCTTCAGCATATACTATGAAGGCACTGAGGACTTGGCCAATTTTCGCAAAAATTGGCTAAGTCCTCAGAGATAACTGCTAAAGGCTCTGAATAGTTCAGCGCCTTTAACATCATATGTTAAAAGCGCTGGTTGGTTCAGCGCCTCTAACAAATATGTTAAAGACGGTGAACCATTCGGCGCCTTTAGTGTTTTACAAAAAAGGCGCTGAGTTACTCAGCGCCTTTAGTGTAGACTTTAGCTGGGACAGCACACATAATTTTAGTGTACTTAAAAAAAAACCCAAATTTGTACAACAAGTTGCAGACAATGAGAATTAACATTCAAAATTCTAAAATAACATTCACAAACACCAAATGAAGGTCCAATAATCATGACATTTATAAATCACAGTTGAGTAACAACCAAAAATGAACATTACAAAAATGTCTATAATACAACCTCGACCTCAAAAGCTCAATTTTGAGCACGACCTCGACCACGACGTCCTCGGCCACGCCCACGCCCACGTCCACGCCCTCGCCCTCGCCCTCGCCCACGGGGAACAATAAGCTCGATAATAGGTATATCATCGAGATGCTCGACTGCTGCCAACTGATCGAGCTCCTCGATGATACCACCCTCATCCTGCTCAGCAATATGCTGGATTTCCTGTGGCGATGATGACGAGGGATGACGGCGTGAATATGTAGAAGCATATGAGGTCCGTGATACTGGTGTCGGGAGCGACGCTGATGTCGAAGGAATTGTCGTCGGGGCCTGAATGATAGGAGATGGAGATCGTGGCACCTAAAAGAGTGTAAATAGTTTGTTAATTTGAATTTGAAAACTTAATTTGAATTCTATGCTAAATGGTAACTGATGACTCGAGGATGCTCCCTCATATGAAGGTCCGCCTGACACTCTGGCCGTAGGTTCAGATGGTACATGCTGTAGTACCATCTGAATATTCTCGTTCATTTCTGTCAAAGTCCCATATGCGAACTCAGGCGGCGGTCGGTCATGCAATAACTGGCCGACAATAGTATGAACCTGTCGTAGTGTGTCGGCCTGCATTTTAATTTAGAAATTAAATTTATATTAAATAAGTTGAACATGTTAAATTTATATATATAAATTATTATACCAGTCTCCTCTCGACATGCCCACGGGGATGAAAAGTTAGCGGAGGACGCTGTACTGGATGAGATATTCATCTTCTCGTAATCGTCCAGTATCACTGCATATATACGGATGCTGCCTGCAGTGGGTCCTCACCATCAGCCGGGAGCTGAGCAAAAATCTGTTCTAGCCTCCCGGACCACCTCTCAATGTGGATAGCATGAAATGCGATCCAATCCTCATCCGGACGCCCACATGATGTGATGCGTCGGATGGACTCCACATTGAGAGGTATATATGCTGGAGAAGACCGAACTGCCGCAGGACTCGGTCCGGCACGTGCATCTCGACAATGTGAAAGCAAATAACGACTGTTCTTGCACGCCAGACTGCTGAGCCCTGCACACAGAAATTTGGTAATGTAGCTATAATCTCATCTGTGTACGGTATCCATATAACCTGTTAATGGACAAAATGATCAGTTAATATAAAAGTGATGAAGAAAATATACTTAAAGTATTCAATAAAACATCTACATACCTGCGCCTCTCGCTGCTGATCTAGCTCGTCTCTATAAAACTCAATGTCACTCGTCTTGACATTGGTTCCAAAACGTAGTCCTCTAGCGTTGCCCTATCTAGATTATAAAAAATATATATTAGTTGTAATTACATTTGAAAGACAAAAATCTACTATAACAAATACATATCTTACCGGCAACCCAGAGGTCGATCGACTATATCGGGCAGCGCTATCACGCCTGTAGGTCGGCCGATGTGAATATGGTCCCAAGCCCAGATCTAAAAAGTAATGTCAACGGGTTAATATAATAAATAAAATATACAGTACCAATATATAAAGATAATACTGAAATCAAAAAAATAGATTTTATACCTGCAAAAGGGTCCCAAAACAGCAACATTCGGCCTTTCCGTTCAGCGCGGCATCTGCAAGCGCTCGATATAGATAGGCCAGCGTCGCAGCACCCCACGCATACGCGCCGCAGATATCAAAGTCAGCTAAAAGTGATAGCCACTTTATATGAACTCTATATCCGCTAGGGTTTGGAAACAAACTACCCCTGATCTGATATAGCATGTATGCACGGGCCGTAGCTGCGGCTGCTCCGGCAGGGGCATCTAGAGGTAAATGATGAAAATGCTGATATAACCAATCTAGAGATACCTATGACCCCTTGATGTCACTAGATACCACCCCCAATAAATCTGCGCAGATAGCTGGCCAATCATGAAGCGTAGATCTCGACACCGGCGCACCATGGACACGGAGACCCGAAATAACCGCCACATCCTGTAGTGTGACGGTCATCTCACCGTGGCGGAAGTGGAAGGTTTGGGTCTCCGGTCTCCACCTCTCAGCAAGGGCGCCCAACAGAGCCTGATCCAGCACTAATCGTCTGTGTCGTGATACCCCGTAAAATCCAGACTGACGGAGTAGATCTATTACAGCTGGATGGTCAAGCTCCCACTGGTTTAGCTTGCGCCCATGCTCTGCGAATAAGACAACACGATACCCCTGTGATGCAAAAAAAATATAGTTAGCTCATACATCAATTCAGCTTATTTATATTATGGGAAAAAGAAAATAAAATTTTATAGCTCTTACCTCAGTCCTGATAAATGCGGACCTATGGCGATACTGCTCTACTAGGACAGACGGATCAACTGGCCCCGCGTCCTCGTGATCTGCAATCTGCAATAAGTAATCTACATATTAGTAACATGATAGCTAAAAAAGAGCAACTATTAAGATAAGATAAATAAAATTGTGGAAGTCATACGCCGACGTCCTTGTTGCACTCTTTGTACATTTTGTGGACAAGTGCTCCTATATGTCCTGCCTGTTTACAAATGGAGCATGTTCCTCGTCGGCCAACCCCCCTCGTCCATTATATTACGAATACGTGTAGATCGTGGACGACCTTTCTTCCTTCGTATAGGAGGCGGTACAATCGGGGGACCTTGGGGTCGTGGCCAGTGCCGTCTACCAGGAACAGGATGAAAATGTGGTGCGTACGTCGCACAATAGCAGTCCGTACTATACCAGACTGAACAAAAAATATGATAGTCTAATCTCATATGTGTTGTACTACAAACTGCTAAGATATGCGAGCAAGGTACTCCCGTTAGATGAAATTCACCACATGAACATTCTGCATTTGTTCCATTCACGATCACTTTGAAGGAGAAATTTTCAGATCTGCCTTCAAATTCTATTAGTCCAAAACGGTCAACCCGATGTCCCCGCGCCGTATCTATATTTTCGGTAATTATTCTTTTGATATTAGGGATTAGCGCGTCCGTCATACTTTCACCGTAAGCACGGCGATAAAAAAAAAACTTATTCAGCTTATAAAATGTAGCCGCAACAAAAGCCGTGATAGGCAAACCACGACTGCCCTTAAGTACCCCATTTAACGATTCAGATAGATTCGTAGTATTCAATCCAAACCGGCGGTCTCCATCAAATGCCTTTGCCCAGTACTCTTTATATCTATGAAGATCATGGACCCACTGCCAAGCATCGTGATCCAACGTTTCTAATTCTTCCTTCAACTGATTATATTCCGTCGGTGTTGAAGCAATTCCGATCTGCCAAAATTTATCTAACAAAGTTTTGTTTTTGAAGCGCTTATTCATATTTGCTTTCATGTGTCGAAGACACCAACGATGCGCGTGACCCTGTGCTGGAGGATAGATAGTAGCCACTATTTCCCTCAATCCAGGAAATCGATCAGATATAAAACAAATGGCTCTATCGCGGGTAACATAATGACACAGGTTTTGCAAAAACCATCGCCAACTCCCGCCATTCTCGCCCTCACAAATTGCAAATGCCAAAGGATATAGTCCATTATTTGCATCTACAGCCGTCGCTATCAACGCATGACCTTCGTATTTGCCGTACATATGTGTGACATCAATACTCACTACCGGCTGACATTGTGCGAATCCACGAATCGAAGGTCCAAATGACCAAAAAACATGACCAAAGCGAGAAATCCTATCAGCGGACCACCTATGTTCCAGACGCCATAAAGTACCTCGATTAGATTCCTTCACCATAGTAAGGTAACGAGGCAAGTCTGTGTATGACTGCTCCCAGCTCCCGTAAATAAGCTGTAATGCTTTACTCCTTGATTGCCAAGCCTTCCAATATGTGATGTCAACATGGTAAGTCTCTCGCACCGTTTCTTGAATTTCTTTTGGTGTCATATTAAGTATAACCTTTAATGTAGGGAGAATCAATTGACATATAAGGCTCGAATTACAATTACGGTGTGCCACGTTCAGCATTGGAATTACACATGTGTGTGGACTAGCATATGTTTTAACCCTAAAGTATGTCGTATCTTTAGGTACCGAAGCATGTAATCTCCATGCACATCCCTCTACGAAGCATTTGACAGTATAAGTCGTTCTAGTAGATTTCAAAACTTTCATTTGTACATTATGATCAATATGCCACCGGTCTAGAGCATTCAATAAAGATGCCTTATCACGAAAGACGCGGCCAACCCAAGTCCCGTCAATGCTAGGGAGACCAATATTGATTTGTCGAATATCACCCTCGGTAGGATCTACAACATACCGATTCATCCAATTATTATATGTAGGAAAACGTTCCGGATGATCAACAAATTTAATTTCCTCGTCAGCATTGTCAACATATTCGTTGCTTATTTCTGGGTTGTCCATTTCATTGAAAATGACATTTGCAAGATAATTTAGCCCTCCATCATGATCATCATCTATATCATATGATGGATCATTCAAATCTTCATCCTCACTACTATTGTGATCATCATTGATTGGTGAATCCTCATGATTAATATCACTATCACCACCCCCGTCAACATTAGCATCTCCTTCATCAATATTTTCACCTCCTTCGTCAACATTAGTACCAAAATCATTAATAGCAGGGTTATTCCAATGTTCATAGGAAGTAGATAACCTGCACATTTGGTAAACATTACCACCTCCACATCCCATTAATTTAAAAATTACTTTGATTTGTACTTACCCCCAATCATAAGGTTCTAGTTGTAAATAAGACAATTCAGGTTCTAGACGCGAAGTCGTGCATTGTCCGCGTGAGGTCGTGCATTGTCCACGTGAGTTCGTGCATTGTCCACGTGAGGTTGTGGCTTGCGTGTGTGTGGTCGTAGGTGGCACACATGTGGTTGTTGGTGGCACACTAACCGAGCAAGGTACAACACTCTCAATAGACGAATACTCACTTTCTCTGCAGTATATATATAATGATTAAGTCCAATTACAGAAAATTACAAATCACCAATTTATTATGTTATTTTACTAACCTTCTAATTCTTACACCACCTTGGTTTAGAAAATTTGGATCATCCATTACATTGGCGGAAGGATCCACATCAATATAATTGTGGAACATTCTCGTGTAATAACCTTGCGGTTCAAAATTTTCCGATGGGTGTAGCTCTTTCTCAATGTATACCGTCACAAAACCATAATATTCACATAATCCAATCATTCCCTCCAATGATTCATCATCTACTACTTCGTGAGCTAAATATTCATTACCGACACAAGGGGTAGGTTCGGTGTGGAGAAGGGAGAGATCCTGCAGATCCGGGGTATGTGCCGCCTATGCCTCCCTCCTGCGCTCCTCTCCTTTGTCTGATCTTGCAAGGGGTAGGTTCGGATGCTTCCTCCTGTGGCCTCCTATCTCGCTCCGTGCCCCGCCCGATCCTCCAAAGTACAGATCCGCTCCTATGAGGGCCAGATCCGGCTCAATGTCCCTACAGTTCCCGCTGCCCGGGGAGTGTGGTTTCCTACTCGCGTGTGCCCTGCGAAGGTGTCAGGTGATTGTCAGTCACACTTCTGTTTTCCTTCTCCTCTACTTTGCCCCCTTCTCCTTTGCTTCTCTCAGTCCCGCCGGCGTCCAAGGCTGCCCTGCTCGTGTCCCCTGTGTACCCTCGGCAATGATGGGAGGGTACTGTACCCTCTTATTCACCCTGCACCATCTCCATCTTCCCCTTCGTCACCCCTTCCCTATAAAGGCGGCTATATGCAGGAACAGAAAGATTGCACATTCAAAAGCTGGATTTCCCAAGGTTGTTTTTCTAGATTTCTTAGATTCTTAGTATTATCTTGCTTTCCTTTTGATTCATTACTGCGTCTTCTACATACCAACATTATTATTATAATTATAATAATAATAATAAAATAATAATAGATAGTAAGTAATAATTAATATGTAGTGATTGATACCCACAATTAATTTATGAGTTCTTCCTTAAGTAATTATGGAACAAAATTCTGAGCGCCACTTTTTTCTACATTGTTTCTTAGCTTCTCTCTATCTGGTGGAAAGGACCCAGCTTTTGTTACCTCTGCATTGCTGCTGTCGAATTTCTGAGTTGCTCGAGATTCTCATTGCCTGGTGCAAAGGACTTCGCTTTTATTATTTTTCCATGGGTACTGTCGGATTCTTGGGTCGTTAGCATTTATTATTTTTCCATCGGCACCCTGCGGATTCTCGGGTCGTTGCAAAGGAGGTAGCTTTTATTACCTTTGCATTAGTGCTGTCGGATTTCTGGGCCGTTCTTCTATCGCTGTCGGTCTACCTGCTTTGGTTGGTATTTTACTCTCCTTCATATATTCATGCTGCCCTTCCTATTTTGCACAATCCATATGCTTACAGATGAGGATATATATATATATATATATATATATATATATATATATATATATATATATATATATATATAGCAGTATGGTTGGAAAAATGATGTTTCGGTATGCTTCTGCATGATAAATAATGCCTACTTTTCTTGTGCCTTTCTCTTACATTTTTATGTTTAGAAATCAAGGTGGTTCTTAATATGATTATCATTTCCCCATAATTTCCATTTAAAGAAAAGACCCTTTTCGGATGCTTAAAGATAAGAAAATAAATACATATTTTATGCACCTCTAATTTCTAAATGAAAAAAGGATCACTTCTTCACACTAGTTTATTTTGGTTCTTAATGTGTGGGAATCAAGGATGGAACATGATGCGTATTTTTTATGCTGCTCTGCTTTGGTTCTTAATGTGTGGAAATCAAACATGGAACGAGGCCGTATTTATGCGCCTCTAGACCCTTCGTGTATGCTTAAAGAGAACAAAATCTATACATGTTTTACACTCTTCTAATATGTAAATATAAAAAAGATGTTGCAGTAATTTTTTATGCTACTCTTCTTTGGTTCTTAATGTGTGGAAATCAAAGATGAAACCGAAGCAAGGCCGTATTTATGCGGCTCTAAACCCTTCATGTATGCTTAAAGAGAACAAAATCTATACATGTTTTACACTCTTCTAATATATAAATAAAAAAAAGATGTTCCAGTATTAATGTGCGGATTTCAAAGATGGAACCAAAGGCAAGCCGTATGCATTTTCCATGCACCTCTATTTGAACATGTTGTAAATGAAAAAAGGATGTTGTGGTATTAATGTGTGGAGAAGTTGAAAAAATCTATACATGTTTTACACAATTCTAATTCGTGCACCTATGTGGTATTTCAATTCTTAATATATGTGTGCCTCCATTTGGTTTTGTTTTGTTCTCAGTTTGTATTGTTATTTATTGCTTCCTATTGTTTTTTCTTAAATGTAAATGTAATTGCCCATCTTTGATTACTCCCCCCCCCCCCCCCCCCCCCCCCCCCCCCCCAAGAAAAACCTTCTTATTTACGCATGTCTCTATTTGGTTCTGCTCTGTTTGAAGTTTATTATGATTTGTGCAAAGCACCGGATAGTTTCGGCACTAAAGACAATTGTTAATAAAGGTGGTATGAAATACCTAGTGTTATGAAGTGTAGGGAAGTAAAGAAATAGGTTGGACGCGAGTTGGGCCCAAATCGGGTTAATGGAGGATCTAAAGATTTATTTGACGAAGGGAGCCAGACTTTTTTAGTAGAAAGTCACGATGTCGGAAAAACTTCCGAAAAATTACGGGAGCCCCGTAAAACAATGCTTTTAAAAGGGCCACGAAAAGTTTCCGCGTTGAATCGGAGGCCGGATAGTGGGAACGGGCCTCGCGCCCACAGTGGTCGAAAAATCTGAGAAAAATTACGAGAGCTGTGTAATTATGTTGTAAGGTTCAGTAAAAATTTCGTTTTGATCGGATACCCGGATTGCGAGAACGGGGTCCGCCAGCGATCTGGATACAGGAGGCTTTTGGTGTCCATAAATGGCCCAAACATGAAAATTAAAATTTTTTGTGATAAAAGCTGAAACGAAACCACCTGTCAAATTTAGACGGAAACAGACGAAAAATAGACAGAAAATAGGCAAAAACGAATTCCGGAATGAACGGGCGGAATTCCGAGGTGCAGAGGCGGCTGCACAAGGCGCGCACGCAGGACGCGCGCCATGTGGAGCAGGGGCGCCGCCTGGAACCGTGCGCGCCCCCTTGCCTGTGGACCGCCACCAAGATTCCACATCGGGGGGACGGAACCCGGTAAACGTTCCCCCCTCTCCTTTCTTTTCTCTTCTCTCTTTTCTTCTTCTTCCTCCCCCGCACCCGCCATTCTTCCTCTCCTTCTTCCTTTTCTTCTCCAACCCCAGCACGAGAGAGAGAGAGAGAGAGAGAGAGAGAGAGGGGAAGGTGGGGTTTCATGGAGCGCGCAAGTGCTCCAAGCAGTC